>OY759274.1:45146123-46346123 GCA_963662155.1 Lamellibrachia columna
GTTGGGTAAATGCTTTAATTGTATAATTTACGTCGGCCTTCTACTAAAATTTAACAATAACTCAGCCAACACATCTACCCAATGGGTACAACACGTCTCTGACAAATCTACACACTTAATTAATAATCTTATATGCCAATTGCAACTATTGTAACTATATATAACTGCTAATATGTTGCTTAAATATGACCTCTCATTATATTATGGGAATTGCAAATTATCAAAATTCTAAGAAATTTTTATAACATACTAATTATTTCATCTGTAATACCCATGATTAAGCTAATAACAACGACCAAAACATAAGCATATAACAATTTTATAACATTGTTGTGACCACGACTTCTGTTTAATAGGGATCAGCCAACAGTTACATTTCCTATTGGTGACCATGTTAACGTTTTGCACGATTATAAGAAACGGGACCATTACAAATCCTGATACTTCTTACCTGCAGTTGTCATCATCTCTTTGACATGCTGATCGAATTTAGTGAATGAAAACTTGATATTTCTAATTCTTCTAAAATGGCTGCACGTGTCATACCCGTCAATGTTTATCAATGTATGTATGAATTACTACGCACACGGGCCTTGTGGCAAAACATTGCCAAAAATTATTCCGCCTATTAAAATCATCTAAAAATTACACAGTTACCATGTCAACATGTTGAGCAACATGGCAATGTCCCTGCTCAAATGCACTTATGTCAGATGACATAATTTTTTTTAAACTTGCTATATCCAAACTTACTATTCCCTACATTCGTGTGTAACACACCAGGACATCAAGCTGAGGCATGATCCCAAATAGGAAAACGTTTTTCTGAGAAAGTGTCCAATTTTATATCAAGTTGCGGCACAATGCATATGTAGACATATTATGGAACACCCCAGTTTGTCGTGTCATTATTATTTGTTTGACAGCGAAGTCAAAACAATGCCCTGCCGATAATATAAGCTGAAAACCAATCACGTAATTTAATTGTAGGTCCATTTGACACTTGCTAAATCGTAGTTAATGTACACTAGATTTACAGAGCACTGCAATCCTATGAAGCCTACTTACTGTCTCATTAATTATACCAATGAATTTATTTTCAAATTAGTATTTATATACAACTGTAATTGCTTGATTTTTAACCAAATATTGCGTAATTTTGTCAGAAAAGTGACAATTAGTCACATTTAACAAGATTTTGTGTGATTTCCTATGTCTCAGAATCATTAAATTTTATTTTTATGTGACTGCTTTCATGCTTCTAGTTGATAAGATACAAGGCGTACTTCTTGATTTGGATACGCCACCGTTAAGGGGTATCACATGACCAGATACCCGTTTCGACCAGATTTGAAAATGCTGAAATATGCAATGCTTCCAGTGGCAGTGACACAACCAACATACAACTATTCTGTCCAAATTTGTTACACAATGTTACAAATGCACTGGGCCACATAACAAATATCACCATTGACTGTTCTAGTACAAAATAGCTACCTGTTCCCTCACAAACTGGTGCTATACCCCGTAATTTTTAAAACATTTCCATCTTGGCATCAGCTCAGTGAAACAGGCTATTCGAGATTGTTATTGCTGTCTGCTGTTTCCAAGGAAACTGTTAACTTTTCCTATTAACCTGTGTTGATTGGAATGGTTATATCTTCTGTAAACCACTTCAGGGTTAGGGTTAGCTAGGGATGGGGTTAACTAGAGATGGGGTTAGCCAAGGATGGGGCTAGCTTGAGATGGGGTTAGCCAGAGTTAGGGTTTGCTAGTGTGTGTGTGTGTGTGTGTGTGTGTGTGTGTGTGTGTGTGTGTGTGTGTGTGTGTGTGTGTGTGTGTGTGTGTGTGTGTGTGTGTGTGTGTGTGTGTGTGTGTGTGTGTGTGTGTGTGTGTGTGTGTGTGTGTGTGTGTGTGTGTGTGTGTGTGTGTGTGTGTGTGTGTGTGTGTGTGTGTGTGTGTGTGTGTGTGTGTGTGTGTGTGTGTGTGTGTGTGTGTGTGTGTGTAGACGCATTAAGGAACACTCCTGCTTGTCGCGGCATTAATATTTGTTTGACACCCAAGTCAAAACAATGCCCTGCCCATAATTTTTGCTGAAAACCAGTAACCTATTTTAATTACATGTCCATTTTGGCATCTGCACCAGGCTATTCGTGATTATTATTGGTGTCTGCCTTTTCCAAGCAAACTGTTACATTTTCCTATCAGCATGTGGCTTTTGCAGCCGTTTTTATTTACTTATTTTAACAAACATCCCTAATGAAAATATACCATGGTATTCCATAGTATACCATGGTATTTACCATGGTTTACCATGATTTATCTGTTTCAAAACACCATGGTATACCATGCATTTACCATGGTATATTTTCATAAGGGTGCAGTCACCAGAGAGTCTAACTGAGGCATGACCCCTCCCCCCCCCCCCCACTAGGCGATGTGTGCGACAAACGGTGGCGCCACAGCACAGAGCCTGGATAATCGAGGCTAGCCTAGCCATAACAATTTTACGAGTGCTGTTTCCGGTTTTATGTGTTTGGACGCGTTTTGTTTGTTTGTATTATCGCTATGAAATTTCGCGGCGTTGTTCGCCTGCCGAAGGATCGTGCATAGCCAATACGTCGTGATTGAAAGACAAACAAAGAAAGTACACTGAAAAGGCTGTTGCTGAATGTGTCCGGAAGGTGAACAGTGTCAGTATCTGTTACTATGGCAAGTCCGGCAATGGAGTCGCTCTTCTCGCTCGAGGTGGTGGTTGACTCCCTCGCCATAACTGCCGCTACCTGCCCCTGTCGCTTTCCAGCCGTCGCCTTCCGTTTTCTCGACTACCCAACACTGCTTGTCACCCACGTCGAACCACCACTAAGCGATACCATAAAATCGAAGCTATGTGCCGACCCACTCTACAAAGTACCGGCACAATTAGTCGAGTTGCAGGACAAAAACGGGCGTTATGTGATCAAGAAAGGCAAATCTTGCTTATTTCGAAACTCTGCTGACATGCTGCTGAAGCACCTGACCAGCACGCCGCTGTATGTCATCGTCACCGATACATACCCCGAAGTACCACGTCTCATTGGAAACTGCACTATACCACTTGATGAGACAATGAATGTGATTTATGATGACATTTGTAAGCTCGGGATAACTGTACCAGCAGTGCATGCTGGAAAGGGAAATTACAATATTTTTAACCTGATGGGTTCAAAGATTGGCAGTATATCATTGGGCTATAGACTGCTGAGTCTGGGTCCAGGATTGCTGTCACACATTCCTGAGCAAGCTATTGCTAAACCTGTGGCTGACATTGGACCTGCGGATCTTGGTGACATAACTACATCTGTGAACATTGACACCTCAGCAGCTGTCACTAAACATGACACACCAAAGCATGCAAATCTGATTAAACAGACACAAACAGAGTTACATGTATGTAAGATGCCTCTGCAAGCCTTCGAGACGTCCACACAAACAGAGGTTACAAAACCATCTAAGTATGTGCACAGCAAACATGCACAGAAAGAACTGGTTGTGCCATCAGAAGAACCCAATGATTTGTTCATATCAAACACAGTTTGCCCGCCCCCGCTATTCTATAACAGTAAAGCTGAAGCTCAGTACACCTGCAGTGGTGCTGAACTTGTAGAACCATTCACTGATGACGAGTCCCTGGACGAAGGCACCATCCGCCTTGAGGACAAATTTGATGATTCTGAATTTGATGTCCACGACCCATGCGATCGCAGCAACTGGGAACAGGTGTTTGCGAAGATTAAGCAACATGAGCCAACAAAGTTACCAGACGAAAATAAGACTTCTGTGAACAAGAAACGTAATATGGCTGCAGTGATAAACCAACCAACAATGAACGTAGCCAGGAGTCTGTCTGAATTGCCACTGTTGTCAGCACTGGTAACAGAGATTATGTCATTGCAATTGGGCAGCAATGTTGGTGTTTCACGAAGTGCAGGACAAGTGGATGAATGTGTTGGGAGTTCACGTCCTTCGCATTCCTCGCAATCTCTCGTGGCTCCATCAAAATCCAGTTCTCTTCACCAACAACTGAAAATTAATGCAGAAGAATTCCTTGCCCGTATGACAGCCCCAAAGAATCCTGCTGAGCCAATACAGCCATCCAACAGAATGAAGCCGTGTGTGTCATCAACTGGCGGTACCCAGCGGTCTAGAGTTATTCCCAAGAACAAGAGTTGGATCCGACAGCAGCCCACTGTCAACGGCATATGTAAGACAAAGCTGGCGTATGGAATGACAAATACACAGCGGTTACGACTCGCAAAGGGTAATCCGAAACTCTTGGAGACATTGGAGAAGCAGGAACAAGAACGGCTGCAGAAATGGCGAGCGCATCACAAGCCAAAGTGGCCACAGAGTCAACCAAATGTCAATCAGTTTGGGATGACAAGAAACTTTCCTCCAGGAGAGGTGGGGATGTCACAGCTGCCGATTGTGTCAGAGGAAGGTGATCATGCTCTCGCTCATACAGGAGAGAGCACTGACTCGAAGGTTCATCGAAAACCTGTTCCAACACCAAGGTTGTCCATATCCTTGAAGAACAAACATGATGGTGATAACGAGGGTGATGGTGACACCAATGGCGCTGGTGACATTCGCCAAAGAAATGAGGACATCGTACAGGAGATGAGTGCAGAAGAAGTGCACAATGAGATGAGTGATTGCAAGGACGAACCAAACAACTATGACGTGTACGTTCCAACAGCATCTGCTGAGGATGATAACTCGGATGTCACTTCCATGTGCAGCTCCCTGGGGAGTCAGATGTCGATGGACAGGAAGACAGTGTCTGGACCACAGCTTGGCATGTTGGATCGTGTGCAGTACAACAGTCAGGAAGGGACAAGCGAGTTCGACAACATCCCACCAGATGGCACTGCTGATTCAGGAACCATGCCTCGTGGACTTGATACTCAGGGGTCGTTTGACAACAGTGCTGCATGCGAACCAGAGTTGCAGCGGATTGTTGAATCCTACAGTGATAGTTCGACAGATTCAAAACCATCTCGTCCTCAAAGCCACATGTCAACAAAGTCATTTCTGTCATCCCGGTCAGAGAACATCAAGTTGAAGATTCCATCAGTTCCGAACCCAGCCGCGTCTGCTCACTCTCCGGTTTCTGCCGTGCGACTCCCGTCAATGGCAATGCGAGAACCCCTGGTGGCTTCCTCATCAACTACTGCAGATGATCCAGCTGCAATGGGATCTGTCGATTCGACAGCATACATCACTCGTTCCCAGATGCATAGCAGTCAATGGTCAGCTGACAGTCACATGACTGGGCTGAATGGTAGTGGAAAAGTACCTGCTAGGGCTGTGATGAAAATTGAACGGAAGGACAGTGGGCGTTCAGTGCGCACAGAGTCCGTCAGTTCGTACGCCCCGTCTGACCATGAGGACATGTCTCCAACTTCAGCCGTGTCACCTCTTGCTGAGTACACAGACTCCTTTGAGGAGAGTGAAGCTGATGAGGTTGGCCTCGCAACTATGTCCGATCTTAAACTCGCCTCTCAGGCTCGCTTTGGCTACACAACATAGGACAGCAATAACTTAACTTTGTTTGTGGATAGGTACTTCATACCAGTGCTTGTAGCCACTTAAAGGTACTTCATACCAGTGCTTGTAGCCACTTAAAGGTACTTCATATCAGTGCTTGTAGCCACTTTAAGGTACTTCATATCAGTACATGTAGCCACTTAAAGGTACTTCATACCAGTGCTTGAAGCCACTTAAAGGTCCCTCCCAGTGCTTGTAGCTACTTAGAGGTCCCTCCCAGTGTTTGTAGCTACTTAAAGGTCCCTCCCAGTGCTTGTAGCGACTTAGAGGTCCCTCCCAGTGTTTGTAGCTACTTAAAGGTCCCTCCCAGTGCTTGTAGCCACTTAAAGTTCCCTCCTCGATTTGATTTTTTGCTCATGTTTTTGCTCATTTCACCAAAAAAGTTTACTTATCTGGTATCAATTACGATATGCTAGCTCATTTGTGCAAATTTGTTATTTCATTTCAGTGAAATCACTAGACAAACTATTAGATTTTTTTACCAGGTATAATTATGATCAGAATTCAGCAAAAAATTGAAAAAGTTATCTGGCTCTATATACTATAACATTAGGCTGTTCATAGTTTCACAAGTTACCTGATACAGTGAATTATTTTTATAATTTTAATAAGTGTGCATTTTAATAAAAGTATTAAAACGACATGCTTATACTTACCATAAACTATTCACATGCAGATTTGAACTCCAACGAACCTGATTCGCCTCCCTTAATATGTCACAATAGTCTAGGTTACCCAATTTTCATAGACCTGTGCATGTGCTTATCAGTCTCACTGGTTAACATGTCAGCACTCGGTCAACTGGAGAAATGACCAGAATCTCCCACTTTTAGAGCACATTTTGAGTAAACCAAAATATTCTTGATTGCACATGGTTAGTTTTTACTATCTCTTAGATGCATAGCCCCAAAACCATGACTTGTTTTGCTTTAACAGAATTATTGGATATAAATGTTTGTAAACATATTCTGATGGTTATTGTTGGATGTTCTATATACATGCCCTGTGGCATAACATTGTTACATCAATATGTATTTTTCAATGTGGAAAATGTTAAGTACAAATTCGGGGAGGAGGTGGGTATGAGAATTAGTACGCTTTGTACGAATAGGTAAATGTCGACAATTGTGAATGGCCCCTGGTCTGTGTATTTAGAACTACTCCCACGATGAAGTAGTTATGACATGGAGTTAACATTGTAATAAATTATAATATGGCATCTGGCAATGTGCAGATTGTTTGAGGTGTTTTCATAATGCACTTCAGTGCCCTTCCACTCTACACAATACAACTTTAACATTTATGTGTGAAAATAGGTCATTTTACATTGTTTCGAATGAGCATGTAACATTTTACATTATGCATGAAAATGCCTGCCCTAGTGCACTGATCTAACTGAAAAGAGAAATACATTAAAAATTTTACCTTAAAAAAGTACTGGGTTTGTTAAGAATAAATGTGTCATCTCATTTTATCTCTTGCTACCTTGACAATGATCTCTTGCTACCTTGACAATGATCTCTTGCTACCTTGACAATGATCTCTTGCTACCTTGACAATGATCTCTTGCTACCTTGACAATGTTTAGTTGTTTACAAGTTTTCAGTGTTGTATTGCCCTTAAAAATTATTTTTAATGCTTAATCTTATTGTTAATTAAGTTAAAATGTTTGCATTGTATATTAATTTTTACTTATCTTTTTTATGTATGCATGTATTGTATATAATATGTATTATTATTAGTAAACAATGGAAGTTGTGCAGAATGTATAAAACAGGTTATAATTATTAATTTCTGTCATACATTTGTTTACATCTGTCTAGGATATGGTATTTATTATGTTGTGTAACAGTAAAAACATTCAGGGGGATTCCAGCGTTACGTGTGTGACATTCAGAATTTTTTCATCTTTGAAACTGCAGATCCATGTCATTTTATTGCTCACTGTTTTAATTTTGATCATAGTATTGTTCTACAGGTTGTTTAATAGGTATGGTATAAAAAATATTTTCATAATGGATTTTATAAAAATATATTGCTTGGAACGTTGCATGTGTGATGCAGAAAAATCTAAATTCAGACAGGTGCATTAGTTATTGCCAAAAGTCTGTGAAGTCTGTTAATAAGTTTCTCTATAACAATTAAGCATGTATAGGTATGCTATGCTGATGACTGATTGGTTTTTTTCATAAAAAATTTTAATTTGGCATTACGGGTGTGACACATTTTCGTTATGTGTTGTTCGTTGTGTGACGCATATGAAACATACTTAGTAATGGACAATTTTCTTAGTTAATAATGACTATTTATATAGCAATAGGACATTTTTAGTTTATGTTACAATAACACAACATAATGAGGTAAGTTAATTGTGATAAAACAAACAAATAAACAATAAGATCTGATCCATTTCATTGTATCTTTATTCAGCAAACTCACAAACAAAAACACAGTATATCTAGAGTGCTAAACCTCATTATAGAACTTATTATCAAATATGTAGTTTGCAAACAGTGTCAATTACACATTAAATATGAACTCTGGAGCCTTTTTTATTATCTCTGCTGCAGAGAATGCTCTTTTTCAGGTATATTCCTGTAGTAAATAATAAATTCCTCTTTTTTTCTAAACATTCCAAAAAATTTTATGCAGTGGTTCAGTATTAAATAAAATTATCTGGCAATTTAAATCAACAAAAGTAGCTAGGGTATATTGTTAACTGTATCACTGTCAAATTCTGAATGCTAAATGACCATTTTACACGGAGGTAAATTTACAGGACACTGCAGGATCTGTTAGAAATTCATATATTAAACAAATATGAACAGCCTAGGACACGTTTCCTAATTGAATCAACTATTAATAATCATATATACTTACAGCACAATGAGTAAAAATTTTTATGCCATGTGATTCAAACGAAGAGGAACAGTGATACTGAACACATGCAAATCAGACATTTTAGAGAATTAAGGATGTTTCCCCTGGTGTGTCAATTATTATTAAATTGGTGTTGTGTTGCCCTCGTTACATATTAGCAACTAAATTATAGCAATTAAAACCTGCGAAATTACATTCCACCATAATATCTAGGTATTAAATTAAAACATTAAAATTATTTTGGAAAAAAGGAAGTGACATCAGATGAGGCTGAACACATGCAAATCAGACATATTAAAGAGAGAATTAAATATTTTTGCATGTCTTATATTTTGGTATTACATAAGTAGTCGTGTTGAATTATAAACCATATGGAAATAAAAAAATTACATTATTTTGGACAAAAATAAAGTTTTTGGAAAGTTGCATTACATGTGACATTGACATTTTTTAAAATTATATAACTTTTACAATAAATATTGTCATGCTTTATATTTCATTGTAACAAAGTGACATCTGAGTACACCTAGTTCATTACTTTAAAAATAATTACATCAAAATGTGGCTTCGTTTCTATGTTGAAAATGGGTATTCCGATAACTGAAATAACAAATTGCATACCTGTATGCAATATGGCCATTATTTCCCAAGAACAAAATTAGAAATAATATCTTATTATGTATTATTATTATATTGTATTAATACATCAGTATAGCAGCAACATGTTTTGGCACATATAGAATTTTTTTTATGAAAAGTTTTCATATAACGAGCTACAAATTAACTATGATGTTTAAATACACAAGTTGTTTACATATATCTGTATACATAAAAACCTAGTTAAATTTTTTTATATTTTAACCTAAATCTTCAAATTGTGCTGATGCAATCATAGTAAAAACATTAAGGAGAATGTTCACAACTTCCCCAAAATGTTAACAACTTCCCCAAAATGCCACATTCATTATTATATCCTAGTGTAATATAATAACAATATAACAATAAATTATTACATGACAATGTTGTTCACTTTGACTTCACTGCAACTTTTGTTCACTTTGAGTCAGTCACTTCAGTGCAGCTTTGAACTGTCACTCTTGTTTACTTTGTGTCAATCACTGATTTCACTGCAACTTTGAACTGTGACTTTTGCTCACTTTGAGTCAATCACTGACTTCACTGAAGCTTGGTACCGCGATTCTTGCTAACTTTGGGTCAGCTAGATTTCACTGCAACTTTGTACTATGACTCTTGCTCACTTTGAATTTGTCACCGACTTCCCTGTAACTTTGAACTGTCACTTTTGAGTCTGTCACTGACTTTACAGCTGCCTTGAACGGTGATTATTGTGCACTTTGAGTAACTCTTTGAATTCACTGCAGCTTTGAATTGTGACTTGCTCACTTTGAATAAATCACTGAATTTACTGCTGCCTTGAACTGCCACTCTTGTTTTCTTTGAGTCAATAACTGACTTCATTGCAACTTTGAACTGTGACTTTTGCTCACTTTAAATCAATCAATGACTTTACTGCTGCTTTGAACTGCCAGTCTTGTTTATTTTGATTCAATAACTGACTTCACTGCAACTATGAACTGTGAATTTTGCTAATTTTGAATCAATCACTGACTTCACTGCTGCTTTGAACTGCCACTCGTTTACTTTGAGTCAATAACTGACTTCACTTCACTGCAACTTTGAACTGTGACTTTTTGTTCACTTTAAATCAATCACTGACTTCACTGCTGCTTTGAACTGCCACTCATTTACTTTGAGTCAATAACTGACTTCACTGCAACTATGAACTGTGAATTTTGCTAATTTTGAATCAATCACTGACTTCACTGCTGCTTTGAACTGCCACTCATTTACTTTGAGTCAATAACTGACTTCACTGCAACTTTGAACTGTGACTTTTTGTTCACTTTAAATCAATCACTGACTTCACTGCTGCTTTGAACTGCCACTCTTGTTTACTTTGAGTCAATAACTGACGTCACTGCAACTTTGAACTGTGATGTTTGCTCATTTTGAATGAATCACTGACTTCACTGCTGCTTTGAACTGTGACTTTTGCTCACTTTGAATCAATCACTGACTTCTGCACTGACTGCAGGTTTGAATTGTCACTCTTGTTTACTTTGAATCAATAAGTGACTTCACTGCAACTTTGAACTGTGACTTTTGCCCAATTCGAGTCTGTCACTGAGTAGGAAGTGTTCAATGCGTTCCACCTGACTCCCGATCTCAAATCCAGCTGGCTCATCATCAGAGAAGAGAACAGTGTCATCATTGTCATCAAAACATGCTTCTGACTTCAGACTCTGAAATACAAATTCAGTGCAGGTTGAATGAACAACCAAACCATTCCTTATAGAAATGGTAGTATAATCATTAGAAGACTGAAAATAAGGCTGGTTCTCCATACTGTAAAAGAACTTGAGCAGACAATTAGACAAATATAAAGTGATTGCACTACAAAACCACTACATCTCTCGCCCACGGACATGCTAAAATTAAACAAGTATGCGTAATCACTGTGAAAGATGTACACGTTTAGTCCAACAGACATACCATAATTATACAATTTCACCAGTGAATACGCAATACGAGTACATGAACCACATTTTTTTCAAATTTGTGTATGCAATCAGTTTAATAGCAGAATCCGTAGTTTTGCTAAAATCAGAAAGAACTGTTTTTGTTATTTTGTCAAAAATAATTTTAGAGTTTGTCCGATGAGTTCACAAATTTGTAAAAATGAGCTGTCAGGTTGTAGTGGATACTGGATAGGTACTTTTTTTAATGTGTCTGAAACAAAATCAGTGAAACAATAGACCTATAGAGTATTAGCCTCCACATCTCTGTGACTGGATTTAGCCACCTCATTAAAAAAATTACTTCAATTGGCCTGTTTACACAATGCTACCGTAATGACCATGGAAACATACAGTGCCAGGAGGGTGCGACCCCACCACTGTGCTCATGTCATCAAATGCCCCATGGATGTTCTCCCAGTGCTTCTGCAACTGATCAAAGCTTCCTGCTGTTCGCCAAGTGTCAGTGCTGCCACCTGCTGGCCTGGTGTCTCTGTACCTCTTGAATGTCACCCTCTTCATTGATCCTTGCCTCTGTACTTTTGAGTCTGTAAATATGATGATTGGGAAATGTGTAATTAAATTACTTATTCAACAGAACTGCAGTATTTGCTGTTTATACAACCACAAATACATTAATCACATAAAGACATTGTAGGGCCTACACATGTTTATGAGGGAATGATTCCATTTGATAGGACATTTACAATGGAAAATACACGTATGCATGATGCTTCCATCATTGTATTAGTGAACTATGACGGCTGAGTTAACAATAGTAAACTCACCTACTCGGCTCACCTACCATGTAGTATTCCTACGGGTGATTTAGTTCTGGAGGACTGAGGCCCCTTAGGTCTTATGCTTGGCAGTTGTGCCACTGGGGGAGCCACTGTTGGCTCAGGGAAGTCAATGAACTGGAATGTGTATCTATGACTCGTAGTGCCCGACTTCTCTGGCTGGGCTTCTGTAAGACGTCGTCTTTTTGTGTCAACTTCGACGACTGCGCACAGGATGGCAGTACACATGAATAGTCCATGGTGCTGGTTAACTATAGCAAATTTGGATATTACCAATTATATGTTATCATAAAATATTGCATAAGTTTGTTGACAACCATCTGAATTGCTGTAAACTACACACGGTCATGTAGTCAGAATGAAATAGGTTACAAAGAAAGGGACATTTTCTAGTGAGAATCACAGTCCAAGGATGTCATTTAATGATGACACTAACTGAAGAAACAATTATCTACCTTTTTGGGTCACAATTGCATCTTTCCTGCTATGGCCCAGTGGCTTCAGTGTGGCTGTGAAGAAAAAAATAATTAGATTTATTGATAATCAAAACAGATCAATGCGGAATTGTTGGTAGTTTATGGTGTACACTCATCATCTAAGGAAGGACATATTTATTTTGTATGCCTACGTCTGACATCTTGTTTCACAGTCAATAGTTGTGAATAACAAGCCCGTCAACCACCTTACTAAACATTAGTTTTGTCACAACTATTGCATCATCATATCAGGTGTTATAATTATTTATGTTTCTGATGTAACCAAAGGACTACCTTCCTGCACTATTGTTGTTGTTGTTGCATTTAAGACAACAAACAGCCATGTGAGAAACATATATAACTTTTATCTGACTACTGTGGTGATTGAATTAGCATGGTCCATGAAGGAGACATTTTTTTCTGTAATATCAAAACCTAGTAGGAAAATGTCACTCACATAGGATTGTCATATGCAACAAAGATATTGTTGCTGTTGATTTATGCATGCACTAAACAAAACGAATGCTATGTCTCTATGATAGAGGTTCTCAGTACTAATGGGGCATGTGGGATGTGGGTAAAGGTTGCGAATCCCTATTGTAGATCAACTCACTGTTGTGCTGACCTGTGTCTGAAATCGTCCCAGTGGGGAGAACAGGAATAGTATCAACAGGCCTCTGTATTTCATTGCTGCACTTGTCTACCTCCAACTGCTGAGAGTTCTTCTGGTCTTCACATAAAACGGTAACATTTATGCTGTGTTCGTGCACAGCCTCGTGACTGGGGCGGTCAGTAGAGTAGTCAGTAGAGTCCAGCCTTGTGGCACTGGACGTGGATGGAACAGGGGCAGGCTCTGGCTGCATGGAAGAATTACTCTCATCCTTTCTTCCTTCTTCATTGTCTTCTGCATCAAACCCCAGTTGCAAGCAGTGTAGTGCATGCATGGATGGATGTAGTGCATGCATGCATGGATGGATGTAGTGCATGCATGGATGTAGTGCATGCATGGATGTAGTGCATGCATGCATGGATGTAGTGCATGCATGGATGTAGTGCATGCATAGATGCATGGACGTATGTTTGCAATTTATGCATGTATATGCAATTGTTATGGGTAAAATAAAGCACAACTTCAACTTATGGAAACACATATTATTTAATAGTCTGTGCAATTTCCAGAAAGTGCTGTGTTAATTAGATGTGCATTTATATTTTGTCACATGTAATAAGAAGAAAGACTGGACAGAAAAGTAGAAAGCTTGCAGAGAACATCTTTGGGGGAAGAACAGCAATTCTGTTATGTGCCCTCAAGCTCCAATGGGGTTACAAGCAATTATGGCAAGAATGACAATCAAACCGAAGACCGACAACGGTAGTCTTACAAGGCATGCAGGATGCAAGTAGTGGCTAATACGATACAATTCAATACACTTCTGTTGCACAAAAATCCTTGGAAGACCCAAACTCGGCAGTGCACCAAGACAAAAGGGGTTAAGCAGTTTCTAATTGATTAGCAATTCCAGTTGTAAACAGTTGGATAGGTACGCTGAGGAACTTTGGAGGTTAAGTGAGTATAAACAGTTAGTCAGTTTTTAGTTTACGGCAAAATGTTATTATATTTCCTACGGATTTAATGCTAACAGGGAATGAGTGCCACAGAGATGGTGCACCTACATAAACTAAGAATTCGTCCAAGACTCTAGAGATATCTGACCTTTCTTGTAATCTTCAGTCTGAACGAACTGATGCACTGATGCCACATGCTCTGTCTGAGATGACTTCATGTCAGATGTCAGTGTGTCAGTCTGTGTCGCTGTGTCGCCCATCCTGACCTCTTGCGTCTGGACACTTGTCTCGGTGACATCCAGCTCAATCTGAAATGTCACATCAGTGACTTCTACCTCGGTCTGAAGTGCCACATCAGTCACCTCCATTTCAGTTTGAAGTGCCACATCAGTCACCTCCACTTCAGTCTGAAGTGCCACATCACACTTTGGCTTGTTCAGCTGATCCTGCCATAATTAAAAAATTAGCCAGTAGGGTGTATGGACAATAGAAGACTTGGGGTTAACTGGCCATTCCAACATTACAATACTATCATATTAATCAAACAATGTATGTAAAAAGTGATTCCAGGCGAACGCATATCAAGACAACACAGGATACTGGTGGCTAAAATGACCCTATCCCTAGGACACTGGGAAATAGAAGACCAAGAACCAGGAAGGTGAAGTGGTACCAACTCAAACAGGACATGAGTTTAACATCAAGGTGACAGAACAATTGAATAGATGGACAACAGAAGAGAAGTCACTATCATGGGAAGAACTGCGGGAATGCTTAGTGCGGACAGAAGAGGAAGTCCTGGGATGGACCAGAGGAGGCAAGTTTCAAGAGAAGGAAATGTAGTGGTGACAGGAGGACGTCCAGGACTCAGTGAAGAAGAAGAAACAAGATCTGGCAATGCACAAAGACAGAAGCAGATGAACAGGCCTACAGAGAAATGAACAAAGAAGCAAAGAAAGCAGTAGCAATGGCAAAAGAGAAGGCATACGAGGACTTGTACAAGAAGTTGGAGTCATGAGAGGGTACCAAAGACATCTACAAGCTGGCCAAAAGAAGGCCCAGTTCCAGAAATTACCATCGAAGAAATCCAGAAAGAGCTGCAGAAGATGAAGAACAACAAGTCATGCGGACCAGAAAAGATCCCACTGAAGACCTTGAGGACTGTAGACAAACTATCTCCACACACCTTATGCCAAGCCATGAACAAAGCCTTTCAGGAGGGAATAACATTGGTATGGAGAACCTGCTATATAACACCCATCTTCAAAGGGAAAGGAAACACCATGGAATGCAATAACTACAGGGGCATTAAGGCATGAAACTGTATGAAAGAGTGATGGAAAACATATTGACAATGACAGTAGACATCAGCAGTAGACAATATGGATTTCAACTAGGAAAATCAATAGATCAATAGAACCCATCTTTACTCTTCAGATGACACAAGAAAACTACCTGGAGAAGCAGAAAGAACTTCATCTGGTGTTTGTAGATCTGGAGAAGGCATACGACAGAGTACCCAGAGAGTTGATCTGGTGGGCATTGAGAAAAAAGGAATAGAGGAAGTCTACGTAAAAGCCATCCAGGATATGTATACAGATTGTAAGACTGCAGTGAGGTCCCATGCAGGAACAACAGCCAGCTTTGAGGTGGGCGTTGGCCTACATCAAGGTTCAGTTCTTAGCCCACTGCTTTTCATTATTATTGTGGATGTGATAGCAGAGAACATCACCACAACACCACCCCGAGCTATGCTGTTTGCTGATGACCTAGTGCTGTGTTAGGAAATGAAAGAAGAGGCTCAGCAACAACTGGAGGTGTGGAGATATGCTATGGAGAGCCGGGGTCTGAGAGTGAGTCAGCAGAAAACAGAGTACTTGGCACCTTTGGCATCTGTGTTCAGAATAACAATGGACAACCAGGAGCTGCCAACTGACTCCAAATTCAATTCCTGGGCTCGATCTTCGATGTGGAAGGTGGTGTTGAGACAGGCTGTAAAACCGAGTACGCCTAGCCTGGAACAAGTGGAGAGAACTCACAGGAGTAGTGTGCGACAAGAAGGTACCGCTGAAGCTCAAACATCAGCTATATAAGACTGCCATAAAACCCACCCTTTGCTCTGCCAGAGAGTGTTGGACACTAAAGAGGAAGGATGAACAGCCACTCAGCAAGACAGAGATGTGTAGGCTGCGTTGGATTCAGGGTGATAGTCTCATAGAACACCAGACTAACATGTCTGTATGGATGAAAGCTGGAGTACTTGACCTGTCATCATACCTGATGAAGCGAAGACTGCACTGCAAGATGGTGAGGTAGCAATGATGCAACCAATATAGCCCTAAACCAGACTGTTCCTGGGGCACAGCGCAGAGGTAGGCCTAAGCTCCAGTACATGGACGTGGTGAAGCGAGATATGAAGAATAATGGGACTGAGGGAGCGGCAACCCAAGACAGACGTCTCTGGGCAGCTTCCGTGGCCACAGCGATCCACCTCAGTGGACAAGCCAGGAGGTGAGAAAAGTGAGGTGAGAAAGTAGCAGGATAGCCTCATAGAAGCAGTTATATGAAGCAGTGCAGCAGGGATTATATGCGAACGATGGTTATGAGAGTATTAGGCTAATTACTCCCATGCGCCAAGATACACAACACTATATAAAGAACTGCATGGCCTAGGTCCGGCCTTACTCGATAATTTATGAAGAATCTTTGCTTTGCATAACCTCAACTATAATTATTAATTGATACTCATATCTAATTGTTGGAGTTTTGTTGAAAGGTTAAAAGTTACAACCATAGGAGATGTATCGTTATGTGATGACTGATCATGGCGACAGAGGATAAATCCTTGGAAACAGCCACATGCACTGACAGGTAAAGTTCGTCTCAACATCATCTGGGACATGTCAAGGGCAAGGCCCCTGTATTCTGCGCTGGTAAGTACCCGTCAATAGGGATAGAAATCGGTTGTATTCTGTGCTGTGTTAAATGAGAAGTTTTTGTATTCTGTGCTGTGTAAACGGAGAAGTTTGGTTAATCAATAAAGTGATCAAATTATTGAAAATTTTACTAATCTGTGCAGTGGAGGCGGAATAGTTTTATTAACCCATACAGTGAGAAAGCGGATGTAAATTAGGATAATCCATGCAGTGATATGGAGAAGTTTTGTTATTTCCATGCGATGTGCCAGACCAGCTACGTCACGCTAGGGCACTGATCTAGCTGCATATGTTGCTCGTCAGGTGGCTACACCATCAGCTTCCTCACTGGTGGCTCCGTCATGTCAACAGGGGCTGCGGTAGCTGCTTCCACACCACACTTTCAACAAGTGGTCAGGGGGCTGGCTTGGCTGCCCCCCGTGGATGGCCTGGTGGAAACGGCCACTGGCCTTCTCCTTCCACATATAGTAAAATCGCTGAATGTTCTTTCACGTGTAATGCAGGATAGGGTATCCAAATTTGTCTTGCCAACATTGTTCCTTCACGACCATGTTCCTGAAAAGATTAGAGTGAAGGTGTGGTCTGGTGAGTTTGTCGACCTACATACCTTGCTGCCATAAGATAGCCTCAGCCAACAGGTTTTCACTTCCAGCCAGGAATGATAGGAACACTGCCACCCAGGAATGATAGGAACACTGCCACCCAGGCCCAGAGCTAAAATCAAGTTGTATGCATTCAAAATTTTCATGAATGCATTTCAGCCTGACAACGCCATGGAAGCACAGTCTAACCACAACACATGGTGGCCACACAGACACCCCTTCTTGGCCTATAGTCTCAGGAAAGTGTAGGAAATAAATTTTAATGTCATACAGTTTTTACATACAGGTAGCGTAATGATAGCTATCATCTTATTTATTGTGATTTTTGGAATATTGCGTTGGGATATAGCCTAAGCTCTGACAGTGATGGAATCAACAGCCATATCTTAATTGGGGTCAGTATGTGGTGATACTGCTTATGTGGGTGGAGCTTGGTCACAGTGGATTTTTTATGTCCATCCCTATTGCTACAGCCTGTGGCTGAGAGTAGCACGACTGCCGCCGGTTGGATTACCCAGGCTCGATTACCCTGTATGCACCGCCTAGTAGGGTGACATAATACATAATAAAACAATCCAAATCAGGTTCACGTGGTTTGTTACTTCATATGCGATAACAAGTAAATACATAAAAGTAAATATTGGCGATGAGGCGGATCAAATTTGAATGGTGATTTAGCCTACAGGACTCTGCTAACCGACAATATGGTAATTGTGCAATGATTTAGACAAATTTTTTACATGTGCAAATTGAAAAACACTCTGAACTCTTGTGTGTCGTACCTGTCAGTCATGAGTCATGAAAGATGTCTTGCACACATTCCTCTGAGGAAATCTTTGATAAAACTGGAGACATACACCAACAAAAGGATCTGCCCACTTGGCGTCCGTTGACGTATGCCTTAGCGGTCAGAAGAAAACACTGAGCCTCTACATCATTAACAAAGGCGGTCCACCATTGTTTGGACATGAGTGACTGAACGTGATCAAATCAAAGCACTGACAGCACATCCTTCGGCTACTACGAAGAAGTTAGAGAATATCCTAAAGGAACACCCCGAAGTGTTCAAACCAAGTGTGGAGAAACTGAAAGGCCATGAAGCTAACGTGATGGTGGAAAGAAACAGCAAACCTCGCTTCAATAAAGCACGACCTGTACCGTATGCAATACGGCCCAAGTTAGAACAGGAGCTAGACTGTCAACAATCAAAGGGAATCATCAGGCCAGGGGAACACAGCAAATGGGCTGTGCCACTCATTCCAGTTGTAAAGAGTAATGGAAAAGTCCATCTGTGTGAAGATTTCAAGGTCACAATTAACCCGGTACTTGAAATGGACCAGTACCCACTCTAAAAAATCGAGGACATCTTCACCAACTTATTTCCTGGCCAAAAGTTTTCAAAGATTGACCTGTCAGAATCTTACCTCCAAATGGACGTGTCAGATGACAACAAAGAATTGCTCAAACACACAAAATGGACTTTTCCAATACAATCATCTCTTTATGGCATTGTGTCAGCTCAATCCATCTGGGAGAAAACCATGGACCAGGTACTTCAGGGAATTCCCTATGTCCAGTGCTACATGGACGACATGGTAATCAGATGCACGGCTGAGGAACATCTGGCTAATGTCAAGGTTCTCGATCGACTCAAAGAGCAAGGTATGAAGGTAAACCAGCTGAAGTGTGATTTCTTCAAGGAAAGAATCAAGTACTATGGCCACATGATTGCCAAATCATGTCAACCGTCCAATGTGTCTAGAAAATAATGGCTCACCATACGGAATTGGAGCAGTCATCTCCCACGTCATGGACGATAGCAAAGAGTGCCCAATCGCATTTGCCCTCTCTAAAAGCGGAGAAGAACTACTCTCAAATTGAGAAGGAAGGTCTTAGCATTATCTGGCGACTTAAAAGGTTCAACCTGCACCTGGACCGCCATACCTTCACCATCATGACTGACCATCTACAATTGTTGGCCATCTTTCACCCCAGCAAAACCATGTCATTGACAGTCGCTGCAAGACTGCAATGCTGGGCATTGTTCCTTGGTGGATACAGGTACACGATCCGGAATAGAAGCGCAACGCCAACGCTGACTGTCTTTCATGATTGCTAACGCCTGACTGCAGTGAGGGTCACTGGTCATACGATGCTGCAGCACCTTACCACCGTACTAGAAACGAACTTGTGGAAAGGTTAGTGCAGAACTTCAAAACGTCTCAGCAACACTGATGTTGGGCCACAACATCAGATCACATCTAGATCTATTAAAGCCTAATGTGAAAGGGGAATATGAGACGTTTCTTCTCAGGCCAGACAGTGATGACGAGAAATTACAGCTCTGGACCGAAATGGGCTCCTGGAACAGTGTTACAACAAACAGGGCCAGTGAGTCACCGTCAAGGTGGGAGAAATGACGTGGCGACGCCACCTGGATCAAATCTGTGAAACCAACCATTTACATTTACCCTGCCATGGTCAGCAATACGTGCCACAACCAACAACAAACACCGACGCTGTGACGCCTGCATACGTCATACCTGAACTACCTGCGACAAACCCAGGGATTCTCATACTACAGGTGTACACTGATAGAAACGTCCGTCCACCATCCTGCTGAGCAACATTACCATGTGCGTGAAAATCGCCATCAACCTACCAAACTGGATGTGTAACGTGACACCATAGTGCAACGACATCATGGGTGCCAAGGAGACCATGCCAAAATAATTGTTTAGCTACCAGTGACTCTAACCGCAAAGTGCGGAATAGTCCTAAAAATTACTTAACACTGCATTTTAACCTTTGAACTTTTGAGATACATTATCTCATATCTGAACAGTACTAGTAGATTGCATATATAACAGTACTGGATTACAGAGTGAACTTTAGAAATAATTTAACAGGATGATCTGAGATCATTCCAGTGAAGTTCAATACTTTTTAGTTTTCTGTTGGACATTATTCGAGTTCATAATTAAGTTGGGAGGAATGTTATGTCCATCCCTATTGCTATTGCTACGGCCTGTGGCCAAGAATAGAACGACTGCCACCGATTGGATTACCCTGGCTCAATTACCGCTGTAAACGCCGCCTAGTATGGTGACATTTGAAATCAGGTTCACATTGTTTGTTACTTTGTATGAAATAATGAGTAAATACACAACAGATTTCAGGTGACCTTGTGCCAGAGAACCCTACAGATACAGTCTGAATGGCAAATGCTAGTCAGTAGTAATATAGTTAGTACTTGTAGCGGGTGGCTGCTGGTGATAATTAAATAGTATTGTTATCACTGTTTGTCAGTCTGGCATAATACACCGGTAAATTGTAGATATGTGTACACACCATTTGGGGCCAGCATGCTTGCTTCCAAGATGATGTATCTGTTGTTTTGATGGTGAATGTTTGCATAATTGCTGACACATGATTACTGAATTAAATATCATTTATTTGGCCTACTTCACTCTACACTGGACTTGGACTGGACTGGCGTTGTTATTCTGCAATAGACACATTCTGAGAAAACCACTAGTGTGATATATTCTTGATTGTAATTGCAATTGGTTAGTTTGCATTCCCCAAAACCATGATTTTTGTTTCATTTTAAAATATGAACACTTATACTTTAAAATATGAACACTTATAGTTATTAGATTTTTACGAACATATAGTAGGCAGAGCGTAGTCTCGAAGTTGTCAACCTGTCGAATTTTGTCAGCGTCCACTGTGGCTGTGAAGGCCGATTCTTGAGTGAGATTTTTATGAACATATGAACACTTAGTTATAAGATTTTCACACATGTCAGTGTGTAAATCAATGCAATTTATCTAATTTATGGGGAACAAGTACTTAGGAAAGGAATGCTTAATTAACTACTTCTAGTTGGTACATTGATCTGCTGCTAAGGACTATAGGCTATCATGAAAGACTGCATAACCCATTTAATTTCAACTCTACGAACTTAGTTCTTTTCAACTAATCCTCTGGATTTAATCATAAGGTATAAACTGTTACAACAGCCAGGTAACAGATATTCCCACCTCGAGGAGTTTAACTTCTTCGATTAAAGCCACATTCTTTTTAGCCCAGTGTGTGTTAAGATCCTCTAAAGCTGTGTGGTGTTTCATCAACACCTGGTGCTCATGCTGTAAAGTCTTCAGTTGGTGGAAGACAGATTGTTGCTGCAAACAGAAAGACAAGAAGATGCTTTTACTATATATATATTAGATAAGAACTTCATTTGATCACACATATTTACATCACTATCATAAGATTCATATAGTTATAATATATATATATATATATATATATATATATATATATATATATATATATATATTAAAATAAATTAATGGGTAGAATACAGGATTGAGATACATTAAATAAATTATACTAAATAAATTAAATACACTTTCATAGAAAGTGTTTTCCGGATATCACCCCATAAACTGATTAAACATTTGTATAAAAAAGCTTCTGGCAGTGCCATATCTGAACAATAATTTATTTTAATATATATATATATATATATATATATATATATATATATATATATATATATTAAAATAAATTAATGGGTAGAATACAGGATTGAGATACATTAAATAAATTATACTAAATAAATTAAATACACTTTCAAAGAAAGTGTTTTCCGGATATCACCCCATAAACTGATTAAACATTTGTATAAAAAATGCTTCTGGCAGTGCCATATCTGAACATATATTTTAAAGGCAGCCATTTTTAAGGCAGATAATGTTTATGCCAATAAATACATTGATGACATCAATGGTAACTGCCTGGGTCTCTGGTTGTTTATACCACACCTGAGTCTTCCAGTCTGACACAGTGTTTTCATGTGACTGTGTTTCAATGTCCAATTGCTTGCACTTGACGTCATAGTCAGCTTTCATGGAAGTCAGCTGTGTGGTTAATTCCTCGATTGTAGCACAGTGTTTCTTGGCCACCTTTGAGCTGTGATTGTTCAATGTCACCTGCTGTTCCACCAGACTGTGGGCAGCAGCAAGCAGATCTAGGGTTTTCTGGAGACAATGATACTTCACACTTATTGAATGATACTGGGTAATAAGCAACAAGTGCATACAGTAGTCCATACCAATGCAATACCATTATTTATTACAATGGACTTCACACCGTGCACTACACTGCAATAGACGGTGCATAATAACAACCAGTTACCTAAATAATGATGTAAAGCAAGGTCTGGAATTGTTAATGAAGCAAGCATGCTATTAAATATAGTGTGAACAGAAGTTCTTTAAAAATGGGAGGAAGTGGGAGAGTGGTAAGGAGGGAGGGAGGAAGTGGGAGAGAGGTAAGGAGGGAGGGAAGAAAGGAGGAGGGAAGGGAGGGACAAACAGAAATATAAAAAGATGTTTCCTATTGCAAGCACACCATAATGGATATCATCCTTTATTAGTTATGGTCATCAAGGTATTACATTGAATTAAGACTTCATTTAAGCATGTCATTAAAAAAGGTAAAGGTATGTTCTAATATAGCACAGTATCCAGTATGACCACTCAAAGCGCTTTACACTTCACCCCCTGGCAGACCTGTTCATTCCAAAGCCATCTCAACTTCTCTGGGAAGCATTCAGCCATGGTGCAATTGCACAAAGACTATTCGTTCACATTTCCACCACTGTCTGTATTGCCAGGTACTCATTTATACAGCTGACCCTGTCTAAACAGAAAATCTGCATTACCTCATGTTCAGACCTCTTTTCATCCAGCTGTCTAGCGAGGAAGGCCACAGAGTCTTTTTGCTACAATTGCAAACACAAACAGTGAAAGAACTCAACTTTTCCTATTACAATTACAGCTACCTAAAATGTGATGGCAACTACACTTGTGCTATATAAATTAGATAACAACTTTCTGACATTCAGCCCTTGGTATGTAAAGGTAAGCAAAAAGTAAAAGTAAGTTCTTATTTACCGCAGTATCCAGTCCTTGGGACCGGTCAAATCACTTTACATTTCATCTCCTGGCAGACCTGTTCATTCAAACACCAACTCTATTTCTAAAAGTGACGGGTTGGAAAATTTTATAATGATCAGAATGAATGAAGGCAAGCAGAAGAGAGGAAGACCACACATGAGATGATGAGAATGAATGAAGGCAAGCAGAAGAGAGGAAGACCACACATGAGATGATCAGAATGAATGAAGGCATGCAGAAGAGAGGAAGACCACACATGAGATGATCAGAATGAATGAAGGCATGCAGAAGAGAGGAAGACCACACATGAGATGATCAGAATGAATGAAGGCAAGCAGAAGAGAGGAAGACCACACATGAGATGATCAGAATGAATGAAGGCATGCAGAAGAGAGGAAGACCACACATGAGATGATCAGAATGAATGAAGGCAAGCAGAAGAGAGGAAGATCACACATGAGATGATGAGAATGAATGAAGGCAAGCAGAAGAGAGGAAGACCACACATGAGATGATCAGAATGAATGAAGGCATGCAGAAGAGAGGAAGACCACACATGAGATGATCAGAATGAATGAAGGCAAGCAGAAGAGAGGAAGACCACACATGAGATGATCAGAATGAATGAAGGCAAGCAGAAGAGAGGAAGACCACACATGAGATGATCAGAATGAATGAAGGCATGCAGAAGAGAGGAAGACCACACATGAGATGATCAGAATGAATGAAGGCATGCAGAAGAGAGGAAGACCACACATGAGATGATCAGAATGAATGAAGGCATGCAGAAGAGAGGAAGACCACACATGAGATGATCAGAATGAATGAAGGCAAGCAGAAGAGAGGAAGACCACACATGAGATGATGAGAATGAATGAAGGCAAGCAGAAGAGAGGAAGACCACACATGAGATGATCAGAATGAATGAAGGCATGCAGAAGAGAGGAAGACCACACATGAGATGATCAGAATGAATGAAGGCAAGCAGAAGAGAGGAAGACCACACATGAGATGATCAGAATGAATGAAGGCATGCAGAAGAGAGGAAGACCACACATGAGATGATCAGAATGAATGAAGGCAAGCAGAAGAGAGGAAGATCACACATGAGATGATCAGAATGAATGAAGGCAAGCAGAAGAGAGGAAGACCACACATGAGATGATCAGAATGAATGAAGGCAAGCAGAAGAGAGGAAGACCACACATGAGATGATGAGAATGAATGGAGGCAAGCAGAAGAGAGGAAGACCACACATGAGATGATGAGAATGAATGAAGGCAAGCAGAAGAGAGGAAGACCACACATGAGATGATGAGAATGAATGAAGGCAAGCAGAAGAGAGAAAGACCACACATGAGATGATGAGAATGAATGAAGGCAAGCAGAAGAGAGAAAGACCACACATGAGATGATGAGAATGAATGGAGGCAAGCAGAAGAGAGGAAGACCACACATGAGATGATGAGAATGAATGAAGGCAAGCAGAAGAGAGGAAGACCACACATGAGATGATCAGAATGAATGAAGGCATGCAGAAGAGGGGAAGACCACATATGAGATGATCAGAATGAATGAAGGCAAGCAGAAGAGAGGAAGACCACATATGAGATGATGAGAATGAATGAAGGCAAGCAGAAGAGAGGAAGACCACACATGAGATGATGAGAATGAATGAAGGCAAGCAGAAGAGAGGAAGACCACACATGAGATGATGAGAATGAATGAAGGCAAGCAGAAGAGAGGAAGACCACACATGAGATGATCAGAATGAATGAAGGCAAGCAGAAGAGAGGAAGACCACACATGAGATGATGAGAATGAATGAAGGCAAGCACAAGAGAGGAAGACCACACATGAGATGATCAGAATGAATGAAGGCAAGCAGAAGAAAGGAAGACCACACATGAGATGATCAGAATGAATGGAGGCAAGCAGAAGAGAGGAAGACCACATATGAGATGATGAGAATGAATGAAGGCAAGCAGAAGAGAGGAAGACCACACATGAGATGATCAGAATGAATGAAGGCAAGCAGAAGAGAGGAAGACCACACATGAGAAGATGAGAATGAATGGAGGCAAGCAGAAGAAAGGAAGACCACACATGAGATGATGAGAATGAATGAAGGCATGCAGAAGAGAGGAAGACCACACATGAGATGATCAGAATGAATGAAGGCAAGCAGAAGAGAGGAAGACCACACATGAGAAGATGAGAATGAATGGAGGCAAGCAGAAGAGAGGAAGACCACACATGAGATGATGAGAATGAATGAAGGCAAGCAGAAGAGAGGAAGACCACACATGAGATGATCAGAATTAATGAAGGCAAGCAGAAGAGAGGAAGACCACACATGAGATGATGAGAATGAATGAAGGCAAGCAGAAGAGAGGAAGACCACACATGAGATGATCAGAATTAATGAAGGCATGCAGAAGAGAGGAAGACCACACATGAGATGATCAGAATTAATGAAGGCAAGCAGAAGAGAGGAAGACCACACATGAGATGATGAGAATGAATGAAGGCATGCAGAAGAGAGGAAGACCACACATGAGATGATCAGAATGAATGAAGGCAAGCAGAAGAGAGGAAGACCACACATGAGATGATGAGAATGAATGAAGGCAAGCAGAAGAGAGGAAGACCACACATGAGATGATCAGAATTAATGAAGGCAAGCAGAAGAGAGGAAGACCACACATGAGATGATGAGAATGAATGAAGGCAAGCAGAAGAGAGGAAGACCACACATGAGATGATCAGAATTAATGAAGGCATGCAGAAGAGAGGAAGACCACACATGAGATGATCAGAATGAATGAAGGCAAGCAGAAGAGAGGAAGACCACACATGAGATGATCAGAATTAATGAAGGCAAGCAGAAGAGAGGAAGACCACACATGAGATGATCAGAATGAATGAAGGCAAGCAGAAGAGAGGAAGACCACACATGAGATGATCAGAATGAATGAAGGCAAGCAGAAGAAAGGAAGACCACATATGAGATGATCAGAATGAATGAAGGCAAGCAGAAGAAAGGAAGACCACACATGAGATGATCAGAATGAATGAAGGCAAGCAGAAAAGAGGAAGACCACATATGAGATGATGAGAATGAATGAAGGCAAGCAGAAGAGAGGAAGACCACACATGAGATGATGAGAATGAATGAAGGCAAGCAGAAGAAAGGAAGACCACATATGAGATGATCAGAATGAATGAAGGCAAGCAGAAGAGAGGAAGACCACACATGAGATGATCAGAATGAATGAAGGCAAGCAGAAAAGAGGAAGACCACATATGAGATGATGAGAATGAATGAAGGCAAGCAGAAGAGAGGAAGACCACACATGAGATGATGAGAATGAATGAAGGCAAGCAGAAGAGAGGAAGACCACACATGAGATGATCAGAATGAATGAAGGCAAGCAGAAGAGAGGAAGACCACATATGAGATGATCAGAATGAATGAAGGCAAGCAGAAGAGAGGAAGACCACACATGAGATGATCAGAATGAATGAAGGCAAGCAGAAAAGAGGAAGACCACATATGAGATGATGAGAATGAATGAAGGCAAGCAGAAGAGAGGAAGACCACACATGAGATGATGAGAATGAATGAAGGCAAGCAGAAGAGAGGAAGACCACACATGAGATGATCAGAATGAATGAAGGCAAGCAGAAGAGAGGAAGACCACACATGAGATGGATGAATTAAATGTGGGATACGGCAAAGTTGATGATGGACAAAGTTATAGAATCAACAAGAGCAAGGATCGGTTGAAGAGAGCTCGTCGTTGAAGTCAACAGAAGTTGTATGACTTGACAGGGCATCGCATCAATCTAATGGAAGAGACGTGTGTTGAACAGCTTACACACAATGACAAAGCATTTAGAGTTTAGTTCATGAAGCCTATGCTGTATATTCAAACTGTACTGCTTTGGTACAAATACTAACTTATAGACATTACATATTTTCTTTGGTAACAGAAAACAAATATATCTCAGAATAATAATTAAAATATATAATACAGTGATACTGTGGAAGAGGTCTTACTGAAATCAGTGCATCCTCTAGAACTTTCATTTTGTGTTGTATTTCCAACTGCTCGTTGTGCAGGTTGGCTGGTTGCTGGTCCAGTTTCACTTTTGCTTTCACAAGGTCTTGTTGTAGTTGTGCCAATTCACTCTTGTATCCATCTATGAGACATGTCTGGTGGGCGTTCAAATAGTTCAACTTCCTAGTGAGTTTCTCTGCCTCGACCACTGTTAAGGAAACACCACAATAATCTGGTATCAAATATTTATTAATTTTGTTTAACTGATTTGCACATGCATCAATTTGGGAATATGGCTAAGCTTCATAGTTTCCATTTTGTTAGAACATATTGGTGTCTAAAACAAATATATCTGCCGACTGATATTTTCAAAACCAACTTGGTGGGTGGGTGGGTATAAATATATATATACAGATGAGTCAGTTAGTCGAATGGAATAAGATCACTACAGCAGTCATCATTGTTCCTCACTGTATCAACTAGCAGTATTCAAGTTGTCTGCATAACAATGTCACATGATGCAGCAGTGGTACACCTTAGGACAAGCATAAATTTAGGGATCAGTACAGACCATCTGAATCCACAATTTTTCTTAGAGATTTGCATTCTGCAGTTTCCTATCCCATTAAGTAATGTTCAACTTCATCTTCAACTCAATCTTAATATCAAGTTAGCCTCCTCTATATAACTATAGTGGCTTATGTACCATTTCTCTCAAGCCTGCCCTGCTGGAGACTGAGTTCAGTCACCCTTTTGTTGACAGCGTCAGCTAGAGTGTCAAGTTCGGCCAGGCGACTCAGGTGACTGTCCTTGATAGTCGTCTGTAACTGTAGTTTCTGTTCCATCTCTCGCAGACGTTTCTCCAGCATGTACTTGCTCAACTGTGGACAATGTGTGCAATCTGCTCAAATAGTTTGCTGGTTAAGTTTCCAGCAGTGGCACATTTAGGATATCAGAAAGGGTGGGAACCAAGCTTTGTTCCACATGAGTTTGCCATGCTATTATGTAGTAGCGCAACAGGTTATTCATGCTCCAAAGCCAAAAGGGGCTATAGCCCAATATCCCTCCCCAAAATACACCACTGGTTTCCATTTGTGAAATGTTGGATGTGGACCATCAGTTCAAAACACGTCCGAAGAGCAACTCTTGCAAATATTTTGCTATCAGAGTCTCACTAGATCCAATTAATATATCCCAGTTTGCACAGCAAGCTCTTTTTGAGCATACCAGCAGATGTTGATAACCACACAGGTTTGTTTGTGGGTCTTAAGGACTTCTGTTATCTGTCTTACAGGTATACACCGCTCAGGGTTGGTATCAATCTTACAGGTGTTCACCACTCAGGGTTGGCACCAGTCTTACAGGTGTACACCACTCAGGGTTGGCACCAGTCTTACAGGAGTACACCACTCAGTTTTGGCACTAGTCTTACAGGTGTACACCACTCAGTTTTGGCACCAGTCTAACATGTGTACACCACTCAGGGTTGACACCAGTCTTACAGGTGTACACCATTCAGGGTTGGCACCAGTCTTACAGGTGTGCACCACTCAGGGTTGTCACCAGTCTTACAGGTGTACACCACTCAGTTCTGGCACCAGTCTAACATGTGTGCACCACTCAGGGTTGACGCCAGTCTTATAGGTGTACACCACTCAGGGTTGGAACCAGTCTTACAGGTGTACACCACTCAGGGTTGGCACCAGTCTTACATGTGTACACCACTCAGGGTTGGCATCAGTCTTACAGGTGAACACCACTCAGTTTTGGCACCAGTTTTACAGTTGTACACCACTCAGTTTTGGTACCAGTCTTACAGGTGTACACCACTCAGGGTTGATACCAGTCTTATAGGTGTACACCACTCAGGGTTGACACCATTCTTATAGGTGTACACCACTCAGGGTTGGCTCCAGTCTTACAGGTGTACACCACTCAGGGTTGGCAATCTTACAGGTGTGCACACTCAGGGTTGGCACCAGTCTTACAAGTGTGCACCACTCAGGGTTGGCACCAGTCTTACAGGTGTGCACCACTCAGGGTTGGCACCAATCTTACAGGTGTGCACCACTCAGGGTTGGCAATCTTACAGGTGTGCACACTCAGGGTTGGCACCAGTCTTACAAGTGTGCACCACTCAGGGTTGGCACCAGTCTTACAGGTGTGCACCACTCAGAGTTGACACCAGTTGGGAAACATTACCTGAAATGCTCTAATTTCGTCTTTCAACAATTTCGTCTCTTTATCAGTGGCATCACATTTGGTGGCATATCTTGCCTGTAAAGAAGATACTAATTGAACATGTTTACTAAATGAACATTTACTAAATGAACATGTTTACTAAATTAACATGTTTTCTAAATGAACATGTTTACTAAATGACCATGTTTACTAAATGAACATGTTTACTAAATGAACATGCTTACTAAATGAACATGTTTGCAGTTAAATAATACATAATTAATTTTCTTAATGTTGGATGTAATATCTTGCAGTTTAAAAGTGGTTATTTCACCATAAGATGATGATGGTGATGAAACTTTTGATACGTACTATGTGATGCTGTATTAAAATTATTAATGCCTATCTTTCTCTTTCTCTCATGCTGGCAAAATCAAAATTATATTATCTTATATATGAATACCTCAATTCTTAAAAGATTTTTTACAATCCAAGTTAAACCATATACATTTATGTTGAAAGAAATGTAATATTCTACAATATCTGACATTAAAATCACTTGCACCACCACATGAATGAAAAGTATTAAGATAACATAAGGCATTAAGCGATGGTTGTTATTAGTGCCAAATAAGTGCTTAATTTGCAGGTGCAAGTTTGTATTGCACAGTGCCTTAACATACTCCAGTGGGAACAAAGAGGACTGATTGAGAGTGAAGTGTAAATTGCATCGCCTTAACATGCTCCAGTGGGAACAAAGAGGATTGAATGAGAGTGAAGTTTGTATTGTATGGACACACATTTTCGTTACGAAGGCATGACATCCTGGCTTCAAACTGTTTCTTGACGGCTGCCACCTGTTCTTTCTGCATAGTGCGCAGTGTCTCATTGCATGCCATTGCATCCTCCTACAAACAGTGTCAATGTACATGCCATAACATCTCTGTCATTCTGTTATATAAAGGTAAGTTCTTATATAGCGATGCATCTGATCCTTGGGACCATTCAAAGAGCTTTACACTTTACCCCATAGAAGACCTGTTCATTCCAAGGCCAACTCAACTTCTCTAGAAAGCAGTCAGCCATGCCACAATTACTGCACAAAGACTGCTCATTTATATCAACACTTGTCTATAGCCAGGTACTCATTTATACAGCTGATTGAACTGATGCAATTTGGAGTGAATGAAATTGTCCAAGTTTTGAAACGGCAACAATATTGAGTGTTCTGTCCTTTTGAACAAGAGTCTGACATTCTAACCACTGGACCACTACGCTCCACTATTATTTCCCTCCAAGCTCAACAAACACATCTCCTGTTGTCTTTTCCTGGCCCTGTCAGATATGTCAATTATGTTTTTAAACAAAATCACAATGGTGATACAAACAAACACTTACATGTTTGTTTTCCAAAAGTTGCTTTTCCTTCATAAATTGCTTCATCTTCATTTCATTTTCAACATCCATCGTCTGTAAATAACAAATGACAGTACTGAGTTTAGAATACAAAAGGTCACCAAGTTGACTATCTTTAGTATTAAAATAGCATCCTACAACAATAACATACAACAATGACATTTAAATCAAATGGTCACTGAATAATACTATTCAGAAAAGAATTACAAATTGCAATAGTGTACCTTTCTAATTCTGAGTTCTTCAATCACTTCAAACATGCTGTTCTGGAATCTTAATGATTCAGCATTTCCAAAGTTAGATTTCTTCTCTATGTCTGCCTCTTGCATGCGTTCAAGACCCAACTCTAAAACACAGACACTGTTAATTCATGTGTTACTGCAATCCTGGTTGAATTATTGAAACTGCTACATATCTATCAACAGCCAAAAAAATCAACAAGTACTGTGAACTGAGAACGAGGACACTGTTTATGAACATGTATTTATCTATTTATTTACAATAATTATTTATTATATTTATTAATCTTAATACTCTCTTTTCAATACATATAGATATTGTATATGTATATATATATATATATATATATATATATGTGTGTGTGTGTGTGTGTGTATATATATATATATATATATATATATATATATATATATATATATATATATATATATATGAACTACATAGTATTATATTTATTATTTTATATTTATTATTTATGGTCCCAGATATATGGCGTTTTATAAATTTTAGTAATAATAATAAAAAGTAAATGTCATTACAGTTGCTATAATTTGGAACTTCCCCAACAAAATGGTGAAGTAAATTTTATCTAACATTGTAGAGTGAATAAAAAACTGTCAAAAGTAGAGTGGAAATTTGAAACAAAAGTGCTGTATTATGGCTGGCAGTCTGTTTTTCAAAACCACTATCTTGTTGAGAAAAACATGTCTAGCGGCGACAATTATAAATCTAAAAAATCTAAATAACTATGGCAAACATTTCTAATGTTTAAATATATCTAAAGACATGAATGGACAGCAGTGCTCAAAAACAACAATGGACATGAAGAATTGTCTGGCCTAGATTCAAAATGTCTTGTTATGGCTATGACTGACCGAACAAAATGTCTGGCAATATTTTGGTGGCTCAAATTGGTAAATTTTTTAATATTTTAGAAGTGAAATATCAAAAAACCTTTAACTTTGGCAAAGGCTGTCACCAAATTTTGATCTCTTTGCTAGTCACCATCTTTTTGAACTTGACTTTAACACTTCATAACAAACCCGCCAAAACCAAAGCATATATACATAAAGCTGTAACGTCAGATAGTACAAATATTACTTAAGTCTAAATGGTTGTTGGACTTTTATCATATTATAAATTAGCTTGTATGCACATGTACATACATGTGTTGTTTGGTAGATACCCAAAAATATTTTCTAAGTGCGAAACAAATTTCCTGCCTGATGATTAAAAAACTGTATTTCTGAGCACTGGACTGAAATAGCATCATGAAATTATGTAAATACCTGAACCTTCTAGAGCTTTTTCTACTGCTACAGCAGCTGTCACCAAGTCGGCCTCCATCTCTTCATCTTCTTCAGCACTACACCCTTGTGCTGGTTGTATGTCAACATTACCCCATCCCTCTGTACCCTTATTCTCTACAGAAGTCTGTTTATTTTTAGTACCACTGTCCAGAGTCAAATTACCATGTGCCATGGCAGGATCTGTTTCACTGATGCTCATAAGAGCATGTTTGCATTTCTCATCCTCTTTTTGTGGAACAGGTGAGACATTATAATAAGTTGTGTGACACTTTGTGTCCTCATTATCAACTACAGCCACAGGCACAGGGGGCTTATCTGTTGGGTTTGGTCTACTTGTATCCTGGATTGATGGCAGAATGGATTCACTATCCAAGTGTTCAAATAATCCAGTGTCATCAACTTTCTCATGAAAGTCAGTGCAAAGCAAGGTTTGTCCTGCTATGTAACCAGGCTTTACTTCAGTGCCTATGGCTTCTATGGTGGCACATGCGTGACCAGTTACTGTTTGATCAACAACAGCAGCCTCCTGATCAGAAGACATTGTTTGCAACTATAATGGCTATAAACTGGAGAATTGCACTACATGTTGTACACGGATGTGCGAGCAACAGCAATTCAACAACAAAACAAGCTATGCTTATCCTAGCCAAGGCTATGGCTATGCAATGTCTATGTTTATAACTATGTCTATGGCTATATGACTGACTGTCACTACATCTAGATCTACGATGATACCAGTAAAACAGTCGACATCTCGTCCACGTAAAGCCAAAGCAAAGCCAAAGGGACAACGTCAGCGACTCACCAATTTGACTTGATGATTGGGTATTGCATGTTTTTAAGTACTATGAAATATAAACTGGCGTATATTATGTTAGACACACAGCATGCCACGGCAGTGACAGTTTTTAATAAAATTAATCTAGTCTCTAGATCCTCAACAAAATCAACAACTTCGCCGTCTTCGTTCACAAATTCAGTTTTTGCGTCTTGCTGTGTTCCCTCGATCACATTTTATATGTACTTCTTATTGTTTGCTGATACAATTAACGGTTTCCACGGCAGAAACATAAAAATATCGGTACACAAACATAATAGACATGAATTTGATGAAAACATTGCTCATAAACAAACCAGTGTCGTCTGCACTTTCCACTTTTCTATGAAGTCCGACAGCTGGCGCCACATAACGATTTCAGTACTTGGCAAAGTGGGCAAACATTTACTACTTGGTTGGGGTCCGAGGCCACTGTGAGGCGCCACTCTGACAGCCGGGAACTGTGCAGTGAACGCATGCGTATGCATCCTTCAGAAACAATACGACTGACTGTCTGCGTCTGCATATGCAGTGCATATAAATATACATTTACACGTGATAATAATAAGTTATCTGTCTAACACACAACAGTACTCTAAAGGGGGAAATGTCTGCTGACCATTAGACGTCTTAGCTAAAACTGCAATTAAACAATTATAAAATCGTATTTCTAAGGCAATCCACTACATTTCTTATATTGCGTAATTTTCGGACTCAAATACTGAAGAATAGCACGCACGCACGCACGCACGCACGCACGCACGCACGCACGCACGCACGCACGCACGCACGCACGCACGCACGCACGCACGCACGCACGCACGCACGCACGCACGCACGCACGCACGCACGCACGCACGCACGCACGCACGCACGCACGCACGCACGCACGCACGCACGCACGCAACCACGCACGCACGCACGCACGCACGCACTCCGGTGCTTCGTCGTCACGGCGATTGTTCCATGTGGCCTGATTTGAACATGCTTCGTACAGCTTTTATTCACTCCTCGTGGTAATCACAGACGGTATCAGGTGGTGGAGAGAAAAGCTTCGAGTAGGGCGGGGCAAAGTGCACCCCCGGGACAAAGCGCACCCCCCCGGGGGCAAAGCCTATTCGATTTGATTTTTTTGCCCATAAAATGTATTATTATAACACATTGAATTGCTTTAACTTACCCGACAGCAGAAGTACTTTCACTAATCCAAAATGTGAAATAGCAATTTAGATGTCACCTATACATTGGTATTATATGTGTTATTGATTCAAGCGGGCGAAAATATGGCTTACGTTATTTTTAGAATTCCAATTCCAACATTCAATACGGGGCAAAGTGCACCCCCTGTGTGGGGCAAAACGCACCCTCTGTGTAGGGCAAAGATCACCCGGAGTGATTTAATCAATTTAATACATGCTCTGAATTTTCACGAGTATGCGTGGTTAGATAAACACTATTTATTGACAAGTTTAATACAAAATACAGTATAAAGCACTTATATTGCGATAAAATCATCGGGAGACGCAAGCCCGGCAGTGCACCAAAACAAAATGGGTTAAAAAAATTCTAATCGATAAGCAGTTCCAGTTGTAAACCCTTGGATTGGTACGTAGGTTCTGTAGATCAGTGGTGGGACAAATAGACTTAATGTTTCAATAAAATAAATACAAAATATATAAGTCACGCACCCCCAGTACGTTTTGCCCCACATGACGAAATTTGCGACACGTGCATGACTGCCACTAAAATGTATTTCAGTAGTAGTTGTTTTTTTAGTGAGGTTCTGTCATTCTAGTTGTATTTAGTTCATATGCGTGTATGTGTAAATAATAATGACCCTCCCCCGGTCATCGTTATCTAGGACATCATTCCCAAACAATATAAGCCCCCCCAATGACTCCCCGGACATTACCCCCCCCCCCCGGGACATCATGAACAGCTGAAGTAACCATGACTAAAAATGTGCAATGCCTAGAAAGAGTATTACACACTTTTTTTCATAAGCAATGTCTGGTGACGCTGACAATTACCACACAATTATGTTATAAGTAGTTGTCAAAACTCTACATTTCGGGCCAGTATTTGCTGAGCAAAGTGAAATTATAGTTGTAGAACTGGAGATGAAAGTTGTAGAACTGGAGATGAAAGAGAACAAAGTTACTTGGGTGCTTCTTATAGCAACTTATATCAGGAGCTGAAGCCTCACTGCCACAGACTGCGTCACTTGTTTTCATAGTTGTATTGTAATGTGCTGCCAGTATAGTGCCTATAATATGACATTCCTGTTACAGTCGAAAATGCCATAAGCAATCGATGATGTAATAATCAATCGATAATGTACGATCCAATAATGTAATAATAAAACAATGACGTAATAACCGATAATGCAATGCAGTCGATAGCGTAGCTATCAATAATGTAGTATTCAATATTGTCTAACTCAAATTTATGAAAAACTGATCGTTTTCCAGATTTGGAGTACATTGTTTCACATATATTTTACACATTACCCAGAAAGTCGCAGCTTCACTATGCGGATACTATCCACACTAAATACCTGAATTTTGAAGTCAGAGGCGTCCGAAGGCTTTTTCTAGGGGGGGGTAAAAAAATATGCTGTCTGATTTCGACCAGAAATCTTTACAGTTCCAGTTGGAGCAAACACATTTGCTGTCCGATTTCGACCAGAAATCTTTATACTTACCAAAATGTCTACTGAACAATAATGATATAATTGTATATAATTAATTAACAAATATTCTAGATGATCTACTTAACACAAATAGTAAACAATCTACTTGCCATAAAATACCTACATTTTACAAACATTCAGATCAGGGTATTATTATGACGAGTATGATTTAATAATTACCTACGTGTTTGAAATTAAATACACAATAAACATATAAGATGACAGACTACTTAAAACTTACGATAACTAAAATCAAGTCAAATTCGGGAGTAAATGTAATATAGTAACACAAATATGTGCTCACATAAAAATAAAATCATAGTTTCCTGTACATCTTGATCTCAGTGAACAAAGAAATAACAACTTGCAACACGTCTCTTAGAATAGATGCTCCGGGTATGTCGTAAACGTCTCCGGGTATGTCGTAAACGTCTCCGGGTATGTCGTAAACGTAAACTGGTAGATCATTCTGCTGTCTTGTGTGTTCGTGATCGCGCGCGCAGTGAGCAGTAGATTATTATCTGTGATATCCAACACGTAGATTGGTGTGTCCAGTTCAGGGTTGGATGTATTCCTTAAAGACAAAAGCATTGACCATTTGCTTTGCACTAGCAAACAATTGCCGAAGACAGGTATGTCTGGCCTGCCAGTCTATCGGTTCTTCTACCCGTATCGACATAGAAGCGTACCGGACTAATCTGGAGATCAAGCGTGCGAAGCATCGTGCTGGCAATTTACAGAAATGAAGCAGCTGCGACAAGTATTGTCTACGTGACAGAAGCCGGCCATTACTAGGACGCATTCCAGCATGTTTTAAGATACAAGTAATGCAGTTCTATAGCCCCGTGCACGGTCGGGGAGCGAACCTTTGTCAGTCGGCAGGTCAAACCGCACATACAGTTGAAACAATGTCCAAAATATGGCGCATGCAGGTTATTAACACAGAACATTATAAAAGCAAAAGGAGTTCAATCGAGTTTTCGAAAACGGACACATTTCGAACTGGCTTCTAGATTATGCCAATCGTACATGCACATCATATAGATTTTGGTACATATGAAAGTTCGCAGTAATCCGTAGTTTAGTCACGGCTCCTTTGCTTGACTCGTACCTCGAGTCATGTCCAGTACCTGAAACGGCGAAGGCGCTCCATGCACTAGCCAGGGTAGTATATCCGGTTAGATGTCGACATTAGGGGCCAGCACGAACATATACACACACATATATATATACACACACATATATATATATATATATATATATATATATATATACATGTATATACATGTGTGTGTATATATATATATATATATATATATATATATATATATATATATATATATATTAGTACCCCTAGCCCCCATCCCAGTAGTGCCTGGGGGGCTACTGGGGCTTCCTGACTGTTCATTCATTGTTCTGCCTCACCTTTTATTTTAAATAAAAACAGCTGGGGTGCACAAGGAATGCCAGACTTTTTTGTTTTAGAGGAAAACCGTAAAACCCTCCTTTATTTGTGAATTATTAAATGAAAATGTTAATAAAGCGTCATTAATTTCCCGGCGCAATTGATAATACCGTGATAACCACTATACGTCACGAAATAATACATTTTTGCATAAGGTTGAGAGTAATATCAGACTATAATAATATCAAATCAAATAAGAACGACACGAGGACAACTGGTTTTCTACTGAATTAGCGTGTGAAAATTAAATTGGTTTATGATTAACTCGACCTAGCTTCTGAACAATTAGCTTTTTTCTCAATGTATCAAAATTCAATTGGGTTTTCACACAAGCTTTATGTAGAGGACTTCGTTTAAATATTTATTCGCACTACAATGTGTACAATTCAGTTAAAACAATGTTTACTGGGTTCTTAAACAGAGAGCAACGAGAGCAACTCGTGTTTGGTGAAAAAAGAAGTGCTATACGCATTCTCTATATTGTAGAACACGTCCTTTGCAAATGAAACTGTGTTTAATAATTTCTCATCCAGCCCTTCATGATAGTGGTTTTGAATGAGATCATAAAAATAATTAGTGTTCATATTACAGAATGTCGTGGTATCAAGCTGGTATTGTGACAATATGTAATTGAAACTTTTAGACATATCGTGAAAAGCTTGATGAAAGAGCATTTTCAAATTGGTGTTATTGTATTTTAAGCAACTCTGCGTAAAACGCACCATTCGATTCTTAATCTGAATTTGAGTGGCCGCATATTACAAAGGGTGCAACCAGGAAGAATACCTGCAATTACAAAGGGTGCAACCAGGTAGAAGACCTGCAATTACATATTACAAAGGGTGCAACCAGGTAGAAGACCTACAATTACATATTACAAAGGGTGCAACCAGGTATAAGACCTACAATTACATATTACAAAGGGTGCAACCAGGTAGAAGACCTACAATTACATATTACAAAGGGTGCAACCAGGTAGAAGTCCTACAATTACATATTACAAAGGGTGCAACCAGGTAGAAGACCTACAATTACATATTACAAAGGGTGCAACCAGGTATAAGACCTACAATTACATATAACAAAGGGTGCAATCAGGTAGAAGACCTACAATTACATATTACAAAGGGTGCAACCAGGTATAAGACCTACAATTACATATTACAAAGGGTGCAACCAGGTAGAAGACCTACAATTACATATTACAAAGGGTGCAACCAGGTATAAGACCTACAATTACATATTACAAAGGGTGCAACCAGGTATAAGACCTACAATTACATATTACAAAGGGTGCAACCAGGTATAAGACCTACAATTACATATTACAAAGGGTGCAACCAGGTAGAAGACCTACAATTACATATTACAAAGGGTGCAACCAGGTATAAGACCTACAATTACATATTACAAAGGGTGCAACCAGGTAGAAGACCTACAATTACATATTACAAAGGGTGCAACCAGGTATAAGACCTACAATTACATATTACAAAGGGTGCAACCAGGTATAAGACCTACAATTACATATTACAAAGGGTGCAACCAGGTATAAGACCTACAATTACATATTACAAAGGGTGCAACCAGGTATAAGACCTACAATTACAAAGGGTGCAACCAGGTAGAAGACCTACAATTACATATTACAAAGGGTGCAACCGGGTAGAAGACCTACAATTACATATTACAAAGGGTGCAACCAGGTATAAGACCTACAATTACAAAGGGTGCAACCAGGTAGAAGACCTACAATTACATATTACAAAGGGTGCAACCAGGTAGAAGACCTACAATTACATATTACAAAGGGTGCAACCAGGTAGAAGACCTACAGTTACATATTACAAAGGGTGCAACCAGGTAGAAGACCTACAATTACATATTACAAAGGGTGCAACCAGGTATAAGACCTACAATTACAAAGGGTGCAACCAGGTATAAGACCTACAATTACATATTACAAAGGGTGCAACCAGGTATAAGACCTACAATTACATATTACAAAGGGTGCAACCAGGTAGAAGACCTGCAATTACATATTACAAAGGGTGCAACCAGGTAGAATACCTGCAATTACAAAGGGTGCAACCAGGTAGAAGACCTACAATTACATATTATAAAGGGTGCAACCAGGTAGAAGACCTACAATTACATATTATAAAGGGTGCAACCAGGTAGAAGACCTACAATTACATATTATAAAGGGTGCAACCAGGTAGAAGACCTACGATTACATATTACAAAGGGTGCAACCAGGTATAAGACCTACAATTACATATTATAAAGGGTGCAACCAGGTAGAAGACCTACAATTACATATTACAAAGGGTGCAACCAGGTAGAATACCTGCAATTACAAAGGGTGCAACCAGGTAGAAAACCTACAATTACATATTATAAAGGGTGCAACCAGGTAGAAGACCTACAATTACATATTACAAAGGGTGCAACCAGGTATAAGACCTACAATTACATATTACAAAGGGTGCAACCAGGTATAAGACCTACAATTACATATTACAAAGGGTGCAACCAGGTATAAGACCTACAATTACAAAGGGTGCAACCAGGTAGAAGACCTACAATTACATATTACAAAGGGTGCAACCGGGTAGAAGACCTACAATTACATATTACAAAGGGTGCAACCAGGTATAAGACCTACAATTACAAAGGGTGCAACCAGGTAGAAGACCTACAATTACATATTACAAAGGGTGCAACCAGGTAGAAGACCTACAATTACATATTACAAAGGGTGCAACCAGGTAGAAGACCTACAGTTACATATTACAAAGGGTGCAACCAGGTAGAAGACCTACAATTACATATTACAAAGGGTGCAACCAGGTATAAGACCTACAATTACAAAGGGTGCAACCAGGTATAAGACCTACAATTACATATTACAAAGGGTGCAACCAGGTATAAGACCTACAATTACATATTACAAAGGGTGCAACCAGGTAGAAGACCTGCAATTACATATTACAAAGGGTGCAACCAGGTAGAATACCTGCAATTACAAAGGGTGCAACCAGGTAGAAGACCTACAATTACATATTATAAAGGGTGCAACCAGGTAGAAGACCTACAATTACATATTATAAAGGGTGCAACCAGGTAGAAGACCTACAATTACATATTATAAAGGGTGCAACCAGGTAGAAGACCTACGATTACATATTACAAAGGGTGCAACCAGGTATAAGACCTACAATTACATATTATAAAGGGTGCAACCAGGTAGAAGACCTACAATTACATATTACAAAGGGTGCAACCAGGTAGAATACCTGCAATTACAAAGGGTGCAACCAGGTAGAAAACCTACAATTACATATTATAAAGGGTGCAACCAGGTAGAAGACCTACAATTACATATTATAAAGGGTGCAACCAGGTAGAAGACCTACGATTACATATTACAAAGGGTGCAACCAGGTATAAGACCTACAATTACATATTATAAAGGGTGCAACCAGGTAGAAGACCTACGATTACATATTACAAAGGGTGCAACCAGGTATAAGACCTACAATTACATATTACAAAGGGTGCAACCAGGTAGAAGACCTACAATTACATATTATAAAGGGTGCAACCAGGTAGAAGACCTACAATTACATATTACAAAGGGTGCAACCAGGTATAAGACCTACAATTACAAAGGGTGCAACCAGGTAGAAGACCTACAATTACATATTACAAAGGGTGCAACCGGGTAGAAGACCTACAATTACATATTACAAAGGGTGCAACCAGGTATAAGACCTACAATTACAAAGGGTGCAACCATGTAGAAGACCTACAATTACATATTACAAAGGGTGCAACCAGGTATAAGACCTACAATTACAAAGGGTGCAACCAGGTATAAGACCTACAATTACATATTACAAAGGGTGCAACCAGGTATAAGACCTACAATTACATATTACAAAGGGTGCAACCAGGTAGAAGACCTGCAATTACATATTACAAAGGGTGCAACCAGGTAGAATACCTGCAATTACAAAGGGTGCAACCAGGTAGAAGACCTACAATTACATATTATAAAGGGTGCAACCAGGTAGAAGACCTACAATTACATATTATAAAGGGTGCAACCAGGTAGAAGACCTACAATTACATATTACAAAGGGTGCAACCAGGTAGAAGACCTACAATTACATATTACAAAGGGTGCAACCAGGTAGAAGACCTACAATTACAAAGGGTGCAACCAGGTAGAAGACCTACAATTACATATTACAAAGGGTGCAACCAGGTAGAAGACCTGTAATTACATATTACAAAGGGTGCAACCAGGTAGAAGACCTACAATTACATATTATAAAGGGTGCAACCAGGTAGAAGACCTACAATTACATATTATAAAGGGTGCATCCCGGTAGAAGACCTACAATTACATATTATAAAGGGTGCAACCAGGTAGAAGACCTGCAATTACATATTACAAAGGGTGCTACCAGGTAGAAGACCTGCAATTACATATTACAAAGGGGTGCAACCAGGTAGAAGACCTACAATTACATATTACAAAGGGTGCAACCAGGTAGAAGACCTACAATTACAAAGGGTGCAACCAGGTAGAAGACCTACAATTACATATTACAAAGGGTGCAACCAGGTAGAAGACCTGCAATTACATATTACAAAGGGTGCAACCAGGTAGAAGACCTACAATTACATATTACAAAGGGTGCAACCAGGTAGAAGACCTACAATTACATATTACAAAGGGTGCAACCAGGTATAAGACTTACAATTACATATTACAAAGGGTGCAACCAGGTAGAAGACCTACAATTACATATTACAAAGGGTGCAACCAGGTAGAAGACCTACAATTACAAAGGGTGCAACCAGGTAGAAGACCTACAATTACATATTACAAAGGGTGCAACCAGGTAGAAGACCTGCAATTACATATTACAAAGGGTGCAACCAGGTAGAAGACCTACAATTACATATTATAAAGGGTGCAACCACTTAGAAGACCTGCAATTACATATTATAAAGGGTGCAACCAGGTAGAAGACCTACAATTACATATTATAAAGGGTGCAACCAGGTAGAAGACCTGCAATTACATATTATAAAGGGTGCAACCAGGTATAAGACCTACAATTACATATTATAAAGGGTGCAACCAGGTAGAAGACCTGCAATTACATATTATAAAGGGTGCAACCAGGTAGAAGACCTGCAATTACATATTATAAAGGGTGCAACCAGGTAGAAGACCTACGATTACCTTTCAAAAGAAATATAGACAACAATTATTTGATGAATGTTTACTTTATTTTATTAGATTGTTATACTATAATTATATTAATGTCCAAAATAAGTACATTAACATTTCATTGTCAAAATAAATAATGAATACTCTAGAGGGCGTGTGTTAAATGAATAGCCGACCGGAGGCTATTGGATCCAGTTCTTACATCTCGGGGAGCTACTGGGATGATGCCTATTTTTCCACTTCCGTCCGACTAATTCGGGCAATTTGCCAGCATGAGAGGCCTTAATATGTATATGTAAGTATCCATAAAGAACGTCACGCTATTTTTGAGACACCCCCACCCCTTCGAAACGCTGCCTGTAATCCCCCTTAAACTACGTTCGTGTTGACCTATTATGCATACATCTATGTTTATATTCGTTGCATGTCTGCATTGAGTCACAGTTCACGTGTAGAATATAGGACTATAACTAATTCTAGATCAAAAGTCTACGTTTCTGTACGTTTAATATCTATAACGATGCAAGTAGTGAAGCCCTCGTGTGTTCTTCTCTGTATTGATACACTTATGACTCCAAGTCATGAGACACTAAAAGACACACACCGTCGTCATGTGCCTACCTACACACAAGACAACCTCCCAAGGATTCATAATGCTGCCCAAACGGATTATTGGTGTCTCAGACATCAGTACTGTTTGGGAGTGCAATGAATGTCTACGCCTATGACTATGCCCTCCGAAGACTTTACTGATGCATGCTAGAATTCAATTGAAATATACCGCAAAACTTGCGCAGCAAGCAATGCTGTTGTGACATGTGTGCGTGCGTGCGTGCGTGCGTGCGTGCGTGCGTGCGTGCGTACGTGCATGCGTGCGTGTGAGATACTCGGTAGTGGAACATGATACAATACTGAATTCCCACGGAATTGGGCGACACACGATGTGGGGACACGTTAGTATGATAGATGTCAAAAAGTGAAATGCATGTTAATTTCATTTTAATCAACTGACAAAAAGCGGAGGGTACCAACAAAGTGTCACACGTTTTAATATTATAATGACTTTGTTCCACATTACACAAATGGTTAGTCTGAATTAATGGAATGAAAGCAGACTGCAACAAAATTGCTGTTAAAGCCAAAGGCAAATCCGACACCTTCAGCTTCGGCTTCTTTTTTCCGAACTTTCCTACTTTCGATCCTTAAAAATCATAACGATTACAGCAGTTTGATTCCTGTGTAAGTGATTGGCTTAGTGCCACTTTACCTTTTCACTGTGACAGTTGTGTGTCAATATTATGAAAGTTTAAATTTGATTCGAATGCATCTGACAAACTGATATACGTTTATTCTTATTTGATACATTAGCCAAACCCCCGGATGATAAGAATATTATATATGCACCAAAAATCTGGTTCAGTACATGACTGCTTACAGAACTGTTTTGTTATTGGTCAGGATGAAAGCAGCCACACCACTCGCCTTCCCGGCCATATTCACAACACCACCGTACGCTTCGTCGTGCGTCTTTCGGAAGACCAAACCGAGCTGCTCGACCTGTTTGTCTATTGCAACTCATGTAACTCCGGAGTAACACAGGAGAAAGTCTAAGCATTCCTCACGGATCTTCTGTTTTTTTCATCTTTCAGGACAAAGTAGCACCTTCTGTTGTTTTTTTCAGCGATGATGGCTGCAGCTAATGTAAAGGCGATTGTCTCTCACACAGGTTTGCAAACCTGACAACAGCTGTTGGCCAGGGGAAATTAACTAAAAAAGATGTGACACCAATAATCTATATCTGCATTTAGCAATGGGTACAAGGATGATAAGGCAGGATGGGGAGAAGGGAAACCAGAACGACGGGGGACAAATGGCAGTAGGAGAAGGCTGTCTTAATTGAGCTATTTTTCATTCTTTTTGATGTCTAGGGCGCAATCATAGTCATAATTCTAAATTGTTTTTACTCACATAAACTATGAGTATTAGTTGTTCACTTTATACCAAGATAATATATCTAGCATGCATAGATAATTATATATAGCTGAATCAAATAGGGTTGGTAAGCTGGCTCAACTAACACTTGGTGCGGGGTGAGTTGAGCCACACTGTAGCGTAAGTTGGGTAAATGCTTTATTTGTATAATATGCGTAGGCCTTGTACAAAAAACGGGGCGACATATGTGTCGTTCTACTTACAGAAATAATATTAGCTAATCAGGCATGGGTTAATTTCAATTGTTAATTTGTTAATTCCATTAACTGAATTAATTTAATTTAATTTAACTAATTAAATTTCTAGAAAATCACAAATTAATTTAATTTAATTAATTAACTTTAGTGGAAGAGGTTAATTTAATTTAATTTAAAAATTCACAATTAACTTTCAATTAACTTTCAATTAACTTTTTATTGGGTATATTATTTTATTCAATCCAGTGGTGACTGCCACTGGGTTGCTGTCAGGAGTAAGAATTTGTTTTGATGATCATAATGCCCATTAGACACAGCCACTAAGCCAGTGACCCAAGTTCACCCAACCAATGTCAAAGAGAGCTTCTAGCCACGTCAATGTCAGTGTCAATGTCCAGCCAGTGTCCATCAGTGAATAAGCTGAACTGTGGGTGTGCCTGCCTGCCTGGCCAGGTGCTACAGCTGTGTTATGTAAGAGTATTGACTCGTCTTGCTCCTGTGGCTTTCATCACCCATCCAGGGGGATGCAATACAAAGTATTGACTCTTCTTGCTTTTGTGACTTTCATCACCCATCCAGGGGGATGCAATACAAAGTGTATCTGGAGTCTGGAGTTTTTCTAGACATAATCCCACATGACAAAATCCAACGGGACAAATGTGAAAAGTGAATGAACACTGATGAACCAACACTAGGTACAGCACAGTACTTATGGTACTATCAACCTTGTATGCTTATGTTTGTATACTTTTAGAAAACATTATTAAATATGTTAAATATGTTAACGCATCTTCTGCGTTTTTAAGTTAATTGGTAATTTAATTGAAGTTAACTAAAATTAATTGTTAATTGAATGAAAGTTAATTGTTGATTTAATTGAACAATTTGGGAGGTTAATTTAATTTAATTTAATTTACCTGATAAATGTGTGAGGTTAATTTAATTTAATTTAATTGGGAAATTTATGAGTTAATTGTAATTTAATTAATTAACTTTCCAAGTTAATTGCCCCAAGCCTGCTGCTAATACTTCAGTCTTTACATTGACACTAGTTCCGATGTCCTTTACCGTAATATTTGCCACGGACACGAGGGGGCCTAAGGCCCCCCTTCATGGCCTAGGGGGTCTTAAGACCCCTAAGACCACCCTGGATCCGCTACTGCTATTGGTGGCAATGCTTCTAATTTGTACGTTATAAAAATGTCCTCACCCGAGGAACAAGTGCAGGAGGGCGCCACCTCGCGGTCTCTCGATAACTAATTCTGACTTGATGAAACAAATCCGGCTAAAATAAAGGGGTGTGCCCAGGCACCTGATGGACACCCCCGGATCCGCCCATGGTTGATTTGGTAATTGAAAAAATGCTCACCAGATAGCATTGCTTCAACTTCAGTGAAGCACACTTCTGTGCCCAATAAAGCCAAAGGTACACATATTTTAGTTAAATTTCAAACGATGGGTCGATGCATTATATTGGCATTATTGCCATTGGACTTGGCATTAATAAACAGAGTACAATGTGCACCAAAACCACAATCAACACACTGTAATAAATAAACAACTTACAGAAGACCTTATACAGAAGTGAGAACATTAAATTACAGAATGAACATCAGCTTACACCAGTCCGTGGAGCAGCCGGGATGAAACCACACTTCATTTTGCAATAGGCCGCCATTACAACGTTTCTTGGGATTCATGGAAAATTTGTCCTACGATTTTCTATAACATTTCACAGCACATTTTCCTCTAATAACATACATGCTGTCGGAAATTTGTGAAAATGACATACCTCGTTTAAAAAAAACCGCACCCAAAGCTGATCCCTTGAATGACGACCCAGTGTCTGATTTTGAAATGTTGATGCGTTCTGCAGAATAGTCAGTGCGAACAGTCAGCGTCTGTCTGTTACCATCAAATGAAACGCCTAATGCAGTAGTACGTAAAACATTAACTTTATTAACCTATGCGGTGTAAGTTTTCGAAAAAAATCAGTCATCATGCGCAATCCTCATTTTCCATGGGACTCTTTATGACTGTTATGGCGGCCGGATTTTAAATGTGGTGTGTGGCCAGCAGAAGCCACAGTGACGCCTCTGGAGAGTGGCTTACCACTAAATTCGCCCACTGTTTCCATCTTTCTCCGACAGATAGAAAAATATATAGTAAATAACTCTAAATAACAACATTTTTGTTTTTAATACATCGCCAATCGGTAGATCAGAGGTCACTGGTGCAAGGAAGTGAAGGAACATAGAAAGAGGCGAGTGGACCTTGACACCTGGAAGGGGATACTGCCAGACTGACCCCAAAGTTAACGTATTGATATATAGATGATGAAGATAGTGTCATAATTAATAGCAAGGAGCCCGTAATTTTCAGTCCATGTCGATGTTGGTCGTTTGATGATGACGGCCAAATACGCCGTTTCATGTGCACCGAACGTCTGACGCACTGCTTTTACCGTCACAGTTATGGCTCATCTCGGCCGATTCTCCAATAGCCTTCACGTCGAAAGAATGATTGTATGACCGGCAATACGCCGAAAATGCATTCCATGGATTTCGCGCAAGCCATTTGCGATACTCGGGCTTTTCCGAGACAGTTTACAAACTTCGGCTGCCCATTTCAAAAACTAAACGGATGTATACGGTGCCTACTGCCCACGGCCTGGTATCTGCAGTGGTCTTTGCAATCCACGGACCCGGATGTATGTGGTGCCCTGTTGACCACGGCCTGGTTTCTACATTAGTCCTTGCTATCCACGGGCCCAGCTGCTGGTGTACACGGTGCCCTGGTGACCCCGGCCTGATCTCTACAATAGTCCTTGCAATCCACGGACCCGGATGTATACGGTGCCCTGGTGACCACGGCCTGATCTCTACAATAGTCCTTGCAATCCACGGACCCGGATGTATACGGTGCCCTGTTGACCACGGCTTGGTCCCCACAGTGGTCCTTGTAGGCCACAGACCTGGTTGTATATGGTGCCCTGTTGACTTACACAGTGCTCGGTTGTAACTGTTGTGTTGTAAAAAAATTATGTTCTTATATAGCGCGCTATCCAGTCCATATAATTGTTCAGAGTGCTTTACACTTCACCACTGGCAGACCTGTTCATTCCAACACCCGTTTTTTTTTGCACAAAATTGAACATACCTAGTAAGCCGTACAGACTACGACATGCTGGCTCGTTTGCACAAATGTGTTTTTTAGTTTTGATGAAATCATGGGACAACGTACTAAATCGATATAGGTTCGGCTGAATCGAAATGCGGTGTTTATGTTACCATACCACTGTATACTATAGTATATTCCTCTATATACTATAGTATATAGCTCTATTTATTATAGTATATACCTCTATACACTATAGTATATACCTCTATATATTATAGTATATACATCTATATACTATAGTATATAAGGTTATTCACACTTTCGCAAGTTACCCGATTGTAAATTTTTCGTTCGCGATCGATGGGCTAATTTCTTTTATATATAGCAGTAACAGTAGAAGTAGCAGTAGCAGCAGCAACAGCAACAGCAGCATCAGCAGCAGTTGTAGTAGGTGCGCTTGGTACCGCGAAAGCCGATGAAGGTGCTAGCGAATGTCACCGGAGATACTCGCTGACGCCGCCGAAAGGTACAGGCGAAGGCCGCCGCGGAACCTGTCGAATCGGCCGCTGCCGTAGCGCATTGATTGCTGTTTTACCATTGACGTCGGATGTGGCGGCTACTGCTACAGCGACGGCCGGAGAGACGAAGACAGTGACGGCGTCGCTCCGACACAAGCCCACCTCAGCCAGCTCCAGCACCGGCCACGGTCGCACGTGTCGTGTCACCGAGTACAGGCGGAGTAACGTACGTTTGCACTAATAGATTCAACAGCTAAGCTAGCGAGGGAGTGTGACCTGGAACGACTGTTAGTGCGGCAGCCGCAGACAGCCGCTCTGTCAACCGAATGACCGCACTTGGTGCAGCGCTGTCTGTCAGTGTCGTCAACGTCTAGTTATATATTGACAATGTCGTTGTACTGGATGGACGCATTTGTCGCACGATCATGATATTTGTCTACTGAGACATTTAACAACACATATACTGCGACCTTTAACAACACATTTTAAGACAACATACGGTGTTTGTGTCTAATGAAGATCGCGCGAGTCGCCCAGTGTGCATAAACCTACATATGTACCTGGCTTTCTGGATTCCGACTTTATCTATATCCGACGTGTTCGCAGACATAATCGATCGAGAAAATGTGATAAACAGCAGCGAGCATTGATCTTCGTTCGTGCAATCGGTCACCTGAATTGTTGATGTTTTGTGCACGACTGATGAATTGTCTTTGCCGCGCGTGTTTTCGAACAACGATCATTTGTGTGTCGCCGTCGATTCCGTGTTCTTTCCAGTGCGGCGTTGCGCAACTGCGTTCTTTAAGAGTTGACGTAAACTTCCCGTCAGAAACTACAGCAGTCGTCACGGCTTGGAGTAGCGCCACTACATGGTCGTGATGTTGGCGTCTTCCGCATCCGGCCGGCAAGAGCCTGCTGTAGCAACTGTCGCGAGTGCAACACGGTCGCCTTGCGTATTTGTCAACAAGCATGCCTAGGGGAATCCGCGCCGAGCGCGTTTACATTATCGCTACGGAAGAAAACATCGTTGCTTGACATTTTGCATTCAGTCGTAGCGCCATCCGAATATACAGCTTCCTCGTTGTCGGGTGCTAGGTAGATGGCATAACAACGGTCGATATTCAGAAACGGCAGCACGTCAAGTGTATTCGCGGACATGGAACATTAGACAATTGCATTGCAATCGGCAAAATGCGCAACAGCACCTGACACCAGTTGACACCTCGCTAACTGCCGTAAGCAACGTTCTAATTGATTGAAGCCATCGATGCACATAGATTTGCAACGTGCAACAAAATGGTAAGTAGAACACGTTTTGATTAACTTCAATAATAATCAGAAACGAACCTCAGATTATCCGCTACTGATGTTTGTAAAAGCCAACTGTTTTTATGTAAATAGGGTAATAAAATGTACAGGTAGTTTTGTCTAAATTACTGCCTCTCTTTCAAGTTGGCATTTCACAGTCTACATCGGTTTGCAAAACATGTACTGCCCGAGCGATGTGTTTCCTTTTGTCTTTATAGATCGACTTTATGTAGATATTCGGGCGGATCGAAGATTTATAAATAATGATATACAGGGCTAGACAAAGTATTGGCATGTGACGCACGTAATTTCCTCCGTTGGCGGGAAAATAGGATCTAATTGTTTACCGCACAGGAATAAATTTGGAATGTGTACACCCGATTTGTATTTGGTTATATCACAACAACTTGTTTTAACAAACATAAATTACCCATCTTGTTTTTTTTCTGGGCAAAGCTATTACTTTTGCCAAATGATCCAATTGTAAGTGGCGTTTTCCTGTTGACACGCGAACGTATTCAGCAAGGGAGTGCATTCAAAACGCGTTCCTGACCGGTTCGAGTATTTTCTTACAAAACGGTAACACTTGGTATTTCATGGTGAAACCATACGATACAGAGTGAATGTCAACCAAACCGCATTGGTTAAAATTAGCAAAAGAAACCGTCTGCGTCCAAGTATTGGTAATGAGAGCGGCCATGTTCTAATTGTAACTTACCTTTCAATTTCTGTCTGAAAAAAAATATATTTTGTAGAAAAAACTTGTTCTGCCTGTTTATATGTCTAGCGGTCGATTGTTTATATGTCTAGCGGTCGATTGTTTATATGTCTAGCGGTCGATTGTTTATATGTCTAGCGGTCGATTGTTTATATGTCTAGCGGTCGATTGTTTATATGTCTAGCGGTCGATTGTTTATATGTCTAGCGGTCGATTGTTTATATGTCTAGCGGTCGATTGTTTATATGTCTAGCGGTCGATTGTTTATATGTCTAGCGGTCGATTGCTAAAGCACGTCGTGTAGGTGATATTTAACCATCTTTATTAAACACCGCGGACTCCGCTTAACGGATAAAAGAATCAGCCATTTAGTAGAAACATAATTATTGTCTGGGGCAGAATTATTCCGCTGTACAAAAATGCGCCGTTTAAGTGATACAGCCGCATAATATAATCAAATTGCTCTAACCCGAAGTGATTCCATTATGTGGAGTCCAAAGTGTAGCTGTTAGAGGCGTCTTTGACTACGCTCGACTAAAATACGTCTTCATATTTTGACATATTGTTGCAGAAACGTATTTGATACAGACGTGGAGTTTGATTGATTATGTCCTCATGTTCCATCATGTCCGCATGTTCCATCATATCCGCATGTTCCATCATGTCCGCATGTTCCATCATGTCCTCATGTTCCATCATGTCCGCATGTTCCATCATGTCCTCATGTTCCATCATGTCCTCATGTTCCATCATGTCCTCATGTTCCATCATGTCCGCATGTTCCATCATGTCCTCATGTTCCATCATGTCCGCATGTTCCATCATATCCGCATGTTCCATCATGTCCGCATGTTCCATCATGTCCTAATGTTCCATCATGTCCGCATGTTCCATCATGTCCTCATGTTCCATCATGTCCTCATGTTCCATCATGTCCTCATGTTCCATCATGTCCGCATGTTCCATCATGTCCTCATGTTCCATCATGTCCGCATGTTACATCATGTCCTCATGTTCCATCATGTCCGCATGTTCCATCATGTCCGCATGTTCCATCATGTCCTCATGTTCCATCATGTCCGCATGCCCTCACAACGTTCTTCTTCTTCCACATCGGTCCCTTGTGGGGTGGGGACCACATCACTTAGTCTGTTCCACTCTCTCAACGTGTCGTCTCCATCCATCGCGATCTTCTGCCATTCTCTCCCACTCTCGGCTGTTCACCTATGTCCTTTCGAGATCTCTCTTAGCACTCTCCCTCCATCGTAATTTCGGTCTTCCTCTTCTCCTTCTATCACCCTCTTTTGTTTCCTATGCTCTTCTCAAAACTACCTCATGCGACTTGATGAAGAGTTGTTTCTTCTGTTCGCTGTCTGCTCACCTACTCCAGCTAGAAACACAAGTAACAATGGAACTCGTGTCAGTGTGGCGACAAATCAACTTCCTCCGTTCTGTACTGTTCCGTTCTTATTGCATCTTTGAGGTGTTCCTTTCCTTCTGGTGGTCGCTGCTATTGTATAGCAATCGTAACATGGGTCTTTCTCTCGGTCTCTTTACCGTCATCTTCATGCCCACTGTTTCTTCTCGTCACATCACCATACCACCTCCATATATTCATCTTGGTCACTTCCACAATTGGGGTGATCATGATCTCACTGAAAAGATGATCGTTTCGCTGTATGTCCCAGCAGTATAACTGGTGGTTCTGCGATGAACTTGTGCAAATAAGTGTGTTTTAACTGTCTTCATTCCATTGCTACCCAGTGAGATGTAGTTTCGTTTGGCCCCAACGAGTTCGTGATTTCTTGTGCCTGTCTGTTAAATGGATGTCGTTACTTCATATGTCGGGGTCTGGCCCCTTGTTAGCAGACGCTCTGCCGAAAAGTTTTTTAAGGCGTGTTTTAATGCGGAATTAGCTTTGGAAATATAAATCGAAATATATATATACAAAATACATCATCCGATCGAAAATGGTAACTTCCCAAATGTGTGGCTTCAAATGGACAAAGGCCCAGAATGTAAAGGAAGGTGGATGCCATGTCATCACGGCTACACGTTCCATGACATATGTCGTTCCTGCACTGCATGTATGCTGTATGCCCCTGCCATACGCTATCTGTCATTGTTCGTACAATGCATGTCACTCTCCATACGCTGTATGTCACTGTCCATGCATTTTATGCCATTGTCCATACGCTGTATGTCACTGTCCATACATTTTATGTCACTGTCCTTACGCTGTTTGTCACTGTCCATGCATTTTATGCCACTGTCCATACGCTGTATGTCACTGTCCATACATTTTATGTCACTGTCCTTACGCTGTATGTCACTGTCCATGCATTTTATGCCACTGTCCATACTCTGTATATCACTGTCCATACATTTTATGTCACTGTCCTTACGCTGTATTTCACTGTCCATACATTTTATGTCACTGTCCTTACGCTGTATGTCACTGTCCATGCATTTTATGCCACTGTCCATACGCTGTATGTCACTGTCCATACATTTTATGTCACTGTCCTTACGCTGTATGTCACTGTCCATACATTTTATGTCACTGTCCATACGCTGTATGTCACTGTCCATACGCTGTATGTCACTGTCCATACGTTTTCTGGTGCCATCCACACGCTGTATGTCACTATCCATAACCTATATGCACTGTCCATACGTTTTATGTCACTGTCCATACGTTTTATGTCACTGTCCATACGTTTTCTGTCAATGTCCATACGTTTTCGTTCACTGTCCAAACGCTATCTGTCCGTGCGTGCGTGCGTGCGTGCGTGCGTGCGTGCGTGCGTGCGTGCGTGCGTGCGTGCGTGCGTGCGTGCGTGCGTGCGTGCGTGCGTGCGTGCGTGCGTGCGTGCGTGCGTGCGTGCGTGTCACTACTTCTGTATTATTATTTGTATTAAAGTTAAGATAGTGCGATGCTTATAAATATCATTCATATTGGGGAATTATTTTTTATATTTCAATTACAATTTCCGGGCTGCGGACATCGTTGCATTAAAAGCAGACGTTCAGGCAACCCCTGTGTGTTCGTATACTCATCAGGCAGTCTAAGGGCAGCGGTCACAAGCCATGAACGAGTTCAAGTACATGAACGAGTATTACTTAACGTACGTTGACGTAGCGCAGGAGTAACGTTGTTCCCACACCCTCGCACAAAGTAACGTACGTTGACGTAGCGCATGAGTAACGTTGTTCCCACACCCTCGCACAAAGTAACGTACGTTGACGTAGCGCAGGAGTAACGTTGTTCCCACACCCTCGCACAAAGTAACGTACGTTGACGTAGCGCAGGAGTAACGTTGTTCCCATACCCTCGCACAAAGTAACGAACGTTGACGTAGCGCAGGAGTAACGTTGTTCCCACACCCTCGCACAAAGTAACGTACGTTGACGTAGCGCAGGAGTAACGTTGTTCCCACACCCTCGCACAAAGTAACGTACGTTGACGTAGCGCAGGAGTAACGTTGTTCCCACACCCTCGCACAAAGTAACGTACGTTGACGTAGCGCAGGAGTAACGTTGTTCCCACACCCTCGCACAAAGTAACGAACGTTGACGTAGCGCAGGAGTAACGTTGTTCCCACACCCTCGCACAAAGTAAAGTACGTTTACGTAGCGCAGGAGTAACGTTGTTCCCACACCCTCGCACAAAGTAACGTACGTTGACGTAGCGCAGGAGTAACGTTGTTCCCACACCCTCGCACAAAGTAACGTACGTTGACGTAGCGCAGGAGTAACGTTGTTCCCACACCCTCGCACAAAGTAACGAACGTTGACGTAGTGCAGGAGTAACGTTGTTCCCACACCCTCGCACAAAGTAACGTATGTTGACGTAGTGCAGGAGTAACGTTGTTCCCACACCCTCGCACAAAGTAACGTACGCTGACGTAGCGCAGGAGTAACGTTGTTCCCACACCCTCGCACAAAGTAACGCGCGTAACAGCAAATAACTGTTGGAAATGGGGACTATTGATCGGTGTTGATGCGATGCTACTGTGTGGATAACGCATTTATAGGGTGGCATGCTTTTGAATAGGCAAATAATAATATTATCAATTCGGCTACATTCTCTACCAGTTTTACAGTGAACGAAGATATTTATTTCTAACGGGACCGTTGTCAAATGATGTAAAGACGCCATCGGTTTGCGGCTATAAATCCCTGAGGAAAGACGGAGCATGCATACGCCAATGGCGATTTCCCCGAAAGGCACTCCGTCGCGAGTCCAAATGAAGTACATGAATATACAAAAAGAACCAAACTATCGGTAATTAAATATCGTTTTAAAAAAATCCACACAATCAGAAGCAGCAATTTACTTTTTCATGTTAAACGAGATGAGTAAATAAGTTCAGCGTCATGAAGAAGAGTATGACTGATGCTTGCAAACTTAACAACGATTGGCTAAGGATGTGATAAAGTTGACAATAAAATGAGTCAAACATGCTGATCTAATAAATATCGGTGTCTGAATAGTCATGTTGCATGTTTAAAAGACATACTTTTTTTCTATTGTTCACATGCACATTAAAACATGGCTGCACATTGTTCCATATGTACGCTTCCTAGAAAATATGTTCTTATGTAATTCTCCACATCTGAAAACCAAAAATAAGTTAATTTAGTCATGAGCTTATGTAACCTGCTTGTTGAATTATCGGGAACATATATGGTCGCCATTTTACTTGCTATACATTTGTTTAAAAAATAATGGTAGCATCGAATTCCTCATGAAAACATGGAAATATAGTTTAATCATGCTTGCATCTTATCTGGTTCAGAATATTTGAGAATAAGTCGATTTTCACAATTCCGTGGCGGCCATCTTGGATTCTTTCACTTTTTTTATTTTCCAAGGGTAATAATGCCACACCGACCTAGATATTATTTTATATGGTAAATATGAATAGTCAATAAAACACCCCACAAGAATGGGTAATGTCAAAACTGTGTCCTGTGGCTGCCCAATTATTATAAGAAAATAGACTCTAAATGTATTATTCAATTCGTACTTGGTGTGTTACGTAAACACTTGACACGCCATCTAGTAAATATGTCTCTGATACCATCCAAAGACACTAAGGGCATTTTTATGTCTCCGTCTTAGTTGAGGTTACTGCTTATTCTCGCCAGCGGACACCAATGCAATATGAGAAAGGCCAGAAGCCAGAGTACATGTAAATTCTGCCTGATTCCATGGTTGATAAACAACGCAATGCGCGACTGAGCACAGTGCACAATAGATTGTTCTATCAAAACCAATGCTACATGTCTGTCGAGCAATTCTACCCGTGGTGAAAAATTACGATTTGGTTCTAATAAAAACTGCACACTTTGCAAAATACTCCCCGTCATTTGTCCCCCAAACGAACTGGATTCTGTCTTCTTCCACCAGGGGTCCTTCCGTCATTGACACGAGCAATACACTATAGATGACATAACCCTGTGCGCTGTACAAGTGTCGTCGACCGCAACTGTGCCCGTTTCCCTGTTCTCTGTAGGGTACAAAAAGGGGTATCGTGTCAAAATCACTGACACTTAATTCGTATGATATGAATCCGGAAATAAATTAATGAATACTTGGAATACTTGGTTGCATAGTCTCTTTCAGCCGGTGACTAGATACCTCAATTTCTTCTTGGAGGTGTTCAGAGTAGAAGCTGGCACGATTTTTTCAGGAAGTTTGTTCTAACAATCGATGACACGATTTTTAAAGAAGTGCTTACGGATCTCTGCACGAGAGTACGTCATCCTTAGCTTACGGATCTCTGTACGAGAGTACGTCATCCTTAGCTTACGGATCTCTGTACGAGAGTACGTCATCCTTAGCTTACGGATCTCTGTACGAGAGTACGTCATCCTTAGCTTACGGATCTCTGTACGAGAGTACGTCATCCTTAGCTTACGGATCTCTGTACGAGAGTACGTCATCCTTAGCTTACGGATCTCTGTACGAGAGTACGTCATCCTTAGCTTACGGATCTCTGTACGAGAGTACGTCATCCTTAGCTTACGGATCTCTGTACGAGAGTACGTCATCCTTAGCTTACGGATCTCTGTACGAGAGTACGTCATCCTTAGCTTACGGATCTCTGTACGAGAGTACGTCATCCTTAGCTTACGGATCTTAGCTGTAAGTGCTTACGGATCTCTGTACGAGAGTACGTCATCCTTAGCTTACGGATCTCTGTACGAGAGTACGTCATCCTTAGCTTACGGATCTCTGTACGAGAGTACGTCATCCTTAGCTTACGGATCTCTGTACGAGAGTACGTCATCCTTAGCTTACGGATCTCTGTACGAGAGTACGTCATCCTTAGCTTACGGATCTCTGTACGAGAGTACGTCATCCTTACCTTACGGATCTCTGTACGAGAGTACGTCATCCTTAGCTTACGGATCTCTGTACGAGAGTACGTCATCCTTAGCTTACGGATCTCTGTACGAGAGTGCGTCATCCTTAGCTGTAAGCTGAGGCCCCTCAGTTTGCTGCTATATTAATATAAAAATGCTCTGGGTTATTCCCGTTAAGGCTACTGAGTTTCAGCGCTCTCTTCTGAATTTCTCTAATTCATCTATATCCTTTCTATAGAAAGGGTTCCAAGCTGGCGATGCATATTCCAGCATTGGTCGCATCATTGATTCATATACATTCTTTATAATCTTTTCCGATTTACTTTCAAAGTATCGTTTAATTAGTCCTAAGCGTTGATTTGCCTATGTTGTCATACATTTTATGTGGGTGCTTGCTTTTAGGTTATCACATATAGTAATTCCTTAATCCCTTTGTTCTTCTACAGCTTCTAAGATTTCTCTATTTAGTGTGTATGCGTAGTTAAGGCTTTGTCTTATTATGAGTACAACACATTTAGTGGCATTGAAGTTTAATAGCGAAGTTTTTTTTACCTAATTGCAAGTTTGTTTAGATCATCTTTGCATCATCAGCAAACATTTTGGCTTTTGCCTTAACTGAGTCGGATAGATCTTATACATATAAAAAAAATAGTAATGGTCCTAGAATTGAGCATTGTGGAACCCCACTTCTGACATTTTTCCGTGATGAATGACCATCTCTTAGGACCACCATCCATAGCAGCAATTTGCCCTCAATGCCATAATTGTTGTCTTAATTTATATATAAATCGTTTATGAGGTACTATATCAAAGGCCTAAGAAAACTCTAAGTAAATTACACCAGTTTCAGCACTGTCGTTTATTTTTGCAATCCAGTCATGAGGACATTGTAATAGTTATGTAATGCATGACATTTAAAAAAATAAGTTGGTCACACATGATACTATGCTTGTGTCAACTAGTTTAAGCAAATTGTCTTGCATTATTCTACCTAATAGTTTTACCACTTGGCTGGTGAGTGACACTGGTCTGTAATTGTTGCACTTGTTTCATGGACCTTTTTGTGGATTGGTGTTACATTTGCTCGGCTTGTTTGTATGGATTTGTTGAATATATAGGCTAAAGGAATATCAAAGTCTAAGCAGTTTCTTAAAACATTTACATTTAATATGTCTGGACCACTTGCTTTGTCCGGTTTCAGATATGTTAACTTGGTCCTTTTCTTGGTCCTTACTTACTAAAGCTAGTAGAGAGTGTTGTAATGTTAACTTGGTCCTTTTCTTGGTCCTACTTACTAAAGCTAGTAGAGAGTGTTGTAATGTTAACTTGGTCCTTTTCTTGGTCCTTACTTACTAAAGCTAGTAGAGAGTGTTGTAATGTTAACTTGGTCCTTTTCTTGGTCCTACTTACTAAAGCTAGTAGAGAGTGTTGTAATGCTATCTCATCTGTAAGAACAGATATGACAATTTTTTAGAAGTTTTTTCCGTCAAAGGTAAGATCACTAATTTTTGACGATGATTTGGTAATGTGTTTAGTGTTGTTCCAGAATCTTTTATCATTTGTTTTTATTTGGTCGACCACCTTTTCTTCATAGTGCAATTTTGCCTCCTTTAAGACAGTCTGAGGCTTTTCATTTTATAATTCATACATTATGTGATCAGCTGAAAGCCCACTTTTGTTTGCTACTACTTGTTAACACGTTTATCTGTTTTGCTTTTTGCACAGATTTATATCTTACCCATGAGGGTTTTAATCTTGATCCCTGCTTTATCTGTTTGAACAGGACATGTTTCTACACTAGTTGTGTATGATACTGCTTGAAATGTTCCCACATTTCAGTCATAGATTTATTATTGTACTCTTTGTCCCATTTCTGTTTTTATTTCAGTGTTTATTGCCTCATAATTGGCTTTTGAGTACAAATAAACTTTTCTGGATTGTGATGTTATTTGAACAACTGAACATCTTAGTAGTGCCTTTATGCTTTTGTGATCGCTCAGAGCAAAGCTCTACATCGAGTTTATCTATACAACTGGGGTCTGAAATGCATTCAAGCTCGAGGATGTTGTTACCTTTAGTTGGTTTATCAACCGTCTGAACCAAAAAAACGTTGTCATTTAGAGTATCAATGAAAGTTGGCTATTGCCCTCCCCTTTGGACCAATCTATCTTTCTAAAATTAAAGTTCCCAAGAAAGAGACAATTCGAATTTTCTATTGTATTTATTGATTTTTTATTTTTGTAACATGTGTGCAGGAGCTTTTTCTAGCCGATAGCATGCTCCAACTTGCCACTGTATATTAGGGTGTGGGGATATGGCAATCCATAAGATTTCTGCATCTTTATTTCCCGGTAAGAATGGTGTTATCTTATTAATTATCCTTCATTAATAGCACTACTTCTCCTCTGTCTTCCACTGAGTATGTGCCTGGTGTGTAAAACATTATTTTTCGGTCTTTTCTAAGGCACGTGTAGTGTGGTGGTATGAATTATGAGTCTACAATGTCTGAGGATACCCATGTTTCAGTAATGGCTATAATATCTGGATCTTCCTCATATATAAGAATTTCAAGTTGCGTAAATATGTTTCACTGTGCACTAAAAGTGTATATTTTAATGGTGAAGTCTCCTTTCCATTTATAGGAATAGTGCTATGTATATATTTTCAAGTGTCTTCTTTTTTTTTAAGCTGATTATTGGTTTACTATGTTTGGTTTGGTGGGATGTTTGGTGGGATGTTCATGATCAAGCCTGGTCTGATTTTGAATCTACTGTTTGGATTGTTTGCTCTTGTTTCTTTTAACTGAGCCCGCAAAGCGATGTTAGCTTCCTTTTCTAGTTTGATATGATCTGGAATGATGAAAACTGTTTTTGGATTGTACAATTCAGTTTTGACCGTCTCACTTTTGCAAATGTTCTCAGTATTTCATATTTTGTTTCTTGGTTTCTTGACCCTAGCTGGTCTTATTTTTTATTCACCTTCTTTTCTACTCAAGTCTCATTGTGCTTGTAATTTCGACCTGTTAACATCAATGAAATAATTGATAATAATAAATAATATAAAAATAATGAATAGTGGTGGAGAATTCGATCAGAGGATTGAAACAGAAAAGGAACTGTTTCACAATTGTAAGTGCTAACTTCGATAGTACCAATGCCAAGTTTTATTAACTGTGCATATTGAAATATATTCTTCTTGTAACTAGCTTAGTGCAATTTGCCTACAGAACATGTTTTTGTGGAGACGACTATATAGCCAGACATCCTAGTCCCCGACGTGTCATTCTCAACCATCTCCTGATTTCAAATAAAAAAGTAGCACTTTATATTAAATGTTTACATTTTCACTGTTAATGATACAGTGATGCATACCGTAGCTTTATGTATTTGTTTTAATTTGTGGTTCAAACACATCTTGCCTAAGTTGCCTAAATAGCTTTTAAGGACATCTTGACAGCAGTTTGACCATCTTGACAGCAGTTTGACTATCCCATTGAAAATTGCAAGGCATGCATCCACTTGCACGGGTAGTTTAAAGATGACAAGAAAATGGCAATGATAGCTCAAGTTTTACCTTTTCTATCAGTGGCGTATTTAGAGAGGGCCATTGGGTCATGCCCCCTGCTTATATTTTGCTGTTGCGCCACTACACGGTAGCATGGTAAACTAATGGGTGACTAAGGTTGGCCCCCTTTGTTTGGCTCCCCTTTGTTTGGCCTCCCTTTGTCTGGCCTCCCTTTGTTTGGCCTCCCTTTGTGAGATCCTAGAAACGCCACTGTTTTCGGTATGTTGTTTTCTCAAAATGAACTGCGAATGGCGGTTTCAACACGTGGCAGTTGTACTACGCCAGGAAGTTCAGACTGGTGATTCCAATCATCTTGAACGACAAGACGCACACATAAATAATAATGACACAGTACTTCTTGCAAGAGAGGATACGGCCACGAACGTGTCTTGATTGCGAGACGTCTTGACCCTAGTGTAGGATATGATTAATTGCCTGCACGATTCTCCGAAACGATACGTTGTAGTCAAGTAGGCAGTTGAAGCGCCACACAGCTCATGGACACGCTCATGGACACGCTCTTGGACACGCTCATGGACACGCTCATGGACACGCTCATGGACACGCTCATGGACACCCTCATGGACACGCTCATGGACACGCTCATGGACACGCTCTTGGACACGCTCTTGGACACGCTCATGGACACGCTCTTGGACACGCTCTTGGACACGCTCATGGACACGCTCATGGACACGCTCATGGACACCCTCATGGACACGCTCATGGACACCCTCATGGACACGCTCATGGACACCCTCATGGACACCCTCATGGACACGCTCATGGACACGCTCATGGACACGGTCATGGACACGCTCATGGACACGCTCATGGACACCCTCATGGACACGCTCATGGACACCCTCATGGACACCCTCATGGACACCCTCATGGACACGGTCATGGACACGCATTCAGTTGTTTTGTCTTACACGAATCTCTTTGAAGAAGAAAGCCCTTTGTAGCCTGAATGTTCTTCTTGATCGATGAAGAACGTTCTCAAAGCACGCTTATTTGTACAAGATCATCTTTTCAATGTCTCACCAATAGGGGTGGGCGTCAAAACATCGCATGTATAATCAATAGCATTGTGGTGAAAATGTTCAAAGTTTGTATAATACATTATTATACATTTTCTTTAAAAAAAACTATTAAAGTTAACTCACTTCAACGTTTCAGTTACCATTGGTTGCTTTCTTCAGGAATTGAATCATGGGACTTAGTTATTCTTCATAGCCACATATGGGACAGCCAGCTTGCCATGCCATCTGGCGAGCAGAACAATAACTAAATCCTTCAATTCCGTTCCGGGAGAAGGCGGTCGAAGGTGCTAAGGCGTTGAATTGAGGAAACGTTATTGAGCTAACGTTAACAATTGTGCTAAAATAAAATTCACAATAATTGTTTAACATTATTTGGACATTTGACTTCTACATTTCTCTCAAATGGGTGGGTGTGTATACAAAAACATCACTACATTATGTCTTTGTCTGCCTGATGAATAAACCCTATAATGTATTAGTTAGATAATACGACGTCAATTATAGAAGAAGGGTTTCTTCCTAAGATTCTGCTGGTGCTAATAGGTACTCAGCACGTTTTGCTGACATAAATCTATGGACCTTGCCCTGGAGCACTAAGCAGGTGATCCTGATAGATAGAAAACTTCCTGACAACCAGGCAAATCATTATTCGTATCGTGTATTCTAGCGTCGTGATAATGTTACTTTAAGTGTATGATGAAGCTTTGCCCATCCGGCTACATTCGCGATGAGTGTGATATGATTTAGCAATGATACTGCCTTGGGTCACATTGACATTGCATCGCTTAAACTGACCATACGTCCTCTCCGCGACGACAAATATTAATATCAAAACTGTGATTAATTGATTCATCTGTCGTTCACGAATGTATAATCCGCTGTGAATTTTCACGGTGCCTTGGTCTGTATTTCTCGCCCACCAAGAATGAGTCAATGTACACCCTTAGCAAGAAAACCTACATAATTGTTATAAAATATTCGATTGGAATTTTGCGGACACAACTGTATAGAATTCAGACAATATCCTGTAGAATTTTTTTAGAATTTGTGCATTTTATCGCTTACAATATTCTGCTATGTTCTGTAGAATTGTATATAATTCTATATAGTATAAAGTATTGATATATGGTTATTCACATACTAGCCACAATAATGTTGACATATTTCAGTGCGGGTTCTACAAACTGTATATTCTACTGTCGGTTGAACGGGTGATATTCGGCTAGAATATGTAGATAGCTTCACTTTTCTATGATTCATACTACAGTCCGTCCGTCCGTCCGTCCGTCCGTCCGTCCGTCCGTCCGTCCGTCCGTCCGTCCGTCCGTCCGTCCGTCCGTCCGTCCGTCCGTCCGTCCGTCCGCCCGCCCGCCCGCCCGCCCGCCCGCCCGCCCGCCCGCCCGCCCGCCCGCCCGCCCGCCCGCCCGCCCGCCCGCCCGCCCGCCCGCCCGCCCGCCCGCCCGCCCGCCCGCCCGCCCGCCCGCCCGCCCGCCCGCCCGCCCGCCCGCCCGCCCGCCCGCCCGCCCGCCCGCCCGCCCGCCCGCCCGCCCGCCCGCCCGCCCGCCCGCCCGCCCGCCCGCCCGCCCGCCCGCCCGCCCGCCCGCCCGCCCGCCCGCCCGCCCGCCCGCCCGCCCGCCCGCCCGCCCGCCCGCCCGCCCGCCCGCCCGCCCGCCCGCCCGCCCGCCCGCCCGCCCGCCCGCCCGCCCGCCCGCCCGCCCGCCCGTCCGTCCGTCCGTCCGTCCGCCTAACACTAATCAGGTTGCGACTGTTATGTATTCTGCTAACCGTGGCTATCACGTCTGACGTCTGAGTAGAATTGTTCTCGGGATATCATTTGATTAATTAAATGGTAAAAGAACAATTGTTAAATAACAAACACATGTGCGTGCACGTGCTACCAGTTCATGTGCGTGCACGTGCTACCAGTTCATGTGCGTGCACGTGCTACCAGTTCATGTGCGTGCACGTGCTACCAGTTCATGTGCGTGCACGTGCTACCAGTTCATGTGCGTGCACGTGCTACCAGTTCATAGTTAATGTGTTAATATGGAGGCTAATGCAAACTGGCCACTATCACCGCCTACTGATTAGATCGCAATCTGCAACGAAGCTGCTGTAATGTCCTGGCGTGGTGTGTAGTTGGCTGGACATAAACATCAGAAGCTGTTGCATATTGAGTTGTTTTGCCAACATATACTTATCATTCATATACCCACTAAAAATAGTGGGGGACTAACCCCCCTGGTTCCGACGCCTCTGCAGGACACTAAGTACTTGAAATGTCGCGGCTATTTTCAACACTTCACTCACTCAGTCACTTCACTCACTCAGTCATTCATTCATTTACTCAGTACTGTTGGCTTGCTTGGAGCATAATGCGTCAACAAATCTTCTCCAGCCAGCACGGTCTTGGGCGAGCCAGCCATCTTCTTCTCATCTTCAACAGTCCTTCTCCAGGTGCCCAGTGGTCTGTCTATTGTTTTGCAGGTGATGTTTATTTGAGATCGGTGTGTGGAAGGCTATACCTGTCCATGCGGAGAACATGGTCAAACCATCTCCATCTTCTCTGTTTTACGTTGGTGCTTTCAGCTCAGCGATTTACTCACTGCTCCCAAATAATTGTCAAGATTCCTCTGAGGCACCTTCCTTCAAACCCTCTCAGTTGGTCGTCCTCCAAGTTTGTTCGTCCTCCAAGTTTCTGACGTGTACTGACATAACAGTCGCAAGCTGCAAGTGTGTGAGAATAACTGGGTTCGGCGAATAACAAGAACAAAGAACAAAGAGGGTGGACAGAAGAAGGATGAACGACCTAAGGAAAGAGGTTGGGATGCAATGCAGCCTAACAGGAAGATTGGCGAGAAGCAGGATGAGATGGGCAGGCCACTTGGTAAGAATGGATGCAAGCAAACTAGCAAAGAGAGCAGAGGTGGAAAAACATCAAGGACGCAGGAAAATGGGAAGGCCACAGCTGAGATGGGAGGACTGCGTGAGGAGGGACATGAGAAGATCGGGGGAGAATGAAAGATGGAGAGAGGGAGCGGCCGATAGAAAACTATGGAAAGAAAGAACAGAAAGAGTGGCTCGACAATACTATTGAACGGACGTTGGATCTGCATATTTTCAGTTTTGTCTTGGCATGGAGAGTAGTGGATTTCCAGATGTTTAGGTGACTATGTTGAACGTATATGCTGCCATGCCGTTCCTTGTGAAGATTTCTTTTTTTAATGTTGCTATCTGCTCAGGTGAAGCTGCCGAGACACTTGAAGTCGTTCACCCCCTCTAGTACTTACCTTCATCACTTCACTGAAGAAGAGATGAATATGGCTGGCTCAACTTGTTTATTACTAGATCTACTTGCATTAACATCAAGGCAATATTTCCTATTGATGGTTTATCAGATCACCATTGTGTCATTATTGATTTGTGGTTGCAAGTCGGGTCAAGACCTAAAAAAAAATTTCACATTTCGACCAATAAATAAAATTAACATAAAAACTCTTCATGACGATCTCGCAAATTCCGATCTTTTGATCCAACCTAAATCTACATTATGCGAGCTTGTTAATCAGTACCATGAAACTCCTGGATAAACATGCCCCTAAACAAACCAAAAGAGTACAAGTTCAACCCTCCATCGCCATGGATGTCTCATGAAATAGTAGCAAAAGTCGTCGTCGATATCTTCAAAGAATTTGGCGACGAATTCGTTTTCCACTTGATCGATCCCGTTATACTAAACAGCTACATACATGATGTCAAAAGCAAAGTCTGATTACTATACACAATTTATCACAACAAATTCTGAAAACCCTCGCCAGATGTGGAAATCAGTAAACACAATTCTACATCGGCAGAAATTAAAAGCACTGCCTGAACATTCTTCATTGGATACATTGTGTAGTTCTTTTTGAAAAAATAAGATTACTCGCATTCGAACAAATGTTGTCATTAATGATAATGACTATGTTTTCCCTGAACCACCACTTTCTGAAAATACATTACAGTGTTTCACACCTGCAACTACTAATGAAATTCTCATTATTATTAAAAAAATCTCCTAACAAATCGTGTGATCTTGACCTATTTCCAACACTTCTATTAAAAGCTGTATCAATCAACTCATCTTCCCATTACTACTATAATAAACCTTTCAATGCAGAGTGGAGTTGTTCCACGGGATTTCAAACAAACTCTTGTAAAGCATCTTATTAAAAAACAAACTTTGTGTAAAAATGACCTAAAGAATTATCGTCCTATCTCCAATCTCAGTTTTCTGTCAAAAATATTGGAAAAAGTTATTGTTAATCGCCTTCATGAACATATTTATAACCATCACATATCAAATGATCTACAGTCTGCATATAAACGATTCCACTCTACCGAAACGGCTCTTCTCAAGATACACAATGATATAGTTGATAACATGGACAATGGCAAAGTCACAGCACTCACTTTACTAGATCTTTCAGCTGCTTTCGATACGATTGATCATTTAAACCTTTTACAACGCCTTCATAGACATTTTGGCATTTCTGCCCAGCTCTTCGGTGGTTTAAATAATATTTTTCAGACATATATCAAAGTATTAACATATCTGGCACATTATCTTGCCCACAACACCTTCCATTCGTAGTGCCACAAGGATCCGTCCTTGGCCCTGTTCTGTTCAGCTTAAATACTACGTCAATCAGCCAAGTCATTACTAATCATAATCTCAGTCATCACTTGTATGCTAATGACACACAGGTTTACATATCACTTTCACAATCCAATGCACAAGAATCTGTTTCGACTTTAAGTGATTGCCTTATTTATATCTTGTTTTGGATGGAATCAAGTAAAATAAAACTTAATTCAGATAAAATATACCTTATTATTATTGACACTAAACAACAACGAATAGGGTCATCAACAATTTTCCAGTTAAACTGCTTGGCAGTGATACATTCCCATCAGATACTGTTCGCAATATTGGTGTTGTCTTTGATAGTGACTTCAATCGCCAGCATATTTCTCAAGTATATAAAACCTGTTTCTATCATATACGTGATCTCCGTCGAATTCGGCGTCACATATTATATATATATCTACTGCTAAAACAATATCAACGACATTAATTAATAGCCGCCTTGACTATTGTAATTCACTACTAATTAACATTGCTAAAAGAGACTTGGCTAAACTCCAACGAGTACAAAATTGTCTGGCACGTGTGGTTCTCAGGGCGCCTCGGTTTTCACCATCACTACCACAACTTAAACAGTTGCACTGGCTTCCAGTTTCTTATCGAATTAATTTTAAGCTGTCCACTCTTGCATATCGTGCTCTATCTACACAACAACCACCCTACTTGGCTAGTCTCCTGCATCTTTCAAATATCCCTAGGCAGCTAAGATCATCAGTGTCACAACAACTTATTGTACCTAAAACAAAACTTAACTTGGGTAAACGTGCATTCTCTATCAATGCGCCTAGGGTCTGGAATGAACTCCCCATCACTTTGAAAACATCTGAAACTATAGATATTTTCCGAAAAAAAACTCCAGACATATTTATTCCAAACTCAATTTCCACCATAAATCTTCGGTTGTCCCTCGTTCTGATAATGACTTTTGCTCGTCCCTGTTCATGACTGTGCTTAATGATTTTGTTTTTTGCGCCTCTGAGCTCAGGATCGTCAGGATATAGGCGCCATAGAAGTTGATTATTATTATTATTATATTTCTTCGCAGTTTCACCAGGGCAGTATTAAGGATTGGCTAGCTATAAAGCTATAAAGCACTGACCTTTCAAATTTAATTTAAAAACAAATTAGTTATGCAGTTCTGCATAAGTTGGGTTATTTGTTCGTGTGCGTGCGTGCGTGCGTGCGTGCGTGCGTGCGTGCGTGCGCGCGCGTGCGTGCGTGCGTGCGTGCGTGTGTTACTGTTGTGTGATACATAAAGCCGATATCCACAATGTAGAGCACTCGAGCGATGAAAGGTAGATTGCTTCGTCCTACCAGCTGTATGGATAGCTATGAGCAACGGGAATGGAATTACACAATTGCATAATATCCAACTAGTAGCAATAAGTTAATCTGCATTTGTATAATACATTTATAGTATTCTTCCTTCCATGATGCCCATCAATATATCATATGTTGTGTGGGCAACTCGTGTTTTGTAATCGGTTTTATTGTTATGTATGGTGTTGTAAAACAACATTAATAGCTAGCTAGGTCATCCTTGATGACGTTACTAACAAATGCTTTCAATCAGTCGTATTACGCAATTATAGACCCTGTAATTAATTTGTTTCGCACAGCTAATTAAAACATTTTCACCTGATTGGTCCTCTAGGCAAATGCCGGGGTAATCGGTTCCGTGTCGTCCGCTCTCAGTGTTAACCTCCACAAACCACGGCGACCGCAGCCTGTCGTTTTGCTCTGTCGGCGTCGAACATCATTACCGGAGCACCCAATCGACTTACGCAGAAATGCCTTGCCGAAAGAAGCAATCAGCATGAAGGCACAATGTAATTAGTTGTGTCATTACGATCTATACTAATCTTGGTAGGTTGCACAATATCTTAATTAATAACTTTGTACGTGTAATACCCCAGTCACCGTGATACCGATTTTATTGATGTATTAATGCCTCGAGTCTTCCACTAATTGTGAATTGTTGGAATTAAAGCATGGTATGTAACCAGTGCATAGCTAAGGCGCAGAAGTCTCATCACATACGTTGAAGTCTCATTACACACAAACACATATGGCAGTCTCACCACACGCACACACGCGAAATTCTCACTGCACGCAAACACATTGAAGTTTCTCCACACACAAACACACTGACATTTCACAGCACACGAACACATGACAGTCGCACTTTTATTGCACACAGACACACTGACGTACGATGAACACACCTTCGAACCTTTTCACCATATGTCATGTCTAAAGGCACATGGTCTTGCCAGCGTGTTCTCACCGAATGCGTCATTGTCGGCGTGTTGTCGCGGTGGCGCACGTCAGTGTCGCAGGAGTGGCTTCCGTAGAGCAATCTCGATGAGCCTAATACTTGTCGGAGGCGAATCAAGGTGTGCTGGTCATTCTCCGCTCGAGCGGTAGGCTTCAAATAGCGTCATTCGCGCACCGCTGTGCGTGTTGGCTGTATTTACTCCTTCCTAGTTCGAGCTCGAAACGCCAGCATTCGATGTATCGGGCTTGCTTGTGCATTTGACGTGATTGTACGTAACGCCAACTGGCTGTATGATTAGATGTTAAACTGTGGACGGATACAAACGCTTTACAGTGAGACGCTGTTAAAATGTGTGATGCCACGTTGCCGTTATATCAACCTATATCGTCAGGTTAGCTGGATCTTGCAAAACCTTTAAGTACGACAATGTGTAGCAGCGACAAGAACTTGGGTACGTTATATGTAGCTGAGCATTGATGGAACAGCTTACGTATCCAGGTACTTCTGGTTGGTCTAAACATATCATGGACTCGGTCGCAAAATCGGCAGATTTTTTAAAATAAATAAATGTAAAGTGTTCCCGGTCTATGTTAAAATGTATTTTCTTAGTGGGCAAAACAATGTTCCAACATAAATCATGAATAATCACAAGGTTGTGTGTATGTTGTTTATGTGTAATGGTGACGAAATATTATCACGACTTTCAGATGCCTGAAGACGTTCGAAAAAAATTAGCCATAGAGTTCTCGGAAACAGATTGACGGACTTCCTGAGCTCTCTGTATGAGCCTTATGAACAGTTCGACAACGTCCCTGCCCCGGCATGCGGCCCCCGTCAATGCGGTGCTCGGCAACGGGTGACTGCGGTCTGCTCCTCCGCCACCCCTACATGTCACAACCCTACCCGCTGCAATACGGTATCGTCAAATCCGTAGCGAGCGACCAATATCGCCCCCAGGTAATGGTAGAACCGGTCGAGACACACTGCTCGAATGTTTCAGATAGTCGTCCAGTGTCGTCGATCAAAGAAGTGGAATCCCTGTGCACGATGAATCGACAACGAAGCACGTCCCTCGTTACAAATCTATCGCGGTTCAAGGCTAGCACTCGCCCGGATGCCTTGCCACTTACTGTTGCTGCGTTCTGTCGCGCCTTCCCCTTCCATCTCATGTTCAACCGTCGTCTGGAAATCGTGCAGGCCGGCATCGCTCTGCTACGACTACTGCGCTGCTCCGACACCAAGTCGTTCATGTTCGCCGATTATTTCACGGTCATGAGACCAGACATGACGTTTACCTTCAGCGCCGTCCTCGCTCGTATTAACACTGTTTTCGTGATCACCACGAAACCGGGTGTCGTATGTCTATCAACGCACATGCGCCACTGTGGAGACGCTCACCAGGGAGAAACAGGAACTCAATGCCAACGCCACGCTATGTCTTGTCCACTCCCACACGGAAGTGTTACGACGACGGCCGGCGTTGAGAGTGATGTCGACGCCAGTGATTGCATGAATCTAAAGGGACAGATGATTTACGTGCGTGAGAGCGACTGTGTTTTGTTCTTGTGCTCGCCCCGCGTCTCGACGCTGGCCGACCTCGGGTGCAAGGGTCTCTACCTCAGCGACATCCCGCTGCACGATGCCACGCGAGATCTCATCCTAATGACGCATGCGAGACGTGCTGAACGAGAACTCATCGAGAAACTCGAGGAGACATCGAGTGACCTGAAGAAGCTGGAGGTTCGCCTGAATGAGGACAAGCAGCGGACAGACAGCCTATTGCACTCCATCCTACCATGGAACGTTGCCGCGCGACTGAGACTCAACAAGCCCGTCGAGGCCGAGAAGTATAACGTCGTGACGATCTTGTTCGCGGACATTGTCCAGTTCACGACCATGTGTGGGAACGAGCTGGTCGAGCCGATGGACATTGTCCGTGTTCTCAACAGACTCTACACGCAGTTCGACATGCTGAGTACTCTCAACGAGGTCTATAAGGTCAGTTAGTTGTAGTGGTCATGTCATGCCATGATGATTGTTAATAACAGTAGCAGCGCGCTGCGTGTGCGCGTGAGTGCGTGCGTGCGTGCGTTACTTAAATGTACAATGACATTCTTAAATACATACCTACCTTAATTTCTTAAATACATATCTACATGCATATACGTACGTACATGCATACATACATACATGCATGCATGTATATTTGCGTACATACGTGCATACGTACATACACATATATACACATACACACATACACACATACACACATACACACATATATACATACGTGCATTCAACTGTTTCGTTGCTTCAGATATATAATGTATTTCCGTTTGTGTGCCACACACGCGTCTTTAACCCAGCCGACTCACCGCCCGGACGACGTCGTGTCTGTCCTGTGATTGTTTCTCTTAATCCGATAGGGGCTAAGCTGAATTAACCCGTGGACCTTTGGGAATATCCTATTATGTCCGGCCAGCTGACTCATCTGCGCCGTCAGAGCGCACAGACGAAGGTTGATAGCATCTGTTGGATCGTCTTGTTTAAAGGAATGTACAATGATTTTCGTTGTTTAACTGACACTGGGTTTTGTATAATTAAATTGCCCTAATTCTCAGAAGTTTTCGACCTCAAACTTAATATAAATTAACAATGGTAAACTCTTGGCCTTAATCTATATTGCTATAATGTATTTACCGTCAGAAACAGACGGTCTACTTTGTGTGCTTTGTTTTGGCATACCGGTTTCACAGAGAACAGGCGTTCTACCTTTTGTGATTTGTCTTGGCATACCGGGTTCAGAGAGACCAGGCGTTCTACGTTGCATAATAAGTGTCAATATGTATGGAAAAAACACGCTGTCTACGCAATAGACTTTCATTAGTGTGAGCACTCGCGTCCTTCTCCATATGCCCGTGTGTTCACCTGTTAGCTAGCTGCACGTTATTTACTGGCTACTTCTGTCTGCTATTATTAGTTAGTCGCCTGAGTATTTTTGTACGTGTTCACGTGTGGCCGATATATCACTTTACACCTTATCGATTCACGCTCTGTCGCAATCTCCTGCGACTGTCCGTTCGCTCCAAAACAATATCGTCGGGGAACATTACCTCGTCATTGATCGGCAAGTGTGCGCATGCCTCGTTTCCAGATTACGTGACAGCCGTTTTCAAGTTGTCAGATCACATGACCTACTGCACCCAATCAGCGCCGTTCTCCATTGCTGTGAATACTTCACAGCAGCCACTTGTAATTTCATTAACCACGATTGTCCTTTTTCCTGCGCGCCGGCTTTGTGTGTAATCAGCTTGTTAGCGTGCCAGCCGGAAGTGCGTCTCTGCGCCTGCTTGTAGTTGTCGCGATGGCGTCGATGGCTCTTCCGCCTCCCGCCCGCCTTTACCAATCAGTGCTCGGCTTTCGTTGTCGCTGTGATAATTGTATGAATTGCTTCATACGGTGTTCACGTAAACACTTGTGACAGATGGTTTCATGCTTATAATTGATCTCAACACTCGCTCCCGGAGGGAGATATATATATATATATATATATATATATATATATATATATATATATATATATATATATATATATATATATATATATATATATATATATATATATATATATATATATATATATATATGTGTGTGTGCTTAATAATGATAACTAGTCATAGTCATCGTGAAGTAATCAAAGTAGCTCATAAACCCATATTTCAGCCCGAGTTTTTGTAAAGTCAGATATTTGTCTATATTTGTCCGTTGCAAATGATAGCAAGACATTTTAGTAAAGTACTCTCACATTAAGAAATATTACTCCAAAGAAACTAATTATGACATTGTTTTGGAACGTAATTGAATCATTATACATTGTTCAACAAACTTGTAACTCACTTTCACTATTGTAATAAGACATTTTAATAAATTACTTTCAAATTCGGAAATACTGGATATTACGAAAAGTCTCCAGAGAAACTAATTTTAACATTATAGAGAGGCGCGCTAGTGTAGTGGTTAGCACATCCGCTCTACATGATAGAGTTCTGAGTTCAAGACCCAGACCGGGCTCTTAACATTGGAGACTGTGTATCTCTCGTGACTATGATGATCACGGTAATGTCGGCCCGTCTCATTTAATTGTGCACGTAAAAGAACCATTGAGGACGACAGGCGCACTTGCAGTGACCACCGTTAATGCCAGTATATAACGGTCGGCTTGGCGATAATATTCTGTAAATGGCTAGCTAGTTGAGACATGGAAACACCCTACAACTGTAGTAACCACAACATACAGACTAGTCAGTTAATAGAACTAGTTGAGACATGGAAACACCCTACAACTGTAGTAACCACAACATACAGACTAGTCAGTTAATAGAACTAGTTGAGACATGGAAACACCTTACAACTGTAGTAACCACAACATACAGACTAGTCAGTTAATAGAACTAGTTGAGACCTGGAAACACCCTACAACTGTAGTAACCACAACATACAGACTAGTCAGTTAATAGAACTAGTTGAGACATGGAAACACCTTACAACTGTAGTAACCACAACATACAGACTAGTCAGTTAATAGAACATTGCCGAGTGCTGGAAACAACTAGAACTAGAACTTGTGGCAACTCAAGTTCACTGGTGTAACAAGACAAGTTAATAAATTACTTTCAGATTATGAATGACTGGATATTACAAAATGCACCAAAGAAACTAATTATAACACTATGTCTTAGAACATCATTAAATTATTAAACGTTGTTCAACAAACTGGCAACTCACTTTCCCTGTGTCTGTTACATCGCGCTATGACACGCCACTAGCAATTTGTGTGACGATTAATCATCTCAAAACAACATGAATTATGTATGAAGTGACCTGTCCTGGGGAGTGTCCACTGGGTTAAGGGTGCAGGTCCTTTATTGATTTTATCGTCCTAAGTGCAACTGGGCACTTGAAGTCGCTAGTGCCGAAAATGTCCAGTTTAGACTTTTTTCATAACTAACCGCTCTCATGTAGGGACAAATTTAGTTGCTCTTCTTTCTAGGTATGGGCTATATGCTTGAAAACAATATTATAAATGGTGCTTTATTATTATTACTATCGTCATCATCAGTATTATTAGTTCTTTCTCCTGATGTGTTACATTTCACCTAATTAACCTGGTGATTTGATAAACCATTGTAGTAGCAACTCTGCTTTGGTCGTTCTATCAGCACTGGTGGTTACTTAGAGGCTCTTTCCTTTGTTCACCATTCAAGTAAGTCAATTAGTCCCGCTGAAGTTCTATCTTTCTCTAGGATGTTTTGCAGAGTTATTGTTGGTCGACCTCTTCTCCGAGGGCCATCGAGCTTCCAGAGCAGGACTTTGTTGGCTACTACATCACATGACCTGTCAGACGAAGACGCCGTTGTCTCACTATAGTGGTGATCCGTGGTAGGGAGCCGTACAGTTCTTGGTTGATTACGTGATTGCGCAATTACACGTTTAGATTTTTCCGCAGCATTCTTGTGTAGGTGCCATCCAGTGCATGTTCTATTGTTTGTGTTAGCGACCATGAATCGCAACCATATATCAGGATCGGTTCGAAAGTCGTCCTGAAAATCTTCAGTTTGGTGTGGGCACTCTCCAAACTTTGTCAAGGGCGTGAACTGCCGCCCATGCCTGGGCGTTTCTACACAGGATGTCATGTTGTGGGTGCGTGTAGGATATTTAAAATCCTCTACTTTCTCAGTTTGACTCCCATCTGATGAGTGTACACTATCATTAGCAGTAGGGTTGATATGCATGTACGTTGCTTTGCTTGGATTGAGAAATAATCCACAAGATTTGGAAGCACTTTCCACTTTATGAAGTAAAAGTTCTGCTTCTTGTATCATGTCAACGAACAGAGCGATGTCATCAGCATAATCTAGATCGGAAAAATGGCAAGCTGGATGTCTGGTGCTTCGACGTTTGGTTCTCTGTCATCAATCTCAGTTAGAGCGTAGTCCAATACTATGATGAACATAGTGGGACGAGAGGATCTCCTTGGAGAACTCCTGCGTTGTTCTTGAAATTTGTAGTTTCTCTTCGGGAGTTAGTATGATTACATAGGTGTTTTCATACATTATCTGTATGGCTTTGACGACGATCTTCTTTGAGATGCCATACGCATGAAGAATACGGAACAGTTTGTATTTGTTAACTGACTCAAAGATTTTCTTGAAGTCGATGAAAATAATGGCAACCTCTTTCTGGTGGTTTCTCATTTCCTCGAGTATGCGTCCAGCGGCAATCCTTGTCGGGTATGAATACAATTGGACTGCCGTTACCAACCTACCAAGTAGTTGGTGTATTTATACAAACATAGAAAGGTCTGCATGAGCGTGTCCCCATTTCATTGTAAACACAAATACACCGGGAGTCGACGGGGTATCGAGCTGCGAAAAACACACGAAATATTTATTCCACGATTGTGTTCAGGAAGTGTCAAGTCTCCTTTTGTACGATACCCGAGACACCCCATTCCGGTGGTATATTCCGGTGGTATATTTCGGTGGTCTATTCCCTAAGTATGTTTCGTTGCACAATGTCAATAAATATTTCATTAACTTGGGTAGTCGCCAATCTCAGTGGGAATACCATCTAGTCAGGGGCTCCTGTTGACTTCTGCTAGTGAGAAGGTGTATGTATCAATGTTGGGGTTGGTCTCATAAATCGGATCAACTGGACGTTTGAATGTGCTCGTATTATCTGACGAGAGCAGTTGCTTGAAGTGCATCAAAGATTTTCCCCTTACATAAAGATGGTTTGTTTTATTTATTTCCCGAAAATTGCTTTACTAACTTCCAGGCATTATGGAGAGCATTAGTCGACTCGCAACTGTTAAATCCTCCGAGAATGTCATGATAACGCTTCTCCTGCTTCACATCAGACGTGCAGTGTGCTTTGCGCTGTATATAATGTCTTAGTTGTGCACTAATTGCAACCTTACATGCTGCATTTACTTCACTCGTGTGCCGAACACTAGTCTTGAAAACTTGTACGAGTTGGTTTGGTTTCTTTCTAATGCCTCCCAGTCAGTATAAATTTGATTTTCAATGCGAGAGGTTACATCTTGATTCGTTGTGATTGCATCCCAGTTAAGACTGGGCCTAGTTGTGCTCTTTTCTCTCACGCTGAGCCTTACCTTTGCACATACAATCCGCCAATGGGGTCCGAAGAGGAGTGTGCTTGAGAATCAATGATGCTGTTTCTCCATCTTTTTCGGCATGAAATCTATTTGAGATTTGCCTTTTTATCGGTGCAAGGAAAGTCCAAAGTCTTGATTTGGGTTTTCGGAATAATAATAATAGTAATTATAATAACTTCTATAGCGTTTATATCCTCAAGAACCTGAGCTCAGATCGCAACAAAACAGAATCATTAAGCATTATTATGAAGAGGGACGCGCAAAAGTCATTGAGTTTTTTGTCTTGAGTTTTTTTGGAAGGTCGCTATAGTTTAAGATGTTTTCAAGGTGGTGGGGAGGTCATTCTAGATTCTAGAACTTAGGCGTGGTGACAGAGAAAGCACGTTTGCCCAAGTTAAGCTTAGTTTTAGAAACAATAAGTTGTTGTGAAATGGATGATCTGAGCTGCCTATGGATATTTGAAAGATGCAGGATACTAGCCAAGTAGGGTGGTTGTTGAGTAGATAGAGCATGTAAGAGTGGACAGTTTAAAATTTATTCGATAAGTAATAGGAAGACAGTGTAACTGTTTAAGTAGTCATAGTGATGGTTAAAAAAGAGGCGCCCTGAGAACCACACGTGCCAGACAATTTTGTAGGAATTGGAGTTTAGCTAAGTTTCGTTTAGCAATGTTAGTTAGTAGTGAGTTACAATAGTCAATGCAGTTTTGCATAATTGAGAAATATGCTGGCGAAAGTTGAAGTCACTGTCGAAGACAATACTTACATTACCAACGGCATCTGGTGGGAATGTATTACTGCCAAGCAGTTTAGCTGGAAAATGGCTGATGACCCTATTTTGTTGTTACTTAGTGCGATTAATAATAAGGTCTGTTTTATCTGGGTTAAGCTTCAGCTTTATTGATTCCATCCAAAACAAGGTCTGTTTTATCTGGGTTAAGCATCAGCTTACTCGATTCCATCCAAAACAAGATTTCAGTGAGACAATCACTTAATGTCGAAACAGATTGTTGTGAATTTGATTGTGAAAGTGATATGTAAACCTGTGTATCATCAGCATACAGGTGACGGCTGACATTATGATTAGTAATGACTTGGCTGGCTAAGCTAAGCAGAACAGGGCCAAGGGCGGATCCTTGCGGGAATGGAAGGTGTTGTGGGCAAGATAGGGCGCCAGATATGTTAATGCGCTGATGTCTGTCTGAAAAATATGGTTTGAACTACGGTAGCGCTGTGTCAGAAATGCCAAAATGTCTATGAAGGCGTTGTAAGAGGATTGAATGATCAATCGTATCGAAAGCAGCCAAGGACATCCAGTGAGTGTTGTCACTTTGCTATTGTCCATGTTGTCAACTATACCATTGTGTATCTTGAAAAGAGCCGTTTCGGTAGAGAGAAATCATTTATGTGTAGAATGTAGATCATTTAATAAATGATGTTTATAAATATGTTCATGAAGGCGATTAGAAACTACTTTGTCCAATACTTTAGACAGAAAACTGGCAATGGAGATTGGACGATAATTATTAAGGTCATTTTTACACAGAGTTTGTTTTTTAGTAAGAAGATTTACAAGAGCTTATTTGAAATCCCGGGGAACAACTACAACTGATTGACAGGTTTATAATAGTAGTAATGGGAAAGATGAGTTGACTGGTACAGCTTTTTAGTGTTGGAAATGGGTCAAGGTCACACGATTATGTTAGGAGATTTTTTAATGATAATGGGAACTTCACTAGTAGTTGCAGGTGTGAAATACTGTAGTGTATTTTCACAAAGTGGTGGTTTAGGGAAACAAAGTCATTATCATTAATGACAAAATTCGATCGAATGCGAGCAATCTTATCCGTGAAGTATTTTGAAAAAGACCACTTTGTATCAAATGAAGAGTGTTCATGCGATGCTTTTGATATCTGCCGATGTAGAATTGTGTTTACGAGTCTCCACATCTGGCGAGGTTTTCAGAATTTGTTGAGGTAAAATGTGTATTGTAATCGTACTTTTCTTTGTCATCATGTGATGCATATATGTAGCTGTTTAGCATAACGGGATCGATCAAATGGAGAACGAGTTCGTCGCCAAATTCTTTCACGAAATCGACTACGAGGTGTTATTACAACTATTTCTAGAGACATCGATGGTGATGGAGGGCGAACTTGTATGAATAATTTCTACTTTATGTGTTTCAAGTACAAGAAATGCGACTCCGGGGGTGATGGCATAGACAAAAACCATATGGACAAATGTCACCAGATTTATGACGGACATATATATAATATTAGTACAGGCAAAGCGTGTGTTTTTAAATGTTTTGGTCCACGATTCATTGAGACATCACCTTTAACAAGTGTAAAATAGAGGAGAACGAGCCATTCTACACCCGTTCAAATCTCACCTGACACTTCGCACAGATTTCCCTACAATACAGATTTTTGGGAGAATACGGCCGTCTCCCGTTTTAATAGGAATTTGCTTCAAATGGCAAAATAATGATAAAGTATATATTGTATTGTGTTCATCACACAAGTATATAATCGAATGACAAACTTATAGCGGGCAATGAGGAAATATGCTGTATTTCTCCTGAAATACTTTTTGAAGCTACGTAGATTTCTGACAACTAACTAGTGGATTTTGCTTGATGTAGATATATTTTGTACGGATTCCAACCAAACAATGTGGCAGCTCTCTCAGACCAGTATACCAATCGTGCCGTGTGCTTGCAGGTGGAGACGATAGGGGACGCCTACATGGTCGTAGGCGGCCTGCCCACCTTCACACCGTATCACGCTGACCGGATTGTATCGATGGCGTTCGGAATGGTCCAAGTCTGTCAGCGGGTATTGTCTCCTGTCGACCAGAAACCGCTCCAGGTTAGTAACCGGATGTCGTCTGCCACACATGTGTGACGTCATCACAGAATATCTAATTCTCCCAATACGGCCTCGTTTTGGTCCACTGACTCTTGTCTATCGTGTGTGTTCGCCCACACATTTGCTGAACAATAATGCACGCCATACGCAAAGTAGCTCTACAAGCACGCAACTGTTTTTCAATCGCACACATTCGTCACATTTAGATTAGCATCAGCGCTCATGTGTAACAAGATTGAACACGATTGCAATCGAGAGTCCAAAAAAATGTCGTCTATGCGTAGCTGTACTTTATGATACCTCTGTCAATTGTGTTTTTAAACATGTTCACACTGCTGCTACCATTTACACAGTCAATAGATTATGTGTTGCATTAACGTATCGTCATCTATGAATAGTAACACTTTCTTATATTCGATCTACATTGTTCTTTAATGGTACTTCGTGTCATCTAGTTATTTTACCTTCCATAAAGATTCCTCATCAATTCAACGTTTTCGCCTGTTTCGCTTAAGAATAATTTCAAAACAAAATCGAACGTACCAAATGTTTTATCTGTAACAGTCGAGTCATTTCACAGCAACGCAGTGATACAAACCTTTCTGTCAACCTGGCAAGTAACAATGTCCTTGGAACTATTGATTCGCGTGGCAGACCTTACTTGTGCCGTGTAACACCCGCGGCAGACCTTACTTGTGCCGTGTAACACCCGCGGCAGATCTTACTTGTGCCGTGTAACACCCGCGGCAAACCTTACTTGTGCCGTGTAACACCCGCGGCAGACCTTACTTGTGCTGTGTAACACCCACGGGAGACCTTACTTGTGCGGTGTAACACCCGTGGCAGACCTTACTTGTGCCGTGTAACACCCGCGGTACGAATAGCATGGACTGCAACTAGTCCTGTAGCATGATTCCTCACAGTATGTCGACGCAATCAGTACGTATTGACCAATGGGTCTTATCGTCTGCCATTGACACACTTCTTACACGAAGCCGTCGGTGTTGATGTTGGGAATCAAAGTCACGCAGACACTGCTAGGTCATTACTTATTAAAATAAATTCTTAATAAGTGTCAGCTAGCCGGTTCTCGTGGACTCTATCATACCGAAGTAAACGAGGCTAGGCAGGTTACATCCGATCAACAACAATCGACTAACTTATGCACGACATAATATTAGTGCAATATTAGATAATTTGAATATGACTGTTATCATTGACAAATGCTTGCCCTTCTAATGTCATCTCACGGTATCATAAACATATTACAGTTTCTGTTTTGTTGCATTTTATGTTGTTTGAACGTCCATAGTAACATTGTGTTACATTGTTTACAATTCATTTTACCGCATTCATTAACGGAATGTGGTACAAAGCCGGGTAATTATCGGGGAGGAAAACCAACAAGCTGGAACAGCGATGTTTTAACATGATCATTACCGCACTTCCGCTCGGCCACGGAACCAGTTCGTTTTTCATATTATTCATATTTCCGCCATTAAGATATTTTATAGTGTTCGTAGTTCCGCGGTTGCAAAATGTGCATGCTCTTTATAGCTCCGAAATTGAGTCATTTTATCATCATGTTTATGGCGTCATCGTATTCACTAATTAAATGTGCCTGTCTGATAGGGAAACGTAGTCACAGAGTTGCCAACGGATGTGTGTTGTGTTCGCTATCAATTATGCAGCATTGTGTTTTTATTTCACAACACCACACAAAGATGTAGGGCAGACAAAATGCAACGGCTTTGGTTTAACAGCGTCATTCTGCCTGTGATACAGTCACTTATCCGATAAAGATAAAAAAACTACATTGAACATCCAAAGAAAATGATGGCAAGTGGATGAGGAAGCCATTGACGTATTGAAAGTCCAACGATTATTCATCTACGTGTATGTGACAGTGTAACCGGTCCTTCTCATATAGTTGTTCATCTACGTGTATGTGACAGTGTAACCCGTCCTCTCATATAGATGTTCATCTACGTGTATGTGAACAGTGTAACCCGTCCTCTCATATAGTTGTTCATCTACGTGTATGTGAACAGTGTAACCCGTCTTTCTCATACAGTTGTTCATCTACGTGTATGTGAACAGTGTAACCCGTCCTCTCATACAGTCATTCATCTACATGTATGTGAACAGTGTAACCCGTCCTCTCATATAGTTATTCATCTACGTGTATGTGAACAGTGGAACCCATCCTCTCATATAGTTGTTCCTCTACGTGTATGTGAACAGTATAACCCGTCCTTCTCATACAGTTGTTCATCTACGTGTATGTGAACAGTGGAACCCGTCCTCTCATATAGCTATTCATCTACGTGTATGTGTACAGTGTAACCCGTCCTTCTCATACAGTTATTCATCTACGTTTATGTGAACAGTGTAACCCGTCCTTTTCATATAATTGTTCATCTACGTGTATGTGAACAGTGTAACCCGTCCTCTCATACAGTTGTTCATCTACATGTATGTGAACAGTGTAACCCGTCCTTCTCATATAGTTGTTCATCTACGTGAATGTGAACAGTGTAACCCGTCCTCTCATACAGTTGTTCATCTACGTGTATGTGAACAGTGTAACACGTCCTTCTCATATAGTTGTTCATCTACGTGTATTTAAACAGTGTAACCCTTCCTCTCATATAGTTGTTCTTCTACGTGTATGTGACCAGTGTAACCCGTCCTTCTCATATAGTTGTTCATCTACGTGTATGTGCACAATGGAACCCGTCCTCTCATATAGTTATTCATCTACGTGTATGTAAACAGTGTAACCCGTCCTCTCATATAGTTATTCATCTACGTGTACGTGAACAGTGTAACCCGTCCTTCTCATATAGTTGTTCATCTACGTGTATGTGAACAGTGTAACCCGTCCTCTCATATAGTTATTCATCTACGTGTACGTGAACAGTGTAACCCGTCCTTCTCATATAGTTGTTCATGTACGTGTATGTGAACAGTGTAACCCGTCCTCTCATATAGTTATTCATCTACGTGTATGTGAAAAGTGTAACCCGTCCTTCTCATATAATTGATCATCTACGTGTATGTGAACAGTGTAACCCGTCCTCTCATATAGTTGTTCATCTACGTGTATGTGAACAGTGTAAGCCGTCCATCTCATATATTTGTTCATCTACGTGTATGTGAACAGTGTAACCCGTCCTTCTCGTATAGTTGTTCGTCTACGTGTATGTGAACAGTGTAACCCGTCCTCTCATATAGTTATTCATCTACGTGTATGTGAACAGTGTAACCCGTCCTTCTCATATAGTTGTTCATCTACGTGTATGTGAACAGTGTAACCCGTCCTCTCATACAGTCATTCATCTGCGTGTATGTGAACAGTGTAACCCGTCCTTCTCATAGTGTTGTTCATCTACGTGTATGTGAACAGTGTAACCCGTCCTCTCATACAGTCATTCATCTACATGTATGTGAACAGTGTAACCCGTCCTCTCATATAGTTATTCATCTACGTGTATGTGAACAGTGTAACCCGTCCTTCTCATATAGTTGTTCATCTACGTGTATGTGAACAGTGTAACCCGTCCTTCTCATATAGTTGTTCATCTACGTGTATGTGCACAGTGGAACCCGTCCTCTCATATAGTTATTCATTTACGTGTATGTGAACAGTGTAACACGTCCTTCTCATATAGTTGTTCATCTACGTGTATTTAAACAGTGTAACCCTTCCTCTCATATAGTTGTTCTTCTACGTGTATGTAACCAGTGTAACCCGTCCTTCTCATATAGTTGTTCATCTACGTGTATGTGCACAGTGGAACCCGTCCTCTCATATAGTTATTAATCTACGTGTATGTGAACAGTGTAACCCGTCCTCTCATATAGTTATTCATCTACGTGTACGTGAACAGTGTAACCCGTCCTTCTCATATAGTTGTTCATCTACGTGTATGTGAACAGTGTAACCAGTCCTCTCATATAGTTATTCATCTACGTGTACGTGAACAGTGTAACCCCTCCTTCTCATACAGTTGTTCATCATCTACGTGTATGTGAACAGTGTAACCCGTCCTCTCGTATAGTTATTCATCTACGTGTACGTGAACAGTGTAACCCGTCCTTCTCATATAGTTGTTCATCTACGTGTATGTGAACAGTGTAACCCGTCCTCTCATATAGTTATTCATCTACGTGTATGTGAAAAGTGTAACCCGTCCTTCTCATATAGTTGTTCATCTACGTGTATGTGAACAGTGTAACCCGTCCTCTCATATAGTTGTTCATCTACGTGTATGTGAACAGTGTAAGCCGTCCATCTCATATATTTGTTAATCTACGTGTATGTGAACAGTGTAACCCGTCCTTCTCGTATAGTTGTTCGTCTACGTGTATGTGAACAGTGTAACCCGTCCTCTCATATAGTTATTCATCTACGTGTATGTGAACAGTGTAACCCGTCCTTCTCATATAGTTGTTCATCTACGTGTATGTGAACAGTGTAACCCGTCCTCTCATACAGTCATTCATCTACGTGTATGTGAACAGTGTAACCCGTCCTTCTCATAGTGTTGTTCATCTACGTGTATGTGAACAGTGTAACCCGTCCTCTCATACAGTCATTCATCTACAGGTATGTGAACAGTGTAACCCGTCCTCTCATATAGTTATTCATCTACGTGTATGTGAACAGTGTAACCCGTCCTTCTCATATAGTTGTTCATCTACGTGTATGTGAACAGTGTAACCCGTCCTTCTCATATAGTTGTTCATCTACGTGTATGTGAACAGTGTAACCCGTCCTCTCATACAGTTGTTCATCTACATGTATGTGAACAGTGTAACCCGTCCTTCTCATATAGTTGTTCATCTACGTGAATGTGAACAGTGTAACCCGTCCTCTCATACAGTTGTTCATCTACGTGTATGTGAACAGTGTAACACGTCCTTCTCATATAGTTGTTCATCTACGTGTATTTAAACAGTGTAACCCTTCCTCTCATATAGTTGTTCTTCTACGTGTATGTAACCAGTGTAACCCGTCCTTCTCATATAGTTGTTCATCTACGTGTATGTGCACAGTGGAACCCGTCCTCTCATATAGTTATTCATCTACGTGTATGTGAAAAGTGTAACCCGTCCTCTCATATAGTTATTCATCTACGTGTACGTGAACAGTGTAACCCGTCCTTCTCATATAGTTGTTCATCTACGTGTATGTGAACAGTGTAACCAGTCCTCTCATATAGTTATTCATCTACGTGTACGTGAACAGTGTAACCCGTCCTTCTCATACAGTTGTTCATCATCTACGTGTAAGTGAACAGTGTAACCCGTCCTCTCATATAGTTATTCATCTACGTGTACGTGAACAGTGTAACCCGTCCTTCTCATATAGTTGTTCATCTACGTGTATGTGAATAGTGTAACCCGTCCTCTCATATAGTTATTCATCTACGTGTATGTGAAAAGTGTAACCCGTCCTTCTCATATAGTTGTTCATCTACGTGTATATGAAGAGTGTAACCCGTCCTCTCATATAGTTGTTCATCTACGTGTATGTGAAAAGTGTAAGCCGTCCATCTCATATATTTGTTCATCTACGTGTATGTGAACAGTGTAACCCGTCCTTCTCGTATAGTTGTTCGTCTACGTGTATGTGAACAGTGTAACCCGTCCTCTCATATAGTTATTCATCTACGTGTATGTGAACAGTGTAACCCGTCCTTCTCATATAGTTGTTCATCTACGTGTATGTGAACAGTGTAACCCGTCCTCTCATACAGTCATTCATCTACGTGTATGTGAACAGTGTAACCCGTCCTTCTCATATAGTTGTTCATCTACGTGAATGTGAACAGTGTAACCCGTCCTCTCATACAATTGTTCATCTACATGTATGTGAACAGTGTAACACGTCCTTCTCATATAGTTGTTCATCTACGTGTATTTAAACAGTTTAACACTTCCTCTCATATAGTTGTTCTTCTACGTGTATGTAACCAGTGTAACCCGTCCTTCTCATATAGTTGTTCATCTACGTGTATGTGAACAGTGTAACCCGTCCTCTCATATAGTTATTCATCTACGTGTACGTGAACAGTGTAACCCGTTCATCTACGTGTATGTGAACAGTGTAACCAGTCCTCTCATATAGTTATTCATCTACGTGTATGTGAACAGTGTAACCCGTCCTCTCATATAGTTATTCATCTACGTGTACGTGAACAGTGTAACCCGTCCTTCTCATATAGTTGTTCATCTACGTGTATGTGAATAGTGTAACCCGTCCTCTCATATAGTTATTCATCTACGTGTATGTGAAAAGTGTAACCCGTCCTTCTCATATAGTTGTTCATCTACGTGTATATGAACAGTGTAACCCGTTCTCTCATATAGTTATTCATCTACGTGTATGTGAACAGTGTAAGCCATCCATCTCATATATTTGTTCATCTACGTGTATGTGAACAGTGTAACCCGTCCTTCTCGTATAGTTGTTCGTCTACGTGTATGTGAACAGTGTAACCCGTCCTCTCATATAGTTATTCATCTACGTGTATGTGAACAGTGTAACCCGTCCTCTCATACAGTCATTCATCTACGTGTATGTGAACAGTGTAACCCGTCCTTCTCATATAGTTGTTCATCTACGTGTATGTGAACAGTGTAACCCGTCCTTCTCATATAGTTGTTCATCTACGTGTATGTGAACAGTGTAACCCGTCCTCTCATATAGTTATTCATCTATGTCTATGTGAACAATGTAACCCGTCCTCTCATATAATTATTTATCTACGTGTACGTGAACAGTGTAACTCGTCCTTCTCATATAGTTGTTCATCTACGTGTATGTGAACAGTGTAACCCGTCCTCTCATATAGTTGTTCATCTACGTGTATGTGAACAGTGTAACCCGTCCATCTCATATAGTTGTTCATCTACGTGTATGTGAACAGTGTAACCCGTCCATCTCAAATAGTTGTTCATCTACGTGTATGTGAACAGTGTAACCCGTCCTTCTCATACAGTTGTTCATCTACGTGTATGTGAACAGTGGAACCCGTCCTCTCATATAGCTATTCATCTACGTGTATGTGTACAGTGTAACCCGTCCTTCTCATACAGTTACTCATCTACGTTTATGTGAACAGTGTAACCCGTCCTTTTCATATAATTGTTCATCTACGTGTATGTGAACAGTGTAACCCGTCCTCTCATACAGTTGTTCATCTACATGTATGTGAACAGTGTAACCCGTCCTTCTCATATAATTGTTCATCTACGTGAATATGAACAGTGTAACCCGTCCTCTCATACAGTTGTTCATCTACGTGTATGTGAACAGTGTAACACGTCCTTCTCATATAGTTGTTCATCTACGTGTATTTAAACAGTGTAACCCTTCCTCTCATATAGTTGTTCTTCTACGTGTATGTGACCAGTGTAACCCGTCCTTCTCATATAGCTGTTCATCTACGTGTATGTGCACAATGGAACCCGTCCTCTCATATAGTTATTCATCTACGTGTATGTGAACAGTGTAACCCGTCCTCTCATATAGTTATTCATCTACGTGTATGTGAAAAGTGTAACCCGTCCTTCTCATATAGTTGTTCATCTACGTGTATGTGAACAGTGTAACCCGTCCTCTCATATAGTTGTTCATCTACGTGTATGTGAACAGTGTAACCCGTCCATCTCATACAGTTGTTCATCTACATGTATGTGAACAGTGTAACCCGTCCTTCTCATATAGTTGTTCATCTACGTGAATGTGAACAGTGTAACCCGTCCTCTCATACAGTTGTTCATCTACGTGTATGTGAACAGTGTAACACGTCCTTCTCATATAGTTGTTCATCTACGTGTATTTAAACAGTGTAACCCTTCCTCTCATATAGTTGTTCTTCTACGTGTATGTAACCAGTGTAACCCGTCCTTCTCATATAGTTGTTCATCTACGTGTATGTGCACAGTGGAACCCGTCCTCTCATATAGTTATTCATCTACGTGTATGTGAACAGTGTAACCCGTCCTCTCATATAGTTATTCATCTACGTGTACGTGAACAGTGTAACCCGTCCTTCTCATATAGTTGTTCATCTACGTGTATGTGAACAGTGTAACCAGTCCTCTCATATAGTTATTCATCTACGTGTACGTGAACAGTGTAACCCGTCCTTCTCATACAGTTGTTCATCATCTACGTGTAAGTGAACAGTGTAACCCGTCCTCTCATATAGTTATTCATCTACGTGTACGTGAACAGTGTAACCCGTCCTTCTCATATAGTTGTTCATCTACGTGTATGTGAATAGTGTAACCCGTCCTCTCATATAGTTATTCATCTACGTGTATGTGAAAAGTGTAACCCGTCCTTCTCATATAGTTGTTCATCTACGTGTATATGAACAGTGTAACCCGTCCTCTCATATAGTTGTTCATCTACGTGTATGTGAACAGAGTAAGCCGTCCATCTCATATATTTGTTCATCTACGTGTATGTGAACAGTGTAACCCGTCCTTCTCGTATAGTTGTTCGTCTACGTGTATGTGAACAGTGTAACCCGTCCTCTCATATAGTTATTCATCTACGTGTATGTGAACAGTGTAACCCGTCCTTCTCATATAGTTGTTCATCTACGTGTATGTGAACAGTGTAACCCGTCCTCTCATACAGTCATTCATCTACGTGTATGTGAACAGTGTAACCCGTCCTTCTCATATAGTTGTTCATCTACGTGAATGTGAACAGTGTAACCCGTCCTCTCATACAGTTGTTCATCTACGTGTATGTGAACAGTGTAACACGTCTTTCTCATATAGTTGTTCATCTACGTGTATTTAAACAGTGTAACCCTTCCTCTCATATAGTTGTTCTTCTACGTGTATGTAACCAGTGTAACCCGTCCTTCTCATATAGTTGTTCATCTACGTGTATGTGCACAGTGGAACCCGTCCTCTCATATAGTTATTCATCTACGTGTATGTGAACAGTGTAACCCGTCCTCTCATATAGTTATTCATCTACGTGTACGTGAACAGTGTAACCCGTCCTTCTCATATAGTTGTTCATCTACGTGTATGTGAACAGTGTAACCAGTCCTCTCATATAGTTATTCATCTACGTGTATGTGAACAGTGTAACCCGTCCTCTCATATAGTTATTCATCTACGTGTACGTGAACAGTGTAACCCGTCCTTCTCATATAGTTGTTCATCTACGTGTATGTGAATAGTGTAACCCGTCCTCTCATATAGTTATTCATCTACGTGTATGTGAACAGTGTAACCCGTCCTTCTCATATAGTTGTTCATCTACGTGTATGTGAACAGTGTAACCCGTCCTTCTCATATAGTTGTTCATCTACGTGTATGTGAACAGTGTAACCCGTCCTCTCATATAGTTATTCATCTATGTTTACGTGAACAATGTAACCCGTCCTCTCATATAATTATTTATCTACGTGTACGTGAACAGTGTAACTCGTCCTTCTCATATAGTTGTTCATCTACGTGTACGTGAACAGTGTAACCCGTCCTCTCATATAGTTGTTCATCTACGTGTATGTGAACAGTGTAACCCGTCCATCTCATATAGTTGTTCATCTACGTGTATGTGAACAGTGTAACCCGTCCATCTCACATAGTTGTTCATTTACGTGTATGTGAACAGTGTAACCCGTCCTTCTCAAACAGTTGTTCATCTACGTGTATGTGAACAGTGGAACCCGTCCTCTCATATAGCTATTCATCTACGTGTATGTGTACAGTGTAACCCGTCCTTCTCATACAGTTACTCATCTACGTTTATGTGAACAGTGTAACCCGTCCTTTTCATATAATTGTTCATCTACGTGTATGTGAACAGTGTAACCCGTCCTCTCATACAGTTGTTCATCTACATGTATGTGAACAGTGTAACCCGTCCTTCTCATATAATTGTTCATCTACGTGAATGTGAACAGTGTAACCCGTCCTCTCATACAGTTGTTCATCTACGTGTATGTGAACAGTGTAACACGTCCTTCTCATATAGTTGTTCATCTACGTGTATTTAAACAGTGTAACCCTTCCTCTCATATAGTTGTTCTTCTACGTGTATGTGACCAGTGTAACCCGTCCTTCTCATATAGTTGTTCATCTACGTGTATGTGCACAATGGAACCCGTCCTCTCATATAGTTATTCATCTACGTGTATATGAACAGTGTAACCCGTCCTCTCATATAGTTATTCATCTACGTGTACGTGAACAGTGTAACCCGTCCTTCTCATATAGTTGTTCATCTACGTGTATGTGAACAGTGTAACCCGTCCTCTCATATAGTTATTCATCTACGTGTACGTGAACAGTGTAACCCGTCCTTCTCATATAGTTGTTCATCATCTACGTGTATGTGAACAGTGTAACCCGTCCTCTCATATAGTTATTCATCTACGTGTGCGTGAACAGTGTAACCCGTCCTTCTCATATAGTTGTTCATGTACGTGTATGTGAACAGTGTAACCCGTCCTCTCATATAGTTATTCATCTACGTGTATGTGAAAAGTGTAACCCGTCCTTCTCATATAGTTGTTCATCTACGTGTATGTGAACAGTGTAACCCGTCCTCTCATATAGTTGTTCATCTACGTGTATGTGAACAGTGTAAGCCGTCCATCTCATATATTTGTTCATCTACGTGTATGTGAACAGTGTAACCCGTCCTTCTCGTATAGTTGTTCGTCTACGTGTATGTGAACAGTGTAACCCGTCCTCTCATATAGTTATTCATCTACGTGTATGTGAACAGTGTAACCCGTCCTTCTCATATAGTTGTTCATCTACGTGTATGTGAACAGTGTAACCCGTCCTCTCATACAGTCATTCATCTACGTGTATGTGAACAGTGTAACCCGTCCTTCTCATAGTGTTGTTCATCTACGTTTATGTGAACAGTGTAACCCGTCCTCTCATACAGTCATTCATCTACATGTATGTGAACAGTGTAACCCGTCCTCTCATATAGTTATTCATCTACGTGTATGTGAACAGTGTAACCCGTCCTTCTCATATAGTTGTTCATCTACGTGTATGTGAACAGTGTAACCCGTCCTTCTCATATAGTTGTTCATCTACGTGTATGTGAACAGTGTAACCCGTCCTCTCATACAGTTGTTCATCTACATGTATGTGAACAGTGTAACCCGTCCTTCTCATATAGTTGTTCATCTACGTGAATGCGAACAGTGTAACCCGTCCTCTCATACAGTTGTTCATCTACGTGTATTTAAACAGTGTAACCCTTCCTCTCATATAGTTGTTCTTCTACGTGTATGTAACCAGTGTAACACGTCCTTCTCATATAGTTGTTCATCTAAGTGTATGTGCACAGTGGAACCCGTCCTCTCATATAGTTATTCATCTACGTGTATGTGAACAGTGTAACCCGTCCTCTCATATAGTTATTCATCTACGTGTACGTGAACAGTGTAACCCGTCCTTCTCATATAGTTGTTCATCTACGTGTATGTGAACAGTGTAACCAGTCCTCTCATATAGTCATTCATCTACGTGTACGTGAACAGTGTAACCCGTCCTTCTCATATAGTTGTTCATCATCTACGTGTATGTGAACAGTGTAACCCGTCCTCTCTTATAGTTATTCATCTACGTGTACGTGAACAGTGTAACCCGTCCTTCTCATATAGTTGTTCATCTACGTGTATGTGAACAGTGTAACCCGTCCTCTCATATAGTTATTCATCTACGTGTATGTGAAAAGTGTAACCCGTCCTTCTCATATAGTTGTTCATCTACGTGTATGTGAACAGTGTAAGCCGTCCTTCTCGTATAGTTGTTCGTCTACGTGTATGTGAACAGTGTAACCCGTCCTCTCATATAGTTATTCATCTACGTGTATATGAACAGTGTAACCCGTCCTTCTCATATAGTTGTTCATCTACGTGTATGTGAACAGTGCAACCCGTCCTCTCATACAGTCATTCATCTACGTGTATGTGAACAGTGTAACCCGTCCTTCTCATAGTGTTGTTCATCTACGTGTATTTGAACAGTGTAACCCGTCCTCTCATACAGTCATTCATCTACGTGTATGTGAACAGTGTAACCCGTCCTCTCATATAGTTATTCATCTACGTGTATGTGAACAGTGTAACCCGTCCTTCTCATATAGTTGTTCATCTACGTGTATGTGAACAGTGTAACCCGTCCTTCTCATATAGTTGTTCATCTACGTGTATGTGAACAGTGTAACCCGTCCTCTCATATAGTTATTCATCTATGTTTATGTGAACAATGTAACCCGTCCTCTCATATAATTATTTATCTACGTGTACGTGAACAGTGTAACCCGTCCTTCTCATATAGTTGTTCATCTACGTGTATGTGAACAGTGTAACCCGTCCTCTCATATAGTTTTTCATCTACGTGTATGTGAACAGTGTAACCCGTCCATCTCATATAGTTGTTCATCTACGTGTATGTGAACAGTGTAACCCGTCCATCTCACATAGTTGTTCATCTACGTGTATGTGAACAGTGTAACCCGACCTTCTCATATAGTTGTTCATCTACGTGTATGTGAACAATGTAACCCGTTATCTCATATAGTTATTCATCTACGTGTATGTGAACAGTGTAACCCGTACTCTCATATAGTTATTCATCTACGTGTACGTGAACAGTGTAACCCGTCGTTCTCATATAGTTGTTCATCTACGTGTATTTGAACAGTGTAACCCGTCCTCTCATATAGTTGTTCATCTACGTGTATATGAACAGTGTAACCCGTCCTTCTCATATAGTTGTTCATCTACGTGTATGTGATCAGTTTAACCCGTCCTTCTCATATAGTTGTTCATCTACGTGTATGTGAACAGTTTAACCCGTCCTTCTCATATAGTTATTCATCTACGTGTATGTGAACAGTGTAACCCGTACTCTCATATAGTTATTCATCTACGTGTACGTGAACAGTGTAACCCGTCGTTCTCATATAGTTGTTCATCTACGTGTATTTGAACAGTGTAACCCGTCCTCTCATATAGTTGTTCATCTACGTGTATATGAACAGTGTAACCCGTCCTTCTCATATAGTTGTTCATCTACGTGTATGTGAACAGTTTAACCCGTCCTTCTCATATAGTTGTTCATCTACGTGTATGTGAACAGTGGAACCCGTCCTTCTCATATAGTTGTCAATTTGTTTTAAACATATTCACGCTGCTAGCATTTACCCAATATAGATGTTTTGTTCCATTCGTGTTGTCCTGAAAGAGTACCAATTAAAATGTGGATTGTGTGACCGCAATTTCGTGTCACTGCCGTACTAAAAGTAGCTGGAACTGTTTTGCTTGTGCCGCTTTCAGTATGTTCTAGCGAAGGTTATGCTAATGACATCGGTGAAGACATACAGAGGTCAGACCACAGTGCGTTATAGCATTGGACAACTGGACCATCAGAAATCTGAAACATAATTCACAGCCACCGCCATCATGTCATTGATATTCTGAACACGTTTCTTCAAAACCACATACCTCCAGCTTTCTTTAAAAATGTCGCAAACGTGCCTACCCTAAATATTGGCCGTTTTTGTTAAATATTATTGGTGTTTTGGGAATGTCACCACCAAAATACTTGCGCTTCTTTGAACCCACCTCATACTGCAACATCTCACTGCCAAAGGTACAATATTTCGAACGTTCCAACCCTGCTGGCTGAATACAGGTACTTCTTGGCAAATAAAATCACTGAAATCGGCTAAAATGGGGCGGGATGTGGCGGTGGGGGTGGTTCGGTGTATACAATTTTTTTTAGTTACTTTAATGGGTGCATAAATGGTGCCTAAATCTTTGCCATGTACAGTCGTTGACCACTTCCACGACGAACCATAGGATACATTTTTAAAGAAGCCAAATAAACTCTATAAGTGGCCGCTAATATGTAGGCTAATTCTGGTCTCATTCCCACGTATTACAGGTGAGAATTGGCGTACACTCCGGGCCGTGTGTCGCGGGAGTGGTTGGCCGTAAGATGCCTCGGTACTGCCTCTTCGGTCAAACCGTCGCCATCGCCAGCAAAATGGAGTCGCTCAGCCAGCCACAGCGCACTAACATCAGCGACGAAGCGAAGAGGTGGGTTAGATTTGGCAACGTAACATATCAGACACGTTATGGCTTCAGTGATAATAAAAGAGGTGGGTTAGATTTGGCAACGTAACATATCAGACACGTTATGGCTTCAGTGATAATAAAAGCAGCGCGTTTTATGGAGATATAAGAAGTCAATTACAGATTGCGCCGTCGGGTGATATTCTAGGCAAGGCGGGCGTTTTACCATATAACGTTTTTGTTTCTCGCGACGTATGTTTTCTATAATGTTTATTTGAAGGATTAACTGACTGGTTTATTCTATATTTGCAGACATTTGTCTAACCCGTTTGCCTACATATTTGAGAAGAATAACAGCAAACACGACCTGGTCGATGATTGTTATTTCGTCTCAGCTGCTTCTAACTTTCCTCATCCCGTCACCATGGACCTCAATCTGCCCGTACCCCGGGGCATGTTCCGGACCCCCAACCCGTCACCTGCCGTGTCGCGAGCCCCCTCTCCTGTCGGTTCGTCCCTTGCAACGCTGGGATCCGATAACCCGACAGAATCTATATGCTCGTTCAAGGTGGGACGATTAACATGCATTAAACATATAAAAACATACACACACGTACACAAATATAAATACACATATCAACACACACGCACACACGCGCACGCACACACGCACGCAGGCACACACGCACGCACGCACGCACGCACGCACGCACGCACGCACGCACGCACGCACGCACGCACGCACACACACACACACACACACACACACACACACACACACACACACACACACACACGCACACACATGGAGACACACAGACATATACACACGTTATGTGTTTTTAAAAAAAATATTCCACGTTATTTATGTTTTTAGGTGCCCGATATATTGATCGGTGACACCGACGACAACAGCGACGAGTTCAAACGGCAGATGGCACCTCGTGCAGAAAGTTTTCCGACATTTACCTTTACAGACGACCTGTCTGAATTATTCACACAGGACGTCATACGAGGCAACCATCGCCTTTGCCAAGACCCGCTTCCTAAATGTTGCATCACGGATGCTGACCTCGATATATCACCTGACGTCTCGTTTGAGTCAACATTGATGCGTAGATGTTGGTCAGTGGGTGAACACTGCGCTCTAAGGTCAACACTTCCCGCACCCTGTCCCGAAAATCGCTACGTCAATAATCCCAGTGATCGTGAGAAAACCACCGAGATCATTCGACAGAATGATTCGTTTTGTGAGACGAATGCAAACAATCTTTATATCTCACCCCGCAAACAGATCCTATCCGTCGAAAGCTGGAAGTCATCCCTGGAACGTATAGCGTCGGTGCGTACCGCATGGGACAGTGGATTCTCGCGTGGCGTAAACGCCGAGGACTCAGACACGTCAAATCACATGTGTACCTCTAGGTGTGTTGTCACAGACAGTCAAGAGAACAGAGAGGCACCGCCCAGTCAGTCCAACTGTCCTCTTCAGACACGAACAGGTGGCGATTTGACGCCACCAGATGCGCGTTGCTTGCAGCAGACGAACCTATGGTTTGGGTGCTGTCATGCGCACAGGCACGTTGGAGTAAATAAGATAGACGCTCTTGTCACCAATGACTTTGGCGATCTGGATGAAGACGGTTCTGCTGCAGCCTCGTTGGATACCGCATCCAATAACAACCGCTCCAGTCGGGACGAATACGTCACTGCAGTGACCTTAGCGTGGCTTCAAGACACTACCCCTAGCACATCGAACATCAAACATTTATCTAACGGCGACGCGTGTTCCTTGGATGAGCATGTCCAGCTGCCCGCTACCATAGACTCGTTAGAACTAGCGGCACACAGCAGGGGTACATGCAATGACGGGTGTTTGTTTATGTCGAACACTGGTCTTCCAGCGATTGATAACCGACAAAGCAAATGCTGCAATAGCGATGACGTAGAAGTCGCGCACGTGTCCCGAACATTAATCGCCGAAACTGTAACTAACGCTACAACAGTAAAAGACAGTGCAAGATGTTGCATACCGTCAGAGATCTCGCACAAAAACGCATTTCGTGAATATAAAAATGGTATTTGTGCTTCACCACTGGTGAATAATGATGCAAAGCTGATAATCTACTTCCGGGGTCGACCGAGGCCACCTTCACCGAGACACAGAAAACACCCCGTAAATGTCGACACGACATATCAACGGTTTTTGCCATAACCCATTATTTCCAGCCTCAATCATTAACCCAGATAGCATTACTAGCTTGGACCAACGTTGGTTATACGTCGGCAGCCAATGCGTGGCGGTAGTTTGGTATGCCAACCTTGTACCAATTACAGTGTGCCAACATTATACCAATATAACACCATGCATTGGTTATAATGGACCATTCTTGGCATGCCAGGGTTGGTCCAGTGCTGGGCCAAGCAGCAGGTTGCCATGGTTAGGCCAATATTCGCCCTGTGGACATTCCAGTATTAGCTCAATTATGGTATACCAACATTGGACCAATATAGCAGCATACGGTTGGCCGACATTGGCCCACGTTGGAAATGTTATATGAGATGTACGCGTAGCCTACGTATGTGAGCAACATGAACTAATGAGATACTCGACATTGTATTGATTGTGTCATCTCTGTATTGTCGCGTGAAACAATGTATGATCTGTGTTAGTAAACATGCTGTTATTGTTTATTTTGAAGATACCTTTAAAAAAAATAACAAAGAAGAAACTGCTGGTGATCGGTCAGAAATTAGAACAGACTCCACATGTCTCACATATAGAATCCATTGAAGGAACAAACACGCGACTTCGCTACTGACAGTAATAAATGCACATGCAGTGTCCACTCGCTATATAGACTCCCGGTGTAAGGAAAATCGCTTAAACGGAACAACTTTGAAATGCCCGTTCTGTTTTGCACCGTTTCATGTACCGATGTATACAGAACATCGGAACATGGAACAGTTTGGCTAAGTCCAAACATGTTCCATCTGGCGAGAGTCCGCTCTATATAACAGTGACATGTGTGACACCCGACAGATCAAAACGTGACACCCGACAGATCAAAACGTTACACCCGACAGATCAAAATGTGACACCCGACAGCCATCGCCTCGTATGAGACAAGTGGATACCAAATACAAAAGATCCCCTCGACGGATGTCCAAAGTAATAGAATACAAGAATTTATTCTATGAATCGTGCAGGACTTTGTGGGCCGATTATTCTTCTAGGCAGTACTTGTCATCATCAGATACCGTGCCTAGTGCAGACGTGGGCGATGTTGAGACCTTCCATCTCACCCCATCACAGGTATCTTCAATCAGTTATGTTATGCTCTTTCCTAACGAGGCTGCTGGACCATCGAAGATTTTGATTCTTTGCCGATCTTTTGTTTTTTTCCCATCAATCTTTCCCGTTCTCGCTAGATGATCTCATTTGATCTTTTTCATCACGTGGCCTAGAAATTATGCTTGTCTTTTCTGATTTGTCAAATAATCTTCCTTTTTAGCATTAGCTGTTCTAATAATTTATTCATTATTTTTCTTTTCTGTCCACGATACCCTAGCATCCTTTTCAAGAGCCACATTTGTGCTTCTATGTTCGTTTCTCATGTTTAGTCTTTGAAGTGCGTTTATATTATACTCGTCTTATTGTTTATTATTAAATGCATTATTATTAAATGCATTCGCGTGGCAGACGTGATATTACTCACGTGTGTTTCGCTAATGCCATTCTACAACATGTATCATGACATTTTTTAAAAGTTAATTAATAAATATATATATAAATTAAATAAATAAATAATTATATCATATCACACAAAAAAAGAGTGTTTAAAACAATTGCTAAAAAAGTCAATTAAAGTGTTACTAAAAATAATAAATAAGTTAATAAATAATAAAAAATAATTTCCGCCGATTCCTATGCTACACTCTCAAGTCGTAAGTTCCCGCCCCAACTCTCGCCACTGTTCATGGTCGAGTGCGCGCATCGACGTCGGCGGACAACGTAGTTTACCACCGTGCGTGTTGTCTTCGGTCGACCCCGAATGACGTGACGCCTGAGTCCACGAAATAGTTGTCGATCGCACGCTGAGAGGGAGCATCGGGTGGGATAGGGAGCACGCGCCCTAACAGACTCCATCAGGTGGGATAGGGAGCACGCGCCCTAACAGACTCCATCGGGTGGGATAGGGAGCACGCGCCCTAACAGACTCCATCGGGTGGGATAGAGAGCACGCGCCCTAACAAACTCCATCGGGCAGTCAGGATAGCGCCACTGATGGGCGGCATCGGCAATGGTAGCATAGTGCCTCATTCGATATCCGATGTGGCCAATGGATGGCGACGGTCTGGCGTAGGTGACGATGGTGGTAAGCATCCAGACGTTCGAGCTCTGATTTCGTCAGGTCCCATGTTTCCATATTGTATGTCAACACGGGCACGACACGTATAACCGAATCAGCAGCCTACTCGTCTTATTGATACGATAATAATAATATAATATAATATATAAAATACTTCTGTTGCGCTAAAATCCTCGGCAGCGCACAAAAAAAGGTTAAACAGTTCATAATCGTTAAACACTTCCAGTTGTAAACAGTTGGATTGGTACACTGGGAGCTATGGACGATAAAGCACATTTAAACAGTTGGGTTTAGTTTGTGGCGAAATGTTGTTAATATTTTAGATTAGAATGAGATGATCGAAGCTGCCTGGGCTGTCTTGTAGGAGTGAGCAGTGAATATAAATATGCTGGTTGCTTGGATGAAAGTGCTTGATAGGTAACTGTACAGATCTTAAAAATAACGCGATATCGAACAGAGCGCCATTGCTCCTGAATATGTTTGCTTTGTTTAGTTGTAAACACTCTGCAATGATACGTCAGTGATACTCTGTCATCATTCGGTCATCTGATGAAGACAGGTGGAAATTGTTCGCATGCTGACCACCGGAGAGTTATAATTATATTATAATCGAATAGAACCGACACAGGTAATAAAGAGTTATCAGAGGAAATGAGACATATCTATTTCTATGTTGATACTCGTCCAACTGCCAATGGACAAGAACTGGAAAAAGTGAAACAGATTAAATACCTCGGGGCCATCATCAGTGACTAGGGATCCAAGACTGAATTCCTTGCAAGGTCTGCACAACCATCAACAGCACTGGCGAAACTGAAGCCAATTTGGAGAGACAAGAACATCGCGCTGAAGTCCAAAATGAAGCTCGTACATGCAGTGGTCCTTTCTATCGTCCTGTTGAATGTGAATCATGGACCCTCACAGCGGAAATACAAAGGAAAGTGGCTGTAGTGGAAGAAATCCACAAAACCATCGCTCAACACGTGGGTCACTGACGACCTTTTGACCCCAGTAAAGAAGAGGAAGCTGAGATGGTATGGTCATGGATGTGATATAGACCTCTGTCATTATTCGATCATCTGATGAAGACAGGTGGATATTGTTTGTATACTGACCACCGGATAGCTATAATTATATTATAATCGAATAGAACCGACACAGGTAATAAAGAGTTATCAGAGGAACTAAGACATATATAATTCTATGTTGATACTCGTCCAAGGCCAAGCCTCTTTTAACATCTGGACGAGGAAGTAAGTGATGCCGTCAATTGAGCAAGTGCATAAACCGTGTGTAGATACAGAATCGCGGATAACAAAATCAGCCGTTTAATAGAATCAACTATATTGGCCAGGACGGAATCATTCCTGTAGTATGTAGTGTATTCGATGGAAGACGCTAACGTGTTATCGGCAATGGTAGCAAATCTTCGTGATCCCCCGTCACGAGCGGCATTCCGCAAAGAAGTGTACTTGGCCCAATCCTCTTTGCATGCTACATCAACGACATGCCATATGTGGTGGACTCACCTGTCCACATGTTTGCTGATGACACCAAAATCTACAGACACATCACCACTCAATCTGACCAAGAGGTACTACAGGCAGACCTAAAACAACTAGAAGAGTGGTCCAGAAAATGGCAACTACGTTTTAATGAAGAGAAATGCAAAGTGATGCATTTATGGCGAAACAACCACTAATGTGAATATGTCATAGCCAGTAGTGGAACTAATACCACCATCGGGCAGACCACAAATGAGAGAGACTTGGGGGTACAAGTGGACCCGGAACTAAAGTTGAACCAACATGTGGAGTTAATAACAAATAAAGCTAACATGATGCTAGGGCTTATTAGAAGGTAATTTACACTCTTGGATTGACTAACCATAAAGAAGCTGTACTCAAGTCTGGTCAGACCTATTCTAGAATATGGAAATGTTATCTGGGCCCCAACACTCAAGACAGAACAAAGGATGCTTGAAAATGTACAACGAAGAGCAACAAAGCTAATTCCAGAACTGAAGTACCAGGAGTATTGCGATATATTGAAGGCGTTGAAGCTACCAAGCCTGTACTATAGAAGATATAGATAATATAGAGCAAGAGGGGACATGATTGAAGTCTACAAATGTCTGCATGACATCTACAAAGTCGATAAAATACCACTTCAGATGGACCACAACACAGTGACGAGGGGACACAGCCTGAAGCTCAAGAAGGAACGTGTGACACTTAGACAACGGAGGAGCTACTTTAGACACAGAGTAATGAACAGCTGGAACTCTCTCACAGAGGATGTGGTTTCAGCACACACACTAAATGCATTAAAAATTAAACTAGACAAATTGTGGTGCGCTTACACTTTTGAGCTAAGTGACAACTTTCCACCCATGCGCACAAACTACAGTAAAGACCAGCTAAAAGGCTGTTAGCCTAAAAGAGCTGAAGAGGATGTATGTATGCATGCATGCACATTCTTGCTGTATTAAATTGCGCCGCTTAAGTAAATCAGTCGTTTAACAGAATGAAACTGCTCCGAGGTGGTTATAGTAAGCCGAGTCCACTGTATCAACAATGGCGCTTCCCCGATCTGCTCGAGTGTTGGCATCTCAACAATATTGGTTGGAAACACATCTCAGTGTTGGCAGTCACAGACTGGAAGCTAAGTTTGTCATTACTTAGCTCAAGGTGAACGAAGGGTTGTTCGTGCTGTGTTGTCTCTGGTTCGCTTGTGTTCAGATTTCACGTAGTCCGACATAAGTAAGATACACCTGTATGCATGGTTGTGTACACAATGGTCAGTGTCTCCGCTTTCATGTAATCGCTTAATGTTGGTCATTCCTCTTGTCGTGTGCTACTGACACTTTCGTTACGACCACAATTCTCAGCTTTGATAGAGATGTTGTCTACATAATTCAAGGGTCCAGTTTCACGTGTTTCGTTGCGTGGGGCCAGCACAGGTTTCCTGGTAGTTGAATTCCTGTATATGGGTAGTTTTGGTGTCAGTAGTATGGGGCCTGCCAACCTGTTGTGAAATTGTGCTTATCGTTCTGAGAACATCTCGATGTTGCACTACGAGATAGTAAAGCCCATGTGTTACACGTTGGATTGTATATGTCTTCTTGTATGGTGCCATCGCCTGTTCTAGCAGGAGAAACCTATCTACAGTTAGCTTCATGTGATTTCAGGGTGTCTCATTAGTTTGCCATGCTACCGAGTAGTGACGCAACAGGTTATTCACGGAAATAAATCATATCCCAAATGGGTTCACCACCGGTGTCATCATCTGTTCTAATGGGTCCAACCAAGAGACAACCATTAACAGATAACTTCCTGTAGTGGCTGCGTGTCATCCTCTATGCTAATGGGCCCTAACATTAGACTGTCATCAACTAACCGTTTAATGTGTGCGGTGATGTTACGTTGAACATGATCGGCGTGCAACAGAGGTATCAACGGCATCAAGACTCTTCACCGGGGCACGCTAAAATCTAATTAAACCTGTACTAAAAAAAAATCAGCCATCTATCACCATGCTCAGTGTTTTCATCAACCACGTCTTTTTCCACCCATTTGTAATTGACCGTGTCTCGTCACTGTGTGGGGCGCATCCGTTAGTTTCCTCCACAGTGAGGATGTATCGTGTCTCGTCACTGTGTGGGGCGCATCCGTTAGTTTCCTCCACAGTGAGGATGTATCGTGTCTCGTCACTGTGTGGGGCGCATCCGTTAGTTTCCTCCACAGTGAGGATGTATCGTTTCTCGTCACTGTGTGGGGCGCATCCGTTAGTTTCCTCCACAGTGAGGATGTATCGTGTCTCGTCACTGTGTGGGGCGCATCCGTTAGTTTCCTCCACAGTGAGGATGTATTGTGTCTCGTCACTGTGTGGGGCGCATCCGTTAGTTTCCTCCACAGTGAGGATGTATTGTGTCTCGTCACTGTGTGGGGCGCATCCGTTAGTTTCTTCCAAAGTGAGCATGTATCGTGTCTCGTCACTGTGTGGGGCGCATCCGTTAGTTTCCTCCACAGTGAGCATGTATCGTGTATCGTCACTGTGTGGGGCGCATCCGTTAGTTTCCTCCACAGTGAGCATGTATCGTGTCTCGTCACTGTGTGGCGCGCATCCGTTAGTTTCCTCCACAGTGAGCATGTATCGTGTCTCGTCACTGTGTGGGGCGCATCCGTTAGTTTCCTCCACAGTGAGCATGTATCGTGTCTCGTCACTGTGTGGGGCGCATCCGTTAGTTTCCTCCACAGTGAGCATGTATCGTGTCTCGTCACTGTGTGGGGCGCATCCGTTAGTTTCCTCCACAGTGAGGATGTATTGTGTCTCGTCACTGTGTGGGGCGCATCCGTTAGTTTCTTCCAAAGTGAGCATGTATCGTGTCTCGTCACTGTGTGGGGCGCATCCGTTAGTTTCCTCCACAGTGAGCATGTATCGTGTATCGTCACTGTGTGGGGCGCATCCGTTAGTTTCCTCCACAGTGAGCATGTATCGTGTCTCGTCACTGTGTGGCGCGCATCCGTTAGTTTCCTCCACAGTGAGCATGTATCGTGTCTCGTCACTGTGTGGGGCGCATCCGTTAGTTTCCTCCACAGTGAGCATGTATCGTGTCTCGTCACTGTGTGGGGCGCATCCGTTAGTTTCCTCCACAGTGAGCATGTATCGTGTCTCGTCACTGTGGGGCGCATCCGTTAGTTTCCTCCACAGTGAGCATGTAGTGTGTCTCGTCACTGTGTGGGGCGCATCCGTTAGTTTCCTCCACAGTGAGCATGTATTGTGTCTCGTCACTGTGTGGGGCGCATCCGCTAGTTTCCTCCACAGTGAGCATGTATTGTGTCTCGTCACTGTGTGAGGCGCAGGCCTTAGTTTCCTCCACAGTGAGCATGTATTGTGTCTCGTCACTGTGTGGGGCGCATCCGCTAGTTTCCTCCACAGTGAGCATGTATTGTGTCTCGTCACTGTGTGAGGCGCAGGCCTTAGTTTCCTCCACAGTGAGCATGTATTGTGTCTCGTCACTGTGTGGGGCGCATCCGCTAGTTTCCTCCACAGTGAGGATGTATTGTGTATCGTCACTGTGTGGGGCGCATCCGCTAGTTTCCTCCACAGTGAGCATGTATTGTGTCTCGTCACTGTGTGGGGCGCATCCGCTAGTTTCCTCCACAGTGAGCATGTATTGTGTCTCGTCACTGTGTGGGGCGCATCCGTTAGTTTCCTCCAGAGTGAGCATGTATTGTGCCCTGTTTCAAGCTTATTATGCAAGGTATACTGGCTGATCTAATGTACTTCGATGGAGTGGATAGTTGTGCTTCACGATCCTTGCTACAATATATGCTGAGAACACGGGTCGATATTTTAACAATGTTTAACAAGATTGCCATCCAACAAAAAAACCGATGCCAAGTTAACAAGGAAGACACTGGCTTATCGAGAGTCCAACGATTTTTCACCTGTGGAAATCCGCCCTTCTGAAATATTTTTCAATTTTGTTTTAAGCATATTAATAGCATTTGCACAATCATTCGGTAGATAATGTGTTCCATTAATTTATAGTCCTCTGTGATAACGACTAGATAATTGCTAGGCATGCTTCGGCTTCCCGCGGTGTACATTGCTGGGCTGTTTATAAACATGGCCTGCCCCTTGGTAATGTGCTATGGTGACTGCGTGAATACTACTCACACTTTTGTATTGTCTCCTTCAAGATGTCAGTACAATAACGACTCGAATATGGAAAAAAGATGTAACAATCTATGGGAAGAGGAAATATCAACATAAAATAAGAACTTGGGTGGAAAGGACACACATAACAAACACATAACAAACACTGAACAGTGCAAGTGACGCGTATTGTAACGAGTGGGACGTGGAAATATCACGTTAAATGCAGATTGTAAGTGAAATGACGCAGACAGTAGGGGCAAGTACAAGTGTAGATCGGGGAGTGCAAATGACACCAGTTTTACAGACGCTATTGAGTAAAGTAAAAATAGAGGCCGATACAATGCATCGTGCATTATAATGTCTGGGACGAGTTTATTACCCAGGATACCAAATACAAAGCATTCTTCTGTCTCGCAAGACAATGGTTTACACCGTGGTGTTCAACTCTGTGTTGTCCATCGCCTATTGTGGCTCAAGAGCCCCACTATGGCATGGCGGTCTCTGGCACTATGGCATGGCGGTCTCTGGCACTATGGCATGGCGGTCTCTGGCACTATGGCATGGCGGTCTCTGGCACTATGGCATGGCGGTCTCTGGCACTATGGCATGGCGGTCTCTGGCACTATGGCATGGCGGTCTGTGGCACTATGGCATGGCGGTCTCTGGCACTATGGCATGGCGGTCTCTGGCACTATGGCATGGCGGTCTCTTGCACTATGGCATGGCGGTCTCTGGCACTATGGCATGGCGGTCTCTGGCACTATGGCATGGCGGTCTCTGGCACTATGGCATGGCGGTCTCTGGCACTATGGCATGGCGGTCTCTGGCACTATGGCATGGCGGTCTCTGGCACTATGGCATGGCGGTCTCTGGCACCCTTGCTGCATTAGAAAGTGCAGGTTTTGCGGCAAACCTCTTTTTTCTTCTCCTCTTCTGATGCCATGTTATCGCTATATTACAATTATACAATCTCGTGGGACCCCAGATGGTTGACCACTGATCATAATTGTGCACTTGTTGAGAATCAGGCGTTATTTTGGTAACGATATTGATAAATATGAACATGACATGTGACGCGTGTCGCAATACTAAACGGACGAAGAACATAGATAGCAGAGAGAAAATTACAAATCAAAGGTGGACGCAAATCGCAGTGACCGGAGCCGTGTGATTCACAGACGGTGTGACCTGTGACATATTCCACCAAGCCAGTAGAAATAACGTCGCTTGGCCGATAGATTTACTATCTGCAAGTAATATCCCGCTGTCTGCAGATGTTAACATTTAAGAAGTCTATTCCGCCGCAGGATTAGGCTTAACGTTGTCTAAGTGTTTATTTGGGTTGTACGTCCGAAGGCGGTCAATGGTGCAGCCTAAGCTAAACAGCCAAAGAAAATGCTGACCAGGCCCACCGAGATATCCATGGTGTTCTCATTTAAGTTATTTATTTCTCCCAATTGTGCTTATGCTATGGAAATGTTGCTTGTATTGCTTTGTACTTGTGTCGTGCGTGCGTGCGTGCGTGCGTGCGTGCGTGCGTGCGTGCGTGCGTGCGTGCGTGCGTGTCGTTGTCTGCCCTGTCTGCCCGGGCGGAACGGGTGGACCAGACATAACAGGTGAAATAAGTATATATATATAATAGGAATTACTACATCTATTGTGTTAGTAAAATTCCTATGGAAAACGGAAGGTTGGAGAGGGTTATTCAGAAATGCATTAAAATTTGCATAATTTCCATGAGAAATGAGAACAACATGGCTATTTCGGACTGCCTGGCCTGTTTTTCCTTTGTCCCTATATTAAGCTGTCCTCGTTTTAGCCCCGAACTTGTCCTGTACCTGGCGTGCGCAATAACGTCGTAAGACATTCACAGACTCGTAGGATTTATATTACCACTTCCATGATCTACGCACTCGGCAGCCTCGAGTCGATTCGGGGTTGTGCAGCCGCTGGAAAATGTGACGTCTCGCGTGTCTGTAATTCCAGCGCACACAAGAAATGAGATATTCTATCCGAGGCACTTTGCCCGGCTCACTGACGCAAGTAGAAAACAGAATTGGCGAGGCCGACTTGCGGTTAATCGCGAGCTGCTCCATTTATTGACATCTTCATCTGTCTTCTCATCGCCATCGGACAATCTCTTATTATGTCTCTGACGCAAATTCGTCGTCAGTTTATGTCAAGTTCAATCTCCCTCAGCTGCGGACACCGACATGTCTGCCAATCATCTGTAAATGAAAAGGTCAATTGCGACCGAAATAGCGATCTATGGCAGGTAGACAACTTTTCTGCTAAATGTCAAAAAGGGAGAATGAAGATACACGGCAGCCAAGTTACTTTTACTTACACGCTACGAAATAACGTTGACAAAATATGACATATCTGCCAGACGTCAATAAACATCGGCACAGAAAGGTCGATTCCGATCGGAATAGATCTGAGGTAGTACACAACCTTTTTGTTACAAGTCAAAAAGAAAGAAAGAAAATACATGCAGCTGAACTAAGTTTATTTTACAAGCTATGAAACGACGTTTCACAAAATAAGACACATTGATCTTGGAAAAGGTATAGACAATATATATTTTAAAGTCATTTTATATTAACCAAGAAACTGCATTAAAGGTAAATATTTAAAGTAATTAGCGAATTAATCAATTGCCATCATATCACCTCTGGCAGTTGAGCATGGAGAATATTTTAACACAAGAGAGAGAGAGAGAGAGAGAGAGAGAGAGAGAGAGAGAGAGAGAGAGAGAGAGAGAGAGAGAGAGAGAGAGAGAATGGGGAACTAAACGTGGGAGTAGAAACTGAACACAAGAGAGTGAGAACGGGGAACTAAACGTGGGAGTAGAAACTGAACCCAAGAGAGTGAGAACGGGGAACTAAACGTAGGAGTAGAAATTTAACATAAGAGAGAGAAAACGGGGAACTAAACGTGGGAGTAGAAACTTAACACAAGAGAGAGAGAACAGGGAACTAAACGTGGGAGTAGAAACTTAACACAAGGGAGTGAGAACGGGGAACTAAACGTGGGAGTAGAAACTGAACCCAAGAGAGTGAGAACGGGGAACTAAATATGGGAGTAGAAATTTAACACAAGAGAGTGAGAACGGGGAACTAAACGTGGGAGTAGAAATTTAACACAGGAGAGAGAAAACGGGGAACTAAACGTGGGAGTAGAAACTTAACACAAGAGAGTGAGAAAGGGGAACTAAACGTAGGAGTAGAAATTTAACACAAGAGAGAGAAAACGGGGAACTAAACGTGGGAGTAGAAACTTAACACAAGAGAGTGAGAACGGGGAACTAAACGTGGGAGTAGAAACTTAACACAAGAGAGAGAGAACGGGGAACTAAACGTGGGAGTAGAAACTTAACACAAGGGAGTGAGAACGGGGAACTAAACGTGGGAATAGAAACTTAACACAAGAGAGAGAGAACGGGGAACTAAACGTGGGAGTAGAAACTTAACACAAGGGAGTGAGAACGGGGAACTAAACGTGGGAATAGAAACTTAACACAAGAGAGTGAGAACAGGGAACTAAACGTTGGAGGTAGAAACTTAACACAAGAAAGAGAGAGAGAGAGAGAGAGAGAGAGAGAGAGAGAGAGAGAGAACAGGGAACTAAACGTGGGAGGTAGAAACTGAAAACAAGAGGGAGAACAGGGAACTAAACGTGGGAGGTAGAAACTTAACACAAGAGAGAGAGAGAGAGAGAGAGAGAGAGAGAGAGAGAGAGAGAGAGAGAGAGAGAGAGCGAGAGAGAAAGAGAGAGAGAGAGAGAGAGAGAGAGAACGGAGAACTAAACATGGGAGGTAGAAACTTAACACAAGAGAGAGAGTGAGAGAGAGAGAGAGAGAACAGGGAACTAAACGTGGGAGGTAGAAACTTAACACAAGAGAGAGAGAGAGAGAGAGAGAGAGAGAGAGAGAGAGAGAGAGAACAGGGAACTAAACGTGGGAGGTAGAAACTTAACACAAGAGAGAGAGAGAGAGAGAGAGAGAGAGAGAGAGAGAGAGAGAGAGAGAGAACAGGGAACTAAACGTGGGAGGTAGAAACTGAACACAAGAGGGAGAACAGGGAACTAAACGTGGGAGGTAGAAACTGACACAAGATGGAGAACAGGGAATTAAACGTGGGAGGTAGAAACTGAACACAAGAGGGAGAACAGGGAACTAAACGTGGGAGGTAGGAACTGACACAAGAGGGAGAACAGGGAACTAAACGAGGGAGGTAGAAACTTAACACAAGAGAGAGAGAGAGAGAGAGAGAGAGAGAGAGAGAGAGAGAGAGAGAGAGAGAGAGAGAGAGAGAGAGAGAGAGAACGGGGAACTAAACGTGGGAGGTAGAAACTTAACACAAGAGAGAGAGAGAGAGAGAGAGAGAGAGAGAGAGAGAGAGAGAACGGGGAACTAAATGTGGGAGGTAGAAACTGAACACAAGAGGGAGAACAGGGAGGTAGAAACTGAACACAAGAGGGTGAACAGGGAACTAAACGTAGTACAATTTAAAAGTGGTGTGTAATACCACCAGCGCCCGATACAAATGATATATTGTGTTTGTCTCTGCACAAATATGTTATATACGATAAGATACAATAAAAAAGGATAGACGTAAGATAATTATCTTATGGCGGAAAAACACAAACGACATATGATATGCTAAAAAATGTGTTCATTGGTAATACTAAGGTACATTGACATGTTCTGTTGCAAACAGATTCAACCAGAAAAGTAAAAACATATCAGTTAAATTGCAAGAAAACTATGAAAGAGTATCATCCAAAACGAGCATGTCAATATATCGCAAGACATGTCAAATAATCAGCTTGAAAATTATTCCGGTACCCTGGCTGGATAATTATATCGCACGGAAAGAATGGAGACGCCATATTAGATGATGATTTATTATAATATGTATTCCAGTCATCACGCAAGGCCGCTATAGCTTAACAGTGTGAGCCAGTCATGGACAGTTTCGTTGTTACTAGTACTGTGGGTTATACTGTATATAGCGATCTCACAACGACACCGCGTTCCTCACTGTCTCGCACCACTTTGTCTGATAAATCATCGTTAAAACGGTAATATTTGCGCACAATGTATTTGGTTTAAGAAATTAGCACGAGAACGGCTTTTATTGCCAATCATATTCTTCACCAGACAGATTTATGATCATTGGTAGTAAATCGAAGAGGTCCGACGACCTTTTCTCGTGATACAGTCAACCGCCATATTCAGTGATTTTATAGAGCAGAAACATCTTGGGTCTGGAGTCCCTGGACAGATCCTTGGTGCACACCTTCTGGTGTAGCAAAGTATATTGCGTCATGTGTAATTGTGTCATCGTGAGCAGGGGCGTAGCTAGGTGTACATTCATGTGTAATCGTGTCATCGTGAGCAGGGGCGTAGCTAGGTGTGCATTCATGTGTAATTGTGTCATCGTGAGCAGGGGCGTAGCTAGGTGTACATTCATGTGTAATCGTGTCATCGTGAGCAGGGGCGTAGCTAGGTGTGCATTCATGTGTAATTGTGTCATCGTGAGCAGGGGCGTAGCTAGGTGTGCATTCATGTGTAATCGTGTCATCGTGAGCAGGGGCGTAGCTAGGTGTGCATTAATGTGTAATCGTGTCATCGTGAGCAGGGGCGTAGCTAGGTGTACATTCATGTGGAAACACACATCCAATTTTTGTAAAGCAAACTAATCTTTGTACTATGGTGCATTTGGAAGTCTAAATAAAACTTTCAAAAAGAATGCCCCTCCGGCCATGGAAAAAACATGACCCACCTACTCGACACCCATCCCTTGGGTGGATGTCAAACTTCAGTATATTATATATGTGCAACAACGCCTCGTTTTAATATGCACAGTTTTTGCAATTTATTAAGATTGTTTACATGCTTCAATGACCCGTTTACTATGTTATCGCAATACACGCACATGTACAACAATTTCATTCAAAATCATTGGAAAACTTGTACTGTGACGACCATGAGAAATTATGTGTTAAGACACACTTTGTGCATATGGAGCAAGACGGTCCCTATTAGTCCGTGGGCCAGGTATAACCCCCCACTCCCCCTAGGGAATTTTCAAGACAATATTTTTATGACCTTATATAATAGCAATTTGAAATCTAGTTGTTTGCCACTTGGCAATTGCTGCCTGCTCGACAGGGAGTGTCTGGAAGTATGACCAATGAGCTGAAAAACGTAACATGGGGGCAGGGATAGATATTTCCGCATAATGCGTTAAATATCATATCAAACCATACAAAATGTGGTATCGATGGAAAGGTATATAAATTGTCTGTACGAATATCGTCATAGTATAACGTCAATAACACGTCATAATTAGCTTTCATAGTTGAAAACAGGTAATCATAATTTATGAAGTTGGATATCATTGACAAAGGTATACTTTTTACGTATGTTGGAGTACAACAACTCGTTCGCCGGGATGGGTATATATATATATATATATATATATATATATATGTGTGTGTGTGTGTGTGTGTGTGTGTGTGTGTGTGTGTGCGTGCGTGCGTGCGTGCGTGCGTGCGTGCGTGCGTGCGTGCGTGCGTGCGTGCGTGCGTGCGTGCGTGCGTGCGTGTGTGTGTGTTTTATCCATTTACGTTTATAAATAAATATATATGTATATATATATATATATATATATATATATATATATATATATATATATATATATATATATATATATATAAACAAGCACGCATAAGCAGACTCTTTCGTTTTGCATTAAATACTACTTTCAATAAGTTGTTTCGGTCAGCGTGCTGGAAACATTGGTCAACAATCAGTTGGCTATTGCAGTTGAGTTGTCTTCAAAATCATCATCTCCGTCATCGTAGATGATGTTCAACAGGCTGGCCACACGTATGTTCTCCTCATCGTCGTCACTGTCAGTATCAAGGGCATTCTCAGACGGACATCTTTGTATGATGGTTTATCACACATACAACAAACAAACTGAATGACGAATGCAGAAGCAACATGAACACATCGGTATCGGACGACGAGGTCAGATGTACATGATGTAGCTATGTGGAGACAGTGTAACATGATGTAGCTATATGGAAACAGTGTAACATGATGTAGCTATATGGAAACAGTGTAACATGATGTAGCTATGTGGAGACAGTGTAACATGATGTAGCTATATGGAAACAGTGTAACATGATGTAGCTATATGGAAACAGTGTAACATGATGTAGCTATATGGAAACAGTGTAACATGATGTAGCTATATGGAAACAGTATAACATGATCATGTGTCAGATTCTTCCTGAGACGGGGAGAGTGCTGGGACGGGGAGAGTGCTGGGACGGGGAGAGTGCTGGGACGGGAGAACGTTCTAATGTGATGCCATCAGCTGATGTTAATGAGATACAGCTGTCCCCGCAGACAAGGAATGTATGACGACTCTGGTGTTGTGCAGTATACTTTGCTTTTGCCACTCTAACAGCAGAAGCCTGATCAAGTTTGTCTTGTTGTCATTGTTTGATACGAGTGATTTCCATTCTTTTGGCAGTTTTGTTGACAGGCATTTAACGAGGTATGCATCCGACGTTCCTCGCCATCATCTTTCAGCTGACTTGACTGAGTTGTCCTTCCAGGTGTCGTCACAAAGTTCCTCGTCATCATCTTTCAGCTGACTTGACTGAGTTGTCCTTCCAGGTGTCGTCACAGAGTCCACCCTCTTCACCATCAACTAACTCTTAGTGAATTGGCATATCGATCTCTTGCACAAAATGTTTCTTCAAATATTTGTGAAAACGGCATATTCCATTAACTAGGTTGAATCTGACGCCGACCAGTATAATAATAATATATAAAATACATCTATTGTGCTAAAATCCTCGGGAGACCCAACCTCGGCATCGCACCAAAACAAAAGAAGTTAAGCAGTTCCAGTTGTAAACAGTTGGATTGATACGCTGGGGAGCTATGGAGGATAAGCAAGTTTAAACAGGTGGGTTTTTGGTTTACGGCGAAATGTTGTTATATTTCCTACAGACTTAACACTAACATGGACTGAGTTCCACAGAGTCGGTGCAGCAACTGAAAAAGCTCTAGTTCCGACATTTGTCTTAACACTGGGAACAAAAAGTAGATTACACAATTAGATGTTATATGCTGGTTGCTTGGATGAAAGTGCTTGATAGGTAATTGTACAGATCTTAGGTACAGATAATGCGATATCGGACAACGAGCTAACGCAATGATTGAAGAAGTGATACTGAGTGAGAGAAATGAGCAGACCCTTGCCCAACGATGTCCTTGAGAGCAATATTTTATAAAAGGGAATTTCAATAGTCAAGTATCTGCAGATACTACACTCGTAATAAACGCGAACGTCAGTCCTTCCTTTATAGATGTCAATGGTCCGTTCCCGTTCAGACATCTTCCGAGTTAAATTTTATCGAGCAAATTAAATAAATTGGCTCGTAATGTTACGTCATGACAATTATAGTTGTCTATCACAGTCAGCTGACATGTCCAGAAACGCAACCATTGCCCTGGGAGAAGGTGGGGGGAGGGGGGTTCGGGGAGGCATGCAGTCAATGCATTGCCTGCATTGCCAATTTGCCACCCTTGAGACAAATTCCAAGTTGTTTGAGCGTTTAATGTACCACAGCGCGCTTTAATGTACCCCCAGCGCGCTTTAATGCGCTTTAGTGCTTAGGATATCAAGTCACACTGATTGGTTAATTACGGGAACTTTAGGTAATATAAATATATTAATAAAATACGTTTTAGCATATATTACACTTTAAATAAAATTAATTTGATTTTATTCCATCAACTTGGAAAGGGTATGTACATACACAAACTTGTTTCATTTTAATATGTAATTGTATTTTAGTATGGATGTCCGTTAGTATGTGTTATATATGTCAAGGCAAATATATTTAATTTCATTATCATTATTGCTGTATCATTTTCATTTACCTAAAGTTTTGAACAAAATCAAAATTAATCTGATCTGCTTAACAGCGAGTGGACATTTACGTGAATGCAAATTGCACTTTTTTACGTGATTTTATGCCCACCGGGAGTCAAAGATTGGTCTTTCGAGGCAGCTGTGGGACTTGCTTCAGACACAAGGGCCTACTATTTTATATTCAGTGAAGTCAGTCGAGCTGTGTCCGCTCAGCGTGTGTTTACGTGAGGAGCGTACCGGCAGACCGAAGACGTTAATAAAAATGTTATTGGACTACATGTTTTTACGTTAGAAAAACTGAGTGATCTTGCTTAATAATGCAGCCAGACAGCTGCTCAGCCTACACGTAGAAAGTCACAAGGACATGAGGCAGCCTTTTTCCAGGCTAACCCTGAAGTGTTCTTTGTTTTATGAAATGTCATATATATATATATATATATATATATATATATATATATATATATATATATATATATATATATATATATATATATATATATATATATATATATATATATATAAGTCAAGATGAACACCGGAGAGAGCGTAATTTTTTCAGGGAGAGAGGACAACATACACAGACACGGAGTGGCAATAATGATGACGAAGAAAGCAGAACAAGCATTGCTGGAATGGAAACCTATCAGTGATAGAATTATTTATGCTAGATTCTTCTCCAGGTATGTAAATCTATCGATCATACAAGTCTATGCACCAACAAACGAAGCCAACGTCGAAGATAAAGACAATTTCTACGAACAGCTCCAGACAGTTGTGGACAGTGTTCATAAGCATGACATACCCTTAGTAATGGGGGATTTAAATGCCAAAGTTGGAGAAGACAATGACGCATATGAAGACATAATAGGAAGCCATGGAGTAGGTGAAAGAAATGACAATGGAGAAAGACTTGTTGACTTCTGCGGACTCAGTAACCTCATGGTAACAGGTACCATTTTTCCACATAAACTTATACATAAACAGACATGGACATCTCCAGGAGGAAAGACAAAGAATCAAATAGTCCATGTGTTAGTGAGCAGGCAACACCGGACATCAGTAATAGACACTAGGGCCATGAGAGGAGCCGACATTGCGAGCGACCACCAATTAGTGCGATCAAAAATCAAGCTGAAACTAAAGAGAAATCAAAAGAACAAGGCGATCAGAAAGAAATTTGATATAATTAAGTTACAGCAACCAGCTATTAAAGCCCAATTCTCATTGAAGTTGCGCAACAAATATGATATATTACAAGACTACGACGAAACAGACGACGAAGAAGTTGAGAAACAATGGCAAGACTTTGAGGCTGCATACAAAGAAACAGCTCAAGAAGTACTGGGGTACAAAAAGAAAGGGCAAAAACCATGGATCAGCAAGGCGTCGTGGGAGTTAGTAGAAGAGAGAAAACGACTGAAGAACAACATCGAGCAGACAAAGTCAGACAGGATTAAGCAGAATTACATGGATAAATATAGGTGTAAAGACAAAGAAGTGAAGAAGAGCATGAGACAAGACAATAGGAAGTGGGTTAACCACTTTGTCATGGAAGCAGAGGAAGCAGCACGTAATGGAAGAATGAAAGAAGTGTATGATATTACAAAAACCCTCAGTAATGACAAACGTAAGACAACAAATGCAGTGAAAGACAAATGTGGAAATTTAATAACGGAAGGATTGGCCAGAAGGTTGCGATGGAAAGAACACTTTGAGGAAATCCTTAATAGACCTATACCTGATGACCCTGTAACAGATATGGAGATAGATCCGATCATAAATGAAATCAGCACTGACCCAATAACAAAGGCAGAAATTAGAACAGCGCTAAGGAAGATGAAAAACGGGAAAGCAGGGGGCAAGGACGAAATTACAGCACAATTATTAAAAGCAGACATGAATACAACAGAGAAATGGCTTGTCAAATTATTCAGAACATTTTGGGAACAAGAGAAAGTGCCAAAAACGTGGAAGCAGGGACTGATCGTTAAAATACCGAAGAAAGGTGACCCGACAGAGTGCGGGAATTGGAGAGGAATTACTTTGACATCTGTTCCTAGTAAAGTATTCGGAAGAGTACTCATTGACAGAATAAGAGATGGAGTTAACAGCAAGTTGAGAGACGAACAAGCAGGTTTCAGAAGTGGGAGAGGCACAGTAGAACATATATTTGTTTTACGAAATATTATAGAACAGGTAGTGGAATGGCAGGCAACTCTATACATCACGTTTGTGGACTTTGAAAAAGCATTTGACTCAGTGCACCGAGAGAGTCTATGGAAAATTATGGAGAGCTATGGAATTCCATGCAAGATAATCCACATGGTACAGATGTTATACGAAGATAGTGAATGTGCAGTGTTAGACGAAGGTGAGGAATCTGAGTGGTTCAATGTCAAAACTGGAGTTAAACAAGGAGATGTAATGTCTGGATTTATCTTCTTGATAGTAGTGGACTGGATAATGAGAAACACAACAGCAGGAAACAAAACAGGGATGGAACTTCACGTCAAAACTAGAGGACCTGGACATTGCCGACGACATAGCACTCATGTCATCATGCTACACACACATGGAAATAAAGACAAGACAACTGAATCAATTTGCAGCAAGGACAGGACTAAGAATAAATGAAAAGAAAACTCAAATATTGAGGATAAACAGCAAGTGCGAAAACAGAATACTAATCGATGATCAAGAGCTAAAGGAAGTGGACAAGTATAACTACCTTGGTGCGAAAGTTAGTAAGCAAGGAGGAGGCGGCGATGACATTGTTAACAGAATTTGTAAAGCGAGGGTATCCTTCATGAAACTAAAGCAGATATGGAGTTCAAATATATACACATTGAGATCTAAATTGAGGCTCTTTAACACACTTGTTAAACCAGTGTTGTTGTATGGAAGTGAAACATGGAAAATTAACGAAGGAGACAACAGAAAGTTAGATACATTTTTTTTCAAATGCTTAAGACGAATCCTACAAATTCGAAGGCAAAATCAAATCAAATCGAGATATTCTGGCAAAAACAAAATTGAAGACAATAAGGGCCGATCAGAGGCTTATTTTCAGAGCATGCTCTGAAAATAAAAATGACAATGCAAGTCCAATGTAGATTAAAATAGGCCCAAAAAGGGCATTTTTAATTCATTAATCAATAAAAAACTCAGTCCAACACGCAAATTTCCTGCCCACCTCCATCGTGGACAAAATCGGCCGATCTAATGAATGCACCCGCGCGGGGAATAGGAAATATTCTATCCAGCGTTTTGATTGGTTAAATCAGCTTCCGGTTTGCTCGGGAAATAACAAATTATGGGCTGTTATTTCCAGAGCTGCTCGGTAAATAGCCAGTGCGTAATAGAATTATATATTATTATGTTATGGTACCTTTTAACCACTGTTATCTGGGTAGTATATTATATTATGCTTATTACGGCATTACATCGCTGCACATCCTACAGCGCTATTTTCAGTAGTAACCATACTCGATCAATCTCGCAGACTTGATCGATCTCGCAGACTCGACCAGCGGCCGCGCGGACTCGACAGGTTTCGCCGTTTCAACACCCCTTTGTTTGTTAAGGCGCCTCGTACACAGACCCCCACTGTCCGTCGGGTGCGAACCCGTTCATCGCCACGTTACATACATAACACCTGCCACCTTGAATATTGTCTCGGTTCGACGACGACACGTCTACCAAGAATAGGACGCAGCGGTCAGCATGGGTCGTACAAAATAGCATAAATCATACGCAATAACAGGAACGGAAGTAATAATACGCGTGAGCGGCATACAACGGCATACAACGGCATACAACGGCCGGATATGAAATCATGGTATGAGTGGACTGAAGTCAACGACGTGATAGGAAGCAATGGTCTAAGTGAACTGATATCAACCACATGAGAGGAACAATGGTCTGAGTGTACTGAAGTCAACGACAGGAGAGGAAACAATGGTCTGAGTGTACTGAAGTCAACGACGTGATAGGAAGCAATGGTCTAAGTGAACTGATATCAACCACAGGAGAGGAACAATGGTCTGAGTGTACTGAAGTCAACGACAGGAGAGGAAACAATGGTCTGAGTGTACTGAAGTCAACGACAGGAGAGGAAACAATGGTCTGAGTGGACTGAAGTCAACGACAGGAGAGGAAACAATGGTCTGAGTGTACTGAAGTCAACGACAGGAGAGGAAACAATGGTCTGAGTGTACTGAAGTCAACGACAGGAGAGGAAACAATGGTCTGAGTGGACTGAAGTCAACGACAGGAGAGGAAACAATGGTCTGAGTGGACTGAAGTCAACGACAGGAGAGGAAACAATGGTCTGAGTGGACTGAAGTCAACGACAGGAGAGGAAACAATGGTCTGAGTGGACTGAAGTCAACGACAGGAGAGGAAGCAATGGTCTGAGTGGACTGAAGTCAACGACAGGAGAGGAAACAATGGTCTGAGTGTACTGAAGTCAACGACAGGAGAGGAAACAATGGTCTGAGTGGACTGAAGTCAACGACAGGAGAGGAAGCAATGGTCTGAATGGACTGAAGTCAACGACAGGAGAGGAAACAATGGTCTGAATGGACTGAAGTCAACGACAGGAGAGGAAACAATGGTCTGAGTGGACTGAAGTCAACGACAGGAGAGGAAACAATGGTCTGAGTGGACTGAAGTCAACGACAGGAGAAGAAACAATGGTCTGAGTGTACTGAATTCAACGACAGGAGAGGAAACAATGGTCTGAATGGACTGAAGTCAACGACAGGAGAGGAAGCAATGGTCTGAGTGGACTGAAGTCAACGACAGGAGAGGAAGCAATGGTCTGAGTGGACTGAAGTCAACGACAGGAGAGGAAGCAATGGTCTGAGTGGACTGAAGTCAACGACAGGAGAGGAAGCAATGGTCTGAATGGACTGAAGTCAACGACAGGAGAGGAAACAATGGTCTGAATGGACTGAAGTCAACGACAGGAGAGGAAGCAATGGTCTGAGTGGACTGAAGTCAACGACAGGAGAGGAAGCAATGGTCTGAGTGGACTGAAGTCAACGACAGGAGAGGAAGCAATGGTCTGAATGGACTGAAGTCAACGACAGGAGAGGAAGCAATGGTCTGAATGGACCGTATTCAATGGAAGAAAGATGAGCAATGATCCATGTTAGTAGGTATTTATTGACAGGTTTGGAAGTCAAGGTTTGCGCACTGGTTCTCCCCTGTTGCGGATCAACATTGTTTAATTGATATTGTGTTTACCTTGGTTAGTAGTGTCTATAACATACTAAATATATATTGTTCCACCTGTGAAGGAAGATATATATCTCAAGTCTCAAGTGGTTTACTCCAAACAGCCCAAACTTGGGCTAACGCAGGAGTTTGTGGTGGACTGTGCGCATGCGCTGTGGGTGGTACATTCGATTAGAAGACTAGTATCATTAATGTTGCTGAAATGGTTTTTATCTGATAGTTTTATTTATTTTATGTATAGGATGTTTAACGAAAATTTTTAATAGGTTGGTTGTGTGTATGGATACTGTCGCTGCCTTGTCACATGCACACATAGACAGTCTCCATACCCACACCATGGATAAGTTTACGCTGAGCACTGTATTTTAAAGGCAGTTTAGGTGAGGAGGTGTGGTGAAAGGGAGTTCCATAATAGCTTCTTGAAATGATTTTGGGTTTTTTATGTTGGTAATTTTTGATGGAATCATATTCCATATGCGAATGGCTCTGGGATAAAATGAAAAGACCATTGCATTTATACGACACTTGGGGGCTATGTATTGTCCACGGGTTCGAGAGCGAGTTAGTAGGCCTGGAGGGGGGGGGGTGATATCAATAATGTTGTTTAGAATTTTGTAGAAGGTAGTGGCTTGTTTGATAATGCGCCTTCGTTCGAGGGTTGGCCATCCAAGGGCAGTAATTAGATCTGCTGGATTTGTGTTCCGTCTGTAATCATTTTTAACAAATCTGGCAGCAGAGTGTTGCACTCTTTCAAGGCTTTTAACTTGTGAAAAGGTGTGGGGATTCCATATGGGTGAAGAATACTCAAGTTTTGGCCGGATTAGCATGTTGTAGGCTGTTTGCTTAACTTCGGGTTTCCATGGGCCAAGAGTTCGTTTAATCATGCCTAAACATTTAGAAGATTTTGAAGTTATGTCAGTGACGTGATTTGAATCCAATTTTACTCCGAGGTATGAGTGGCTGGATACAGTGGATAATGGCTGGCCAGAAAGCGAGTACTTGTGTGTGCTGGGTTTAGTTTTGTTTGTTATTGGAAGGTGGACGCATTTAGATACATTAAATTCCATTTGCCATTTGTCTGACCATGTTTGGAGTTGACTTAGGTCAGTTTGGAGAATTTCGTGGTCGGTTTTGGAAGAAATTTTACGATATATAATACTATCATCTGCAAAAAGGCGTATAGAAGATTTGATGTTCCCATTTATGTCATTTATGTAGAGTAAGAAGAGGACAGGTCCTAGAACTGAGCCCTGTGGGACACCAGACGTGACATCTGTGATGTCCGACAGGGCACCGTTAACTGAGACTCTCTGTTTGCGGTTGGATAGAAAAGATTTGATCCAATTTTGAGTGTTTCCAGTGATTCCGTAGGAGGTCAATTTTGATAGAAGACGTAGGTGAGGCACTTTGTCGAAGGCTTTAGCAAAGTCAAGCAGGATTGCGTCAATTTGGGTCTTGTTGTCCATAGCAGTCATCCAGTCGTGGACTGTCTCAATGAGTTGAGATTCACAAGACAGTCCCGACTGGAATCCGTGTTGGAAGATGTTATGCTTGTGCAGGTGTTTCCACATGTTGCTTAGGATGATATGTTCCATTACTTTACAGAGGATGCAGGTTAGTGATATGGGTCTGTAGTTAGCTGGGTCAGATTTATGGCTCTTTTTGTGTATAGGAGTTACTAATGCTTGTAGCCAGTCATTAGGAAGTTTACCTGTGTTGTATGATTGTTGGAAAATTTGGGTGATGATGGGAGCTATCTGCTTTGCAGTTTCTTTAAGGACTCTGGCTGGGAGTTCATCTGGGCCTGTAGCTTTGTTCTGGTTTAGATTTTCCAGCTGCTTTATTACGCCATCTATGCCAATTTCGAGAAGGGGGATGTTGGGGTAAGTAGAGGGGGCTATTTGGGGGATGGGGTGCTTTTCTTGGGTAAATACAGAGCTAAATTGGTTGTTTAGGGCATTTGCTTTATTTCGATCATTAATTATTGGTTGGTCGTTTATTCGAAGTGTGGGGATGCCAATGTTTTCTCGTTTATTTGCCTTAATAAATGACCAGAATCGTTTTGGATTATATAGGTTGTTCTACACTGGTTCACAAAGTTCTCACCAAAGGCCTCGATTGACTGTTCGTTGGCTGCTTCTAGTGCGTGTATCTGATGGGGATGTAGAAGCAATATTGTTGATATAAAAATAATGTGGAACCATCGCCGAGAATTGCCTCGTGTTTGTTGTAGCACAATCCAGGATGAGTGTGATATGATTTGACATCAGACCGCCTTCTCTCTCGGGTTTTCCACTAGAGGAGGTTAACCTGTTGTGTTATTGCGTTGCCGGGTGACTCCACTCGTACGCCGACCCGTCTGTCGCTGATACTGCTGATGACCAGGCTCCAAGGCATCACAGGAGATGCACATCATAGAAATATGCAGTTTCATGATGAAGCTTTCGCGTTCTCTCTCTGCGTTTGCCTGCCTCTCACTGTCTCCATCTTTCTCTCCCTCCCTGCCTCCCCTCTCTCTACCTACCTACCCACTTACCACACACACACACACACCACGCACGCACGCACGCACGCACGCACGCACGAACAAACACACACCACCACCTTCTCGTTAGCTGGAGAAGATCGATGTTATCTAGATGTGACGGGATACGTGTTGCCGTCGTTCGTATCTCATCCGTAATAGTCCAAGTCCACATTCGATTAACTTTGCCACTCAGCATATTTCAGCAACGTGGCTTGTATATAATTTATCTTTAAATGCAAGGATATTTTTTAGCAAAAGTGTATTTAGTTGAGTGGCATATGTAGGATCTAGCGAATGGGAAGACCAGGCGGAAACTACGTCATCGATTGTTTACCATGCTACGTCATCGATTGTTTACCATGCTACGTCATCGATTGTTTACCATGCTACGTCATCGATTGTTTACCATGCTACGTCATCGATTGTTTACCATGCTACGTCATCGATTGTTTACCATGCTACGTCATCGATTGTTTACCATGCTACGTCATCGATTGTCTACGATGTAGCAGCGCAACAAGTTACATACGGAAAAATCGCACAAAGTTAAGCCAAAGGGGGCCCATGGCCCTCCCCCTCCCAAATATGCCACTGATTTAGTCTCTTCTATTTGTTGGGTGTTATTCTAATATGCAGGCCTACATACATCTTGTGTGGAAACCATATTCTACAATATTAGGGCATCTCAACATGTCATGTACGTCTATAAGGAAGTGAGGGCGCCGTGGAGCAGAGTTCAGAGCGCTGGCTTGTCGCGATGGAGACCGGCTCAAAACCCGCTGTCTGCCGCTAGCTATAGACGCTTGACAATTTCTGTCAGTTCCCATTACCTAAGCCGAATAAACGAGTATCCGGCTCTTTTGGTCCCAGGAAATAGGATTTCAGCACCAGAATTATTGGCCATGTAGCTCGGGAAAGGATTTTTCTTAATTAACCAACACGCTAGGAACGACACAAATCTGCTTGTTCAAAGGTATGTGGAATCCCGTTGGCAATTTGTCTTTCGCGTTAACAACCATTGCGTTACTAATTGCAAAGAGCCCTGCACATTTAGCATTTTCGGCCAACACGTCCTTTTGCAAGACGTTTTATGTCAACGACTCGACGTCTTTGTCAACGGCAATCAACCGCTGTCCTGATCGTGCATTCGTCCCTGTGTATATAATCGTGTGAGTGACGCAATGTGCAGGATGACATCTATCCACCAGAACTATGGACAAGTGAAGTTAAAGGTGCATAATCAATTAAATTTGTTTTGCTAGTCTCATTTCAAATTAAGTTTGCGAAAAACCAAACCTACCTAGTATCCACTACAACATGCTAGATCGTTTGTGCAATTTTTTATGTAGTTTCATGTGAAATCATCACACAAACTATTAAATTAGTTAATGCATATTCAAGCATTTACTGAAGTGAAAATAAAAATCCTGAAAAATCACGATTTTGTTCCTTGGTGAAATTGTTTAACTTTGTCATGTGATCGGCGAGAGGATGGAAGTCACTCCCATAAACAGCACTGACCCACACAGTGTTTACCATTTTGGATATCCACTATTTTGATCCTTACCAGATCTAAAGTCAATTCTTTCAATGATTTTAACAAAAATAGGAATTTTTTTTATTAAATTGACTGCGGATGTTACATAAACTATTCACACACTACATATTTGGACACCAATGAACCAGATTTGCGATAGGCTAAATCAGTTGAGGAATCAGTTTTAAACATTTGCTCGCTAGCAAAATATCTTGCATATAACGAGAGCTCGTATATATATTTAATGTAAATCAATACTGTTTTAACACATTCCTTGTGCCATCCCATTCACGTCATTGAGATTTATGATCAAATGGCAAGTCAAGAGCAGGCTGACGGCCTTTTTACAGTTATGCAAATTAATAAGTTGTCCAATCATAATCTGTGTCATCGCAATGGATTATCCATGTACTGATTTGTCATGAAATTCCAGCAAGAAATTGATATCAAATAGTGGTGAACATGTTGGATTTATGATAAAAAATAGGATAATTATACATCTAAAATTACTAAAGACGTGCTAGGGTGGCATGGCAGCACCCTACAGTTTCTGCATCAGACCATTATTTGCACCATAAATCCATCACAGTGATGAAAGTTTGACGATATTTCTGAGTAGGGGAAGGCAGTGTTAGTTGAGCCATGTTCTCTTCGTTTTGATGTTTAGGGCACAATTATAGTCATAAGTCAAAATTGCTTTATTCACATAAACTATGATTATTAGTAGAACATTTTATATCAGGATAATATATCAAGCATGCATAGATAATTATATATATAGCTGATTCAAATAGGGTTGGTAAGCTGGCTCAACTAACACTTGGTGTGGGGTAAGTTGAGCTACAGTGCAGCGTAAGTTGGGTAAATGCTTTATTTTTATAATTTATGTAGGTCTTTAACCGCTGCTCAACTAACCCTGCCTTGGGCTTTGGATAGCTCAACTATACTAGCCTTAGCACTAATGCGAGAAGTGATGTATACAATGTTCTTCCCTGTGCATAATTAAACCATTTGTAAGTGCACAGACACTAAAGACTGGTGACGTGCATTGATAGTTTACACACCAACAGGCATTAGTCACAATTATAAAGTTTCGAAAAACATCAAAAACATACCTTTAGCCCACATGTTCTGACCATTGTGACAAATGTCAACGTCAATTATGTTATAATAACATGTTCAATCACTGGGTGGTACCATGTAACTCTCGCTGCAGTAGTTTCCTGGGAAACATGGGTGGCTCAACTAACCCAGTGGTTCAACTAACAGTCTTCTCCTAGGCTAATGTCATTCTGCAGCAACGTCGCTTTTACCATGTCAAAAGGTGTTCGGCTTAGCAATAAATACATCTCAGTGTCATAACCACCTCCTATCTAAATCTTATCAATCACAAAATGCAAAAATCAAGTAATTGTCTCTCTACGAGATACATTTCACATAGTGATCACCCAGCTAAACGGCAAGTCCAATGGCTGTGGTTATTTTAAAAACACTTGAAGCTTGCTGATAAACATTCATGAGATGCAACCATGTGAATAAATGATCAAATTTAGGCCAATAACCGTTCACTCACGTTTACTTAACGCACCACATATATTTTGATTCTTGTCAGCTAGGGTGGGATTGATGCAATAGCTTGTGAGACAAATATTTTTTTTTAAAATTAATGCTCCTAACGTTTACAAAATCAGTAGATCATTTGTTCCATCCATTTATTGTCCTCTGTAAGAATTCAGTACTTTCTGATACAAAATCTACACTGACGATACTTCGTGTCCTCGAGTTCTTCTATCTTCCATAAGTGAGAACAAATAGTTATGTTCATATTTCCATAACCATTCAATATGTTTCCATAACCATTCAACACGTTTTATAGTGATATTGTGAATGCTATGTGCAATGTTAGTGATTATGTATTTGATAAATAGACAATCCTGGTGCCTCTAATTGTCGACCAGGTTGGAATGAGTATACTGATGAGCTACATAAATTTCTTGCTTGGGTTGAAGCTGGAAAACCTAAACATGGTTCAGTCTTTGACTACAAGAAACTCTCTAGAGCCAGATTTAAATATGGGCTTCGGTTTTTAAAGCAACATAAAAATCAATTGATCAGCAACTCTCTAGCTAATCATATAAGTACCCTTGCCAAATAGTATTGATGGGGCTACTGGTGCTGATATTTTATCACAACTATGGAAGGGTCACTGAACAATTGTTTAATTGTATACATGATAATGACGATGTCACATATACTAATGATATATTTGTTACTGTTGATGAGATTGAATTGGTCATTGGTCATTTAAATAAGAAAAAGAAATCATGTGGCCTTGATGGTGTGAATGCTGAACATTGAGTATTACTGTTACTGGCTGTGTGTATGTCTACTTTTTTGGGTCATGGTTTTCTGCCTGATTGTATGTTATCAGTTGTGCTTGTACTCGTTATGAAAGATAAATGTGGCAAAATCTTTGACAGTGACAACTACAGACCAATTGCACTAGCCTGCGTGATGTCGAAAATGGTGGAAAAAGTCATACTGGGTCGTATGTCATGTTTTCTGATCACTAGCGGTTTGGTTTCAGTTTGGTTTCAAGAGTAAGCTTGGTACTGATGTTGGTATATAATAATGTCTTAACAGAAATTGTTGATAATTACAAATGTTTGAATGGCTCTATGTTCATGGGTTTCCTAGATGCTTCCAAAGCCTTTGACAGAATAAGGCACTCTATGTTGTTTAAGAAATTGCATGACTGATAGCTTGAATACAAAGTCACAAACAATACTATACACATACTTTTTATTTTACCCATTGCTAGTAGCTGTAGAGCAGAGCAAAGACGCATCATACAGAGAAGCATGTACAATAAATAATATGTTACAATTATGGCAACATTTCCAAATGAAATCAATGAATGATAAATATAATGATATAACACACAAGAACAATGAACTACCAAAGGTTTTCACAAAGTAACTGTAACAATGCAATAAGTATATAACATAATGTACATAGATCAATTTGACCCGCACACATGGACAACATTGCTATACTTGCTGATGTACAAGGCTTCTCTAAAAGGCACCAACAGATGTTTCCAGAGGTTGTATGTGTTAAAACAACCTTTTCCATCATCAGACTAAATATGTCTGCGTACAGATCAATGTAATTAAGTACAGCGTACCATTGACCTTAGCAATGTTGAAGCACAATTCCTTACATTCAGCAAGCATGTCTGAGGCACTTGGAAGGTGAGGCCCTTGCTGCAAGAGAATGCCTTAGGGAGGTCTTTAGATTACTGAGAAATCCCACGGAGAGCTTTAAGCACAGGTGTCAATCGCAGGAGTGTGTTCTAGTCCTTGAGGGCTCCTGCTAGAGGTCTTTCATTGATGTGTTTGCTCTGGACTGTGTTAGATCTTAGTCAGTAAGGACATGCTGATGCAGACTGTTCAGAGAGATGTCACTGAGATGAATAACCCTGACTCACTTATTCAATCAAGAATAAAAAATATACTGTTTATATTGCATTAACTTGCATGTGGGAAACACACAACAAGAAACACACGACAATCCTGTAGTAGTGATGTACATTACATGAACAACATAGTGAACATAGTGAACATAGTGAACATAGTGAACATAGTCTAGTATAAAGTCTGGTCGTGGTCATCATCAAATCATGTCATTTAGCATAAACTATGTCTAGTCTAATATCTCAACCACCCAAATGTGTTCTAATGACCACAATTGTGTTAATATATATAATACAGAGTATATATTTGATGAGTATTTATAAAATTACTCTATCAAGATCTAACAGCTGTCAAACCCTTTGGAAAAAAACCTAAAAAGTCTGCTTCCACTGCTTCCACAGATGACAGCAAGTTGCTGTTTGACTAATAAATGCAAGTATGGCTGCTATAAAGTACAGCATGTTTGGCAAGATTTAACAAGAATGCCATCCAAAGCAAAAATCCCAGCTGGACAGTGTACAAGGAAGCCATTACTTATGGAGAGTACAACTTGTTGCTAAATGCAAGGACACTGATCAACGTCAGACACATAGTTACATTGACTACGAAATGGATCCATCATCAATGGAGCTATGTAATTTATAAATCCGAAATAACAACCATGAATTGTGACATTTTCAAACACATCGGAAAAAATAGTGTCCAATTTGGTCAACAGGTGTGCCACTGGCAAACACGCATACAAATGCTTATCATAAACAAAGTATGCAGTTAGATGAAGCTTTCTGTCTTCCAGTGGTGTTATTAACAGGATTGTCTTCTCCATTTTAAAAAGAATGTACAATTTTCATTGGTTAACTCGAATATATAGCTAATTATGGATTTTGAAGCACTGGTAATATGCCCAAATTGTTTTAATTATTTGATCTTAATGTACATCTAAATTAACAATGTTATACTTCTTGTTTTAATCTTTATTCTTGTAGTATATTTACTGTCAGGAAATGTATAAAACATGATTTTGACACCAATAAATCATCCAGTGAAAAACGTTATATTTCACCTTCAAAGAAGATTTCTTGGTCAGCCTTTAATTGCCATACAGTGGTCTTTACACTTTCCGTAAAACTAAAATGTTTTATTTCATCGTCAAATCATGTATTTTTGAAAATAATACGATACGAAAGATCTACACGTTTTGTATGGATATTATTATTAACCAACTGAGATTCAGTATCGCAGTTCCTTTAATGTACATTCACTTAGACATCCACTTAGACAGTGTATCAAAGCAATACAGTAGCTCCCTCTGGTGAATGACAGCTTCACTACAGTTGGTCAGCGACAATGGAAACGCATTGCCTATTTCTAGGATTTAGTGTCTGCAGTGACAATATTGAAATGTTTATAGCCCAAATTCAAACAACACATTTACAAGGATGCATTCAGGATGATCTCAAAACACCAATGTATGACTGTACAGAAAGAAGGTTTCACGAGGTGAGGGAGGCATTAGCAACTGTTTTATACAGCATCATGCATGTATTTTCAAAAAAACATTATTTTGTTATCGCAGTTCATAAAGGTCCTGATTTCAAGCACATGCAGCAGTTTTGTGTTATGATGACTGAATATGGTATGTGATGGTTTCAGCAGGAAGAACAAACCCATTTTAAAGGACAAATGCCATGACATCATATTTTCAATGACATCATGTTTTGACTCTGAGATGGATGGTATCTAACTTGCGAGAGCGAAACCAACAAGTCATCTTTGGCGATGCTTGGCTTGAAACTGTACTCGCTATATACACAGCCACTTAGGGATGTCATCAGGCATCATCAACTACCAGGTAGATGTGCACTTCTATACTGATGACACCCAGTTATATGTCTCATTCATGAACAATGACCCCGAAGAACGATTAACAGCAGTTGCCCATTTGAATGACTGTATCAAGTTTGTACTTGTCTTACACAAAACATGCTCAAACTGAATGATGAGAAGACTGAAGTGATCTTGTCCACATCCAAACATGGATTGAAATCATTGCTAAACATAGCTGTTTCGGTCGGAGAACAACAACTATCATAATCCTCCGTCCATAATCTTGGGGTTATATACGATCAACATCAAAGTATGACCCAGCATGTGAACTCCGTATGCCGGGAGGATCTGTCGATACCTCTCTCATGATGCAGAGAAAACACTTGCTCATGCTCTCGTGACATCAAGACTCGATTACTGCAATTCTCTACTGCATGGCCTGTCCATGAATCGACTTGCGAAAATGCAACGTCTGCAGAATGCATGGGCACGCGTAATTACAAAAACCAGTCGCTGCTCGCACATCACTCCCGTTCTGAAGGACCTGCAGCGACTCTGTGAAACAGTTTGCCCGCTAACATTAGAAACAGCTGCGCCAGTTTTCAACAGCAGTTAAAGACCTTCGTTTTCCGACAGGAATATACAAAATACAATGATATGTTTACCGACTTTAATCTTATCCAATATTTATTATTATTTGTCTTACTTAATTCCTTGTATACCTTAATTGATTTAATTTATTATTTTACTATTTTAATCCCATTTGATACTTATAATTGTATTATTCTTGATTTTTAGTTGTATAGTTCTTAATTAATTTATTATTTTAATTATTTAACTGTGTATATACATTTAGCTGTACTATTATTGTATTGTAAAGTGCCATAGAGCACTATGCGATTATATAAATATCGTATTTTATTATTATCATCACTTACTAACAGAACATCTATGATCTATAACAGCATCCTCGATGCAGCACATAAATTACACACATTGAAGAACTTAACTCCTGGTCTCTAAATGATGATGTTCACCATCATGCTGCCTTTAAGTAAGAACCGATTACAACATAATATTCAGATGGCACGTATAATCATCAGCATCTATTCAGAACACAATCTGCTAAGCAAAACATTTGTTTTATACAATCTTTCACAGCCACATAATCATCCACATTTATCTGGCATTCAGCAAGTTTTGTATCTACGCTGCTGCACATTGACCGTTATACATTCGTCTGTCTCATGCTGCCCCGCTTGTCCGTTTTACCCTGAGCTGCGTAATCGCCCCCGGCTGATGCGTTATCGCCCCCAGCCGCCGCATCCATGTTGAACCCATCGTCCAGCTGCTGGTTCAACAACTCATAAGTACCTGACCGTCGCAGACTGGCCACCGGGCTTTCAAGACTTGACCGTTTCTTTCGGCGAACAACCCCTGAGGCACACTGTGCTGCCGCCTGTGGGGGGGAGCTGTGTCTCTTGGCAGAGGGGGAGGTGGAGAGGGAATCTCTGGAAGGTTCCGAGCAGCTGTAGGAGCGGGTGAGGTTGACGGGGGTGAGGATGTCTGTCTGACTGAGCCGCCATGCCAACTCCTCGTTGTTCATTGACAGGCGCTTGTTTGCTTTAGACTCACGGTCGTATCGCCGCAGCAACATCTGGTGCCGCTCTGTCAACTGTCTGTAACACAGAGCAATGTCATGCTACAATCAGTCACAGATTCGAATACTAATTATATATTTTTATATAGCGACACATCCAACACATTTCACAGTGCTTTACAGAAAAAAAATAATAATAATAAGTTTACTTTTGATTTTTGCAGCTCTGAATTGCACAAGTACATATTAAAAAAGTTTCACATAAAATAATAGAGCATTAAATAGTATAAATAAATTAATAAAATTAAAAATAGCACTAAAAAACAGACAACAGAATGTTAATATACAATTATCACTACTACCCAGTTATTTACAAGTTTTTTGTAGAAAATTATCAAATGAGTTTGTAGTCACTTAAGTCCATAAGATGAATTAATAAATCTTGCAGTTCTGCATCGAGACACCAGTAATCAAAACTCTCAACACTTCTCACTTAGCTCTAGAGCTATTTGCTTCATTTCACCAGCTCCCTACTTTTCTTTCTCGATACACCAGTAGGCTTACTTAATTTCTTATGTACTATTTTGTACATAAGATCAAAATTTTGAAAACCTTCTGTATATAAAGGTGCCTTAAATTTATCATATCTACAAAATAGGTTTAATAACAACCCTCCCTGCATTGACACATACAAATGTTACTGAACCAAAGTGAGAACACAAACATTAGAAATCAAATTCAACAAGAATTATAGTGTATCCGTCATTCATCAGGCAGCGCCACTGTGCCACTCACTTCTCATTGCTGGATCTGATGTGAATGATGGCCTCTAGGTTCTCCACCTTCTGCTGCAGACATAGCACCTTCTCCTGAGCCACGGGCAGCTCCTCCAGCTGGACATATGATGGTCATCTCACTTACACACTCACAACCACACATTACGTCATTCAAAATATAGTCAAATTCATTGTCCCTCCTCACAAGTACAATTAAACAGAATCACAAACATGAATGTAAAAATGTTTGGGATTTGAATCCATGTAACAATATTTTCTTTTGATCTGCAATGAAAATTACGTTGTTACAGTCTGACTTTTGACAGTATTCAGAGAGTTATGCTAACAGTAGCCATATGTTTATTAAAACTATGACTCTTATCAATATATGAATAAATAAAAAAATGGTCAACAATATAATATACTTGTTTTTGCCTTTAAAAAAAATGTCAATGCTAAGTATTGTATTAATGATGGTAATGTTTAAATGTGTTTTGTTGAAATAAATCCATTCAGTATATGGAAGTCTATATACAGATATACACAAAATAGTGATGAATCACTATGTCATGTTTCAGACTAGAATTGCACAATGTATATATGATAGTCCTCAGAACAATGGAAATGTCCAAGACACTGCAGGCTGGGTGCTGGAAATGGAATATAATTCATATTTACTCACGAAAGCAAAAAATTTCCTTCTTATTCAATAAAGTTTAATCACACATTAATTTACCATGGCAAAACATTGAAGGAAATTAACCATGCATTGTGTACAGGCTGAGAGGACTCATAGTTTGGTGGTTAGTTTATGCACCTAAAGCCCTGTCTGTACACTGTCTAGGGTACATGAGTAGGTACTCACCCACTGACTGACAGGCTACATGAGTGGGTACTCACCCACTGACTGACAGGGTACATGAGTGGGTACTCACCCACTGACTGACAGGGTACATGAGTGGGTACTCACCCACTGACTGACAGGGTACATGAGTGGGTACTCACCCACTGACTGACAGGGTACATGAGTGGGTACTCACCCACTGACTGACAGGGTACATGAGTGGGTACTCACCCACTGACTGACAGGCTACATAAGTAGGTACTCACCCACTGACTGACAGGGTACATGAGTGGGTATTCACACACTGACTGACAGGGTACATGAGTGGGTACTCACCCACTGACTGACAGGGTACATGAGTGGGTACTCACACACTGACTGACAGGGTACATGAGTGGGTACTCACACACTGACTGACAGGGTACATGAGTGGGTACTCACCCACTGACTGACAGGGTACATGAGTGGGTACTCACACACTGACTGACAGGGTACATGAGTGGGTACTCACACACTGACTGACAGGGTACATGAGTGGGTACTCACACACTGACTGACAGGGTACATGAGTGGGTACTCACACACTGACTGACAGGGTACATGAGTGGGTACTCACACACTGACTGACAGGGTACATGAGTGGGTACTCACACACTGACTGACAGGGTACATGAGTGGGTACCCACACACTGACTGACAGGGTACGTGAGTGGGTACCCACACACTGACTGACAGGGTACATGAGTGGGTACTCACACACTGACTGACAGGGTACATGAGTGGGTACTCACACACTGACTGACAGGGTACATGAGTGGGTACTCACACACTCACACACTGACTGACAGGGTACATGAGTGGGTACTTGCCTGTTTTGCCAGTTTGCCCTTCTGTAGACGCAACCCCTGTATCTCCTCGTTGCGTAGCTCCATCACACACTTGAGACTGTCGATCTCGTCCCTCATGTATTTGTAGGGTTCCAGTGCATGCCTCACCTGGTGACAGAGGACATGTCTGTCACAGCACACCGCTGACAACCAGGCAAAAATACACTCAACTGTAAAAACTAATATTTATTTTATGACAGTAAATGGTACCACATCAATAAGGTGTTGTGTTGGCTACCGGTTGGCAGCAAGTGCTATCGGTGGCTCCTGGTGGCAGGTGCCGGAAATGCCCCTACAAGACTTGCCCAACCATACCATGAACAAAAAGCTTGTGCTTAATAACTGGGTTGAAGCTACACATTGCAATTTGTATTAGATGCTGTGGAACACAGCTAAAACAAGTTGTTACACATGTTAAGCATGTACTGCAACACTGGGTCAAACAAATACTGTTCATTGCAAGATATACATAATACTATGTATATTGGCAGGGCAATTATGTATCAAGGCATATGTTTACATAAGATGTGGGTACAGCTGTATATTAGATTTCAAAACAGGACAACTTAGTGTGGTTATAAGATAATTTGTCACATAACTCATATATTCTGCAACATCATGTAGACACCTACGTAGCTTGCTGTCAGATTACATACACCATGTAGGATGGGTTAAGACAATGTACCCAGAGCTGTCACTACTTATATCATGCTTTGTCTACGTACCTTGAGTTCAGACTGTCGCTCGAAGTGCTCCATGTTGACCTGTTGACTGTGTCTAAGACTGTCACATTCACTCTTCAGGTGCTCAACTTTCTCCTGTCAACATACACAAAGACACCCTGCATGCATTAGACCACCCTACAGTAGACCACTTTACACTAGACAACCCCACATTATACCACCCTACATTACACTACATTTTATTTTCAAAAGATTCATGAGTTTCAAAAATAAATATACAACTAAATACAATACTGCTTAAGATTACATAATTACATATGAGAGTATATTTTAAAATGCAGTAAATATCTGCCTCTATATTACACAACTCTAAATTTAACCACTCTACATTAGACAACTCAACATTATATCACCCCACATTAGAAAACTGTACACTAGACAAATGTACATTAGACAACTCTACTTTTGACCACCCTACATTAGATCACTGTGCATTAGACCAGTCAACATTAAAGCAATCTACACTGGACAACACAACAGTACGTTGTCATGGTGACCAAGCCATAAACTTACCGACAGTGAACATTTTATATCTTGAAATCTGGTCGTAATTTCTTCTAACTTGATGGCATGTTCATGTTGGAGATCTGCAAGTATGAATAAAAATGTTATAAATAAAAAATGTAAGTTATTATTATGGAATTTGAACTGTTAGTTGGAAATACAATATAATTGATTGATTGGTTGGTTGACTGATTGACTGACTGATTGACAAAGTGATAGCTGACTCACCTGTCACTGTTTGTGAGTGCTCCTGGTTGAGCCGTTGCATGCTCTGCTGCCGCTCCTGCTCACACAAGCTCATATGCTCTTTGTGTCTGTGTTGCTCCTCACTCAAGGATTGCTCGTACGACTCCTTCAAGGAGGCCTCTGTGTCTCTGTGACGCTGCTCAACTGTAGGATAATAAAAACTTCTACAGGGTCTAAATCCTGAGGAAGCCATGCTGAGAGACACAGCAATCCAGAATCCTGAGGAACCCATGCTAAGAGACACAGCAAACCAGAATCCTGAGGAACCCATGCTAAGAGACACAGCAAACCAGAATCCTGAGGAAGCCATGCTAAGAGACACAGCAAACCAGAATCCTGAGGAACCCATGCTAAGAGACACAGCAATCCAGAATCCTGAGGAACCCATGCTAAGAGACACAGCAAACCAGAATCCTCAGGAAGCCATGCTAAGAGACACAGCAAACCAGAATCCTGAGGAAGCCATGCTAAGAGACACAGCAAACCAGAATCCTGAGGAACCCATGCTAAGAGACACAGCAAACCAGAATCCTGAGGAAGCCATGCTAAGAGACACAGCAAACCAGAATCCTGAGGAAGCCATGCTGAGAGACACAGCAAACCAGAATCCTGAGGAAGCCATGCTAAGAGACACAGCAAACCAGAATCCTCAGGAAGCCATGCTGAGAGACACAGCAAACCAGAATCCTCAGGAAGCCATGCTGAGAGACACAGCAAACCAGAATCCTCAGGAACCCATGCTGAGAGACACAGCAAACCAGAATCCTAAGGAAGCCATGCTAAGAGACACAGCAAACCAGAATCCTGAGGAAGCCATGCTAAGAGACACAGCAAACCAGAATCCTGAGGAACCCATGCTGAGAGACACAGCAAACCAGAATCCTGAGGAAGCCATGCTAAGAGACACAGCAAACCAGAATCCTGAGGAAGCCATGCTGAGAGACACAGCAAACCAGAATCCTCAGGAAGCCATGCTGAGAGACACAGCAAACCAGAATCCTCAGGAACCCATGCTGAGAGACACAGCAAACCAGAATCCTAAGGAAGCCATGCTAAGAGACACAGCAAACCAGAATCCTGAGGAACCCATGCTGAGAGACACAGCAAACCAGAATCCTCAGGAATCCATGCTGAGAGACACAGCAAACCAGAATCCTCAGGAAGCCATGCTGAGAGACACAGCAAACCAGAATCCTGAGGAAGCCATGCTGAGAGACACAGCAAACCAGAATCCTCAGGAAGCCATGCTAAGAGACACAGCAAACCAGAATCCTGAGGAAGCCATGCAGAGAGACACAGCAAACCAGAATCCTCAGGAAGCCATGCTGAGAGACACAGCAAACCAGAATCCTCAGGAACCCATGCTGAGAGACACAGCAAACCAGAATCCTAAGGAAGCCATGCTAAGAGACACAGCAAACCAGAATCCTGAGGAACCCATGCTGAGAGACACAGCAAACCAGAATCCTCAGGAATCCATGCTGAGAGACACAGCAAACCAGAATCCTCAGGAAGCCATGCTGAGAGACACAGCAAACCAGAATCCTGAGGAAGCCATGCTGAGAGACACAGCAAACCAGAATCCTCAGGAAGCCATGCTAAGAGACACAGCAAACCAGAATCCTCAGGAAGCCATGCTGAGAGACACAGCAAACCAGAATCCTCAGGAAGCCATGCTAAGAGACACAGCAAACCAGAATCCTCAGGAAGCCATGCTAAGAGACACAGCAAACCAGAATCCTCAGGAAGCCATGCTGAGAGACACAGCAAACCAGAATCCTCAGGTAGCCATGCTGAGAGACACAGCAAACCAGAATCCTCAGGAAGCCATGCTGAGAGACACAGCAAACCAGAATCCTCAGGAAGCCATGCTAAGAGACACAGCAAACCAGAATCCTCAGGAAGCCATGCTGAGAGACACAGCAAACCAGAATCCTCAGGAAGCCATGCTGAGAGACACAGCAAACCAGAATCCTCAGGAAGCCATGCTGAGAGACACAGCAAACCAGAATCCTGAGGAAGCCATGCTGAGAGACACAGCAAACCAGAATCCTGAGGAAGCCATGCTGAGAGACACAGCAAACCAGAATCCTGAGGAAGCCATGCTGAGAGACACAGCAAACCAGAATCCTCAGGAAGCCATGCTGAGAGACACAGCAAACCAGAATCCTGAGGAAGCCATGCTGAGAGACACAGCAAACCAGAATCCTCAGGAAGCCATGCTGAGAGACACAGCAAACCAGAATCCTCAGGAAGCCATGCTGAGAGACACAGCAAACCAGAATCGTTGAGCACATCATGAACAGAGATGGACAAAGTGATGATAAGTGTGAGGGACTGCCGGGCATTTAGGGTGTTTACATTACTTGCTGAACAGCTACGTCAATACTCATAAAAAAAATGACAGTCAAATTATATTACATGCATTAAAAAAATATGAGCTGTCAAGATGTTTGAATATATATATATATATATATATATATATATATATATATATATTATACTATATCACAATGTTACAATAAAAACAATGACAATGTAGTTGTAACATTGAATTTCCACATCTGGGCAGATAATGTGACAGGGTGAACCCTGACCTTGCTCCAGCTGCACCTGGTGGGTGGAACGCAACTGTTCATCCAGTGACTGAAGCGCCATTTGGTGTTTGGCGTGCAACTGTTCCTCAGAATCCGCATACTGCTGTTTGATGCACTGTATTTCGTTGATGAGAGCATCTCGCTGAATTATAAGTTGTTCTGCAACAAACAGCCCAGCGACTATGTCAACAACTAAATACTTGCTTAGGGATGATGTCAAAACATTGAAGTACATTGCTACACAAATATCATGTAACCTGGTTGTTCAAGGAGGTGACTAGAAAGTTCCCTGGTTGTCCAGTGAAGAGACTAGAGTTCCCTGGTTGTCTAGGGAGGTGACTAGATAGTTCCCTGGTTATCCAGGGAGGAAATTAGAGAACTCCCTGGTTGTCTAGGGAGGTGACTATAGAGTTCCCTGGTTGTCCATTGAGGAGACCTAGAATTCCCTGGTTGTCTAGGGAGGTGACTAGATAGTTCCCTGGTTATCCAGGGAGAAAACTAGAGAGCTCCCTGGTTGTCCAGGGAGGTGACTAGAGAGTTCCCTGATCAGAAAATAAACAATGATTTTGGAAAAATGACACTAAACGAAACAATTGCTGATCCTCCTCCCACAACGCAAACAATGTTATGTAATGTCTTACATCAATGTTTTGAGATCATTCCATAATCATGTTAGCAGTAGATTTGACTATTGCAATTCCCTTTATCACAATATTGCTCTCAAGGACAAATTGTTTGGCAACGGCAGTTACCCATTCTCCTCATTTCTCTCACTCAGTACCACTTCTTAAATCATTGCACTGGCTCCTTGTCCAATATTGCATTATTTTTAAGACCTGCACAATTACCTATCAAGCACTTTCATCCAAGCAACCAGCATAATTACATTCACTGCTCACTCCTGCAAAGCTTCGATCATCTAATTCTACTCTACTTGTTCTACATAAGACAAATGTACAAATTTATTTACAAAGACTGAGAAAAAATATCCATGACAAAATCTTTCGGAGGGGTGTATCAATTTGTTGCTTCAAGAGAATGGTGTTATCAACATTCTTGTGGTTATGTAGCTTTCCTTCCCCTTGCTAGATAACAGTCATCACTCGGGTATTTGGCTATATACCATGACATGTTACTTTCTAGTTCATTCCTAGATAACTAGGGGGTGTGGTAGTTTGGCGGTTGGAGCTATGGACCGCTAATGGAGATGGTTGGAGCTCTGGGCTGCTAATGGAGATGGTTGGAGCTCCGGACTGCTGGAGATGGTTGGGGCTGTGGACTGCTAATGGAGATGGTTGGAGCTCCGGACTGCTGGAGATGGTTGGGGCATCAGTCCACCTGCTGTTGTTTTGAAACTTGGGCAATTTCGTTTACTCCACTTTTCCTGCATCTTTCGGATGACACAAAAAGTAGGACTCTTCCACCTACACCAGGGAAAATGAAATATCCCACATAGGGGTAAATTTGTAATCTGTCATCAATATCGTGAACTCACAAAATCTACCACACACTGCATTAATTGTGTGTAGGATGGACGCTGAATTAGCTGCTACCAAAACTAGCTCTGATAATGGAGCAAAACACCATAAGACAAACATAAGACAAATGTACAAATTTATTTACAGAGACTGAGAAAAAATATCCATGACAAAATCTTTCGGAGGGGTGTATCAATTTGTTGCTTCAAGAGAATGGTGTTATCAACATTCTTGTGGTGACGTAGCTTTCCTTCCCCTTGCTAGATAACAGTCATCACTCGGGTATTTGGCTATATACCATGACATGTTACTTTCTAGTTCATTCCTAGATAACTAGGGGGTGATGTAGTTTGGCGGTTGGAGCTATGGACCGCTAATGGAGATGGTTGGAGCTCTGGGCTGCTAATGGAGATGGTTGAAGCTCTGGGCTGCTAATGGAGATGGTTGGAGCTCCGGACTGCTGGAGATGGCTGGGGCTCTGGACTGCTAATGGAGATGGTTGGAGCTATGGACTGCTAATGGAGATGGTTGGAGCTATGGACTGCTAATGGAGATGGTTGGAGCTCTGGACTGCTAATGGAGATGGTTGGGGCTCTGGACTGCTAATGGAGATGGTTGGAGCTCTGGACTGCTAATGGAGATGGTTGGAGCTATGGACTGCTAATGGAGATGGTTGGAGCTCTGGACTGCTAATGGAGATGGTTGGGGCTCTGGACTGCTAATGGAGATGGTTGGAGCTATGGACTGCTAATGGAGATGGTTGGAGCTCTGGACTGCTAATGGAGATGGTTGGAGCTCTGGACTGCTAATGGAGATGGTTGGAGTTCTGGACTGCTGGAGATGGTTGGAGCTATGGACTGCTAATGGAGATGGTTGGAGCTCTGGACTGCTAATGGAGATGGTTGGAGCTCTGGGCTGCTAATGGAGATGGTTTGAGCTCTGGACTGCTAATGGAGATGGTTGGAGCTCTGGACTGCTAATGGAGATGGTTGGGGCTCTGGACTGCTAATGGAGATGGATGGGGCTCTGGACTGCTAATGGAGATGGTTGGGGCTCTGGACTGCTAATGGAGATGGTTGGAGCTCTGGACTGCTGGAGATGGTTGGAGCTATGGACCGCTAATGCACAAGCACCTTGTCTAGGCGGTCACTAGTGCCATAAGACGACATCATTATTATTTGAGTTGCTAGCTAGTCCTGCTTGTCCAGTGAGGAGACTAGAGAGTTCCCTGGTTGTCCAGGGAGGTGACTAGAGAGTTCCCTGGTTGTCCAGGGAGGTGACTAGAGATTTCCCTGGTTGTCCAGGGAGGTGACTAGAGATTTCCCTGGTTGTCCAGTGAGGAGACTAGAGAGTTCCCTGGTTGTCCAGGGAGGAGACTAGATAGTTCCCTGGTTGTCCAGTGAGGAGACTAGAGAGTTCCCTGGTTGTCCAGGGAGGAGACTAGAGAGTTCCCTGGTTGTCCAGTGAGGAGACTAGAGATTTCCCTGGTTGTCCAGGAGGAGACTAGAGAGTTCCCTGGTTGTCCAGTGAGGAGACTAGAGAGTTCCCTGGTTGTCCAGGGAGGAGACTAGAGAGTTCCCTGGTTGTCCAGTGAGGAGACTAGAGATTTCCCTGGTTGTCCAGGGAGGAGACTAGAGAGTTCCCTGGTTGTCCAGGGAGGTGACTAGAGAGTTCCCTGGTTGTCCAGTGAGGAGACTAGAGAATTCCCTGGTTGTCCAGGGAGGGGACTAGAGAGTTCTCTGGTTGTCCAGCGAGGAGACTAGAGTTCCATGGTTGTCGAGGGAGGTGACAAGAGAGCTCCCTGGTTGTCCAGTGAGGAGACTAGAGAGCTCCCTGGTTGTCTAGGGCAGTGACTAGAGAGATCCCTGGTTGTCCAGGGAGGAGACTAGAGAGCTACCTGGTTGTAAAGGGAGCTGACTAGAGAGCTCCATGGTTGTCCGAGAAGGTGAGTAAAGAGCTACCTGGTTGTCCAGTGAGGAGACTAGAGAGCTCCCTGGTTGTCTAGGGCAGTGACTAGAGAGATCCCTGGTTGTCCAAGGAGGAGACTAGAGAACTACCTGGTTGTAAAGGGAGCTGATTAGAGAGCTCCATGGTTGTCCGGGGAGGTGAGTAAATAGCTACCTGGTTGTCCAGTGAGGAGACTAGAGAGCTCCCTGGTTGTTCAGTGAGGAGACTAGAGAGCCCCCTGGTTGTTCAGTGAGGAGACTAGAGAGCTCCCTGGTTGTTCAGTGAGGAGACTGAAAGTTCCCAGGTTGTTCAGTGAGAAGACTAGAGAGCTCCTTGGTTGCCCAGAGAGGAGACTAGAGAGCTATCTCACCTGTGTGCTGTCGCACCTGGGCCAGCTGTGCCTGACTCTGCTCTAGTCTTGCTGTCACACGTGGACATGAGAACGCATTCAACTGAAAACATAAATACAGCCATTCCATGCATATGAAGACATTCAAATCAAAGCACATCAAACTAAGTAATTAATTTGATAATCTCATCTTGGGTCAACTGAATGTACATCTCCATTATAAGTAACTCAACTAAAAGAACACCAATACAAAGAACACCAATACAAAGAACACCAATACAAAGAACACCAATACAAAGAACACCAATACAAAGCAAACACATGTGAATCATGTACATATGTAGGTACATACGTTGCACATCTTATTATAATCGAGCAAGTGTATGTTTGTATGTTTGTATGTTTGTATGTTTTGCTACTTGGTAGATGCATTGCATCTCAGGCGCCAAACTTTCAAAGGTTCATCTATGACCCCACGATTGTGTCGTCTGAGTTAAATTTTTCTAAAGTCACCCCACTAGTACCCTGTCTATGAACAATCAAATTACCCTTTGTAATTATTATGTACAATTGTCTGCAACGCTACGCGAACAATTACATACAATTGTTTACAATGTCATTGTTTACAAGGTCTATACACAGTAGTATAACTGCCAATATTACATCACAATTTTGAGAGTTGGAAAGAAGTCATGAAGACATTGACTGGCAGCACCAAGTACCAAGCACCAAGTACCAAGAATATATGGATATTTCTGTGATAATGTTGTGTCTCCTGAAATAGTGTAAACACAAACTACCAAGTTATCCCATGGGCATTTCTGCTAGTATGTATAATAATCCTTACAAGTTATTTTACATGCATTCTGCATATTCCAACCAATAATTCTACTGGCCTGGTGAAACCTTTGACAATAATGTACAGCCAAGTATCAGTATCACTCAAAATATACAACAGATGCAGGCCTATCTGGACTGGAAACCTTTTACAATGTTTTGCCAGTACATGCAACTGCTTGGTGACGTGCCCGCACTCACGTTGTCACACAGATAGTTGATGAGGACAGACAGCGCCTCCACGGCCACAGCACTCTGCTGCAGCTCAACGCGAGCATGGTTCAGCTGCTTCGTGCGAGCTTCACATAGAGCCTCCAGGTGGTGCACCTCGGGCGGCGTGTATGAGTTACTGAGGGAGTCCGTCACCAGGTCTGGCTGGTGTGCCCTCTTCAGGGGGGCGATGGCACTAGGCTTCGTCACACTGCTGCTACCACTGCGCCTCTGGTCTGAAGGATCAAAGAAGATCAGTTAAATAAAAGTAACCATACGTTAACTTCATGAAACATTCATACCATATGCATCTTCGTACGAAGGTTATCAATTCATGAAATCTTTGTAGTACTTAGTCTATATTATAAAACAATTTGTGGCTGTGTTTGTACGTTTGTTTTATTTGTTTGTTCCCTAATATCGCTGTCAGCCATGGGGTTGGTTCGTACATTAAAAAAATTCCCCAGGGAGTGGGGATCTCACGAAATAACTTATGTGGATGCTTGATGTAAATTACGTAATTTCAAAAAAATACGTACAATTGTTCACAATGCTATGCATGTTTTTTTACGATTGTGCCAAATTAACTCTTCATGAAAGCAGCAGAGATACAAGTTTGCCTACACCAAGTATAACTGCTGCTGCAGTAGCAACACAAGAAGTTTGACTCTACCAAGTATAACTGCTGCAGGAGCAACACAGCAAATATGACCCTACCAAGTATAACTGCTGCAGGAGCAACACAGCAAGTTTGACCCTACTAAGTATAACTGCTGCAGGAGTAACACAGCAAGTTTGACCCTACCAAGTATAACTGCTGCAGTAGCAACACAAGAAGTTTGACTCTACCAAGTATAACTGCTGCAGGAGCAACACAGCAAATATGACCCTACCAAGTATAACTGCTGCAGGAGCAACACAGCAAGTTTGACCCTACCAAGTATAACTGCTGCAGGAGCAACACAGCAAGTTTGACCCTACTAAGTATAACTGCTGCAGGAGTAACACAGCAAGTTTGACTGTACCAAGTATAACTGCTGCAGGAGCAACACAGCAAATATGACCCTACCAAGTATAACTGCTGCAGGAGCAACACAGCAAGTTTGACCCTACTAAGTATAACTGCTGCTGCAGTAGCAACACAAGAAGTTTGACTCTACCAAGTATAACTGCTGCAGGAGCAACACAAGAAGTTTGACCCTACCAAGTATAACTGCTGCTGCAGTAGCAACACAAGAAGTTTGACTCTACCAAGTATAACTGCTGCAGGAGTAACACAACAAGTTTGACCCTACCAAGTATAACTGCTGCAGGAGCAACACAGCAAATATGACCCTACCAAGTATAACTGCTGCAGGAGCAACACTGCAAGTTTGACCCTACTAAGTATAACTGCTGCAGGAGTAACACAGCAAGTTTGACCCTACCAAGTATAACTGCTGCAGTAGCAACACAAGAAGTTTGACTCTACCAAGTATAACTGCTGCAGGAGCAACACAGCAAATATGACCCTACCAAGTATAACTGCTGCAGGAGCAACACAGCAAGTTTGACCCTACCAAGTATAACTGCTGCAGGAGCAACACAGCAAGTTTGACCCTACCAAGTATAACTGCTGCTGCAGTAGCAACACAAGAAGTTTGACTCTACCAAGTATAACTGCTGCAGGAGTAACACAACAAGTTTGACCCTACCAAGTATAACTGCTGCAGGAGCAACACATCAAATATGACCCTACCAAGTATAACTGCTGCAGGAGCAACACAGCAAGTTTGACCCTATTAAGTATAACTGCTGCAGGAGCAACACAGCAAGTTTGACCCTACCAAGTATAACTGCTGCAGTAGCTACACAAGAAGTTTGACTCTACCAAATATAACTGCTACAGGAGTAACACAACAAGTTTGACCCTACCAAGTATAACTGCTGCAGGAGCAACACAAGTTTGACCCTACCAAGTATAACTGCTGCAGGAGCAACACAACAAATTTGTCCCTACCAAGTATAACTGCTGCAGCAGTAACACAAAAGAGTTTGACCCTACCAAGTGTAACTGCTGCAGGAACAAAGCAAAAAGTTTGACCCTACCAAGAATAACTAATGCAGGAACAACACAACAAATTTGTCCCTACCAAGTATAACTGCTGCAGCAGTAACACAAACAAGTTTGACCCTACCAAGTTTAACTGCTGCAGGAGCAACACAAGTTCGATCCTACCAAAAATTGTATATAAAATTACTGTTGCAGGAACAACACAACAAGTGATCTGCCCAGATAGAGTTACACAGGGTGTTGCTGTGCTGAGCTATATAGAGTTACACAGGGTGTTGCAGTGCTGAGCTATATAGAGTTACACAGGGTGTTGCAGTGCTGAGCTATATAGAGTTACACAGGGTGTTGCAGTGCTGAGCTATATAGAGTTACACAGGGTGTTGCAGTGCTGAGATATATAGAGTTACACAGGGTGTTGCAGTGCTGAGCTATATAGAGTTACACAGGGTGTTGCAGTGCTGAGATATATAGAGTTACACAGGGTGTTGCAGTGCTGAGCTATATAGAGTTACACAGGGTGTTGCAGTGCTGAGCTATATAGAGTTACACAGGGTGTTGCAGTGCTGAGATATATAGAGTTACACAGGGTGTTGCAGTGCTGAGCTATATAGAGTTACACAGGGTGTTGCAGTGCTGAGCTATATAGAGTTACACAGGGTGTTGCAGTGCTGAGCTATATAGAGTTACACAGGGTGTTGCAGTGCTGAGCTATATAGAGTTACACAGGGTGTTGCAGTGCTGAGCCATATAGAGTTACACAGGGTGTTGCAGTGCTGAGCTATATAGAGTTACACAGGGTGTTGCAGTGCTGAGCTATATAGAGTTACACAGGGTGTTGCAGTGCTGAGCTATATAGAGTTACACAGGGTGTTGCTGTGCTGAGCTATATAGAGTTACACAGGGTGTTGCTGATTACACTGGTGTGGCTGCCATCTGAGCTCAGATCTTGATTGTAATCTGCCTATCATTACTCAGTAATGTAGTGCCTCAGAATTATCACACTGTACTCTGTACAACATGGACAATAACTGGGCATGCTAGGTTTGCATGGCTTCATATATGATGTGGTGGTTTAGTTTCAGCCACATATTCAAGAGTTACATTTTGACATAACAAGATTGTCATCTGTAGAAGAAAGCTCCAGTTGATATGTATAAGGTACAGTAGGAAGTCAGTGGTTTATCCAGAGTGTTTATGTGTGACAGATGTTTGTTTACTCTTTTTTTAACATACTTACATTTCTCACATTTAGTACTTACACAGTGAGTGTTTCCTCAGGGGATAACCCTACATCATTTGTTATAAAAGATTACATTCTGATCTAAACAACTCTCTAGCTCTACAACCTATTTTGTAATATCATTCAATGAATGTTAAGCAGAACTAAAAACTTCACAAACTCCAACGTGACAAATAATATGTTGTAAATATTTCCATAAATTAACCAAAAATGGCATATAACATTAAGTAAATCTGCATCTATCAAAAGGCATACATGAATACTGCAGTCAGTTCTTTCTGTCCATGGTTTTGTCCGTCCATCCAACCTTACCATAACTCACCAAATTTAACACATATTCATCCTTGGCTTGGAGAAGTTAGCATTTAGCTATGGTTGAAGAGACTGTTTATGTACAAGCAGTGATAGTTATATCAATGCTTGTACATAACTGTGGCACTACACGGTGGGTCGAAAACGACCCCCAACTCAAGAGAGGCACACGTAGTGGAAAGACCAAGAACCACACAAGTGCCTCACAGGTTGCAAGTCACACAGAAAGTGTGGAGGTATGGAGGAAATGTGCAACCACCGTACACTGAGAATATGGCCAGAGTAAATGAGTAATATGTGCAGTAGTTTATTAGTGATGACAAAGCAACAGTCTATAACAGCATAAACCCTCATGGCTTGAATAAGCACCACCCTCTGGCACAGTGTTCTGCTACCAACAGCGGCCAGTTGTTTTATATGTGAGGGAAATGTTGGTTGTCATGTGAGAATATTATATTTATTTATTGTAGTGTGTCATTGTCACACTTCATAACCATATATGGCCATCTGAATTCCAATATTATTCTTAGTCTGCTTACTTGTATTTTTCTGGGGCACTCTGCTCAGGTGCAGTTTAGTTAATCTATGCTACACTATCAGTTGATTTCTGTGCCTGATAAGCTGGACATACCCCTGGGCTATATTTATATCTTGGTTTTACCTATCCAGTATCCACTACAGCATGCCAGCTCATTTGGGCAAATTTGTTATTTAGTTTTGGTGAAATCATCAGACAAACTATTCAATTATTTCTGACTGGATATAGTCAAAATTGGGCGAAAAAATAGCACATGTGGTGTATCTGTATGTGTATGTCCTATGTCCTATAGTAGGAGGCTACTCCACTTTCACAAGTTACCCAATTTAACAATCAACATCAATTCTTTCAATGTTATCAAAAGTACACAATCTTTATTAAACAGACTGCACACATTAATTAAACTATTCACATATGGGACTACAAGAACGCCAATGAACCTGACTGAACACATCAGCTGAAACTTACCAACCAGTATATGATAACTAACATTACATCAGTAGTCAGTTTGATTCTTTCGTGAAAATGTTCATCAAGTTGGTAGATAATAATGAAATAATGATTTTCTTCTAATCACAACTAGTGAGATTTACTTACTCAACGTTGAGTAAGTAAATCTCAATAGTTGTGATTAGAAGAAAATCTTTACTTCATTAGTTTGACTCCTGTGTTGCAGTCATTCCATTTTTTAATAGGCTATTGAGTTGCAACTGTAGCCAAGTCATAATCAGGTCATGGTACATAGCCAGCATAACCAAAATGATTATGTCACTAATGATTATGACAATAATGGAATTGAACCGTGACTGTAACCAACATGTCTAAAACAAAACTGACAAATATATCAGAACAGGCTACATATAGATGATAAATTGTTGGATTGTCGATAAGCCAATGGCTTCCTTGGAATTTTAGCTTTGGATAGCAGCATTGTTAAAATGATGAGTCATGTTACATATCATGATCATGACCAAAATGGTCAGGTTATGATCATAGAGGTCATGACCATAAACAAAATTATGAACATATCACGAGCCAAGAGTTGAAGAGCATTTGTTATGAAAATGATCACTAATGGGTTTTTGCTTCGGATGGCAATCTTGTTAAATCTTGTAAAAAGATGCAAGAGACTCACCCACAGCCGGCGTGAACGGCGCAAGTAGATAGTGCTGCATAAATCTGTCACAAGTGTCACCAACATTCGCCTTAAGTTGACGATATCCCCCCTTCCATGGCATATAGGATGACCACAGTGCCATCTGTGACCCAATATCCACCAACATCGAAGAGAAGCAGAATGAGGAAAGAAGTGAAGTCAATGGCAGCACTACTCGGACATCACGAATCCAGCATCAAGTCAACGTTGCACAACTTAAATGTCCTGCTGTCTCCTAAATCCTCAATGACTTGTAGAAGCAATGCCACACATTAGATCACTCTCAGTCAGCCCTGTGTTCAGTTTGAACATGTACCTACACACTGACTGAGTACAGGGAACCTGGAGTATACATTGCCACAGGGACCACAGATCTGTAGATACCTACACTGCCCTGTCATTCACTGTGGTCACTTAAGTGTGACGGTCTCTCAATGGTCATTCCTCTCTAGTACAAGAGGTCAACTGCACTACACCACTGACATCAGGACCATATACAAGGACTTCATTCATGAAAAAGAACCCCTCACGCTCAGATGGGTTGAACTAAGTTACTACCCTTAAAGCAATATTTCAATATTGATTTCAATAAACTGGACACTGATGCTTTTTGATGCATCAAACATGCCAAATCTACAGCATCAACAAAATCTGACTCAAGGTAGTTTATCTTTCCTTTTTTTGTACCTAAATGACTTACTATAATATTATTACCTAGATACACATCAACTGCTGTTATTGCACTGATGCTTTATTCTGACAGTTTGTTACATTCTAAAGAACTCACAACATTCCACCTGTCTCTAAAAACATGTCAAATATGTTGGCCTAACACCTTTACAACCAAGAGGTTCATCTGATAACATAAATGGAATGTATCAATATCCTCATCAGACCATGTAAACATGCTGGCTAAGACACTAAGACATGTTGTCGCATGAATGACATCACCATGTACACATACTGACTGAATGACATCATCAAACCATGTAGACTTGTTGGCTAGACCTGTCAGAATGGAAAAGAAATGAAGACTAAGGGGTTACCCAAGGGAAGAACTGAAGGCTAAAGGGTTGAAGGTCACGACGTTGTCTTTGACAACATATGAAGGTCATGAGGTTGTCCTGGATGACAAATGAAGGCCATGAGGTTGTCCTGGATAATAAATGAAAGCCATGATGTTGTCCTGGATGACAACTGAAAGCCATGATGTTGTCCTGGATGACAACTGAAAGCCATGATGTTGTCCTGGATGACAACTGAAAGCCATGATGTTGTCCTGGATGACAACTGAAAGCCATGATGTTGTCCTGGATGACAACTGAAAGCCAAGGGTAGCCCTGATGAATAACTAAGGGCTAAGGAATGGGCCTGTAGCATGTAAAAGTAAATAAAGCCCTAGATATAGTGCATAAACCTGGATACAAAATGAAGGCTAAGATATTGCAAATGTGAATGGGTTGTCCTGGTGATGTAATGAAAGCCAATGGGCTGGGCTGCTTTGGGAATAACTTAAAAGCCAATTGAAGACCTAAAGCCAATGGATTTGGACTACCCAGGAGAAGATTAGCCCAACGGGTTGCCCTGTTGAAGAAATAAACTGGGGTCCAGGAGAGAGCCATTTCAACTGGAATGACTTTGTGCATGCTGTACGATGTCTGATGTGGAACGTGAAGGAGAAACTACATCTCAACAAACCTGACTTACTTGCCTTTGTTATGTGTCTCCAACATCTGTGACTCCAGAGCTGTGACAGTCTCAGCTTCAGATCACCGAGTGGGACACCGTGGTAGTGAAGGTACATCACTGGATCACATTCTGTGTGTGCTCACAACATGTGCCAGTCTTGGCCAAGAATCCTTGTAATACCAGTCACAGAAAATGACTGATTACTAAGTGGAAACAGACAGTCCACTCAACCACAGGGGTTGGACCACTGCTCTGTGAGCCCTCTTCTTGTGCAAGACATCCATAGATTGTATGAAACTGATCCTGTGTATGTACACTCAGATCTGAGTCACGATGTGCCACATTCCATCACAATAAACCATCATTGAAACAAAACAGCACTACAAGCGTCACAACAGGGAGCCAATGATTGGTAACAGTTAGCCAACAACTGGCTAGATGAGCCTATCAGTATCAGCAAGAGGCAGGGTCAGAGAACTGATCTGCCAACTTCATCTTGGGGTCATCACAACATGTTTCTGAACCCAACTTATCAGACATAGGCAGCTCTCAGCCACATAAACCCTACTTTAATAATAAAAACCCAAAAATCTGGTTTCTAAATTATACAAATCAGGGAAAAGTCCACTAATGTAGTCGCAAAACAATAGCTATGCTAGGTTCATTTGGGTTATTTTGTGGATAAACAATCACCCAATCTACCACCCCCTGCTGGTAATGGGCTTGCCCAAAACATCAGCACACACACATGGATGATGTATTATGAAAACAATGAGTTTCTACAGCAAACACCCTGCCAGCCAACGCTGCCACATTCCAGGCAAATGTTGAGGTGTGTGGCAGGGCAAGTACTTGAGTACATTCTGGGTGATGATAACAACTGTCAGTCTGTCACGACTGTCAGGTTACAACTGTTGCCCATAAGTCTGCCTGGTCATCCATTAGCCCCATCCACTGAACTAAGACAGACAAAGCCACACCGCTAGTCTTAGATCACACACACGTACATACAGCCACTGAACTAAGACAGACAAAGCCACACCACTAGTCTTAGATCACACACACGTACATACAGCCACTGAACTAAGACAGACAAAGCCACACCACTAGTCTTAGATCACACACACGTACATACAGCCACTGAACTAAGACAGACAAAGCCACACCACTAGTCTTAGATCACACACACGTACATACAGACATACATCCACTGAACTAAGACAGACAAAGCCACACCGCTAGTCTTAGATCACACACACGTACATACAGCCACTGAACTAAGACAGACAAAGCCACACCACTAGTCTTAGATCACACACACGTACATACAGACATACATCCACTGAACTAAGACAGACAAAGCCACACCGCTAGTCTTAGATCACACACACGCACATACAGACATACATCCACTGAACTAAGACAGACAAAGCCACACCGCTAGTCTTAGATCACACACACACACGTACATACAGACATACATATTATACATACATCACACTGGGTGGCCAGAGCCACAGCATCCATGAGCCCTGTCCATAGAGGTTAGTTGTTTACAAGGGATGTTCACCACACACATTGTTTAGATATATAGCAAATCAACCATAACAAATAATGTCATACATCATTTACAATTTAGCTATGGTAGATTCATTTGGGATTATTCTGTTCTGTGGATAAAATATCAACCAATCACACACACTGGAACATTCATATCACAAATATTTCAGAAGGTATAAAAAACGACTAAACACAACGTACTAACAAAGATATGTTTTAGATTACATTAAGATACCTTATCAAAATTTCTTGAAAAGATTTCTTTCAATTCTTGTTGGTATTTCATATGTACATATATGCTTCTAACTATTAAGGAATGCCAGCAGAATAAATTTTTTTATATACTCAACTCAGAAAAGGAATACTTTCGCAGCATTAAGCATACAAAACATGTAAATAGTTTGATAGAATGTGAAAAAAATCTTTACTATTTGTATACTTAAATTACTTCATGATATTATTTCTTGATCATGTAGATAACTGCTGGTATTGTTCTGATTAGGTTTGTGGTATTTTGAAGCATACAACATTCAAAATCAGCTGTCCAAAAGATATGCCAAATATTTAATTAACACTTAGCTTTATACTATCTCAAGTCATTTTATATTTGTCCACAGCTTAGCAAACATTAGCAGAGCAAACAAACAAGGTTGTGGCCTTCCTACAGCAATGGTGTGTCTACGTGGGGAATATTGTAGGTGGGAATGCCATGGCATTTGTTTAATTAGTGTTACACATTCTTACATTTAGGAATGAGATATCAGACTATAGCAGCAGTTAGAAAAAATGTGGAAGCTGTTAAACCAGAATGCAATATATGCTTTGTGTTCCTGATCCCACGTAGACCTGATCCCATGTAGACCTGATCCCATGTAGACCTGATCCCATGTAGACCACTACACAAGGAAGCTTTCTACATGAAACTTATTATTTACAACCTAGAAGAAACTAGCAGATTAGCCAGGCCAACTTTGGTCAAGGATATGCTGTAGAGATTATGATTTGGCATCAGATGAGTTATCAAGAAAGCAATGTAAACAAATGTGTTGGTAAACAAACATATGGTTAAACACAACTTGCATGTGGACATGACTAAATCAAACAAACGAAAGGGATTAAGACAGCTAACATCCGTGTTAAAACCGGAAGAGTATCTTTCATAGATAAACATGAATCATACAATACCTAGGTAGTAATTGACTGTGATGTACCGTGTGCCAGCTCTTTAGAAATGATGAATATGGCAGATTATGAATATAATGTTCAGTTGGCATATTTATTACTCGCTACATAAAAAGTGTAATACTGCACGTCTCTGCAGAGAAACCCAAGATTGTACAATTTTGTCAACTTTCTAAGAAATACTACAAAACCTAACTACATTTGTGTACATCTGTGTGTGTGCATGCATGCGTGTGTGCGTGCGTGCGTGCATGCATGCATAATTATATTAAGATGAAAACAAATGCATCAATTTTGTCTGATGTAAAATGGTCATTATTGTGCCTGTTTAACTTAATAAAGATTCTCTATCATTGTCTAGAGTTCTGCATGGAGCATGCATGGAGTTTAAGAATTACCAGGAACAATTCCTGATGTCATTAGGTAATTGAGCACAAGTGTGCATATTGTGCAGAAAAGGTAATTAATTACTGTACTAATGATTAAGGGTAGTAAATATCCACCAAATAACCTGTGGACCGGGATAAATATTTCACATAGGTGTAAAAATAATCCAATGTTTAAATTAAATTAATATGTCACAATGTCTCTGGAACAATCTACCCCATGCCAACATTAATCACCATTCTCTAAGTCAACCTAATAATACCCTAACATTCTGCACCATGACTTTGGTAATGCTATCTGGCTGGCCACATTTAATCATTCGGTGTGTGTAGAACCCAGACGAACCCAACCACAGCGGCTGAGTAATTGAGCAGAAATAACCATCTCTCGGGCTCAACAGACTGTACAGTGTACGCGGACTACTTGCACATGTAGGTCAAGAACTCATGAAAAAAACCAGCTCTGGGCAGTAACATCTACCTATGCCTCTGGCATCAGTCATGCAGTGTGCTCCCCTCTTTACCATGGCAACTACCCGATTTAGCCAATGACTGCCACTTGAACGTGTGATAGCGTGACATCTAGTCTCATGACATCTAGGCTCATGGATGAAAAGTTTTAATGATAGAAAATTGAATGCGTCATTAAGTCATGAAAATAATAATGATGGGTGTGGCGCTAAAGAGAACAACACAAGTTGAAACATCAGCACAGTGAAGTCAATGTGAAGTTGGCTGATGTGACATACTGACTTTTCACAGTTAACCATTTTCAAATGTATGGAATTAACCAGTTACATGTACAAAAGATCAGCCAAAAGCTATTTAAATGCTGCGGTCATGTAATATTCCCAACCAAAATTTGTTGGCCAAATCTGATGGAGAATATAAAACTTTAATTTCATCAGAGTTCTTAAACTGTGAATTATGCTCATGAAGCAAATTACAGAATATTAACCAAATGGTTATTATAATTATCTAAGGCAGTAATTATTTACAGTTAAATTATAATATACTTATATTTCACGATTAAAATGAAGAGATTAAATTTGTAGCTTTACATATTTTATTGCCCTACAATTTTTTTTTCTTCTTGAGAATGACATGCTTAGTGATGTTTCAGTTGACATGTCAATAAATGAGTCTAAACTGACATGTCTATTTTGACTGACATTCTAGATGACACAACAGTTGACATGTGTATACATAATACACAAGAGTCATGTCTAGACTGATCTGCTAGATGACACTGTAGTTGACATGTCTATACATAAGACACAAGTCAGTGGCATGTCAATCTTGACCTGCTAGATGACACTGTAGTTAACATGTCTATACATAAGACACAAGTCAGTGGCATGTCAATCTTGACCTGCTAGATGACACTGTAATTAACATATCTACACATAAGACACAAGTGGCATGTCAATCTTGACCTGCTAGATGACACTGTGGTTGACATGTCTATACATAAGACACAAGTCAGTGGCATGTCAACCTTGACCTGCTAGATGACACTGTGGTTGACATGTATATACATAAGGCACACGTGACATGTCAACATTGACCAACTAGATGACTCTGTAATTGACATGTCTATACATCAGATGCAAGTGATATGTCAACCTTGCCTTGCTAGATGACCCTGTAATTGACATGTCTACATATATATATATCTTGACCTGTTAGATAACACTAGAGTTGACACACAAGACACAGTGACTCGTACCTGCGAGGTTCTTCATGGTGAGATGTCTACGTAGCATCTCCTTGCGTAGATACAGCACAAGCATGAGCATGGAGCGCGAGAGCATGAAGACGGGGAGAACAGACAGAGAGTAGGGAGAAGAAGGAAGACACAGGGATGAGAAGGGATGAAAAGGGGATGAGAAGGGATGAAGGCACAGAGATGGGTCAGAAGGACGAGGGATGAAAATGGATGAAGGAGCAGGGATGAGAAAAAAGAAAGAGGAATGAGAAGGGATGAAAGAGCAGGGATGAGGAAGAAAGAGGGATGTGAAGGGATGAAGGAGAAGGATGTGAAGAACACAACAAGGGAAGACAGCCCACTACAGATGCTGTGGTAGACTGAACCTGTGTCTGTTGTTGCTGCTCACTGAGATTATTGTCTACTTCCCTGTGTCTTGCACACTTCCTCTGGTTCGGCTGGCTCCGTATCCAAGCTCCAACAATCCCTCTTACTTACTATATATAGTACAACCTAACACAAATCACAGAAACTTCTCCAGTTTCCTTGCAAATACTTTTGACAAAAATAAACATGTTCCAATGTCGCACAAGTTGTCTTTCGCACACACAATAAGACATGACCTGTCAAGCACTGCAGATTTGTTTGTGCCGCAACATGCCGCGGTGTGCCTATTGTATCAACCCACACAGCCCTGCTTCCTACACCTGCTCTATCCAAGCCGTACCGTGCCGAGTCACACCCCTAGGACTGTTCCCAGCTGGGACTGCCTTGAGGTGCACATTCCCCGGACTTCCTGGCTGCTCATGCACAAGCTGCATGTTAGCTTCATAGGAAGGACTTAGGGTCAAATTACATTATATCAATTCCAATTATTATCAATTTCAATTACCAATTACACATACCAATTCCAATTCCACCAAAAAATATTAATTCCAATTCCAAAAAACCAATTCCAAATCGAAATACCACTATGCGAACAAAGCAACCACAGACATATTCAATGCCTAAAAATAACATATTTTAGAGCAGCTTTATTTAATTTCTGCCTATTATGGTACATAATGGCAAGCAAAATATTATATATACAACATATTATAATTCATTGATTATTTGTAGCAAATAATTTGAGTTAAAAAGTTACATGCAATTGAAAAAGTTATTGAAAAGTAAATGAAAATACCTATGACATATTTTAACTTATTCCAATTACATTAAAAAGCAAAACACCAATTCAAATTCCGGAATTGTAATTGGCGTTTCAATTCCAATTACAGTGTAATTGACCCCCGAGTCTGACTGTGTGAAAGTGACTTACAGTAATTTAACAAGATTTTCCATCCAAGCCAAAGGCCCAGATGGCAAGTGGACAAGGAAGCCATTGGCTTATCGAGAGTCCAACAATGTTCATCTACGTGTAACCCACCCTCCTAAGATGTGTCAACCTTGTTTTTAAACATATTTACGCTGCTAGCAGTTATACAATCCGTAGACGATTTGTTCCATTTATTTATTGTACTCTATAGTACTTCCTAATATCTGATATCCAATCGACACTGATCCTTTATTAATTTTACCTCATGTCCTCTAGTTCTGCTATCCTTCTTGAGTGAGAGAAACATATTTCTATCAATATTTTTATACCCATTCAATATCCTAAAAATTTCAATCTGATCTGCTCTTAACCTCCTTGTCTCTAGAGTTGTTAAACCACATTCTTTCAGGCGTTCTTCATAACTAAGGTCTCTCAGTTCTGGAATAATTTTAGTTGCTCTCCTCTGTATGCATTCAAGCGTATCTATATCCTTCTTATGATATGGTCTCCATGCTTGTATACAGTATTCTAAATGAGGCCTAACTATTGCTTTAGGTATTATTAGCTTTTTTTCCTTGTATGTTATGTTTCTTCTAATCAACCCAAGAATTTGATTACCCCTTGAAGCTGCAATACCACACTGCTCTGAAACTTTCATATCAGCGCTTATTGTAACTCCTAAATCCTTTTCTTTTACAGTAGTACCCAGAACAGTATCTCCAATTTTATAGTTTACATCCAAGTTCTCATGTCCTGTATGTAGGCGTTTACATTTCCCAAAACTGAACAACATCTTCCAATTCTCAGACCATTTCACTAATCTGTCTAGATCGTTTTGTAAATGTTGTTTATCACCATCAGTATTAACCTCTCTAAACACTGTTGTGTCCTCCGCAAATTTCAGTACGTTACTTGTTATATTGTCGTCCAAGTCATTGATATATATTAAGAATAATAAAGGTCCTAATACTGATCCTTGTGGTACCCCAGTTTGAAACTTCTCCATCTACTACAACACGTTGTCTTCTGTCAGTCGATCCCTCGTCTATCCACTTAGTAATTTCTTCCAAAAAACATAACATATTTGTTAAGCATGACCTCGCTTTTAGGAATCCATGTTGAGATGAATTTAATAATTTATGCTTAACAAGGAAGTCCACCACATGGTCTTTAATTAATCTTGCTAATAATTTACAAATCACTGACGTTAAACTCACTGGTTTGTAATTCTCTGACTTATTTCTCGAACCCTTTTTAAATAATGGTATGATGTTTGCTTCTTTCCATTCAAACGGAACAACTTCCTCTTTTAATGACAAGTTGAACACTCTTGCAAGCGGTATACTGATTTGTTCTACTGTTTCCATTAATAGTTTTGGAGGTATTCCATCCATTCCCGGTGATTTATTATCCTTCATTGCCTTTATTTTCTTATCTACCATTTCTGTAGTTACAATTAACGGTCCTAAATAGTAAGATTTAGCCTCCTGAAATTTTGCATCTGGAACTGATAATGAACTAATATTCTCTCTGGTAAACACTGGACTGAAGTAACCATTTAGGTCTTCCGCCATTAAACACCCCTGTGATATTATATTTCCAGCACTGTCTTCTAGAGGTCCAACCTTGCCTTGTACGTTTTGTTTACTCCTGACATATGCATAAAAACTCTTGCTGTCATTTTTTATGTTACATGCTAGTTTTTGCTCATAGCTTCTTTTAGATTGTCTAATTTCATTCGTAGCTGTATTAAGTGCCTCTTTGTAATTTGCATAGTCTTTATCCTTTCTGGTACGCCTATAAACCCTCCACATAGTTTGTTTGAACACTATTTTTCTAATAGCTTCTTTTGACAAGTGTTTCTTTCTAGACCGTTTTCCTTGGTTTTTTAAGGGAACAAATTTATCGATGATACTCTCAATTTCATATTTCAGTGCCCAGAAACAAATTTATCACTCTACCACAGAAGATGACTACTTAGTGTTGAATTCACTAATCCTCTGCAAATGTGAATAACTACTGCAGGTGTAAGGAGTCAGACCACAGTTGAAAATTGCATTGGTGGCCATGTTAACGTTTTGTTAGATTATAAGAAAACGTGACCACTAAACATTCTGAAACTTTTTCACAGCAACTGCCATCATCTCATTGACATGCTGATCAAGTTTGATCAAAATCACATATCTCCAGCTCTTTTAAAACGCCCCGACGTGCGATGCCCATCAATTTTGACAAAAATAGCCTTGTATTCATGCGCCCACGTGGCCCATAGCAGAAAAATTCCCATAAATCCCTCCGCCTGTTAAACTCTCCAAAAAATGCACCATTTCACAGCCAATAACTTCTACAAACAAACCTGTGAATATGCCTGCTCAATTGCACTTGTGTCACATCATATGAATTCTTTAAATTCACATATCGCAATTTAATACGCCCTACATTCGTGTGATACAATAAACAGGAAGGTCAACTGTGGTCTTACCCCAAATAGGGAATTTTTTTGTTTCAGAAAGTATCAAATTTTATATAAAGTTGCGGCACAGTGTATATGTAGACACATTATGGAACACTCCTACTTGTGAAGTCATTATTATTTGTTTGACAGCCAAGTCTAAACAATGCTTTGCCCGTATTATTAGCTGAAAACCAGTCACATAATTTAATTATAGGTCGATTTTGACACTTGATAAATCATAGATCATGTACACTAGATTTACATAGCACTGCGAACCAATGAAGCCTGCTTACTGTCCCTTTGAATATACTAATGAGTTTATTTTTAAATTAGTATTCATATAATTGCTTGATTTTAAACCAAACATAGCATAACTTTGTAAGAAAATTGGAAATTTTTCATATTTAACAGGATTTAGGGTAAATTCCAATGTGTCAGGTTTGTCAAATTTTATTATTTATGTGACTGCTTTCATACTTCTAGATGATAAGATACAAGGCGAACGGCTTGATTTCGATACGCCACCATAAAAGGGTATCACATGACCAGATGCCAGTCATGGCCAGATTTGAAAATGCTGATCTACGCAGTGCTTCCAGTGGGTGTGACACAACCAAAATACAACTATTCTGTCCAAATTTGTTACACAATGTTGCTAACGCACTGGGCCACAAGACAAATATCACCAATGACCGCTCTAGTCCAAAATGGTTACCTGTTCCGTCACATACTTATGTCATACCCCCTAATTTTCACAAACTTTCCATTTTGGCATCCGATCTGTATCATGATGTTCGTGATTGCTACTGCTGTCTGCCTTTTCCAAGCAAACTGTTCACTTTTCCTATCAACCTGTGCCTATGGGAATGATTATATCTTATGTTAACCACTTCAGAGTTATGGTTAGCTAGGGATGGGGTTAGCTAGAGATGGGGTTAGTCAGGCATGTGGTTAGCTAGAGATGGGGTTAGCTATGGTTAGGGTTGCAAAGTACTGCACACAACATGAAATTGGTATTGATATGTGGTGAATAGACATTTTGGAAAGGCAACAGTTATTGTTGATATTAAAAATTGCTTATTGTAGACTTTTAGCTTACCACAAGCTCTATAATGCTATTTTAGGATATGAAAAATAATCAAATTGTATTTATTAGCAATGAAATATCATATTAAACATCAACTTGCGCAATACATCAGCTCGTGCACATCAAACGTTATAGTACAAAACTAAAATGTACATTTATTTGACATGTTTTATATTTAGTAGATCGGTTATAGGACACCTCCTAAGGGAGACTGTTAAACAGTTTAAATAGTAGCGGCGTTTAACCAGTAATGATCTTGTTCACTAGATGGAATCAATAACATATATATAATAATATAATATTATCCAGTCTGACACCGACAATTGTCTAAGTCAAACACACACAACATGGAACAGGTTAGCAACCGTTTTTATTTATTTATTTATTTTCCAAAATATGATCCCTAATTATATTATCATAATTGCAAATTATAAAAATTATAAGAAATTTGTTATAACAAACTAATAATTTCATCCAAATTACGTGTAATATCCACAATTAAGCTAATAACAACGACCAAAACATAAGCATATCAACATTTTATAACCGTGTTTGTGACCCCGACTTCCGTCTATTTGGAGTCAGACCACAGTTGAAAATTGCATTGGTGGCCATGTTAACGTTTTGTTAGATTATAAGAAAACGTGACCACTAAAAATTCTGAAACTTTTTCACAGCAACTGCCATCATCTCATTGACATGCTGATCAAGTTGTATCAAAATCACATACCTCCAGCTCTTTTAAAACGCCCCGACGTGCGATGCCCATCAATTTTGACAAAAATAGCCTTGTATTCATGAGCCCACGTGGCCCATAGCAGAAAAATTCCCATAAATCCCTCCGCCTGTTAAACTCTCCAAAAAATGCACCATTTCACAGCCAATAGTTTCTACAAACAAACCTGTGAATATGCCTGCTCAATTGCACTTGTGTCACATCATATGAATTCTTTAAATTCACATATCGCAATTTAATACGCCCTACATTCGTGTGAAACAATAAACAGGAAGGTCAACTGTGGTCTTACCCCATAAGCCACACAGCAATCTGAAGCCAGCTGAGGACCTGGAGCGCCAGCTGGTGAATAAGAATAAACCAATAACAAATTTCAGTGGCGCCACCTAATGGATAATTACATTAAAAGGAATGACTGAAATATTCAACTAAATAAAGGGCAGGAAAAGTTAGATGAAACATAAATCATTCTACTCACTGAGTGGTGTTTTTAACTGCGCACTAACGTTGGACTCTCGAGATGGAGCTGTCTTTCTCAGACTGTGGCTGATGTCTCTCTTTTTTTTCATTGCTGAAAAACAAAAAGAGCAACATTGAGGTTTGAGTCAATGGCTAGAATGTTGTGCAACTGGTGAAGACAGTAAGTGAGCTGAGGGCATTGTGCTTCCAGATGTCATGAATGTAGGGCACAGTCAGTTTAGATATATTAAATTTGAAAAATGTATATCATCTGACATCATAAGTGCATTTGAGCAGGGCCATAGCCAGGCAGAAGCAGTTGAAAGTGAAATGGTGGATTATTCTATGATTATAATAGGCAGAAGGATATTTCACAGTAATTTAGCCACTAGACATGTGCGCATTAATGTATGCACATATTGGTCAAGATTGACTGGTATCGTATAAGCAAGCATTTTACAAAAGTTGGAAATGTGTAAACTCGATCAGCAGATCAAAGAGATGCTGACAAAGGCAGGCAAGAATATTTAATGACAAAATGTGGCCACCAATGCATAAACCAACTGTAGAAAGTGGTTGATCATCAAAATCACAGACTAGTTTATTCACTGTTTATCATAAATAGCTTTTCAAAGCTGTCTCAGACATACTTCTTATTTAAATTTTCAAGACACTGTACATACCAAACATGTTAAAGATATAGTTCTGAAGAGATTATCACAGTGGTTATTGTAATCCAATAATATTTTAATACTTACTCACAGTCAATGTCCAACGTGACATTTCAACAGCTTTCAGCTGCCTTCATCCGACTGACTACCACTAGATGGCGGCACAGTAGTTATTCTGATGAAGCCAGCAAAATATATTATTTGAAGCTAAAGACTTATTTAACAGAATAACTAGTAGTATGTATATGAAACGACTTTACTCACCAATTAACGGAGACGGAGGACGAACTTTGATCCCTGACCGTGTAGTTCGCATGGTGCTGTCACCAGAGGTCACTTTCTCTGAATCGACACTACTACGACTACTCCTCGACGATGGCTCTGGTGAACTACTTTTCCTATTGGATAACGTTGCAATGTGACCAGCAATGTTCAATTTGTGTCTCACAGTGTCTCCACCTGGTGTCTTTGTAGATGATGACAGTCCCCGACGAATGTGACTAGTGGCTCTCCCTGCTGGAGCAGTATCGGGCTTGGCTGGCCCTGCTCTGCTCTTCGCTTCTTCCTTGGGTTTCGACTTCTGATCCCTGCGCGAGTCTATATGGGACACAACGTTGCCCCATTTACATTTTGTTGGAATGGTGCGTTTGTGGACGGAGGCATTATCATCAGCATCCAGCTGCATCTTGGGAGGAGTCTTCCTGCCGGTTTGGTTGAGATCCAACTTGCGGGCAATGCTACTTTTACGTTTCTGCAACTCCGGTTTGGGGCAGTTGTTGGCGAGACTCTTCACGGCTGATACAGTCGCTTTCTTCTGATTCAACATGTTTTTGCTATTCTTCACCTCTAGCACCGTCTGGGGCACCACTGCACCGCTCTTCTTCAGCACTGATGACTCCCTCTTCTGCAACAGGGATGGCTGCTTGTATCTCGGTGATACCTTCCCTGAGCTCACTGCAATCTGAGATGGACCTGACGGAACTATTGGAGGTTTCCTGCCCGCTTTCTCTGTACCAGATCTTGTTCTCTTCCGCTGGGTCACACCGGGAGCTGGGAATGCCTTCATTCTACTTTTCCCTATGGTCACCTTCCCTTTCCCACCTCCCTGTCTTTCGGGTTCCCTTCGAGTCTCACTAGGTGGTGCCAGTGGTTTCTCATGAATGTCTTCCCTTGTGGTGTCAACAGACCTGCCATGACTTGGCTCATCTGTGATGGCATCAATGCAACTATTACTATCTGATGTGAGTGAAAAATTTGGCTGAATATGAGACGTGCTGGGGTAGTCATTGATTGGTGTTGATTGACAGACAGCGCACAGGTCGCGCTCACCTGACTGTGATGACAAATGAAAGTCGTTAGTGACATCACTCGGGCCCTGCAGGAAAAACAAAACAAGCAAGTTTTATTTACAAACAATTTGTGTTTTACATAAATGTTCTTACATCTAATTCTTAGCGTTTGTCACACTTTTTTCTAACATAGCAAAAAGAGGAAACTGGGGAAAATGTTTAAGAACAACACTGGACCACACAAGAAGACAGAGAGGCTTTTGGTACAATGTTTAAGAACAACACTGGACCACCAAGAAGACAGAGAGGCTTTTGATACAATGTTTAAGAACAACACTGGACTACCAAGAAGACAGAGAGGCTTTTGATACAATGTTTAAGAACAACACTGGACTATGCAAGAAGACAGAGAGGCTTTTGATACAATGTTTAAGAACAACACTGGACTATGCAAGAAGACAGAGAGGCTTTTGATACAATGTTTAAGAACAACACTGGACTATGCAAGAAGACAGAGAGGCTTTTGATACAATGTTTAAGAACAACACTGGACTATGCAAGAAGACAGAGAGGCTTTTGATACAATGTTTAAGAACAACACTGGACTATGCAAGAAGACAGAGAGGCTTTTGATACAATGTTTAAGAACAACACTGGACTAGCAAGAAGACAGAGAGGCTTTTGATACAATGTTTAAGAACAACACTGGACTATGCAAGAAGAAAGAGAGGCTTTTGATACAATGTTTAAGAACAACACTGGACCAGCAAGAAGACAGAAAGACTTTTGGTACAATGTTTAAGAACAACACTGGACTACCAAGAAGACAGAGAGGCTTTTGATACAATGTTTAAGAACAACACTGGACTATGCAAGAAGAAAGAGAGGCTTTTGATACAATGTTTAAGAACAACACTGGACCAGCAAGAAGACAGAAAGACTTTTGGTACAATGTTTAAGAACAACACTGGACTACCAAGAAGACAGAGAGGCTTTTGATACAATACGCACAAATGTGATTATGAAAGAAAAGGAAAACTGATCGTGTGTTACTAAAACAATGGAAGAAAAATTGAACTTAACACAATATGGGGAAGATAGGCACCTAGGTTGAACATGCACTGTTCAAATGGATAGGAAAAAGTTAAATGGACACAGTGAGAGTTCAATATAACTACTGGGAAGTGGACTTGGGGCTAATCACATGAATAATAACAACCCAACATAGGTGACATCAGTTCAATGTTTAGTTTAGTCTCAGATAAGTTTTGTATGACATATAACTAATGTAACTTTTGGCATTTGGCCAGCCAATCTGACATATACGAATGTCAAGAGGAGTACATCTCAACAACAATCAGAAAGAAGAGATGGACATACTTGGGCCTTGTGCCGAGAACGATGCCAGAAACTTAAGTGGAACTATCTTAAAAAAGAAAAAGGGAAGGCCTAAAGAAACCCTGAAAAGAACCGTTTTGAAAGAGGGAGAGGTTGTAAAACTCAAAACAATAGACAAGACGGCTGTTGTGGCTCAGCACAGAGGATGGTGATGTGTGACAGTTTCTGCCACATGAGACGCCCTTGGTGCAAGGGGGTAGAAGAAGAAGGGAATTTAACACACTGACCTGCTGTTCACTGACTGTCATTTCACCTTCTTCCATGCTGTCCACTGAACCAGCTTCCTCTGAGAGCATTCTTGCAGTATCACTATTCTGTGCCATGGCGTGGCTGCCAACCTCCATAGCACGTCCCTCCGTCTGCACGCAGTCTTCAACACCATCGGTCGGGTTGTTCATCCGGTTCCTGGTGGCACAGTATTCACAATATTAGTGTATCAAGCACATAAACATAAAAACTAATAAAATATATTATGGGATTATCTTAATATTGACGGATGAAATAACAGTTTACCGATCAATCCTTTAACTGTTAGGAGAAGAAAACATTTTCAGAACTCAGAAATGAGAGATAATTTTGTAGATGAACTCTTGATAGATATATAATAATTTACACCTAGTGTCAATTCAGGGTACATTAAGTAATATTTCAGGTGTTAGTTTATATTGGTTAAAAAATGTATGAATGGACAATGGCAATGACCTTCAAGGTTAAATATCAAAGTGTGTATCCAAAATGTTATCCCAAATTTAACAGTGTATTTTTTACATATCACACAAGAGTTTTATTAAGTTGCATTTCACCAGGGACCACAACATTTGCCAGCAAGCTATATCACTGTCTAGCATCTCTGGAGGCAACAGTGGGTTCAGTGAGTGCAGCCACTGCTATCCTTTGATATGTAATACCATGCCTGTCAAGCCATGTTGCAACTTGTAGTATATTAGTAGGTTCCCTAAAAAACACAAAATACTTCCCATCTACAACCTGGAGGGTCAGACATTTCTATTCTAGGGATGCACTTGTGTTAAAAAAATGAGGGAAAGGGGTGTTTTTCAATGTTTTTCCTCTGTGGTTTATGCTTGACTGGAACTGTGCATTAATCAATCTCCTGGTGCATAGATAATGACACCAGAATGACAGTACATGTTGGATGTCACATAAGATCCCAGATCAGTATTTTACTTCCAGGTTCATGACATACAAATAAAGTGCTGGTGAATTTTGAGGTGGTAGGATGTTTTGTGCCCTGAAAAAGTAGTATATGAACAGTGAAAGTGGCACATTTTGCAGACAACGAGACTTCTGCCATAGAGAAGCATATATTACCAGTGGTAGAAGGACCCCTGGTGTGCGAAGACAGGATCAGGTTTGTTTGGGTGACAAATGACTGGCAGCATGTTCCATGTTGAATTTTTTGAAAACCAAATTGAAGGGTTATAAGAGTTTGATACGATCGCTAAATCACCCGTATGCTCCATAAGCGCCATAGCAGCAGCCAGTGAACACAGGACTTTGGTCCAATCAAGGTGAAGGCCATCTCCCCTCATCAAAAACCATGTTGGTGGGATGTTGACGTCTCCTTCCCAGTCATTTGGGTGGCTGCTTTAGAGGGTTCTAATGTATATATATATATATATATATATATATATATATATATATATATATATATATATATATATATATATATATATATATAAATATATATATAAATATATATATATATCCCTGGAAATATACCCCTTTAATATATATATATATATATATATATATATATATATATATATATATATATATATATATATATATATATATATATATATATATTAAAGGGGTATATTTCCAGGGAAATTAAGTATCCAGAAGGAGTATAGTTTCAGTGAATAAATCCCCCAAAAGGGGTTTTATTTTTTGTACCTGTGAACTAACACAGATTATCGGAATGATCCCCCCGGGGAGAACATCTTGGTTTGCTTGGAACCACAATCACGAAAAAGTATATATACCTAGACCAGTGCATATCACGTAGGTGTTCAACAAGTTGAGTTACTTTATGCAACAAGCATATGGAGTGGCAACACTGCGTGGGTAAAACAGTATATATACCTAGACCAGTGCATATCACGTAGGTGTTCAACAAGTTGAGTTACTTTATGCAACAAGCATATGGAGTGGCAACACTGCGTGGGTAAAACAGTATATATACCTAGACCAGTGCATATCACGTAGGTGTTCAACAAGTTCAGTTACTTTATGCAACAAGCATATGGAGTGGCAACACTGCGTGGGTAAAACAGCAACCAGATGGGCTTTTCGTGTTCTAAGAAGTGATATAAATATACGCTGCTGTGAGCAGTATTTCCTCTGTGGTTTATGCTTGACTGGAACTGTGCATTAATCAATCTCCTGGTGCATAACTAATACCAGGTATCCAAGGAACACTCTGCTTATAAACACTGTTATATAACCTCTCATTCCTGAGACAGTCGGGAGCTTCACATTCATGTCATAGTTCTATGCATGAAGCTAAATTAATCCTGACTCAGGATTCCTGAGCAATTCTTTCATTGAATAGCACTAAGACAGGTGTTGATTCAGTCACTGAGAGTGCATGGGCGAGTCTGTTGTGATAATTCAGAGCTAACCTGCTTGTTCTTAAGTCTCACTCACTATTCCGCCAAATGTCTTTCCAGTGCTACAGACTATCCGAGAGGTCACATCAGCATGTCCGCTAGGGATTTTTAAAATCACAATGTAATGCAATATATAATTTTATTGTATTTAATATTTAAGACATTTTAAAATATGTATTTATGTGTAATATTCAGTCTCTATTGTTGCACATCAAATATACTTATTATTACTTATATCCCGAGAAACTTCCCAACTGTGTACTTACACATCTGTGCCAGTTTCTGTTGGACAATTAGAAGTGTCAGTTTCAGCTCTGGAGAGTACACAGTTGATGTGTCCGCCACTGGTGACACTGACAGGGGAGGCATCAGTAGAGTCGTAGTCCCTCAGCTGCTGTACCTCATCTGGCAACAAGTGGAGTTAAGTATTAGTGCAACGTTACGTGATAGCAAAAACACATCAAGTATTCTGAATAACAGAAATATACCAATGCAGACCAGGATAAGCTATGCTATGAGTGGTGCTACGTGTGGTGCTACGTGTGGTGCTAAGTGGTGCTACATGTGGTGCTATGTGTGGCACTATGTGGTGCTATGTGTGGTGCTGTGTGGTGCTATGTGTGGTGCTATGTATGGTGCTATGTGTGGTGCCATGAGTGGTGCCATGTGTGGTGCTATGTGTGGTGCTATGTGTGGTGTTATATGTGGTGCCATGTGTGGTGCTATGTGTGGTACTATGAGTGGTGCTATGTGTGGTACTATGAGTGGTGCTATGTATGGTGCTATGCGTGGTGTTATGTGTGATGCTGTGTGGTGCTGTGTGGTGCCATGTGTGGTGCCATGTGTGGTGCTATGAGTGGTGCTACGTGTGGTGCTATGAGTGGTCCACTGAGTTAAACTTGGACAATAAATAAGTGTATGGAGGATAGGTTAGCAGCAACAGAATTATGGTTCCTCAGGAGAATACAAAACATTTCTTGGATAAAACATATTACAAATAAAGAGGTTCTACAAAGATCACGACAACAAAGACAATTACTGGATGTGATAATCAGAAGACAGCTGCAATTTCTAGGACATATATTGAGAAGTAAAATGTTATCGAAGGAAATTTCAAAGGACATAAAGCTAGAGGAAGACAAAGAATAAAAAACATTAATAGTTTAAACAAACGGCTTAAAAGACCAGCCAATGACATCCAACTGCTGACAACTGTAAAATTGACAGAATTGTGTAGAGGGCTGTGATCGCCAACGTCATCAGACATGGCACCTGAAGAAAGATGAAAGAATGAAAGGAATAAAGAAAGGCAATACCTCATGCGGGCATAACCATGTTTTCTTGTTAATCTTATTACTTGCTAATTAACTTACTAATTAAAGTTATTAATTAACCTTGTCCTTTAAAATATCAAACACTGATTAGCTGCATATAGAAGTAGTGAGGCGAGTTGAAAGTGACTCTTGCTGCCTGCCAGTGATGTATTGTTTTTGTGTTTCCACAGATTACAGTAGCAGACTGGAACTAGTGAGTGCTGGCAGTTCAATATAATCACAGTTGATCATTTATTTCTGGCCACTCTGACAAGTCTAGTGAAATAAAGACAGGTGTCCATATGGTTGTGAACCTAGTAAAATCTATGCAAGACTTCAAGAAAGTTCTCTTAGAGTTGTCCACTTCTGTTACATGATTTTTTTTCTAATTAAAAATAAGTTACAAGATAAAATAAGGCACAGGATATCATGGCAACTTCAAGAAAATTTTTAAATACACATGTATCTAAACTTATTAATTAACAGAAACAAGTTACATGTCACTAAACCAACCTGTATCTTGAAGGCACTTTTGTTCTGTATATGTCACATCGAGAATGGGAATCTGGTGCACAATGGCGCACCCTGGTGAGTGCAACATAACATTAGGCACCTCATCATATGACAAGCTCGAGGTGACGGTGTCACAGTCTGTCTCCATCTGATAGCCTGTAAAAATCCCACAATGCAAAGGGACATGACAGCAGAATGACAGTACATGTTGGATGTCATAGAAGAGCCCAGATCGGTACTTTACTTCCAGGTTCATGACATACAAATAAAGTGCTGGTGAATTTTGAGGTGGTAGGATGTTTTGTGCCCTGAAAAAGTAGTATATGAACACTGAAAGTGGCACATTTGCAGACAACGAAACTTCTGCCATAGACAAGCATATACTTCTAGTTGTTGGTTACCAGCATATGCCTGTGTCAGTGGTAGAAGGACCCCTGGTGTGCAAAGACTGAATCAGGTTTATTTGGATGACAAATGACTGGCAGCATCTTCCATGTTGAATTTTTTTTAAACCAAATTGAAGGATTATAAGAGTGAGTATAACAGTGAGGCAGACTGGCGTGGCTACAGAGTATAACACAGGGCTGTGATGAAGATGGATTGACAGTTGATGAGATGGGCTTTGAGAATTTATACTAATTTCATATAGCTGCTTGGCACGTCACAAAGTGCTCTCTGACAGTGGTAATCACTCAAACTGCTGTCTCAAGTCTAAGGCCACATGTTTCAAGGCTGCCTCAGCATTTAATTTAGCACATCGTGAATCAAGTTCATTAATGTTCTAATCTGTAATGTGTGAAGAGTTTAAGTAATGCGCATATTTGGTTTAATAAAAATACATTAGTTAAAATGTGCATATTCGGTTTAATAAAAGAAATACTTTGGTTAAAATCATTGAAAGAATTTACTTTGATCGTTAGATGAGGTAACTCGTTAAAATGTAGTCTTGTTACAGAACATAAAAGTGAGCTATGCAGAGCCACTTTTGATCTTAATTATTGTAATAGTTTGTCCAATGATTTCATCAGAACTAAATAACATTTGCACAAATGAGCTAGGATGTCATAGTCATTATTAGATACCTGGTAGGTTAAATTTTTTGCAAAAATTAAATCTCAAACGAGATGAGCAAAAATCAAATTAATGAGGCAGGCTTAACTTTGATACAAACAGTATGAAAACATACACAATGCCACACACAGGTTATATATATAAACAGGAACTGGACAGACAGACAGAAGGCTGCAGACAGGGAGAAGGCTGCCAACAGGGAGAAGGCTGCCGACAGGGAGAAGGCTGCTGACAGGGAGATGGCTACCGACAGGGAGAAGGCTGCCGACAGGGAGAAGGCTGCCGACAGGGAGAAGGCTGCAACAGGAGAAGGCTGCTGATAAGGAGAAGGCTGCAGACAGGGAGAAGGCTGCCAACAGGGAGAAGGCTGCCGACAGGGAGAAGGCTGCTGACAGGGAGATGGCTACCGACAGGGAGAAGGCTGCCGACAGGGAGAAGGCTGCCGACAGGGAGAAGGCTGCAACAGGAGAAGGCTGCTGATAAGGAGAAGGCTGCAGACAGGGAGAAGGCTGCCAACAGGGAGAAGGCTGCCGACAGGGAGAAGGCTGCTGACAGGGAGATGGCTACCGACAGGGAGAAGGCTGCCGACAGGGAGAAGGCTGCCGACAGGGAGAAGGCTGCAACAGGAGAAGGCTGCTGATAAGGAGAAGGCTGCAGACAGGGAGAAGGCTGCCAACAGGGAGAAGGCTGCCGACAGGGAGAAGGCTGCTGACAGGGAGATGGCTACCGACAGGGTGAAGGCTGCCGACAGGGAGAAGGCTGCCGACAGGGAGAAGGCTGCAACAGGAGAAGGCTGCTGATAGGGAGAAGGCTGCTGACAGGGAGAAGTGGAAAGGGATAACAGCCGAAGCAGCTCAACAGTACAAGAACAAGTCAGTCTCACCCCTTTAAATGAGGAAGACCATTCGCCAAATTGCCCAAATGCATGTGGATTCATTTGTTATCTTCCCTTATCAATTAAGCACATGATGGCAATGAGCCTAATGTAGACAGATGTTCTGCCAAAGTCTTGATGCAAAAGATGAAATGTGCCTAGACAATGGTCGTGGTGATAAATGTACAGAGTAGTTCTTGCACAGCAGTGGTTAAACCTTCTAATAAAGTAGTTGCCCATAGAAATGTACCAACAGTAGGGGCAAAAAGGCATTGCCTGCATAGGAGACGAATACGATTGCTGGCATGTCAGTTTTTACACTGACACTAATTTATTAATGTACAGGTAATTATATTGAACAAACAACAAAAACTGCATACATCTACAGATGTAAAAAAGCATCAATATCTGTGGTGGTACCGAGTGACAGATTGTTATTGATTTTTCTCTCCATTGCTCACAGATGGCATAGCATGGACAGTTGGGATGTTTTCAGGCAGTTCTACAGCTGAAATGTTTTCCTTTAGAGGGAATATACAGCTATTTTCATTGGTTAACTGATACAGAGCTAGTTGGGGGTTTCGTATGCACCAATTCTATGAATAGTTTAATCACCAAGTACATATAAATTAATAAATGGCTGTGTGTGGTTGGATGGGGCTGCGTGGGGCTGCATGGGGCTGTGTGGGGCTGCATGGGGCTGCGTGGGGCTGCGTGGGGCTGTGTGAAGCTGCATGGGGCTGTGTGGGGTTGTATATGGCTGAGTGGGGCTTTGTGAAGCTGCCTAGGGCTGTGTGATTTTAACAAGATTTTAATAAGATTGCCATCCCAAACAACAAGTTCCAGATGACAAGTGGACAAGGAAGCCATTGGCTTATCAAGAGTCAATTTTCTCATCTATGTGTAGCCCGCCCTTATCAAATATCTGTCAATTCTATTTTTAAACATATTCACACTACTAGCATTAACACAATCATTTGGCAGTTTGTTCCATTCATTTATCACCCTCTGTGAGAAAGAGTACTTTCTCATGTCCAACCTACACTGCTCCTTAACTAATGCTGCTTTGTGTCCTCTGGTTCTACTGCCTTCTTTAAGTTTGAAGAACATATTCCTGTCAACATCCTCATAACCAATCACTATTTTAAACACTTCTGTTTGGTCTCCTCTTAGTCGCCTGGTCTCTAGTGTTGTCAAACCACATTGTAATAAGTGACTTTCGTAACTAAGGTCTCTCAATTCTGGAATCATTTTAGTTGCTCTTCGTTGTAATCTTTCTAGCTTGTCTATGTCATTTTTACGACATGGCCTCCATGCTTGAATACAATATTCCAAATGTGGTCTAACTATTGCTTTGTACAGGGGTACAATTAACTGTTTCTCCTTATACATGATAGTTCTCCTAATTAGCCCATGAGTTTGATTTCCTTTCGAAGCAGCAATCCCACATTGCTCTGAAACTTTCATGTCAGCACTAAATGTTACTCCTAAGTCCTTTTCTTGTGTGGTTCTACCTAGTACAGCATCCCCCATTTTATATAATCTTTGTCCATGTTTCCTTGTCCTATGTGTATACATTTACACTTCCCAAAATTTAATAACATTTGCCATTTTTCTGACCATTTAACTAATTTATCTAGATCATCCTGTAAACTTCGTTTATCTGTCTCATTAGTAACCTTTCTGAATACTTTTGTGTCATCTGCAAATTTGAGTACTTTGCTAGATATGTCATCTTCCAAATCATTTATATATATTAAAAACAGTATAGGGCCTAATACTGACTGTGGGGCTGTGTGGGGCTGTGTGGGGCTGTGTGGGGCTGTGTGGGGCTGTGTGGGGCTGTGTGAAGCTGCCTAGGGCTGTGTGGGGCTGCGTCTGGCTGTGTGAAGCTGCCTAGGGCTGTGTGGGGCTGCGTCGGGCTGTGTGAAGCTGCCTAGGGCGGTGTGGGGTTGCGGGAGGGGGCTGCATATGGCTGAGTGGAGCTGTGTGGCTATGGGTTACACATTGTATGACAATATTATATAAATAATTTTACTAATTGTTTTGCAACAAATTATTGACTACACCCCAAATTTATGTTGCCTATTTTATATTTTTTATCTGGCGCCAAAAATTACTTTGAAGCTGAGTGTAAGCGATTGTGACTGTGATATTATTATCATATGACAAGGCAAATCTGCACATTCGAACATCAAAAAAGGTGATGAAATGTGTCTTTACCCACAAAATGTATATAATAATATTATAACAAACTGCATACTCCGCAACTAACAATGCATTGTGTATAGTTGCTGCAATTGTATGTTTATAATGATGAAAATAAGATGGGCCCTGATTCTACATAAATGCAAAGACACCTACCTGTATCAATGCTGGACACTGAAATGATGGACACTGGACGTTGGCGGTCACTCACAGTGTCCAAGTCAACGCCTGTGTCCGTACTGCATGTTGACAGCACCGACACAGGTCTCTCCCTCTTGTGGTGACCTTCAGAAAGGTCAGCCAGCAGTTGGTCTTCCGTATTTGTGTCTTTTAATTTGCTGCTATGTTCTCCATCACAAACAATCATTTGACTAGATTGCACTGTGTTGTCGTCACTGGGCAGGTCAACGGTCAGTACTGGGCATTCTGGTTCCTTGACCAGAGCTTGTTCCTCTGTGGCCATAGTGACACTTTGTGTGGCTTCACTGACCGGTTGAATTGTCCAAATGTCCGCTACACTGGACGGTTCTTGCACAGAGGTCATCGTATACTCCTGCCCAGTAGACTCAATGTCCTGATTACTTCCATCACCAGTTGTCACCAAGTAATGAGCATCGTCATCAGTTGTGACTAAGTCATGGCCACCGTCACTAGATGTGACCACATCATGGTAAGGGTCACCAGTGGCGACCAAGTCATGGCTGTTATCAATAGTTGTAACTAAGTCATGTTCACCATCTCCAGTTGTGACCAAGTCATGGCTATTGTCACTAACTTTGATGAAGTCATTGTCACCATCATCAGAAACTAAATCATGGCTAACATCATCAGCTGTGACCAAGCCAAGGCTAATGTCATCAACTTTGATAAAGTCATGACCACTAGATGTAACTAAGTCATGACCATCATCATCAGTTGTGACCAAGTCATGGCCAACATCATCAGCTACAACCAAGTCATGGCTACCGTCAGCAGCTGTGACCAAGTCATGGCCACTGTCATCGACTTTGACAAAATCATGGTCAGCAAGACCAGTTGTAATTAAGCTGTGGCCAATGTCATCAGTTGTGACCAAGTCATGGCTAACATCATCAGCTATGACCAAATCCTGGTCACCACCATCAATGACAACATCCCCTGTGACCTTCACAGGTGACACAGGGGTCGATGTGTGACCTCCATGGACCTTCAGCTGCAGCGGGACGACCGGTGTAACGAGTTCGGTCGTGCCATGGTAAACTTGTGGTGTTGGTGATGGACTGCCATCCTTGTGGTGTAGCTCTGGAGAAGAAATGTCTGACATGTCCCAATCTAGTTCATAGTCTGGGGGTGTTGCACACACTGACCGGTGGTCCAGATGGAGACTGAGGCTGCCAAGTTGGGTATCACTGAGTAGCCCCAGGCTCGAGGCATTGCTTAAGTGTGAGGGGGTCAGGGGGTCAAACCCTTCTCTCCATGTGGTGCCGTCAAGGAGGCTGCTGACCACGGCAAACTGGCTCAAAGACCGCGGAAGCTTTGCTCCCCTCGTGAAGGCCGGATTAAGCAGGTCAGGGATTGAGGAGTGGGAGCGTGGGAGACCCTGCCGCCTGGTGGTGATATTGGGCTCGACCTTGAACGTGTCGTTTAACTGCTGGGTCGTCAGGTCACTCTCCGGACTGTTCGGTTCAATGTCATATGCAAATGTCAATGCCTTGTGAGGGTCAATATAGGATTGCAATGGGTAGTTATCAGAACTGCTGTGCAGATCAAACGTTGGTTTGTTTTGATTGGTGTTGTTGTCCCTTTTTTTGACTGTTCCCTTCACAGCCAATGAGCTCCTCCCTAAGGTCCTCCCACGGGGCTGTCCACCCTCCTGATTCCCACTCAAGGAAGCTTTCTTTGACTTAGGTGGTGGTCGCCCGAGCTTCGATACTGACTTTCTGTCTTTAGCTAATCGTGCCACTTTTGATCCAGGCGGCAACGAATGCTGTTGTTCTTTTGACGATTTTGTTTCTGTGCTAACGGTTTTTGACACTAGTGCCACCTTGTGGCTTGGTGCAAATATGCCTCGATTGGGTGGACATGTGAAGTATCGCACTCCCTTCAACGCCCCATCATGTTTCCCGTCAAGACAGCTTAACTCAATTCCACACCAATCACCCGCAGCAAACTTAGTTGGCCCAAAATATCGCAGAATGCCCGATTTCACGCCCGATATAGACACAGTGTCTCCCAGTAGCAAACGTGCCGAGGCTGCATCACTTGTGGACACAACGATGTCCGAACTTTGTTGCTGTTTTTGCTGACTAACACCAGGTGGCAGTTTCTGTGATGTAGTAGCTTTGATTCGTGGTGCGAGCAGGAAGGAACGTCGCTTGGATTTGGTCGTTGCACCTTCACTGTCGCCATTCTGAAAGACACGAGAAGCAGCATTGCAGATGTCAGAGTAATTTTATTCTATTAAGCTGCTGATTCACTTACGCGACACAATCTATTACAGCAGGAATAGGGAATGATTCTGTCCCAGGAAATATATTTGATTAAACTAAAATGGCTGATTCTGTTATTCGTGATTCTGTTACACAGAATCCATTGTATTGCAATGGACTCCATTGTAATGCAATGGACTCCATTGTAATGCAATGGACTCCATTTTAATGCAATGGACTCCATTGTATTCCAATGGACTCCATTGTATTCCAATGGACTCCATTGTATTACAAAGGGTCATAAATCGGTATACAATATAAAATCATCAACAGCTCAATGATTACACAGAGGAGATAAGGAGCCTAAAGGAGGATAAGGAAGGACAAAAAGGTGGGTCTTTAGATGAAGCTGAAATGCTGTTATATTTGCTGCTGGCTTAATGCTAACAGGGAGTAAGTTCCACAACATTGGCGGAGCACCAAGACACACTAGCTCCAATGTTTATTTTAACTCTGGGAACAAAAAGCAGATTGTCACAAAGAAAGATGGTAAATCAATTAAAGCACAACATAAACTGCAGCTTTAATGTTACATCATGGATACATGTTACATCATGGATACATGTGTGATGGATTATTAATTATGATGTAAGCAAGAGACGGATCGGCCACGTGTTGCAAAAGGAGGATGACAATAACCAAAATTACCTTGAGATGAACCCCCGAATGAAAACGAAAAATGAGGATGACCAAAAACACCACAGAAAAGAACTCTGGAGGAAATTATGAAAAAAGCACCTCAGCTAGAGCGAGGCTGCTAAACAAGCTGCAGACTGCCGGAAGTGGAGATGTCTTGTTTCTGCCTTATGCCCCAGTAGACATCAAGAGGGTTACGTAAGTAAGTGAGCAAGCATAAATACAATATTATCCTATTAAAGGTGCGACATCACACAATGTATAAACACTTTGAATTGGGTTTTTGGAAATAACACTGACATCACAGAGACTCGATATAACCTTGTGGAGGGACATTTGGAGAACATATATTTGAATTTGGAAAAATTGCTGCCACTAATTTTTATTTCAAAATGTCAGTTAAGACATACGAGCCATCCTTCTTTCCATTATCTTATAGTGACATGCCATGCCATGCTGAAATTTAATTAATGTGTGCAGCGAAATGGCCAATAACAGGCCAATAACACTGAACAAAAGTTTTATTTTGACCCACAAATGAGATTACACATACATATTTCTGTGTGTATAAATACAACATAAATGATACAAAAAATAGTACACAAAAACAAAAATGGGGCTAATGACAAATATGTTGCTGTCAGGAGCCACTCATTTATATCAAATTATCTTTGGCCTCTTTGTTTTCTTTTTTATACGAAGTGTATCTTTTTATAATTTTGGTTATACCTAAAAAGTGTCTAGCAATATGTGTGTCTGTAATACAGATGTGAATAATTTAATGCATAGTAATAGTACACTCAAATGTATGCATTGTTTGCTAAGTGAAAAACACAAATACATCCTTCCATATAATATGTATATTTTATTAGTTATGGTGATTTGCCGACATGTAAAACAATTTGGTACTGTACATGTGTCTTTATAGTTTTGTAAGAAGTATTGTTTTAAATAGTATGCAAAGCCTCGTAAACTGTGAGTGAACATCTTTGCTACAACTACTTCTGGAGTTTCATGTGCTACAACTACTTCTGGAGTTTCATGTGCTACAACTACTTCTGGAGTTTCATGTGCTACAACTAGTTCTGGAGTTTCATGTGCTACAACTACTTCTGGAGTTTCATGTGCTACAACTACTTCTGGAGTTTCATGTGCTACAACTACTTCTGGAGTTTCATGTGCTACAACTACTTCTGGAGTTTCATGTGCTACAACTACTTCTGGAGTTTCATGTGCTACAACTACTTCTGGAGTTTCATGTGCTACAACTACTTCTGGAGTGTCATGTAGTAAGTTGTATTTAAGATTTTTTGTTGCAAATTCATGTTTGTTCTAGATGTATGTATATTTTTTGTCTTGCGAGTATCATGACAGTATATGTCATAATTTTATGTCATAATAATAGTTTTTTCCTGTTTAGAGGACGAACATGATATGATATGAAATGAGAGATATTCACTGCAGTACCAATGTAATTTGGTTATTCCATGGCAAAATCAAGTAATTATAAAGCTAATGCATTAGCAATGTAAGGTAATAAATTTAAAACTAAAAAGACCCTAATTATTAAGGGTCATGCCACTTGAGAATAGTACTAAGTACTGGAATTTTAGGATTATGCATATAGGCCACAGGCCAAAAACATCAGCACCAATGAAGAAGTCCAAAATCACCTGGATGGCCAGCCATTAGCATGTAGAATGTCAGACACATAAACAGGACAAGATTCCTGCCCTGCCTAAAGCAAGGACAGCAGGTGATCAATGGTTTACCTGAGGAAGAGTTAACCTAGGGACAAGGCAATAAATTCACCTCCATTATAACTGTGTACTTAGCCAATATTCCCAGTCAGGAGCTGCCCAGTAGCAGCTCAAATCCAAGAATTTGGCTACACCATTAGCAGTGCTTAGCTTGCTACCATTACTGGGGAGGAACCTCACTCATCTCCCCACTGGCAACCTTCAAAGCAGTGCATCAGCATTTAGTTTTGCAAACACATTTTTAACAGTGCTGTTTGCTTTTCACAAAGCCCTGTCCACCAATAATCACAAAGCCCCCTGTCCACCAATAATCACAAAGCCCCCTGTCCACCAATAATCACAAAGCCCCCTGTCCACCAATAATCACAAAGCCCACTGTCCAGCAACAATCACAAAGCTCACTGTCCACCAATAATCACAAAGCCCACTGTCCACCAATAATCACAAAGCTCACTGTCCACCAATAATCACAAAGCCCACTGTCCAGCAACAATCACAAAGCTCACTGTCCACCAATAATCACAAAGCCCACTGTCCAGCAACAATCACAAAGCTCACTGTCCACCAATAATCACAAAGCCCACTGTCCACCAATAATCACAAAGCCCCCTGTCCACCAATAATCACAAAGCCCACTGTCCAGCAACAATCACAAAGCTCACTGTCCACCAATAATCACAAAGCCCACTGTCCACCAATAATCACAAAGCTCACTGTCCACCAATAATCACAAAGCTCACTGTCCACCAATAATCACAAAGCCCACTGTCCACCAATAATCACAAAGCCCACTGTCCACCAATAATCACAAAGCCCACTGTCCACCAATAATCACAAAGCCCACTGTCCACCAATAATCACAAAGCTCACTGTCCACCAATAATCACAAAGCTCACTGTCCACCAATAATCACAAAGCCCACTGTCCACCAATAATCACAAAGCCCACTGTCCACCAATAATCACAAAGCTCACTGTCCACCAATAATCACAAAGCCCACTGTCCACCAATAATCACAAAGCTCACTGTCCACCAATAATCACAAAGCCCCCTGTCCACCAATAATCACAAAGCCCCCTGTCCACCAACAATCACAAAGCCCACTGTCCACCAATAATCACAAAGCCTCCTGTCCACCAATAATCACAAAGCCCACTGTCCACCAATAATCACAAAGCCTCCTGTCCACCAATAATCACAAAGCCCCCTGTCCACCAACAATCACAAAGCCCACTGTCCACCAACAATCACAAAGCCCACTGTCCACCAATAATCACAAAGCCCACTGTCCACCAACAATCACAAAGCCCACTATCCACCAATAATCACAAAGCCTCCTGTCCACCAATAATCACAAAGCCCACTGTCCACCAATAATCACAAAGCCCACTGTCCACCAATAATCACAAAGCCCCCTGTCCACCAATAATCACAAAGCCTCCTGTCCACCAATAATCACAAAGCCCCCTGTCCACCAATAATCACAAAGCCCACTGTCCACCAATAATCACAAAGCCCACTGTCCACCAATAATCACAAAGCCCCCTGTCCACCAACAATCACAAAGCCCACTGTCCACCAATAATCACAAAGCCCCCTGTCCACCAATAATCACAAAGCCCACTGTCCACCAATAATCACAAAGCCCCCTGTCCACCAATAACCACAAAGCCCACTGTCCACCAATAATCACAAAGCCCACTGTCCACCAATAATCACAAAGCCTCCTGTCCACCAACAATCACAAAGCCCACTGTCCACCAATAATCACAAAGCCTCCTGTCCACCAATAATCACAAAGCCCACTGTCCACCAATAATCACAAAGCCCCCTGCCCACCAATAATTATACTAAATAGTGTTGTTATTTGCAGAATTTGTTATGCGCAGATTTTGAATAAACCATTTGGAAAAAAAACTGCAGCTAATCATGGGCCTGATAAGTTAGCAAAATATCCACCCATAGGCTGGCATGGTTGTTGAGATGATAAAAAAGTCATGCAAAAGTCTTTTGGATAGCACGCCCAAATGTGCAAAAAAAATGTGTAGGCAGTATAAAGGGTGCAGAAACATGCAGACAGTATAAAGGGTGGATCATAATATTGATGTACATAATTATATATTGATATATAATATCTAAGGCCAGGCAAGTAATTATTCCATCCAACAGTGTAAATGGGCAATCATGCTGATGCAGATTGAATTAGAATCACTCTAATTTTTAATAAAGTTTCTAATTTGATCATTGTTTTTATTAATATTTGTAAAACACTGAAAATTATGTTAATGGTGCAATGTATCATGCCAGCCGAATCCACATTTCAAATGTGTCACTCCTCCTCACCACCAGGGGACTGCCGAGTACAACAGTACCCCTGACAGACAATCCTGTTGAAACATGGAACTATGTAATGTTCAGGATGTAACTTAACTTTAATTGGCAGTGGATCCGTCGTCATTGGTCGGACAGGTAATTCCTGGAAATGCCATATGAAGTAGCGAATTGAGGATATTTAACAAGATATTTAACAAGATTGCCATCAAAGGCAAAGGCCCAGATGGCAAGTGAACAAGGAAGCCATTGGCTTTTTGAGAATCCAAAATTTTTCATCTATGTGTAACCCGCCCTCCTGAGATATGTGTCAACCTTGATTTTAAACATATTCATGCTGCTAGCAGTTACATTTGTTGTAGATAATTTGTTCCATATTCAATATCATAAAAACGTCAATTTGATCTCTTCTTAACCTAACCTCCTTCTCTGTAGGGTTGTTACACCACATTCTGTTAGACGTTCTTCATAACTACTATCTCTCAGTTCTGGAATCATTTTAGTTGCTCTCCTCTGTATTTATTCAAGCATATTTATATCCTTCTGGTTCTCCAAGCTTGAATACAGTATTCTAAATGTGGCTTAACCATTATTTATACAGAGGTATAATTAGCTTTTTTCTTGTAAGTTATATTTTTCCTAATCAACCCAATAATTTGGTTACCTTTGAAGTGCAATACCTTTCATATGAGCACTTTTTACTCCCACGTCCTTTTCTTCTTTTACGGTAGTACATAAAACAGTATTTCCCATTTACAGTTTACATCCAAGTCCTGTGTGTAGGCATTTACATTACGTAAAAAAATAACAATATCTGCCATTTTTCAGACCATTGAACTAATTTGTCTAAATTGTTTTGTAAGTGAAGTTTATCACCATCAGTGTTAACCTTTCTAAACACTTTTGTGTCATTTGCAAATTTCTGCATGTTGCTTGTTATATTATCATCCAAGTCATTGATATATATATATATATATATGAAGAATAATAAAGGTCCTAATGCTGATCCTTGTGGTACCCCACTCAATACGTATTTCCAGTTTGAAACCTATCTACTACAACACACTGTCTTCTGTCAGTCAGCCATTTTTCTATCCAGTCGATTATGCCATCCCCGATATCATTGGATTTTCAATTAAGTACTGGTAGTAATCTTTGATGTGGCACTTTGTCCAAAGCTTTCTTAAAATCTAAGTAGATAATATCTACTGGTGATCAATCGTCTATCCACTTAGTGATTTCTTCCAAAAAACGTAACATATTTGTTAAGCATGATCTCGCTTTTAGGAATCCATGTTGAGATGGATTTAATAATTTATGCCCAACAAGGAAGTCAACCATATGGTCTTTGATTAACCTTTCTAATGATTTACAAATCACTGATGTTAAACTCGCTGGTCTGTAATTCTCCGACATTTCTCTAACCCTTTTTAAATAATGGCATGATGTTTGCTTCTTTCCATTCAAAAGGGACCACTCCTCTTTTAATGACAAGTTGAACGCTGTTTCAAATGGTATACCAATTTGTTCTACTGTTTCCATTAATAGTTTTGGAGGAATTCCATCCACTCCAGGGGATTTATTGTCCTTTGTTGCCTTTATTTTCTTAGCTACTATTTCTGGAGTTACAATTAACTGCCCTAAATAGTCCGACTTAGTCTCCTGAAATAGAGTATCTGGAACTGGTAACAAACTTATATCCTCTCTGGTAAACCCTGAACTGAAGTGTCCATTTAGGTCTTCTGCCATTAAAAACCCTTGTGGTATTATATTTCCAGCACTGTCTTCTAGAGGTCCTACCTTGTCTTGTATGTTTTGTTTACTCCTGACATATGCATAAAAACTTTTGCTGTCATTTTCTATGTTACATACTAGTTTTTGTTCATAGCTTCTTTTAGATTGTCTAATTTCATTTGTGCCTCTTTGTAATTTGTGTAGTTTTCATCCTTTCTGGTATGCCTATAAACATTCCATATAGTTTGCTTGTACGCTATTTTTCTAATAGCTTCTTTTGACAAATGTTTTTTCTAGACCGTTTTCTTTGCTTTTTCTAGAGAACAAATTGATCAATAATACTCTCAACTTCATATTTTGGAATGTTCCAAGATTCAGTTGCAGTCTTATTCATCAGCATGTTATTCCAATCTAGCTTTGCTAAGTATTTTCTCATATCTTTATATTTACCTTTGTGGAAGTTTCTTCTTTTTTTATTTGTACTTTCTGATTTTACTTTGATGTCAAAATGTATTTGATTACGATCACTGTTACCCAATGGTTCATGTATTTTGATATTGTCCACTAATTCATTTTGTGAAGATAAAACAAAATCTAATACATTCTCTCCCCTGGTTGGTTCTAGCACGTGTTGAGTAAGAAAGCTATCCTGAATTAAAAACAGAAACTGTTGGTCCACATCCCCTGTACTCTCTAGAGATTTCCATTGTATGTGTCCGTGGTTAAAATCTCCCATTATGATACATTCCACTTTACTCACTTCCTTTATAGCGTTTTGTATTTTTGTGTTATCCTTCATTTATATTTGGACTTCGGTAAACTAATCCAATAATTACTGTTGAATTTCCTGTAACTACATAACCAAACAGTTTCATCGATTCATCAATTTGCTTCCCTCTCTAATTTTATTTTATAAGCCTGAATAAATTCTTTAATATATAAAATAACTCCCCCTCCCCTTATTCCTATTCAATCTCTCCCAAACATTACGTATCCCGTCAGTCCTAATTCAGCATCTGGGTTTTTCAGAAGAGACACTAAAAGCCGTTGGTCCCTTCTACCTGGTGTCTATGCCAGGGGAAGTACAAGATCCCACACAGGGGGTAAATGTGTAACCTGCTGCTGACTCCTTCAACTACAAGTCACAGCCGGAGCATATTATATGATGCCACTCAGTCAATTTGGCTAACTACCTGGCCTGAGGACAAGACTGAATGAAAAAACCATCTGTCATTGGTCTAGTTAAATACAACATCTGAAATTACAACTGTTGGGTGACTTAACATGGAATGACCAAGACATAACCTTGGAACTTGATATGTAAGTGACTAAGTGATGTTTATTCTGCAGTCAACTTTGAGACATTTGTGAAGTCAATGGGTCAAAAGTGCAAGCCCAGGGCACAAGACATGACAAGTAAGACATATCTGGTGGTTTCTACCTATCTCTGGTTCACATAACAATGGTGGAGTAATGGACTCATATCAACATGGCCATGTGGTATATGTCACAGTCTACATAGTGCATGTTCCCAGCCATCACATGCATAAGACTGTATAAAAGCTGTTTCCACAAGGGTCATTGTCTTACTTTCAGGTTCATGCCAGACAAATGAAATGGTGATCATTCTGAGATGGTATCCACTTTGGGGGAATTTTTGCTGTAACAGTAGGATCTCTTGCATGTGCCAGTGATGGTAGGATCTCTTGCATGTGCCAGTGATGGTAGGATCTCTTGCATGTGCCAGTGATGGTAGGATCTCTTGCATGTGCCAGTGATGGTAGGATCTCTTGTATGTGCCAGTGATGGAAGGATCTATTGCATGTGCCAGTGATGGTAGGATCTCTTGCATGTGCCAGTGATGGTAGGATCTCTTGCATGTGCCAGTGATGGTAGGATCTCTTGCATGTGCCAGTGATGGTAGGATCTCTTGCATGTGCCAGTGATGGTAGGATCTCTTGTATGTGCCAGTGATGGTAGGATCTCTTGCATGTGCCAGTGATGGTAGGATCTCTTGCATGTGCCAGTGATGGTAGGGTCTCTTGCATGTGCCAGTGATGGTAGGGTCTCTTGCATGTGCCAGTGATGGTAGGGTCTCTTGTATTTGTCTTAATAAGCATGTGTTTTATGTTACATATTTTATTTCAGATAAATAATTCAACCTTGATCCAAGAATATAATCTGTGGAAGTAGCTATAATTAGACTAGTCTTAATGCCTAATTAATTGTTCCTCTCACCTGTAGCTGTAAGTCTGTAACAGGAAAACGTATCTATATTGAGAAGTACAATGGGAAGTACACATAGTTACAATGGGAAGTACACATAGTTACAATGGGAAGTACACATAGTTACAATGGGAAGTACACATAGTTACAATGGGAAGTACACATAGTTACAATGGGAAGGAGCCATAACAAGAAATAGCCATAACGGGCCTACAAATATCCAGTCTCATTATATCCTCGTTTCACACATCCCCTCAGCACACTGGGTGGTCAACATGTCCTCAGGTATCTACTCTTCACCAGCATAGAAGGGGTGACTACCAGCTGAACTATGTCACAGCTGATTAACAAGATTGCTACCCAAAGCAACCAGCTCTAGTTGACAATTCATTAAGGGGGGGGAGCAGAGAGAAGGGGCGGCCGATAGAAAACTATGGAAAGAAAGAAAGAATATAAAGAGTGGTTCGACAATACAGGGTGTACTAGGAACAAGGAGGCAACCACCTCTAGTTGATAAGTAGACAATGAAGCAATTGGTTTATCAAGAGTTCAACAATTGTTTATTAGTATGCATAGCTGCATGTATATATTATATATATATATATATATATATATATATCCGTATCAGATATATATATATATATATCTGATACGTGCAGCTATGCATACTAATAAACAATTGTTGAACTTTATTAGTATGCATAGCTGCATGTATCAGATATATGCATATATATATATATATATATATATATATATATATATATATATATATATATATATGATAATTATGTGCAGCTATGCATAGTAATAAACAATTGTTGAACTCTTGATAAACCAATTGCTTCATGCTACACTCTATTAGACATTTCTCACAAGTAAGGTCTCTACTGTAGCAGCAACAAAAGGACACAGGGACCAATCCTGTGCAGGTTGTCACATGCTATCAATGCTTGATTGTCATCAGTCACTCTTGACATATATGACACATCTAGTTCACAAGTTGTTGCAGTCAATGCAGTATAATCATTTGTATTCATATCTACAATTCATGAGAAGGGGGACGGAGAGAGGGCGGCCAATAGAAAACTATGGAAAGAAAGAATAGAAAAAGTGGTTCGACAATACTAGGAACAAGGAGGAAGTGCACATCTACCACATGTGTCAGATATAAAGTAGGGGGGAAGGAAGAAGGTCTGCTATGTTCCATTAAGAGAAGCAAGCTGGTTAAGAACGGCCATATTCACCACCAGGGGGCTGCCAAGTACAAGAGTACACTGGCAGATCGACCATGACCGAGCTAGAAAAACTCAAAAACAAGAACACTGGACAAAGCATAGGGAGGTCAGAAACCAAATAAAACAATTACTAGTGGATGCCTATGTTACGAATTTATTACACTAAAGCAGGGGTTGGCAACCTGCGGCTATTTCATTTCATAAAAAAATCGTACGTCTTGTCTAGACTAAATTCTAGACGAGATGTCTAGACAAGACATATCACATAATGCAACTCGGTAATACCATTTCCACGCGATGAACATATCAAATATTTCTCACTTCCTTAAAACTTTAATTAATTAAGTTTTGCCCACATGCAGACATGAATGTTCTATCTTTTTGTGTTTGAGTGATAATGTGTTGTTTTGAATAACACTCGTTAAATCACTGGCAGTTCCAGCACCTTCCGTCCCAGATGAATGTGCAATATTAACAATTTAGATTAGCGTATTCATTGAGAAGAAGGGTGGAGAAGTACCGGCATTCATTGACCCCTTATGGATGTGCGATTTTGCATTTTAGTTTATGTCACGCAGCACCTCACTCTGCTGAACGCCCAACTCTAGATAAGAGAACAACTAATCAATGAGCTGTGCCAGTTTGTCTCTGCTTTCGAGACCAGGTTTCGATTGTGGGAAACACAACTGCGGGATGCAAATTACTTCCCGACACTCATAGAAAACAAACTAGCTACTCCGGACACGTAGGCCTTCGTAGCATTCATTGAGCTGCTGAGACGGGAGTTTGCTGACCGATTGACAAGTCTCAGGGCTTGCAACAGGGAGTGAAAAAGAAGATGAACTTCGTATAATGCAAGCCATGAACGCATCTAACAGATGGACATTTGGATGATGTGCTGAGGCTCGCAGTGCAAAGTCTGCAGCCAGATGTGGGACACTTGGTGGCACAGCAACATATCTAGCATCAAGTGCCAGTGGCTCACGGGTCAACATGGCGTCAGCGGCATGCCAAGAACACGTAACATGAATAATGTGTGTTTTTGAACAGCATAGTGACCATCGAACTGTTGTTCAAAATCAGACCTATTTACAACAGCAACGTATGTATATTGCATGCATATATATACATATATATATACACATATATATACATATATATATATACATATATATGCATGCAACATATACATACATACACATGCGTGTGTGTATGTGTGGCCCGCTGACCTATTCCAAGTAACTAATTTGGCCCTCCGTTCAAAAAGGTTGCCGAACCCTGCACTAAAGCAACCGAGAAACCTAAACGATTCTGGTCTTACATTAGGAATTTACAATGAGACCAGGTCAGCACCTCCCCACTACATTTTGATAACACTATCAGAACTGACAGTAGTGGCTCTCAATCACTAATTTCAATAAATTTTCACAAAAGATCTTGAGAATATGCCCTCGATGGGAGATAATCCTTATCAATCCATGTCAGATATTAATTTTTCATGCAAAGGAATTCAGAATCTTTTGGATAACTTATGAGTAAATAAAGCACCTGGTCCAGATCGAACCCCTGTCAGAATCCTTAAGGACTGTTCTGGTGAAACAGCACCAATTTCACAATTCATCTTTAATCTCTCCTTCCACAAAGGAGAACTCCCTGATGACTGGCAAACTGCTGATATGTGCCATTTTCAAAAAAGGTAACAGAAAAAACTACTGACCTATTTCTCTCGCCTCTGTGTGCTGTAAAACATGTCTTATTCCACTCTATCATGGAACATCTTAATAAAAACAACATGGTTTCTGCGTTAAAGTCGGTTAGTCTCAACAGTTGGTTCTCTTGCAAGATCTTCAGACAACCATAAACAGACAGATGTTCTAATCCTAGATTTCTCCAAAGCTTTTGACACTGTCCCTCACCAGAGGCTCCTTCTCAAACTAAGACACTGTGACATCCTTCTTCTTCTTCCTGTTAAGAGCGTCATGCAGCGTGTTTCTACATGTCGTCTACACTGCCTGCTGAGTGCCTCTCACGCGCCGGGAATCAGTGGGTTAAAGACAGAGACCACCACTCTTTGACTCCACGACAGCTTATGCATTTACCCACTACAGTGTATGTGGGATCTTTAACTTCTCCTGGAAAAGACACCAGGGAAAGACATGGCGTATGATCAGTTCTTGGCTTACAAATAGGACACAGCAGGTTGTAGTTGATGGTGATGCTTCACGCAAAATCCAGATGTTTTCCGGTGTTCCACAGAGTACTGTGCTTGCATTGCTCATGTTTCCATTATGCTATTGATATATTGCTAATTATATTGAAGAAGATATTACTTCCCACATTAAACTATTTGCTGATGACTGTCTACTGTTCAGGACAATTATAAGTGTTGCTGATACAGTTGCTCTTTAAAACGACCTCTGTAAAATGTCACTCTGGGCCCGGAAATGGCAAATGACTTTTCATCCAGAAAAATTCTATACACTCCATATGTATACAACCCAAAACCCATTAAATTGTACTATGTCATGGAAGGTGTCACTCTCACGGCTGTAAGTCACCATCTATATCTTGGAGACAAATTACAGCGAGATCTTAAATGAAAAACTTACATTGATAACTTCACCTCTAAAACAAATAAAACTTTCGGAAGAAGTAAAGGCAAAAGCATACACCCCCCTTGACAGGCCTAAGCTCGAATATTCCTCAGCCACATGGGACCCATACTGTAAATGTCAAATTAATCAAATGGAAAAAATCCAATGCAGGGCTGCACATTTTGTACTACACAATTATTCTAGAGAATCCAGTGTTACTAGTATGTTGTCAACACTTAACTGGCCAACATTCCAAAACAGAAGGAAACTTGCAAGGTCTTCCACAAAGCCATACACCAAATGATTCTTCCAGTTATCCATGTAGATGTAGATTCAAGCTGAATTGTTGACAGTCAGATAGTATACTGACGCATGCTAGATGTGCACTAATAGATAACTTTGTCATGGTTGAATAAAAATGATAGCCTGGCTTATATAAGATACACCTTAATGCACATAAAAGACTCTGTGAATGAAATTAACCTCACAGAAATCTGGAATGTAACACCCCAATTACCATATTACCAATGTTTCATAAAACTATTAGAACCTCTTTGATTTCTTTTACAAATGATATACCATAATTTTAGTAAATATAAACAGTAAAACCTGACACATATCAAAGTAGGACACGGTGACACAGTGGTTAGAGTGCTGGACTGTCCATCAAAGTAGGACACGGTGACACAGTGGTTAGAGTGCTGGACTGTCCATCAAAGTAGGACATGGTGACACAGTGGTTAGAGTGCTGGACTGTCCATCAAAGTAGGACACGGTGACACAGTGGTTAGAGTGCTGGACTGTCCATCAAAGTAGGACACGGTGACACAGTGGTTAGAGTGCTGGACTGTCCATCAAAGTAGGACATGGTGACACAGTGATTAGAGTGCTGGACTGTCCATCAAAGTAGGACACGGTGACACAGTGTTTAAAGTGCTGGACTGTCCATCAAAGTAGGACACGGTGACACAGTGGTTAGAGTGCTGGACTGTCCATCAAAGTAGGACATGGTGACACAGTGTTTAAAGTGCTGGACTGTCCATCAAAGTAGGACATGGTGACACAGTGGTTAGAGTGCTGGATTGTCCATCAAAGTAGGACACGGTGGCACAGTGGTTAGAGTGCTGGACTGTCCATCAAAGTAGGACACGGTGACACAGTGGTTAGAGTGCTGGACTGTCCATCAAAGTAGGACACGGTGACACAGTGTTTAAAGTGCTGGACTGTCCATCAAAGTAGGACACGGTGACACAGTGGTTAGAGTGCTGGACTGTCCATCAAAGTAGGACATGGTGACACAGTGGTTAGAGTGCTGGACTGTCCATCAAAGTAGGACACGGTAACACAGTGGTTAGAGTGCTGGACTGTCCATCAAAGTAGGACACGGTGACACAGTGGTTAGAGTGCTGGACTGTCCATCAAAGTAGGACATGGTGACACAGTGATTAGAGTGCTGGACTGTCCATCAAAGTAGGACACGGTGACACAGTAGTTAGAGTGCTGGACTGTCCATCAAAGTAGGACACGGTGACACAGTGGTTAGAGTGCTGGACTGTCCATCAAAGTAGGACACGGTGACACAGTGGTTAGAGTGCTGGACTGTCCATCAAAGTAGGACACGGTGACACAGTAGTTAGAGTGCTGGATTGTCCATCAAAGTAGGACACGGTGACACAGTGGTTAGAGTGCTGGACTGTCCATCAAAGTAGGACACAGTGACACGTGGTTAGAGTGCTGGACTGTCCATCAAAGTAGGACACGGTGACACAGTGGTTAGAGTGCTGGACTGTCCATCAAAGTAGGACATGGTGACACAGTGATTAGAGTGCTGGACTGTCCATCAAAGTAGGACACAGTGGTTAGAGTGCTGGACTGTCCATCAAAGTAGGACACGGTGACACAGTGGTTAGAGTGCTGGACTGTCCATCAAAGTAGGACACAGTGATACAGTGGTTAGAGTGCTGGATTGTCCATCAAAGTAGGACACGGTGACACAGTGGTTAGAGTGCTGGACTGTCCATCAAAGTAGGACACAGTGACACATGGTTAGAGTGCTGGACTGTCCATCAAAGTAGGACACGGTGACACAGTGGTTAGAGTGCTGGACTGTCCATCAAAGTAAGACATGGTGACACAGTGGTTAGAGTGCTGGACTGTCCATCAAAGTAGGACACAGTGGTTAGAGTGCTGGATTGTCCATCAAAGTAGGACATGGTGACACAGTGGTTAGAGTGCTGGACTGTCCATCAAAGTAGGACACGGTGACACAGTGGTTAGAGTGCTGGACTGTCCATCAAAGTAGGACATGGTGACACAGTGGTTAGAGTGCTGGACTGTCCATCAAAGTAGGACACAGTGACACGTGGTTAGAGTGCTGGACTGTCCATCAAAGTAGGACACGGTGACACAGTGGTTAGAGTGCTGGACTGTCCATCAAAGTAGGACACAGTGACACGTGGTTAGAGAGCTGGACTGTCCATCAAAGTAGGACACGGTGACACAGTGGTTAGAGTGCTGGATTGTCCATCAAAGTAGGACACGGTGACACAGTGGTTAGAGTGCTGGACTGTCCATCAAAGTAGGACACGGTGACACAGTGGTTAGAGTGCTGGACTGTCCATCAAAGTAGGACACGGTGACACAGTGTTTAAAGTGCTGGACTGTCCATCAAAGTAGGACACGGTGACACAGTGGTTAGAGTGCTGGACTGTCCATCAAAGTAGGACATGGTGACACAGTGGTTAGAGTGCTGGACTGTCCATCAAAGTAGGACACGGTGACACAGTGGTTAGAGTGCTGGACTGTCCATCAAAGTAGGACACGGTGACACAGTGGTTAGAGTGCTGGACTGTCCATCAAAGTAGGACATGGTGACACAGTGATTAGAGTGCTGGACTGTCCATCAAAGTAGGACACGGTGACACAGTAGTTAGAGTGCTGGACTGTCCATCAAAGTAGGACACGGTGACACAGTGGTTAGAGTGCTGGACTGTCCATCAAAGTAGGACACGGTGACACAGTGGTTAGAGTGCTGGACTGTCCATCAAAGTAGGACACGGTGACACAGTAGTTAGAGTGCTGGATTGTCCATCAAAGTAGGACACGGTGACACAGTGGTTAGAGTGCTGGACTGTCCATCAAAGTAGGACACAGTGACACGTGGTTAGAGTGCTGGACTGTCCATCAAAGTAGGACACGGTGACACAGTGGTTAGAGTGCTGGACTGTCCATCAAAGTAGGACATGGTGACACAGTGATTAGAGTGCTGGACTGTCCATCAAAGTAGGACACAGTGGTTAGAGTGCTGGACTGTCCATCAAAGTAGGACACGGTGACACAGTGGTTAGAGTGCTGGACTGTCCATCAAAGTAGGACACAGTGATACAGTGGTTAGAGTGCTGGATTGTCCATCAAAGTAGGACACGGTGACACAGTGGTTACAGTGCTGGACTGTCCATCAAAGTAGGACACAGTGACACATGGTTAGAGTGCTGGACTGTCCATCAAAGTAGGACACGGTGACACAGTGGTTAGAGTGCTGGACTGTCCATCAAAGTAAGACATGGTGACACAGTGGTTAGAGTGCTGGACTGTCCATCAAAGTAGGACACAGTGGTTAGAGTGCTGGATTGTCCATCAAAGTAGGACATGGTGACACAGTGGTTAGAGTGCTGGACTGTCCATCAAAGTAGGACACGGTGACACAGTGGTTAGAGTGCTGGACTGTCCATCAAAGTAGGACATGGTGACACAGTGGTTAGAGTGCTGGACTGTCCATCAAAGTAGGACACAGTGACACGTGGTTAGAGTGCTGGACTGTCCATCAAAGTAGGACACGGTGACACAGTGGTTAGAGTGCTGGACTGTCCATCAAAGTAGGACACAGTGACACGTGGTTAGAGAGCTGGACTGTCCATCAAAGTAGGACACGGTGACACAGTGGTTAGAGTGCTGGACTGTCCATCAAAGTAGGACATGGTGACACAGTGGTTAGAGTGCTGGACTGTCCATCAAAGTAGGACATGGTGACACGTGGTTAGAGTGCTGGACTGTCCATCAAAGTAGGACACAGTGACACGCGGTTAGAGGGCTGGATTGTCCATCAAGAGGACCAGGGTTTGAGTGCACCTGCTGCTGTTTCAAAGCATCGAACATTTTGTTTACCCCACATTGCCTGTGTCTCCCAGAAGACACCAAAAGCCACCTTCTACCTGGGGAAGTAGAATAGATAAAAACTGGGATATTAAAGATATGGGCGAATTATAAAAAGCTTATCAGTAGCCTTACAAATGTTCAGTACCGGTAAGTGTAAGTAAAAGGTGGGGCGTGGTGGTTGAGTGGAAGAGCGTCGGACTTTTCAGTCGAGGGGACCGGGGTTCAAAGCCACCTGTGGTAAAGCACCGGACTTTTCAGTCGAGGGGACCGGGGTTCAAAACCACCTGTGGTAAAGCACCGGACTTTTCAGTCGAGGGGACCGGGGTTCAAAACCACCTGTGGTAAAGCATCGGACTTTTCAGTTAAGGGGACCGGGGTTCAAAACCACCTGTGATAAAGCATCGGACTTTTCAGTCGAGGGGACCGGGGTTCAAAACCACCTGTGGTAAAGCATCGGACTTTTCAGTTGAGGGGACCGGGGTTCAAAACCACCAGTGGTAAAGCATCGGACTTTTCAGTCGAGGGGACCGGGGTTCAAAACCACCTGTGGTAAAGTGCCGGACTTTTCAGTCGAGGGGACCGGGGTTCAAAACCACCTGTGGTAAAGCGCCGGACTTTTCAGTCGAGGGGACCGGGGTTCAAAACCACCTGTGGTAAAGCGCCGGACTTTTCAGTCGAGGGGACCGGGGTTCAAAACCACCTGCTTCCATTTCAAAACCTGGGCAATTTTTTTCACCCCACTTTGCCTGTGTCTTTCTAAAATCCGTTGGTCCCTTCTATCTGGTGTCTATGCCAGGGGAAGTAAAAGATCCCGTTGGTCCCTTCTATCTGGTGTCTATGCCAGCGGAAGTAAAAGATCCTGTTGGTCCCTTCTATCTGGTGTCTATGCCAGCGGAAGTAAAAGATCCTGTTGGTCCCTTCTATCTGGTGTCTATGCCAGGGGAAGTAAAAGATCCTGTTGGTCCCTTCTATCTGGTGTCTATGCCAGGGGAAGTAAAAGATCCTGTTGGTCCCTTCTATCTGGTGTCTATGCCAGGGGAAGTAAAAGATCCCGTTGGTCCCTTCTATCTGGTGTCTATGCCAGGGGAAGTAAAAGATCCTGTTGGTCCCTTCTATCTGGTGTCTATGCCAGGGGAAGTAAAAGATCCCGTTGGTCCCTTCTACCTGGTGTCTATGCCAGGGGAAGTAAAAGATCCCACACAGGGGGTAAATGTGTAACCTGTCTTGAACTCAAAGAGTGGTGGTCTCTGTCTCTAACCCACCGAAGCGACGAACAGGCAGTGTAGATGACATGTAGAAACACATGCAGGACTTACAACGCTCTTAAGGAGCCCAGTCCCTGACAGGTAAATGTGTAACCTCTTAAGGAGCCCAGTCCCTGACAGGTAAATGTGTAACCTCTTAAGGAGCCCAGTCCCTGACAGGTAAATGTGTAACCTCTTAAGGAGCCCAGTCCCTGACAGGTAAATGTGTAACCTCTTAAGGAGCCCAGTCCCTGACAGGTAAATGTGTAACCTCTTAAGGAGCCCAGTCCCTGACAGGTAAATGTGTAACCTCTTGTGGACTCACAAAGCTTGTGATTACTATCTCTAAAAACTCACAATAAAAATAATCATTAATTGTAGGTCTTTATTGGAAGAAAAAAAAAAAAATGTAAAACAAACAACGATTTATGCATACCTTTTGGTTTGATGATTCCTGAGGATTCTTCTTGTGTTTTGCAAACATTGTGCAAACACTGAACCACGATTGTTCGTGATCTGAATCACAGTACACCTGGTAACTGCCCACTGGTCAACCAGTTACAGATGACCAAGCTCTCACACTGTAGTCACTTGTACATCCATACTAGGTCTTACTTTCACCAGCTGTTTTAATCCTGTCACCAATTATCAGGTCTTTCAGATATTAGCACCAACTGTAGTCGCTAAGAACAGCACAAACGATGTACTATCACAATGTTCCCCTAAACTGACACTGACTCCTTGCATTGTCATACATCTCATTGCCATACATTTCCATTAGGTAACAACAGTCTATTAAGTTAATTCTGTTGTCGTCACACGTGGCCGGACATGTCAAGCTTGAGCGAACACACAATCCCCTGCAGTCACACACACATGCATATCTCACATGAATGTGTCCCATTGGCAAATCCTTGCCAGTCATGTGCAGGTGAACATTCCTTGGCAATTGTCAGTGACAAAACACATGGAGACTAGAAGATTATTCCAGTCATGTGAAGGATACAACCACACAATGCATAGTGTCAGGCTGCTCACTAAAGCACACTACATCCGATCTCTCTGGCATGGCATGATACAGCAACCACATTCACGCCTCCTGTTGTTACCACATAAACTACACCATGACTCATTCAATTCATTCCTGCCCCAGTTAAAGTAACGGTATTCTTAATGGTCCCTTTGCTGTCACAAGCCTGTGACCTGTATTTGTGGTTTCTTGCACCTGTTACTATTTCCACCCTGCAGCCAATTTGTCTGCATAGTGTAGGACTTTGTCATAGTGGTTCACGTTGTCATAGTGGTTCACGCATAAATTCCCCTCAGTGTGGAACATGTGCTGGCCAGCCAGAGATCATTGCTCCGAAAATATTGATCATTGTAACCAGGTAGCAATGGTTATGCTGCCGTCCATGCAGAGCGTGTCCTCTGCCACATCGCTGCATTGCTATGGCAACAAGCTGCAGCAACATCAATACGAGTCGCCTGACATGCAAAGTGCGCTTGCAATGAAAGATGGTCATTCAAGCACTCAATGTGACCTCAGTTGCCAACGTCAACCAGACAATCACATGGAATACTTATGTACAGTGTGCTGTATTATGTGTGTTGGTTTAAATATTTGATACAACATAGCGGTACATGTGCCAGAGTTAATTCAATGAACTAACATGTTTGACAAATAAATATCAACCAAGTAATGTAGTCACATTCATCTAATCCATTATCTAATCCCTTCTTCATATATACCATCCACACTAGTCTGTCGTATAAGTAGCTTATATAAATGTTTATCCACCAATGTAGTAATATACCTTAGATTCATTAGCACCTACATGTATTAAGCCTCTCTTTCTGCAGTGGTTAAAATAAAAACGCAGTAATATGCATGGGTTTTAAAACAAGCATGACATTTTGTGTGCTTGTCCATATTTACCATGTCGGGGGTTGTCCATATTTACCATGTCGGGGGTTGTCTATGGGAATCAGGGAAATTGTTTCATGGGGTTAATTACTACATATAGGGGTTTTATCTTGTTGCCTATTTTTTAATATCAAAAAGACCAAAGTTATGTCCAAGGTGGAAGAGTTCAAACTGGGAGACGATGAGTTTGTTAAGGCAGTGGATAGCGTCATTTTCTTGGGTTCAAAAATCGACAGTTCTGGTGATTGTTGTAGAGAAATCCGAAGATTGACTCTTGTCAGGATAGCAATGGCAAACTTGGAAAATATCTGGATAGATAAGGATGTAACAATAGCCATGAAGACTTGGTTTTCCCAGTAGTAATGTATGTTTGCGAGTTGTGGACCATCAAACAGATGGAATGGAAACACATCGACAGCTTCGAAATGTGTTGCTGGAGGAGGATGTTATGAATACCATGAACGGTCGAGAGAATAAACATGTCTGTCCTGGATGAAATCAATCAGGCCCTCCCACTACATGCACTAATACCATGAACGGTCGAGAGAATAAACATGTCTGTCCTGGATGAAATCAATCAGGCCCTCCCACTACATGCACTAATCACAAAACAGAAGCTGTCACACTTTGGGCACATCATGTGTAGAAGACAACATGATGGAAAAGCCACTAATGATCGGAATGAGTGAAGTCAAGTGGAAGAGAAGAAGATCACATATGAGATGGATGAAATCAAAGATACAAAAAAGCTAATAATGGATGGGTTGAGAGAAGTAACAAAAAACAGGACTGGTTGGAGACAAGGGCCACCGCTGTTCATCCAGCAGTCGTATGACTTGATGGGACATCACATAACATCTTGTTGCCTATTTTAGCTGTACATAGTGAATGATACATGTACAATTGGAGACAATGACAGCTGTTCATCCAGCAGTCGTATGACTTGATGGGACATCACATAACATCTTGTTGCCTATTTTAGCTGTACATAGTGAATGATACATGTACAATTGGAGACAATGACAGCTGTTCATCCAGCAGTCGTATGACTTGATGGGACATCACATAACATCTTGTTGCCTATTTTAGCTGTACATAGTGAATGATACATGTACAATTGGAGACAATGACAGCTGTTCATCCAGCAGTCGTATGACTTGATGGGACATCACATAACATCACATAACATCACATAACATCTTGTTGCCTATTTTAGCTGTACATAGTGAATGATACATGTACAATTGGAGACAATGACAGCTCTTCATCCAGCAGTCGTATGACTTGATGGGACATCACATAACATCACATAACATCACATAACATCTTGTTGCCTATTTTAGCTGTACATAGTGAATGATACATGTAAAATTGTGAGTGTCAACTTCCAAGTTGAGACCACTTTAACAACAAAGCTAAAGTCATGGTTAAAACATTGACAGATTTTTTAAAGGAATAGTAATTACATTGACATTTGAAGTCAATGTTTTATTCATCATATACAGAGTAAAGGTGCCATACCAAAAACTCCATCAATTCATACTCACATCTGAACACAACCTTGATTTTGATTTCATGTCCTCTTAACTCAACAGTCTTGTTGCAATATCCAGCACACTACCACACCTTTGACTGTGAAGTTGTGAACCGTGCATCAATATGTCAGCTGACTCCTACACATTTAATGATGAGTGGGAGGAGTTTCAGGTCTCACAATTAGTGCATGTCTTGATGCACGGAATACTGGCTAGCGGATAATTTGACATGCATTCTCTTTACACAAATCATACTGAGTTCACAGACTGTGATTACAGGTTGTTTTTATCACATTTTAATAATGGCGGTGGATGCAGCATTTGGCACTGGAGGTGTATGGTTGGAGAGGCTAGACAACAACAGTGCAAGTATAAGTCTATAAGTCTCATTGTACTTTGAACACGCAAAATCATCAATTAATTATATAGGATATGCCCACAATTATCAAGACTAATATAATAATAGTTACATATATAAATTTTGAGGGGGCCAGTGTTGGAATAAATTACAATGGTAAATTACAAAGCATCATGAATCTAAATATAATTAATGTAAAAACATTTAGATTACAATTACACTGTAAATGTAATTAATGATCATTTACGTAATTGCATTTACACCTCTGAACCCAACCTTTGTGGGGGCAAATGCTGCGTGTCCCATAAATTTGCACCTGTTAGTTTTTAAACTATGGTAGCTAGTGTATTATGGTAGCTAGTGTACTATGGTAGCTAGTGTATTACAGTAGCTAGTGTATTACAGTAGCTAGTGTATTACAGTAGCTAGTGTATTATGGTAGCTAGTGTATTACGGTAGCTAGTGTATTATGGTAGCTAGTGTATTACGGTAGCTAGTGTACTATGGTAGTTAGTGTACTATGGTAGCTAGTGTACTACCGTAGCTAGTGTAATACAGTAGGTAGTGTATTACGATAGCTAGTGTACTATGGTAGCTAGTGTACTATCGTAGCTAGTGTATTATGGTAGCTAGTGTACTACAATAGCTGGTGTAATATGGTAGCTAGTATATTACGGTAGCTGGTGTATTACAGTAGCTAGTGTACTGCAGTAGCTAGTGTATTATGGTAGCTAGTGTACTGCAGTAGCTAGTGTACTATGGTAGCTAGTATATTACAGTAGCTAGTATATTGCAGTAGCTAGTGTATTACGGTAGCTAGTGTATTACGGTATCTAATGTACTACAGTAGCTAGTGTATTATGGTAGCTAGTGTACTACTGTAGCTAGTGTACTATGATAGCTAGTGTACTCAGGGTTTTTTAAGGTTCAGCTTACAAGGGCAGTGCAACATTTCACACGGCCACAGGCAAACATGTTTTTACGTTTATCAGGCACATTACCGCGCATATATACACAACACAATATTTCTTATTTACTTTTGAATTTCACAAGGGCATGGAAAGTTTTCACACGGGCAAATTGCCTGCGTGAAAGGCCTTAAAAAACTGAGTGTACTACAGTAGCTATTATACTACAGTAGCTAGTGTAATATGGTAGCTAGGGGATCGTGACTAGAACAACTGCTATGTGGGTGAATGAAACAAACAAGCCACCAAATTTAATAAGGATCAATGTATTCCACCCAGACCTGCTGGACCCATGGTGGCACGGAAGGTTGTAACGCAGCATTGAGAGATATGAATCATCGTTAAAGCAAAACAAGTCATGGTTTTGGAGCTATGTACTTATAAGAGTTAATAAAAACTAAACAATTGCAAATATAATCAAGAATTTCATGCCAGTGGTTTACTCTTTAATTTGTTCTAAAAGTGGGAGGTTCTGGTAAAATCTCAGTTTTCCTGGTGGCTGACATGTTGACCAGGGAACCAACAAGTGCCTGGCAGTTCTAGGAAATCAGCGAAGCTAAACTTCCGCTGTGACGTGTTACGTGCTTTCAACTGAAATCAAAGGGCTGATGGGTATACACCAAAGCAACGCAAATGCTGAATCAAGCGAGCTGCTAAGTCAGAAAGGGATAAGTTTAGTAAGGCCAAAATACGTTCCATAAGTTCAGTTTAGACGCAAGTAGCATGCCCATATCCTATTGGCAAGAATAGGACTAGGTGTTTACAAAAATATTTAATTTGGTAAGCGAATATTGCCAGATTACAGGCACTCATGACGTTTTCTAACAGCACGACTCAACCCGTTACATTAAGATGCTGTGTTCAATAAGGTTTTCCCAGTAAACCACTGGTGTAATATTCTTAATTGTAGTTGCAAATTCTTATATATATAAATGTTGTATTAGCTCTTATAATATAGGTAGGCCCAAAACCATGACGTTTGTTTCGCTTTAATTGCATGGTGACCAGAAGGTCAATACCTAGACTCATGGTTAACCTAGTACAATGTAATGACTGGCCCATCTGTCACCAGCAATGCAGATGGAAGTTAGGAATGGCTTTCACATGGTGCTATGTGACATAACAACCATAGATCTCTTTTACCAGATGTCTATGCCACAGAAGTAAAACATACCATCTGTAAATGGATAACCGACTGTGGTAACAATTTACATACATATAAATGCCAGTTGCTTGAGAAGTGACAATATATGTCACGGCATACAACATTTCTGTTGACCACCTTGTATACAGGCTGTACGTTCAGGAATAATGTTGCTACATAACTGCCCACTGGTAAGTATATATCATACCAGTGCAAACAACATGTCGATGTATGTCACTGGCCATGCTAAAGGACCTTTTGAAGGCGGTCACAAATAAAACAGCCTACATTGGTGACAGCTGCAGTCAGTCAGGGAGAGCTTAGTTAGCAGTATTAGGGGAGATTGTATGAGGAAATCTCCCAGTTGGCCTGCGCCTAGTCCCAGGCATTGAGATGGAATTATATATCACCAGAGAGTCCGGAGTAGATAAATCGATCACAATAAAATTAGCATCAGTTGCAGGAAGACCAATGTGAACACAAGGCACTACATCTCCTAGCTTCAGAGGTTGCTGGTATCTCTAGGCAGTAAACATCCCTGCATTCACCACTGTAGAATGAAAGATGATACAAACTCATACTCATGAAAACAGCCATTTTTCTAATAATACTTGTTGAATAAATAAGAATAAAACAAAAATGAGTGATACATAACAATTATTTATTAACCCTATGTATATATCTGAGTGTTAAATGGGGGAAGATTACTTTTAACGTAAACATTTTTCAGTGCTGTATGCACATTTGTAATTTAAATTTTCTTGATATCAAATATATTTGTATTTATTCTTTCATCAACTTGCTGCCAAAAAATAGCAAAATTCCATAATTTTTTCCTCCAGAAAATTAACACTCAAGATGCTCCCAATCAAATGGCATCCAACTACAAAAGTTACTGTACATTGGTATCTGGTCATAATATCACAAGACATAAACCCTATGGACAAAATCCCTCAATGAGAAAAATGGACAAAATCCCACAGTACATTTTTTTTGCAAGATAAATTTATGTTTTTTTGTTCGGTTATTAGGAGGTAATTGATGAATCTAACTGATATGTTATCTTGTTGAGTAGTGGCTTCCTTGTTATCTTGTTGAGCAGTGGCTTCCTTGTTATCTTGTTGAGTAGTGGCTTCCTTTTTATCTTGCTGAGTAGTGGCTTCCTTGGTCAGCTATAATGTAAGGCATTAACATTTTGACATTTGAACAAGGTAATTATTTTATGAAAAATGGACAAAATCCCCCCCAAAAATGTTGACATTGTTTTAGTGAACTTAAACACATGAACATGTTTTTGTGAACTTAAGTACATGAACGTGATTTAATTTCATTAATTTATTAACATGGTTACAGTGTAAAAGTAGCATTATAATTCTTGTTAAATTAAAAAGTATTTTCAGTCAGTTTTCAATGGTTTAACTATGCACAGGGAAGAAGATTATTTACATCACTTCGCACATTAATGAGAAATTAATTAAAAAGCTTTTATTGTCGAAATGGGGCTAGTTGAGCCACCCGTGGCCAAAGGGAGGGTTAGTTGAGCCACCCGTGGCCAAAGGGAGGGTTAGTTGAGCCACCCGTGGCCAAAGGGAGGGTTAGTTGAGCAGCGGTTAAAGAATGAAGACGAATACTCTTTACCCCAAAATACATCAAGGAATTTATTTTGATTGGTACATTGGAGAGCTACAAGGCAATATAATATTATAAGCAGTTAGTTACACTGGTTGCAATTGGCCTATAAATCTATATTAATTAAGTGTGCCAACTTATCAATTAAGCGTGTAGATTTATCAGACGTGCTGTACCAATTGGGTAGATGTGTTGGTTAGCAACACATCTACCCAATGCAAATTATACAAGTAAAGCATTTACTGAACTTATGCTACACTGTAGCTCAACTTACCCCACACCAAGTGTTAGTTGAGCCAGCTTACCAACCCAATTTGAATCAGCTACATATAATTATCTATGCATACTAGATACATTATCTTGGTACAAAATGACCTACTAATAATCATAGTTTATGTAAATACAATTTTGACTTATGAATATGATTGTGGGCTAGATACCAAAAAGATTGAAAGATGGCTCAAGTAACATTACCTTCCCCTATGTCCCTGATTCTTGCTATTCCTCTACATCACGTATTCGTTCACTACAGTCACTACACGTGTTGCAGTGAGCCGCTAGACAATTCAACCTCTGCATGGCACTGAGTGTCACAATATATGGCCATATCCAGGTTGAAAAAATGTGTTCAAGGAGCAAAAAAATGGAAAAAGGAGATTTATCCCCTTCAAGGTGCCATCTCCAGTACGAAGTTGGCTGTGATGAATCTACACATGGCAGGTCTTCAGCAACTCTTTTATGTGTATGCAGCTTAGTTTCATTACCCTTAAGATGGCATCTAACCAGGACATTAGGGGGCACCGTCTCAACATTATATACACTTTGTTCGTCTACAATGCAATTCAATAAAGAAATTACTCTGGAAACCCAAGCTCAGCAGCGTGCCCAAATGAAAGGGTTAGGCAGTATCTAATCGGTTAGCAATTCCAGTCGTAAACATTTAGATCTGTTTGCTGAGGAGCTATGGATGATAAGGGATTTTGAAAAGGTGGGTTTTAGGTGACAGCAAAATGTTATTAAATTTCCTGCCGATTTAATGCTAACCATGAGTGAGTTTCACAGAGCTGATGCAGCAACTGAGGAAGCTCTAGTTCTGATGTTTGTTTAACTGAGCAGTGAATGTAAATATGCTGGTTGCATGGATTTAAGTGCTTGATAGGTAACTGCACAAATCTTGAAAACAATGCAATATCAGACAGGGAGTCAAAGCAGTGATTTTAGAAGTCGCACTGAACGAGAGAAATGAGGAGACCCAGTATTAGTATCTTTGCCAAACAATTTGGACAAGTTGAAGTAAAATCATGATCTTCCCAAATTCCATCACTGCTATCTTGCAGGAGAAAAAGAATGTTTCCACAAGAAAGGCCACTACCAACTAAAGATAATACTGTATTTTAGACAGGTCCAACTCTGGTGGAACAATCACTCAGATAGGCAGTGGAACTTAATATGCATAAGCACTGTGCTGGCCCTAAAGGTTATAAATACAGATGGATGGACAGACAGAAGAATGCCTGTCTGCATACTGTTATGATATGGTACACCAGTGCCTGGCTGCATACTGTTATGATACTGTACTTGGTACATCTACATCGATCCACTGTGTGTTATAGTTGAAGGCTATGCGCCGCCAGTACAAAATGACTGGACAAGCAATATGCATGGCGCCAGAGTGGGTCCGGCGTACTACGCTCATGAATATAAATCAGTGTGAGAAGGCTGAACACTGACCACAACCGGGTGTTTAAAGAGCTACTGGGATTATCTCATTGTTCCTCTGTCTATGGTGAGACAACAGGAAGTGCAGCTGATGGCCCAGTTAGAATTAGAAGTTGTAGTATGGAGTCTTTATGTCTCTCTCTGTCTCTCTAGATATGTCTTTCTCTCTCTACAAATGCTACCCATCCGAAAACTTAATCCTAACCATATAAAATATTGCATATTTTTAGTGTCTATAATTAAACATGACAATGTAAGTTTATTTTCCTATTCTATATGTTATACTATGGAAAACTTGCAGAAAAAGCATTAAAATGCTTTCTATTTTCAAAAATATGACTCAGATGCATGCTCGAAATATTCTAGTCAATGTTATTTTTTTATTGCAATATTTTGTGGGAAACACTTCACACTGACTATTTCACTAAGAACACACGAAAATACATATTTGTTAGCAATGTTACTACTAGACAGTTGGCTTCTATTACATGTGTAGACAGAAGTTATGAATGTCAGTTGACAAGCTACACAGACATGTTGCACTGTTCCCTTAGACAGAAGGTAGTGTGACAGAAGTTGACAAGCTAAACGGACATGTTGCACTGTTCCCTTAGACAGAAGGTAGTGTGACAGAAGTTGACAAGCTACACGGACATGTTGCACTGTTCCCTTAGACAGAAGGTAGTGTGACAGAAGTTGACAAGCTACACGGACATGTTGCACTGTTCCCTTAGACAGAAGGTAGTGTGACAGAAGTTGACAAGCTACACGGACATGTTGCACTGTTCCTTTAGACAGAAGGTAGTGTGACAGAAGTTGACAAGCTACACGGACATGTTGCACTGTTCCCTTAGACAGAAGGTAGTGTGACAGAAGTTGACAAGCTACACGGACATGTTGCACTGTTGCCTTAGACAGAAGGTAGTTTGACAGAAGTTGACAAGCTACACGGACATGTTGCACTGTTGCCTTAGACAGAAGGTAGTTTGACAGAAGTTGACAAGCTACACGGACATGTTGCACTGTTCCCTTAGACAGAAGGTAGTGTGACAGAAGTTGACAAGCTACACGGACATGTTGCACTGTTCCCTTAGACAGAAGGTAGTGTGACAGAAGTTGACAAGCTACACGGACATGTTGCACTGTTCCCTTAGACAGAAGGTAGTGTGACAGAAGTTGACAAGCTACACGGACATGTTGCACTGTTCCCTTAGACAGAAGGTAGTGTGACAGAAGTTGACAAGCTACACGGACATGTTGCACTGTTGCCTTAGACAGAAGGTAGTTTGACAGAAGTTGACAAGCTACACGGACATGTTGCACTGTTGCCTTAGACAGAAGGTAGTTTGACAGAAGTTGACAAGCTACACGGACATGTTGCACTGTTCCCTTAGACAGAAGGTAGAGTGACAGAAGTTGACAAGCTACACGGACATGTTGCACTGTTCCCTTAGACAGAAGGTAGTGTGACAGAAGTTGACAAGCTACACGGACATGTTGCACTGTTCCCTTAGACAGAAGGTAGCGTGACAGAAGTTGACAAGCTACACGGACATGTTGCACTGTTCCCTTAGAAAGAAGGTAGTGTGGAAGAAGTTGACAAGCTACACGGACATGTTGCACTGTTCCCTTAGACAGAAGGTAGCGTGACAGAAGTTGACAAGCTACACGGACATGTTGCACTGTTCCCTTAGACAGAAGGTAGCGTGACAGAAGTTGACAAGCTACACGGACATGTTGCACTGTTCCCTTAGAAAGAAGGTAGTGTGGAAGAAGTTGACAAGCTACACGGACATGTTGCACTGTTCCCTTAGACAGAAGGTAGTGTGACAGAAGTTGACAAGCTACACGGACATGTTGCAGTGTTCCCTTAGACAGAAGGTAGTGTGACAGAAGTTGACAAGCTACACGGACATGTTGCACTGTTCCCTTAGACAGAAGGTAGTGTGACAGAAGTTGACAAGCTACACGGACATGTTGCACTGTTCCCTTAGACAGAAGGTAGTTTGACAGAAGTTGACAAGCTACACGGACATGTTGCACTGTTCCCTTAGACAGAAGGTAGTGTGACAAGTTGACAAGCTACACGGACATGTTGCACTGTTCCCTTAGACAGAAGGTAGCGTGACAGAAGTTGACAAGCTACACGGACATGTTGCACTGTTCCCTTAGACAGAAGGTAGTGTGACAGAAGTTGACAAGCTACACGGACATGTTGCACTGTTCCCTTAGACAGAAGGTAGTGTGACAGAAGTTGACAAGCTACACGGACATGTTGCACTGTTCCCTTAGACAGAAGGTAGTGTGACAGAAGTTGACAAGCTACACGGACATGTTGCACTGTTCCCTTAGATAGAAGGTAGTGTGACAGAAGTTGACAAGCTACACGGACATGTTGCACTGTTGCCTTAGACAGAAGGTAGTTTGACAGAAGTTGACAAGCTACACGGACATGTTGCACTGTTCCCTTACACAGAAGGTAGTATGACAGAAGTTGACAAGCTACACGGACATGTTGCACTGTTCCCTTAGACAGAAGGTAGCGTGACAGAAGTTGACAAGCTACACAGACATGTTGCACTGTTCCCTTAGACAGAAGGTAGTGTGGAAGAAGTTAACAAGCTACACGGACATGTTGCACTGTTCCCTTAGACAGAAGGTAGCGTGACAGTAGTTGACAAGCTACACGGACATGTTGCACTGTTCCCTTAGAAAGAAGGTAGTGTGGAAGAAGTTGACAAGCTACACGGACATGTTGCACTGTTCCCTTAGACAGAAGGTAGTGTGACAGAAGTTGACAAGCTACACAGACATGTTGCACTGTTCCCTTAGACAGAAGGTAGTGTGACAGAAGTTGACAAGTTACACAGACATGTTGCACTGTTGCCTTAGACAGAAGGTAGTGTGACAGAAGTTGACAAGCTACACAGACATGTTGCACTGTTGCCTTAGACAGAAGGTAGTTTGACAGAAGTTGACAAGCTACACGGACATGTTGCACTGTTCCCTTAGACAGAAGGTAGTGTGACAGAAGTTGACAAGCTACACGGACATGTTGCACTGTTCCCTTAGACAGAAGGTAGTGTGACAGAAGTTGACAAGCTACACAGACATGTTGCACTGTTCCCTTAGACAGAAGGTAGTGTGGAAGAAGTTGACAAGCTACACAGACATGTTGCACTGCTCCCTTAGACAGAAGGTAGTGTGACAGAAGTTGACAAGCTACACAGACATGTTGCACTGTTCCCTTAGACAGAAGGTAGTGTGACAGAAGTTGACAAGCTACACAGACATGTTGCACTGTTCCCTTAGACAGAAGGTAGTGTGACAGAAGTTGACAAGCTACACGGACTTGTTGCACTGTTCCCTTAGACAGAAGGTAGTGTGACAGAAGTTGACAAGCTACACAGACATGTTGCCCGGTTCCCTTAGACAGAAGGTAGTGTGACAGAAGTTGACAAGCTACACAGACATGTTGCACTGTTCCCTTAGACAGAAGGTAGTGTGACAGAAGTTGACAAGCTACACGGACTTGTTGCACTGTTCCCTTAGACAGAAGGTAGTGTGACAGAAGTTGACAAGCTACACAGACATGTTGCACTGTTCCCTTAGACAGAAGGTAGTGTGACAGAAGTTGACAAGCTACACAGACATGTTGCACTGTTCCCTTAGACAGAAGGTAGTGTGACAGAAGTGTTATTACTGAAAGTGCAGGTTAGGTCCACTGAATGCCCTGATCAGTGACACTGAAACTTTGCACTGTACAAATGATATATTTGCCTGTATGCTAATGATGTATAATATACCATCCATCATTTCTACACAATGTGTGAGCATTTATTCATATCTGATCAACATTGTAGCTACTGGAAACATGTTAATCACTGTGAATTATATGGTAAGAATTCAGATCTACAGGCCATCATCAGAGATACCATTATGAGAGATACAAAAACATATGATTACAGAATGACATTAATTTAATCAGTGATTAATCAATACAGATGTTCTGTTGGTCTTTATCTTAACAATGCTTTAAGTTTCTCCAGCTCCGGCTTTGTACAAGTTCTTTCAGTTGTTTTCTCCATTCTAATTGGAAACAGCTGTATGGATTAAATTCAAATTACACAGAGTGGTGATTTGAGGAGTTCATTTTTAGCTATACATGCCATAAAAAGAACTTCAAAACAGTGAAACAGCAAAAAAATTAGCACGCACATAATTTAACAAGCAAGAGAAATATATCAATGGTCAATTTTATAGCAATTGTTTGTATACTAGCTACAGCCATATTGGTTAAACACATTTTGGTATGTCTAATTCAAATCATAATCATCATACTATTTCTGAAAATATAAACCACACCATAAAATGTTTATAACAATTGTGGCTGTGACCATCATAATTAGAATTTATATGACTGTTTTAAATCATCATATTGTCTGTGGCTTTCTCTTGAATAAGGTAATGGTGAGTAACTACTATTCTTTAAGAGAACAACTAACTCCAATCAAGGTTGTGGTTGTCTTCACCAGTCTTTATTACATACTTTCTAGTGGACTAAGTATCAACATTGGACTCACACTCTAAATTCAACATTGGTCCTAGGATATGAGGTTTTAAAAATGCATAAATATGACATTGCACAGATTGTCTTATCATCTTTAAACTGCTGCATAAATATTGCATATAGGATCTGTCAGAAGCCAACTGATACATAAGATACATAACTTTACAGTTAAGTCTTAAAAACATTCTACACAGTATTATATAGGGGTCATTAACAACTGAAAAAGACACACAACTTCTGTATGTTAAACTTGCACAAACAATGTTTTGCCTTATCCAATTACACCAGCACACATAAAACACTTATAAAAACTAACTAGACAGACCAAGTAATGCCAACATTTGTAACCCATCATGTCCACATGTTATAAATGTAAACAGAGCCCAACATCAGTCTGACAGAAACCAGTAAGGGGGCATATCAAAACATTTTATACTAAACGAAATGAGTTTTAACGGAGAGGGTCAGTAGCTGCTTAGTTTAGTTGATGTAGTCAAGAGTTCCAAATAAATACTGTTTATTTTCCATTTATTCTGACGAAAGAAGAATAAATAAATCACACTCTGGTGCAATCATGTTTGCAGGCATTGTGCGTATGCCTGTATTCATGTAGTCATGAAGCATTGCATGAAATTATTAATGTGCAATTACTTTTCAGTTACTCCAATATTGGTGTAGTTCACAATTTCACTCATATAAAGCTGAAGAGCAATAATTTAAATACAACCTTTTGTACCATTATGAATTTTTAAATATATATATATATATATATATATATATATATATATATATATATATATATATATATATATACGCTATTGAATGGTATCACACTTGTTGAAAACTGATTTTTAAATAAATTTTACTAAGCATTTATAAATCAAACTCTAGTGCAATCATGTTAGTAGGCATTGTGCATATGCCTGCACTCATGCTTTCGTATATATATATATATATATATATATATATATATATATATATACACGAAAGCATGAGTGCAGGCATATGCACAGTGTGATTTATAAATGCTTAGTAAAAGTTATTTAAAATATCAGTTTTCACAAGTCAATAGCGTGACATGAGTAGGGCCTGTTGGGTCTCCAACAAGCCAGAACAATGGTTCACTGCTGTGTTGACTCTAACAATGTAACAGGAAATTGGAGGTACTCTGCCAATGCAATGGTATCATATTCTCAACTTGATGGGACAGGGTGGGGTGGCTCCTGCAGGTTTCAGTAACTAAATGATGTATTTAATAACATATCGTTGCCAGGCTGTCTATTTAAAACCACTTACATGATGCAATAACAATTTCCTCAAAGTAAGAAAGCTCATGTTTACACCAAATGTACCAGAATCTAAATTGTGCCCTTAGCCTTAGGAAATGAAAACTGGATTTTGTATGACACGTTCTGGTGATTCGTGGCCAATGCTGGCAATGAAAATGTTTTACAAATGATCCCTGGTAGACCTGTTTAATGTTGTTTACTGGTAAAAACAATTCAACGTCTATGTGAGCTAAAAGATAAGCTAGAGGACATAATTAGATAAGCTAGAAAAAAAAAATCTGATCCCAGAAATAAGTTATCTTGGCTATAAAAAACAGTAAAAGTTATGAGTTTTAAATTCGGCAAAACAGCTCTCGGTAAAGGTGCAGATGTATCACGGAGGATAGTCGCTGCTATCTGCTTCCCATTTCATTAAACGATCTCGGTTTACCGCGAATTAGTAGTTAGGTGGTTCACCTCAAAATATACGGCGACAAGTGAGCGATATGTCAGTAATTCGAGAGGGTTTAATGTAAACAGTGCCTACAAATGTCAGTATCATAGAACATTGGCTTCCAAATGCTTCATGTTCTACCGGCGAACTTCAATACATACCATCGTCCACAGTAATAACGAAATTATCCACACATCGAAGCCGAGTCGAGTGACGACTGCTCATCGCACTTCGCTTCGCGACCAACTCGCTACCATGGCTCGACAGACCCGTCGCTGTCAGACGCGTGACGGCCGCGATGCGTTCAACGGGTTTTTCGCCAAGAAGTCTACCATAAAAGCTCGAATATAGAACGGGTCGGGCAAAACGGTTCCAGCGTTCAACGTTGCAGACAAGGACACATAATGGATTTGGTGGTGTTTAAAGTCGTACTGCTAGTAGTAGTGTACACGTAATGTAAGCTATTAAAACATCTGAATAAAATCATTCAACATTATAAATATTATAATTAATTTGGAAACATACTGACAGGAAAATCAACGATGGAGTGCTCCCAGTTCAATGTGAATGGAAGACAACACGTGGCAGCCCTCCACAAAAAGGAACTAACAAAGCCAAGCATGTAACTACCGGCCATATTGGCACTGTGGTGAAGAAAACAAATAAGATGATAGGCCTAATCAAACATACATTTAAACATATGGACTGCACCATCATCATGGTTAGTCTATACAGCTTTAGTGAGGCCACATCCAGATTATGCCGACTCCATTTGGAACCCACACTATGCAATAAACGCACTACAAAATTTGCAATGCCGAGCCATCAAGCTGGTTCCAGAACTCAGAAACTTAAAATACACAAACAGACTGAAACATCTTAAATTGTCATCCCTGGTGTACTGAAGAATGAGAGGAGATATGATCCTAGCTTGTGAGACACTACATGGCATTGATGACATAAACAAAAAAGATTCATAATTACCATTCAAAGCACAAATGGCCACAAAGAGAAATTATTCATGACACCCAGCAGACTCAAGACACCCGGCAGACTCAAGACACCCGGCAGACTCAAGACACCCAGCAGACTCAAGACACCCAGCAGACTTGACCTAAGAAAATACACGTTTTCGCAACGTGTGTTCCAGGACTGGAATGACCTTCCACAGTCCGCCATGGAAGCCCAAAACATCCTTGCATTAAAAAAACTTGATGATCTCTGGAAGGAGGACAGATTAAAATTTAAAGAACCAAAATTATTTATATTCACAAACCAAGCCATGTTTCTCACATCTATTAATTAGAATGAATAAAGGAGGTTGTTTATAAGGCTAAAAAAGCCTTATTACAGTTATCATTGTATTAGAATCTGAAGATCTAGGCAAGTAATCCAGGCAGGCAAGTAAAATTAATAATACTATTTGTGCTACCTGGTACTATATTTAGAAGTAGAAATTAGAATGTTAGGGATTTTTCTCCGAATTAGTCATTGTAACATTGATTGACAGTCAGCTAATTATTTTTCATTAAGCATCACAAACTTGCTTGGTGAATTACCAATTTATTATCAAATTGAGAAAATACTGACAAATTTATTTTTTATAAATAAACATGCAATTAAACCATACACAAACATGCAGTTAAACCATACACACATGCAAATTCAACATTTGGATTGCTACCTGTCTTGTTTACAACTATAATGTTATTGTTTCATGACAAACACTGTGGTATATTGCTTAATAACATGTTTGGTCTGTGAAGCTATATAATATGCCACAGGTGGACCAAGCAATGAACTTGGTCTTGCTGAGAAACTGAAGCTCCACAACAATAGAAGACCAAGCATTGAACCTTGTGAAACCAATCACCAATGAGAGACCAACGCTGTGTCACTAGTGAACCAAGTGCAGTACTAAATATGGTCCTTCTGCATGATAAACTAATATTCTGCCACCAGTAGGCTAAGTATTGGATCTAGTCCTTCTATACTCTTCAAGTCAGGACATGCTGTGAAAGTATCGAATCAAGAACGAATGGTCCTTCTGCATGACAGATCAATGTTATGCCACAAATTGTGCTAAATATAGAACCTGTTCTTATGCACGATTGACTATTATTGGACCAAGTACTGAATATGGTCTTTCATCATGAAAGCAATTTTCTGTCTATTGGACCATGTATTGGGCCTGCTCCAATGCTCGGTAGAAGTGGTGCAGAATGAAATTATTAGGTGGTCTTGTGAGAAATGAATTTGTAATGGATTTACTCTGTGACGTTTAATCTGAGTTGCAATGCATCATAGAACACAATGTATCTCATCCAACAAATACAGCAAGACAATCAATAGATGCCATGCACGATTACTACCTCATCTAAGCTGGTGCAATTTACGTGTACCAAGTTGGAGATACAAGGATCTTCTTAGGAGAAAACAACAGACATTATTCCGTTCCATATATGTCTTTGTTGTAGCCCATCCAACTGACAGACCTCAATCCAACCTAACACTGTCCTGTGTAAAAACAACAACATGACAATAGTAGTATGACAGAGCCATAGCTCGCACTGGGGCAGAGGAGGCAGCTGCCTTCTTCCTAATTTTGGTATATTTCTTGAGAATTTCAGAGGAGGCACATCACAAATGAAGAACATTCTGTGTAGTATAGGCCTATTAAGATGAGCCACCCAAAATGGATAATGATCTTTCACTGGCATGTTCCTCCTCCAACCTATTTGACCTTCCATTTAAAAAAAATTTGTCCGAGGGAGTGCCCAGTGGGACGCGATAGCCCCCTCCCATACAACCCCCACAATCACTTCATCCTGGTTATTAATAATGGTTTCACTGGGCATGCCTTCTTTGTTTTGGGTGTTTGCATGAAGAAGACAGCAGTGACAGTTATACACACTGCTGTGTATTTGCACTGCAAGACTTGGAACAGCTGCCATTTGTATGGATTTTGTTCAGTTGATGACAGACAAGTTGCAGTTGTCTGACTGCACAGATTGTTTCCAAAGTGTCCAATGTCACCAGTTAAATATACTTCAATCTCCCACACTTTGGTGCATTATGGTGCAGTGTCAAGTCCAGTACAAAATTTGGCTTACAATTGTGACATAGTAGTTTTGAGCATTTGCTGAATGGTCGAGTTGGTTAAATATGTTTGTACACCGTATCATTTGATAATTTACATCAATGCGACAAATTGTCAAAGAAGACAAAGTTGAGCAATCACCAGATGATGATCAGGCGGACAAAATGCAACACTCTGAAACCACACTTCCTTTTGTGGTTTGTTATTATGTGGTCAAACTTGTGAGTGGGTCCATTATTACATTACATGTCATGGTGGTGAATATGTTTCTGCTTGAGGTAGCTTGGGTTGGTCCATTAGACAAACATTAAGTGGGTATTCAGCATTGTAGTTTCAGATGCCAGAGGCTTTTTTGACCAAGTTGTTTCACAACCTCTGTGCTCTGTGGTCTGTATGAGGAATGTTCTCCAGTCGTTTCAAGTACTTTAAGTGCAAAAATACACTGTAGGTAAATTCAAAAGTTCTGAAGAACCTTATTTCATAAAGTACACCAGTACAAACATTTTCAAAACCCTTATGAAATTTTACCATGGTATTTTGTTTTTAAACAGGTATACCATGGTAACATACCATTGTAAACCATGGTAAACCATGGTATACCTTAGTGTTTTGAAACCATCGAAAAATACCATGGTATACTTATGACTTGACTTATGACAGTTAACTCCAAACAGCCGTCTTGAGCTAACATAGGAGTGGTTTATTTTAAGAATTTTCCTTGTCTAGAATTAGTGAGTCCACAGCAGGTATTTTTCATTTCCCTGTGTGGGATCTTTTACTTCCCCTGGCATAGGCACCAGATAGAAGGTACCAACGGCTTTTACTGTCCCTTCCAAAAGACACAGGTAAAGTGGGGTAAATGAAGTTGCCCAAGCTTCAAAATGGCGGAGGTGGTTTTGAACCCAGGTCCCTTTGATGGAAAAGTCCGACGCTCTACCACTCGACCACCGTGCCCCATACCATTGTGTTTTGAAACAGGTAAAGCATGATATTTTGTAAGGGAACTATTTCACAATCATGAATAAAAAACCTGATTTTATAAATGTTGAAATCTGTTTGAGAAACATTTATGGTCAAAACACATTTTCTGACAAAGGGAATTCAAAGCTTTGGAGAAATCCCTTCAAGCCACATGCAGACCCATAAAGATATTCCCCCATTGTAGAACATTGCATTCAACTACTGATCAGCATACAGCTGTAATTTGTAACCTGGACTTGGATGTCTATTTCTGTTAAAGTAATTGGTGGCTGCTTGTTTAAATAATTAATTAGTTTGGGTCAGTCTAGTGCCTTCACCGATGTAAGATTGTATGTGTATTGTGAATTTGAGTTGTTCACAAGGGCTTATGTGCAGTTAATTAATTAGCCAAAATTTTTCCAACATGCTATCAAGGTGCTCTAATAAAACGCACATGCACTGCAGTTTATTCCCAGAAAAGACAAAATACTTGAACAATTTACATTATTTTAACATACTTGACATTTCAAATACATTTCAATTGTAAAGTGCAAAAAGTACCGGAACTGTTCTCTGGTCTGGTCTGGGCGTAATGTTGCGATTGTGCATAGTAAGTATAATGGACAAATCTAAAAATATTTTTTTTATTTTACCAATTAATAAAACGATGTTCACTACAAAAACATACATAATTATAGATGGTACATATTTATTCATGCATAACTAAATTTGCCATACAACAATCTTATTTAATTATGTATGATTAATAATTATTAGCTGGGGCAGATTAATTAATTAACCAGTCATGAATAAATAGTTTTTTAAAATATAAACACAGCGTAGGCGGTTCATTTCTTATCATGTGTGGAATTGACAAAAAGTAGGGTTTACAAATAAACATTAAACCATTGTGGATCTGCCACTAAGAAGATTCACATTATATTTTCCAGGATAAAATCAAATTAGTCAATTAAAAACTATTGTTGTGTGTTAAGATAAATGTAAATTGTACTACATATGTACAAATGTACTTTTATACATATATATTATTATTATATACCACAAATATAAGCACATGCATGCATATGTTACATGACAAAAAGCAATTGGTTGGAGCTGTGTCAATATCAGGTCTTGGTCGCAGTTCTGCTGCAAGAAAGGGACAAACCACCCAACCACACTATTTCTGGGATATGTTGCAATTAAAAACAATCCAAACAACAAACACTGAACAATAAGTACTGCATTTAGTGCCACCACAAGATAGTTTTATATTACATTTATTACGTTGATGTGAAAACATATGATATGTGATTGTTGTAACGTATGGCACTTTAGTCAGGTTTTTTATCTTGGTTTGGGCCTGTTTATGTAAACAAAAACGTATACTTATATATACCAATACTGCTATCCAAGTATTATGCAGTAAGCTCAACCATGTTGTTGAATTTGTTTATGACATCCATGATGACTGAACTGCACAAACATCAAATGACATTCTTGACTATGATAAATATTCAATGTTGTAACCTTAGTAGTTAATTTGATTATATAAGTGATGACTCTGTTTCTGTATCTATTGTCTTTCAGTTCTTCAATCTATCTCTAGTCTTGTTGCATCTTGTAATATGACACAACAGTGTCATAGTAGTCACGCGACAGCCAGAAACATCGCACTTGGTCCACCTGTTGTGAGCTGAAACAATTACACATTTAATTTGTTGTTTTAGTGTTAAATACTTCCTCATATATCTGAAACAAAACACTCCCCTCCTGCACTTATTTGGTGTATTAGAAAACCAACCTAAAATACAAGCGTGGAGACCATATGCATACAAGCGTGAAGAGCATATCGTAAGAAGGAGGAGAGCAACTAAAATATTTCCAGAACTGAGAGACCCTAGTTATAAAGAATGCCTAAAAGAATGTGGTTTAACAACCCTAGAGACAAGGATGTTAAGAGGAGATCAAATTGAAGTTTCTAAGATATTGAATGGGTATGAAGATATTGATAGAAATATTTTTTTCTCACTCAAGAAAGGTAGTAGAACTAGAGGACATGAGGTAACATTATATAGTAAAGGATCAGTGTAGATTGGATATCAGGATGTACTCGTTCTCGCAGAGGACACTCAATGAATGGAACAAATTATCTACTGATTGTGTAACTGCTAGCAGCGTGAATATGTTTAAAAACAAGGTTTACACATATCTCAGGAGGGTGGATTACACTTATCGAGAGTCTAACTTTGAAAAATGTTGGACTTTCAATAAGCCAATGGCTTCCTTGTCCACTTGCCATCTGGGCCTATGCTTTGGATGGCTTCCTTGTCCACTTGCCATCTGGGCCTTTGCCTTGGATGGCAATCTTGTTAAAGATGCACCAATATTATATTGTGCAACAAGCCATAGAATGCACCAAGAACAATAGTGCAATATACAACTGAATGCACCAAACACAACAGCTAGTGCATCAAACATTAGCACCAAGCATTACTGTGCAAATAGAAATATAATGCACTGTAGTGCAAGAAGCAGTAGAATGCACCAAGCACTGTGAAGCACTGCAATGGAACAATTATGCAGAAGAATGCATCATATATTTTTTAATGAGAACATTTAACTTGTTGAAGACATTGTTATTTGGCAGCCTGTCATTGACTCTATCTCTGTCTCCCATCCTCTACAATACCGTTCATCTCCCTCAAGACCTCATCATGTCTTGCTATTTCTCTCACATTGCCTATGCTGATTTCACAAATTGCCACAGTGCATAATTCCATAAATCACCGCCTGCAACAATTGCCAGGATGACTCAATATGGTTCTGATGCAATGTGTTTTCATGCTGCTTTGTCAAATCACCATTATCTTTATTGTCTGGGGATTCCATCATCTAGTGGTGCCATCACACAGATTAATTGTAAACCTGTACATCATATGTTAAAATATAGTAACAATGTAATGAACATTTATAATTATAATATTTAATTTATGAACTATTTGGGAATTTAAAGGGAATGTACAATGATTTTTATTAGTTAACTTATAAGCAGATAGTTCAGATTTTGTATAATTAAAATGCCTGAATTCTCTTAATTGTTCGATCTCAAAGTACATCTAAAAAGTACATAATAAAATGTTATAGTTCACGTATTAACCTTTATTGCTGTAATATATTTAGCATATGTATTGTACCTAAATACTTGGAAACCTAACTAAGCAACAAAACAAAACAAAAGGGAGGACCTAAGGAGGGTACGCATTACTAAACAAAACAAAAGAAAAGGGAGGGACCTAAGGAGGGTAAGCATTACTAAACAAAAGAAAACAAAAGGGAGGGACCTAAGGAGGGTAAGCATTATTAAACAAAACAAAACAAAAGGGAGAGACCTAAGGAGGGTAAGCATTACTAAACAAAACAAAACAAAAGGGAGGGACCTAAGGAGGGTAAGCATTACTAAACAAAAGAAAACAAAAGGGAGGGACCTAAGGAGGGTAAGCATTATTAAACAAAACAAAACAAAAGGGAGAGACCTAAGGAGGGTAAGCATTACTAAACAAAAGAAAACAAAAGGGAGGGACCTAAGGAGGGTAAGCATTACTAAACAAAAGAAAACAAAAGGGAGGGACCTAAGGAGGGTAAGCATTATTAAACAAAACAAAACAAAAGGGAGAGACCTAAGGAGGGTAAGCATTACTAAACAAAACAAAACAAAAGGGAGGGACCTAAGGAGGGTAAGCATTACTAAACAAAACAAAACAAAAGGGAGGGACCTAAGGAGGGTAAGCATTACTAAACAAAACAAAAGGGAGGGACCTAAGGAGGGTAAGCATTACTAAACAAAACAAAAGGGAGGGACCTAAGTAGGGTAAGCATTACTAAACAAACAAAACAAAAGGGAGAGACCTAAGGAGGGTAAGCATTACTAAACAAAACAAAACAAAAGGGAGGGACCTAAGGAGGGTAAGCATTACTAAACAAAACAAAAGGGAGGACCTAAGGAGGGTAAGCATTACTAAACAAAACAAAAGGGAGGGACCTAAGGAGGGTAAGCATTACTAAACAAAAGAAAACAAAAGGGAGGGACCTAAGGAGGGTAAGCATTATTAAACAAAACAAAACAAAAGGGAGAGACCTAAGGAGGGTAAGCATTACTAAACAAAACAAAACAAAAGGGAGGGACCTAAGGAGGGTAAGCATTACTAAACAAAAGAAAACAAAAGGGAGGGACCTAAGGAGGGTAAGCATTACTAAACAAAACAAAAGGGAGGGACCTAAGGAGGGTAAGCATTACTAAACAAAACAAAAGGGAGGGACCTAAGTAGGGTAAGCATTACTAAACAAAACAAAACAAAAGGGAGAGACCTAAGGAGGGTAAGCATTACTAAACAAAACAAAACAAAAGGGAGGGACCTAAGGAGGGTAAGCATTACTAAACAAAACAAAACAAAAGGAAGGGACCTAAGGAGGGTAAGCATTATTAAACAAAACAAAACAAAAGGGAGAGACCTAAGGAGGGTAAGCATTATTAAACAAAACAAAACAAAAGGGAGAGACCTAAGGAGGGTAAGCATTACTAAACAAAACAAAACAAAAGGGAGGGACCTAAGGAGGGTAAGCATCACTAAACAAAACAAAACAAAAGGGAGGGACCTAAGGAGGGTAAGCATTACTAAACAAAACAAAAGGGAGGGACCTAAGGAGGGTAAGCATTACTAAACAAAACAAAAGGGAGGGACCTAAGTAGGGTAAGCATTACTAAACAAAACAAAACAAAAGGGAGAGACCTAAGGAGGGTAAGCATTACTAAACAAAACAAAACAAAAGGGAGGGACCTAAGGAGGGTAAGCATTACTAAACAAAACAAAACAAAAGGAAGGGACCTAAGGAGGGTAAGCATTATTAAACAAACCAAAACAAAAGGGAGAGACCTAAGGAGGGTAAGCATTACTAAACAAAACAAAACAAAAGGGAGGGACCTAAGGAGGGTAAGCATTATTAAACAAAACAAAACAAAAGGAAGGGACCTAAGGAGGGTAAGCATTATTAAACAAAACAAAACAAAAGGGAGAGACCTAAGGAGGGTAAGCATTACTAAACAAAACAAAACAAAAGGGAGGGACCTAAGGAGGGTAAGCATTACTAAACAAAACAAAACAAAAGGGAGGGACCTAAGGAGGGTAAGCATTACTAAACAAAACAAAAGGGAGGGACCTAAGGAGGGTAAGCATTACTAAACAAAACAAAAGGGAGGGACCTAAGTAGTGTAAGCATTACTAAACAAAACAAAACAAAAAGAAGGACCTAAGTAGGGTAAGCATTACTAAACAAAACAAAACAAAAGGGAGGGACCTAAGTAGGGTAAGCATTACTAAACAAAACAAAACAAAAAGAAGGACCTAAGTAGGGTAAGCATTACTAAACAAAACAAAACAAAAGGGAGGGACCTAAGGAGGGTAAGCATTACTAAACAAAACAAAAGGGAGGGACCTAAGGAGGGTAAGCATTACTAAACAAAACAAAAGGGAGGGACCTAAGTAGGGTAAGCATTACTAAACAAAACAAAACAAAAGGGAGAGAGAGACCTAAGGAAGGTAAGCATTACTAAAAAGATGAGTCTTCAAAAAAACTGGTGTGAGAAAGCCCTAGTGTGAAGGACTTGAGACTTACACTGAGCCGTCACAGAACTTGATCACAGATCTGTGGTGTCCATCAGAGACAATCTTGCCTGGCAGGTACACAAGGTTGTCCTGGTCAGCAATGGCCAGCACTCGGTCCCCCTCAGACACAGGATGACACTTGGTGAAGGGACCAAAGATAAACGTTGAGTCCTGGACACTTTGGGTTCCGTCTGCCCACTCCACTTCGTACTGCCGGCCATTCCCAGTGCGCTGCCGAATCAGACCTACATGGAAACAATTGCGAGATTATAACTGATTTTGTAAGGACACATAGTGAAGTAATAAACAAATGTTTTACAGAAGAGGGCCTGCGTTATCTTTCTTCAATGTGAATTATGAGCCAAAAAGACACATTAAAACCCCACGAAAGAGGAATTAGGTGTCACCAATATCACCATTAAAATATATCTGAACAATTTGCAGATGCTGTGTAATTTTTATTACTTGTGATTCAGTCAATATGTGTCAAAAATCTTTATTATAACAAACTCATGCAAACCACTTTTTAACCATATTTCAGTATGCATAAAAGAAAAAAATATTATTTGATGCATGCCAAACAGATTTTTAATGCATACATTTATCTTGCTATTACAATAATCTATCTCACCAATTACAGTAGTAATGGTCTAGTATGTCTCAGTTACCCACCAAGATGGAATGTTCCGGATTCATCATTTCTGGCAACCACTGCTTGGCCGACCCAATCCTGCTCATTGGCGTGAATGTACGAAATGTCTGATCGAAACTTTTCAGGTGGAATACGGAAAACTTCGTCCCGTGGAAGTTTCGCTTCAGTGTCATCATAGCATCGCACTTCGACCCAGTGGTCTGGGGTGACACGGAGTACAACGGCGGGGGTGTAGCTAAAGCTGTAGCTAGGGTGGAGGGCAACAACGGTGTCTTCTGGCTGCAATAAGGGAAAGTATCAACATTACAGAATATTTTTCAAAAATAATTTCAGTTAATTTAAGCCTGAATTTATTATTTAATTTTTTATTTATTGTTAATTAAAATTTGTAATTGTTACTGTTAACTTAAACTTGAAAATATTTACAAGGATGCAGCAAAAAGAATACAGTTAACTGATGATGATTTGTGCCGTATACTGTGACACACCTCAATGACTATGTGTGCATCATCGCTGTCTGCTATGATGTCTTCCCGTCCGATCTTCTCAAAGCACCCTGCACTATCCTCCACAAGGTAACTGCCATCATTGCAGTCTTGTCGCACTGTGCCTGACATACACCATGACAATATTAACACCATGTGATTATCAACAGACCACATTATAAGTGTATATGTGACCCCTAATGTCCTGACTGACCACATTACAAGTGTATATGTGACCCCTAATGTCCTGACTGACCACATTACAAGTGTACATGTGACCCCTAATGTCCTGACTGACCACATTACAAGTGTATATGTGACCCCTAATGTCCTGACTGACCACATTACAAGTGTATATGTGACCCCTAACGTCCTGACTAACCCAATGTTGCATTACAAATTTCGCACAAAAGGCGTTTGAAGTTATGATTTTTTTATTGGCTGAACATTTTCACATTAATGCACCACCTTGCCAAATCAATACATCTTTTTTTTCTTTCTGATGGTTGTGTTTTATGCCAGTCAGGAGGTTCTTTTAGTCTGTATTTAAAAAAAATAATAATCTGTTGTTTATTAGAATTTAGATTTCAAAATGGCGAACATTGACAATCATGACCCCGGTAGGTAAACCTGCACAGAACGTGACGCTTACCCCTGTAATACCAGCCGTCATCAGACCAGCGTGCCAACACTTCCTCACCCATGGCTAGTGAAGGCAGGTCACTCAAGAAGACTACAACAGAAGAAAATTGAATTTAGGAAAAAATAAAATAAAAACATTAATAATAATAAAAAATCCAATAATAAAAAAAATTGGATTATTGGTGGGTGGGTGAAGGTCCACTTGGATTATCACATATATTTTTAGACTTTTCTCCGGGTTGAAATTTTGCAATAATCAGCTTAACATTCACTGCATCAGCAATGCATGTAGTCCCGTGTAGGGCATACAGAGCCTCTATTTTCCAATTTTATTTTTGGATAGGTGTTTGGGTGGGGATTTAATAAGATTTAACAAGATTGCCATCCAAAGTAAAAAAAAACAAATGGCAAATGGACAAGGAAGCCATTGGCTTATCAAGAGTAAAACAATTTGTCATCTATATGTAACCCTCCCTCCTGAGATATTGATCAACTTTGTTTTTAAACATATTCACGCTGCTAGCATTTACACAATGTGTAGATCATTTGTTCCATTCATTTGTTGTCCTCCGTGAGAACGAGTACTTCCTGATGCATTATTCCTTCATTAACATAACTTTGTTCTTCTATCTTTCTTAAGTGAGAACAAATATTTCTACTAATATGTTCATACTTGTTCAATATCTTAAAAACAATCTGATCTCTTCTTAACCTCCATGTCACTATGGCTGTAAAGGCATTTTTCATGACTAAAGTCTCTCAGTTCTGGAATCTGGTAAGGCCATGTATTAGTTTGTGTTGAAACATACAATACTTAAAGCATACAACTTATAGCCAAATAATGAACCTTCACAGTAATACATCCACAACTTTACTCATGCAGATCCGTCACTAAATGTGGTAATTTGTAGTGATCTTGCAGATGGTTCCTCTAATCTGGTCTCACAATTTCTTGATATCAGCGGGGGTATATCTCCTAGGAAGCATGCTTTCACTAAGTGTTTGATGAAGATTACTTAACTTGGAACAATCACTCAAAAGGTTGTTTCCTGGTGATAATTGCAAACATTTCTAAAATATTACTATTTACATATCTAGTTCACAAAAAATTAGCACATGAATTAGTTTAAGATTTTTTACTTGGAATAAGAGCAAAAACTTTGTCATAGGCACTTAATGCAATAGATACAGTTTGAATTGTATTGTTTTGTTGGTTCACCATTTCTGTCACCAAAACTAGGCTTGTTGATTATAGGATCCTAGAATTAATCACGACTGTGGTAGCACTACAAGATACCACAACAAACCCCTGACTGTGGTAGCAGTACAAGATACCACAACAATCCCGACTGTGGTAGCACTACAAGATACCACAACACTCCCCTGACTGTGGTAGCACTACAAGATACCACAACACTCCCCTGACTGTGGTAGCACTACAAGATACCACAACAAACCCCTGACTGTGGTAGCACTACAAGATACCACAACAATCCCCTGACCGTGGTAGCACTACAAGATACCACAACGCTCCCCTGACTGTGGTAGCACTACAAGATACCACAACACTCCCCTGACTGTGGTAGCACTACAAGATACCACAACAAACCCCTGACTGTGGTAGCACTACAAGATACCACAACAAACCCCTGACTGTGGTAGCACTACAAGATACCACAACAATCCCCTGACTGTGGTAGCACTACAAGATACCACAACACTCCCCTGACTGTGTAGCACTACAAGATACCACAACAATCCCCTGACTGTGGTAGCACTACAAGATACCACAACAATCCCCTGATTGTGGTAGCACTACAAGATACCACAACAAACCCCTGACTGTGGTAGCACTACAAGATACCACAACAATCCCCTGACTGTGGTAGCACTACAAGATACCACAACACTCCCCTGACTGTGTAGCACTACAAGATACCACAACAATCCCCTGACTGTGGTAGCACTACAAGATACCACAACAATCCCCCGACTGTGGTAGCACTACAAGATACCACAACAATCCCCTGACTGTGGTAGCACTACAAGATACCACAACAATCCCCTGACTGTGGTAGCACTACAAGATACCACAACAATCCCCTGACCGTGTCTCTGATTAATGTCATAATGGCAATGTGAAGATAAAGCTTAACTCACACTGTTTCATTGCAGGGACTGGTTCTTCTTTTTGCTTCTGTAAACATAATTTAGCAAGATTTAACAAGATCTAACAAGATTAAACAAGATTTAACCAGATTTAACATGATTGCCATCCAAAGCAAAAACCCCAGATGTACAGTGGACCAGAAAGAGGACCAGTAGTGTAGTGGCTAACATGTGCCCTTTGATGCCAGAGTTCTGCACCTGGCCAGCCACAATACATACGTTTGGCTAAAACCCTGGCTCTCAGCATCACGGACTATGTATCCCTCGTGATTTCGATGTCAGTCCCACCTCATTACTTGGGAAAGAACCACTACATGCATGCTGGCAGTGACCACAATCAAGGCCAGCATAGAAAGGTTGACATGGCGACAATGTTCTATAAAAGGCTGACTACCAGTACTGTGACAATTGTGGCAACCACAACATCTATTCAGACGAGTCAGTCAATAGTACATGCTCAATGCAGCAAACAAAGAAAGGAAACCATTAGCTTATCAGTTATTCATCTATGTGTAACCTTTCTAAGATATTTGTCAATTTTGTTGTTTTTAAACATATTCACAGTGCTAGCATTTATACAAATAGTGGATAATTTGTTCCATTCCACAGTGGCTTCATTGATCCTGTCGTCTTCATGAATGGCTATGTCAAAAGGTGAAAAAAATTATTAATATATTGGCATAAACATTGTGTTCTATCAGCTCTATAAATTTGTGAAAATATTGGAATAATGAAGTAATGATTTTCTTCTAATCACAACTATTGAGATTTACTTACTCCACATTACGGCTCCCGTCTGTAGCCTTCAGCAGGAACTGAATTCTGGGATGATTCGTTCTTCTTCTGCGCGGCAGTAGGCAAGGCAAGCACGCCATCCCATACATTGAGTAAGTAAATCTCAATAGTTGTGATTAGAAGAAAATCGTTACTTCAGCTCTACACAGATATACACATCAGGTATTCTTTCAGTACAACTTACGTCTATTTCATTGATTTCACCCAATATCATCGGCAACAACTGTTCATAGTTCACATCGCCTTTGGCGCCATCTCGGCTCTCTAGTTGGCGCTTCAACTTCTCCATTTCCTTTGCCATTCTACGCAATTTCTGCAAAGATCAGCAAAGGTGTCATGCTACGGTTATCAAAGGTGTCATTCTACTCTTATCAAAGGTGTCATTCTACTCTTATTAACGGTGTCATGCTACTCTTATCAAAGGTGTCATGCTACTCTTATCAAAAGTGTCTTGCTACTCTTATCAAAGGTGTCATGCTACTCTTATCAATTAAATGAATGGCTCTGGTACAGTCTACCCGTAAACTGACATTATTGTTAAATGTTTGTAACTTAATATTTTCATTGAATGTCAGTATTACTAATATTCAGTATTATAGGAGACAGTTGTTGGAAAGTTATGCTAAGTAGATGTACTGATGACATGTAATGTTATTACACTAGCACAATATTATATGAAATTATGCATGATTTATGTTCTAAAGCCTGCCACACACTGCACAACGCGATGGCAATGTGACGCAACTTGACTGTCGCCTCACATCATCATGCTATGTGCAGTACTCTATGATGATTGCCAACCCATCAGCGATCATTGTAGACTGTTAGCCAATCTTATGCATGCATGCATTCATTCATGTGACTTGCAGGTAGTTGCAGCACAACGCTAAGATGGCAGATATGTGGTTGGAGGAGAAGGAAATTCAACTGACTGATCTCTGGTGGGAGCACCCATGTTTGATGGGTTCCAGTTCTAGCCTCTTCTCGACTCAGGGTTTCACCCAGTCTTTTCATCTGCCCTTCTCAGATACATCGCCTACGTTGTACTAGCGATACAGCCAGACTAGCAAGCCTCAACGTCTTTAACTTTCTTCTTCTCATTTCCCTGTTTCTTTGTCGCAATCTTGGATGAATTTAAGTGAAACCACTAGAGTCACATTAATGCTACGATAGGTCCACAACATGAACACAATGAATTGTCATATGTGGCTACTCACAACGAGACAAGATTGTTCAAGATTATTCAAGATTCTTCCACGACTTTTAGTTGTGGCACGTCACCGTCAAGTTCTCAAAGTCAAAAAACATAAAGTGTTTAGTATTTGTTCAGACCCCACCCCCCCACCCCGAATGTTTGTATTACAAACTGATTTATTTGAACAGTTTTTTTATTGATTGACTGTTTGACTGTTTGAGTGATTGATCTCACTTTCTGTTGGTGTTTCTGCTTGAGTCGCTGTTTCTCCAGTAGATGCTTCCACATTTCAAGAGAACATTTCTCATTATTCGATGATGGCTTTGGTGACAGTGGCAGTGACGGCTTTGGTGATGGTGGTGGTGATAGTGATGGTGACAGTGACGGTGTGACAGGTCTGAAAAAGAAAACCTGTTGGTGTAATTTCACAATGTCACAATTATCAATTGTATATATGAGTTTCAAAATCCGGGAGAAATTGCATTGTAAAACATGTGTAGCATAACACAAGCGGCCTGAGCCCCTAAAGGCCCCTTCTAAACTTTCTTTCTAAAGGCCCCTCCTAAACCCACCAATGTGACATGAGTATTGGCGGAGGGCACAGCTAGTTTTACTAGGTTGGCCAATTGCAGAACACATATTTCATGTTCCCCATCAACTGATCATTCATAACCTATTTATGATTTAACTAGATTGAAAAAAATTAACAAGATTTAACAGGATTTAATGAGATTTAACAAGATTGCAATCCAAGGCAAAAAACCTAGATGACAAGTTGACAAGGAAGCCATTGGCTTATCAAGAGTCCAACAATTCTTCATCAATATGTGACCTGCCCTTCTGAAATAGTTGTAAATTTTATTTTTAAGCATATTCACATTGCAGGCATTTACACAATCTGTAGATAATTTGTTCCATTCATTTATTATCCTCTGTGAGAATGAGCATTTTCTGATATCTAATTTACACTGTTCCTTTACCAATATTAAATATACATATTTACTATTATATTTTTGGTAGTAAACATATACATTGATCATATGACATTGATTACAAAACTAATATATATATATATATATATATATATATATATATATATATATATATATATATATATATATATATATATATATATATATATATATATATATACATATATACATATATATTTATATGTATATGTATATGTATATGTATATATACATATATACCTGCACACATGCCTGCACACATGCCTGCACACATGCCTGCACACATGCCTGCACACATGCCTGCACACATGCCTGCACACATGCCTGCACACATGCCTGCACACATGCCTGCACACATGCACACTTACATATAAAACATAAAGTGTAACTTACTCTATTTCGTCTTCCTCATCTTCCTCCTCATGATTCCTGGACACATAGGCTATGTATCTGACAAGAAACGTGTACCTCTGTTTGGTGATTTTCACTAAATATGTTCTCAAGAAGTGTGCCTGTGAAGAGATGGGAAATAATTAATAATATAAAACATGACTCCTTGGCATAAAACCGAATGAAAAACATATAGTGAGTGAAGCACAAAAACTTCAAATGCTTGCATTGAAAGTACCTGGTAAGCAGATAGCAGGGTTAATTTCTGATGAAACCTTATCGATTCTGATATTTATATATATATATATATATCAGAATCATTTTATATATATATATATATATATGTAAGCTCACTAAACGGGATCTTTATAATAAATAAGTTACATAACAATATAAATCGTTTGTTTTCTAAACGTTTATTTATTTGAAATCCCACCAGAACCGCTGACCAATGTATCCAGTCCACAGCTCGACGTCAACTTAATGTTCTCGTTGCGTTTTTAAATTAGATTTTCGCACGCTCACGTTCTCACGCGAACGCGCGTGCTTTATCGTCACGGTACGCTTCCGCGCTATAACGTTTTAAATAAGTGTCAGTTGCGGCGCCTACACTCACCCCTTTTTTTGTTGCCATCTGGTTAACAGTGTGTAACAAAACGAAAACACACAAATATAATATAATATAACAGTTCAATTACGACACGCCGATCGCGGCTCATGGTATAGGTTTTTGTGCTGACCGGCCGTGCTATGTGTAGGTTGACATGACCAAATTTCTTGTATTTCCTCGTTTGGCTCGCCTGCGTATTCGTTGTGTGTCATGGACTGTTTAGCACCAACATCCGAACTGCCAAGCCGTGGATCCAGCGGCGAAGATGTCACCATCTCATAGCGACGCAGCAATCGTTCGTCACCTGACGAGTCGTCATCAACATCTCGGTGTGCTGTGGGCACACACGGTAGGCGTCGCTTTGTCAGTACAGGTGCATCGTTGCCAGGTACACACGGTTTCAGAGACGAACGATGCAGTGTATGTTGCACGTCTGACCCGTTTACCGGTGTAATCACGTACACATCGTTTGTTCCTTGTCGAGAGATCACTCTGTAGACCATGTCGTCCGAAGCGTCCTGAATCTTGTTGCGTCCCAGGATGCCACGCTTTCGACGATAGACGCGTTCACCATCAGCCAATGGCATATCGTTAGCTGTACGGTCGAAACAACTCTTATGTTGATCGGCTTCTCTCTCCAGTTGTGTGCGAGCACGAGAGTAAGCTTCACGCAGGCGTCGCTGATGTTCAATGACCCAATCAGTTTGAATATCATCCTGATCACCAGTGCCAAGTAGGAGGTCCACTGGCTGATGCCCTTGCCGGCCAAACATCAGGTAATAGGGTGCATAACCGGTGCTCGAGTGAGGTGTAAAGTTGTATGCCTGTACAACTTCACAGATGTGATCTACCCACCGACGCTTCTTTTCTGAACTCAACGTTCTCAACAGATCGTGTAACGTCCGGTTAAAACGCTCGTATTGTCCATTCCCAGCCGGGTGATATGGCGTAGTATGGGAGCGTTTGATGTCATAAGTTTTCGCCAACTCCCGTATGATGGCTGACTCAAAGTTACGCCCATTGTCACTGTGCAGTCGCTGTGGCACACTGTACCGTTAAAACCATTCACTGATGAGCACTTTCCCCACTGTGTCTGCCTTCTGGTTGCGAGTAGGGACTGCAATGGTAAATTTGCTGAAAACATCTGTGATGACCAATACATTTTCCCGGCCGTCAGAAGATGGCTCCAACATGGTGAAGTCCATTGCCACCACCTCTAATGGCTGCGTTGCCATGAGACGTCCGAGAGGAGTGCGCAACTTATGCGGCTGTATCTTCGCAAGTGCACAACGGTCACACTTCTGTGTCCAAGTCAGGACATCGTTGTGCATAGTTGTCCAGAAACACCAGCTTCGAATCAGATGTTCCGTCCGTTCTGTTCCTTGATAGCCAGCGCGATCATGCAATTCCCTCAATACTTGGTCGCGGAGACAAATGGGCAGAAGTAACTGTTGCAATTCTCCGAGCCTTATATCAACAATGAGCCGATACAAAACGCCATTCTTCTCGACAATGCGTCCCCATTGCCGTATCAACTGAATGGCACTCATTGATTCAGTCTCTGATTCAGTCTCCTTCTCTCCGATAGCAGGGTCATTTGCTTGCAGGTTAGCCATGTCATCGTTCGAAATGCCTGGCAGCGTTGTAGCAGCAACGTCTGCCAGTTCTTCTGTGTTAGCGATGTGTTCCATCGCTGTGACTCGTACCTCTACAGGTACCACTGAAGTTGCAGTCACATTGGCTAATATAGCTTCAGCGTTCGATGCCATTGAATTAACCACATCGGGTAATCTTGATAACCCATCTGCGTTCGCATTGCAATGTCCAGGTCGATACTTAATGTTGAAGTCAAACGATGCAAGTGCGGCTGCCCACCGCTGTTCTACAGCCGATAATTTGGCTTTCTTGTGAAAATATGTCAACGGGTTATTGTCCGTGTAAACCGTGAATCTGCCACCCAGAAGGTAATCACGGAACTTCTCGGTAATGGCCCATTTTAAAGCGAGTGTTTCCAGCTTCATCGATGAATAATTTGCGTCATTTCGTTCCTCTCCCCTTAGTCCGCGACTGGCATATGCGATCACTCGACGGTGGCCATCTTGTTTTTGAGTCAGGACCGCGCCCAAACCTCTATCACTCGCATCAGTCTCAACTGTGAAGGGCAGTCGGTAGTCTGCAAACCCGAGGACTGGTGTTGACGTAAGTGCTTCAAGGCGTTGAACGCGTGCTGACAATCCTCCGTCCAAACATCTACGATGCTGCGCACTAAACTCATCCGTCGTTTCCCTTTGCCGTCTTTGCTGCCATCACTACTCGGTGTAGCGGTGTCGCTAGTTGTGTAAACCGTGGTACAAAACGACGATAGTACGATGCAAACCCTATGAAAGATCAAAGTTGTCGTAGGGTCTGAGGTATAGGCCACCGTCGTACCGCGACGATTTTCTCAGGATCGGTTGCCACACCTTCCTCACTTACCACATGACCGAGGTACTTGACACTTTTCTTGAAGAAACTGCATTTACTGATCTTTAGTTTGAGGCCATACATCCCCAGACGACTTAGCACAGTGTCAAGTTTAGCCAAATGTTCATCTAGCGTAGCCGAGTACACGCCAATGTCATCCAGATAGACAAGCAATATGTTGAACATATCAGCCTGAAACACTGTCTGCATTAGTCTCTGAAAAGTCGCTGGCGCGTTACATAGTCCGAAAGGCATGCGCGTATATTCATACAACCCGACTGGGGTCGTGAACGCTGATCCTCCGCTGATCTTCCGGCTCCATCTCTACCTGGTTATACGCCGACTGTAAATCTAATATTGAAAACCACTTCGATCCAGTCATCGCGTCCATGGATTCTACAATGCGAGGGAGTGCATACGCATCCTTTACCGTCTTTGCATTCAACGCACAATAGTCCACGCACATACGTAGTGCACCGGATTTCTTCCGCACTAAAACGATGGGACTGGCATGATCGCTATGACTCAGCACTATTACACCCGTTCGCAGTAGCTTCTCCAAATGCTCTTTAACTTCGTCCAGTTGGGTGGGAGGAACTCGACGGTAAGGTTGTGTCACCGGTTGAGTATCAGTTGTCCAAATGCGGTGTTTAACCGCATCCGTGCAACCGAGATCATCTTCTGATGACGCAAATACATCAACATGCTTCTGAAACATCGCTCTCGCTTTGTCTCTGGCCGCGGGGCTATCCTCTAGACCGGATAAGTCCAAACTGGCTAGTACGTCAACAGAAGGTTCTTCACGAGTCGTCTGTGAATGTTCAACCCCTCCATCCACCATGTTGAGTTTGATTTCATTCAAGCTCGCCTCCACTTTCGTGGAAATGCATATAGTGGCCGAACACAAAAGACCAATTCTCGTACCTGGGTTCAAATTCACGCCGATTGAAGAATTGTTGACTACCTTGACAACGAAAGAATCGGATTCGACTAATGTATTCAACATGAAGAGATTTCCTGCAAATGCAGTAGATAAAGGTTCCACTATGGCAGTTTCCGACCCACAATGTCCTATTGCAGGAATGTCCATCATCGAGTGCGTGGGAACGAAGATTGGACGGCAGCCAGCCACTCTCGCTACACGTGTCCTGGCTCGGAGTGAATCATCGACAACAGCCATGGAACGAAATGCCTCACTCATAGCAGGCACATGTGAGAGTACATTGGTTCCAAGCAGACCACACACATCAGCATTCTTGTGTTCACTATCCTTTACAACTAGCACGCCTCGCTTCGGCACCACAACACCACATACTTCAATATCTAATTCCAAGTAACCAACATATGGCACAGACAATCCATTGGCCGCTCAGACGGTCAACCAATTATTTGGGTTGTGAAGATCATTGCCGGTGGCCAGGTGTTTTCGGTAAAACGCCTCTGTGATCGTGGTGACCTGGCTTCCCGTGTCTACCAGAAAACGAATGGTCACGCCACCAACCGTGGCTTCGACGATCGGCTCGTTTCCCACCAATTGTTTCCATGCTGAAGAGTCTGTCTATGATACTTTCACCGTCCCGCTGTTTTCGTACAGTAACTGAGTGACACTGGCGCGCTCACCAAACGTATCCCGTAGGATCTTGAAAATGTTCTGTCACATTGTTCATCTACCATACGGCACGCCATTTCTTTTTTCGCCGGACCCTCTAGATGACACCACACATAATCGGCTGCATCTCGTCCGTTCAGATTCTGTGTGCATAAAGCAGCTTCCGCATCCTTGCACCAATGAATCGCGTCTTCATCACCCTTCCTATCGAAACTACGTAGACGACGCTCTCTGCACAACAACCGTCACTGGAGGTGTTACTGTGGTGTGCGCATTCAGCTCACTTAATTGTCGACGCAATTCTTCCAGTTCTTCTGCCATGCGGCTACAATGGTCAGACTGATCCTTATCCATAACTTCGCATAAATTCAGAATAATATAAGAATTTAATTTGGAATTTCAAAAATTCACCCCACTTCTGGTACCAAAATGTAAGCTCACTAAACGGATTCTTTATAATAAATAAGTTACATAACAATATAAATTGTTTGTTTTCTAAACGTTTAATTATTTGAAATCCCACCAGAACCACTGACCAATGTATCCAGTCGACAGCTCAACGTCAACTCAATGTTCTTGTTGCGTTTTTAAATTTGATTTTCCCTTTATCGTCACGGTACGCTTCCGAGCTATAACGTTTTAAATAAGTGTCAGTTGCAGCGCCTACATATATATATATATATATATATATATATATATATATAATGATTCTGATCTAATATAACCATATATATATATATATATATATATATATATATATTCTGTAGCCTGATAGATGGTTATATTAGATCAGAATCGGGACACTACAGGGTGATTAGCCAATAAAAAATGTCATAACAATTTTGATTAAAAAATTCAGATTTCAATGAAAACAAAATGGCATACAAACAGCGATTTGATCAAAACAACCTACCTATCAGTATGTTCATAACACTACCCTAGCTAAAAACTCTAAAACACTACGGTCAAAGCATTCATTCATAATATATCACATTCATAAAGAAAATTAATTTTACGTTACCTCAAGCCATAGATTGATAGTTAATATATTATAGATTGTAATTAATATATTATGGTTGGAACCCTGTATATTTAGAAATATGCATTATCAATTTTTATTTGACTGATTCTGACAACAATTCAAATATCAGTATGATGGAATGTTTTACTAAAGATTATATAAATATAATCCTAACAAAATTATGATTATTATCACCTGTGGTTATCATAAATAGCAAACTGTGCAGCTAACTTCGTTAACTTGGCCACCGTTTTGAACGTATGTTGAAAATGCTACCGTAGTGTTTTTCAAGGGGTAGTGTTTTTCAAGGGGTAGTGTTTTACAATGGGTAGTGTTTTACAACGGGTAGTGTTTTACAACGGGTAGTGTTTTTCGAGGGGTAGTGTTTTTCGAGGGGTAGTGTTTTACAATGGGTCGTGTTATTCAAGGGGTAGTGTTTTTCAAGGGGTAGTGTTTTTCAAGGGGTAGCGTTTTTCGAGGGGTAGTGTTTTTCAACGGGTAGTGTTTTTCGAGGGGTAGCGTTTTTCAAGGGGTAGTGTTTTTCGAGGGGTAGTGTTTTTCAAGGGATAGTGTTTTTCGAGGGGTAGCGTTTTTCAAGGGGTAGTGTTTTTCGAGGGGTAGACTTTTGAACTTAGGGGCTGTTCACAATTGTTGACATGAACCTGTTATAGGGTACTAATGGGAAGGGCGGTGAAGACTAATTTTGTTAATGTCGGCCATGTGCTCAGAATGACCACTGCTGTTGCGTCATGCAGCACCACATGGTGAACTTTTACAGAACTACTCGTTTTAAATCACGGTCACAGTCACGGTCATGCCCTGTAATAGTCCTACATCTGGGAAATTTACAACTTCATGGAAAACAATGATCAATATGACACCATGGTGTTGTTAAAAAAACACAAAGCTTTAACATAATTATTGGAGATAAATGTTTTTAAAAGTATTCTAGTAGTTATTATTGTATATACTAAGTACTACTCTGAGGAGGGGGGCATGAGAATTAGCATGCTTTGTACGAACAGGTCAATGTTGATTTTTTAACAGCCCCTTACTACACTTCATCTCGCCGAACCTCACCTCCTGACCAGTGTACATTGTCACAGTATAGAACTTGGCCTGGACCCTGGTGCAACGTGGCATTGTGGTCAGCATACCTGGCACGTAGCACGCTAGGCCGGTGTCCTGGTTGATCACCTTGGCTAGTACATAGTCACCATACTGGAATGATAAAAACTGCTGATATTATATATATATATATATATCACCTACATATATATATATATATATATATATATATATATATATATATATATATATATATATATATATATATATATATATATATATATATATATAATATCAGCATTATATATTATATATATATATATATATATATATATATATATATATATATATATATATATATAATATATATATATATATATATATATATATATATACATGTCTACCTAAATAATGTATATATATATATATATATATATATATATATATATACCTAAATAATGCATGGAACAGAACAGATGATCAAATAAAAAAAATCAAATGCAACATGGAAAAGGCCGGCCTTGCAGACAACAACTCAACTAGAATTACAGTTAGAGTCTTCAATATCCAAATAAAGAGTGTCCTGCTCTAGGGCTTTCTTGAATGGAATCAGTCAGTCAGTTGCAGAATGAAATGAAAAAATCAAGTGTTGTTTTGGCTCTATCTTCCAGTGAAAGCACGATAAAGTAGGTAGGTAAATAATGTCAAATTTGAATGATTGAAAAAATATTTATGAAACTTCCATGAAAAGGAACATACTTTGGAAAGTGCATCATCCTCGCCACCAGGGGACTGCCGAGTACAACAGAACCCCTGGCAGATAACGCTGTTGAAACGTGGAACTTAGTGCTGCTGCGTTAACCAATGGACTACATCCCTATGACTTTCAGGCATTTGGCATGTGGCCAATCATGGATGATGTTACATGTAACGTTAGGGAAGTAACTTAACTTTAATTGGCAGTGGACCCATCATTGTTGGTTGGACGGGTAATTCATGGAAATGCTATTTGAAGTTAGGCAGGGACCGTCTAGTTCCCAGAAAGACGTCAACCAAAACAGGAAGTGGGACAAACTACAAAGGATTCAGCCTATATCCACACATGACGTCGCAAAAACTGAAAGTTCCACGTTTCAACAGGTTTATCTGCCAGGGATAGTGTAGTACTACGACCACCTCTGGTTAGCAAGGATGAAGTGTGTGGATGTGGAAACCATTGGCCTATCAAGAGGGCAACTATGTCTTAACTCCATGCGGCCCATGTTACACTGTGTTTAGATAGTTATGTGTTATGTTTTATTCCTGCTGCTAGCATTTACACAGTCGGTGGTTTACATAGTCAATGGATAATCAGATGGCATCGAACCATTATAACGTATATGTTTTGATTATAGTTGCTCCACATGCAGCCGATCCATGTCTGTCTAAATGGGCCACAGGATCACTGGACAAAGTTACATCTTGATCAGCCCACAGATGTGGCCATGACTAAGGGACAACAGACGGACAGAGAGATGGACAGACACCTTGATCAGCCCACAGATGTGGCCATGACTAAGGGACAACAGACGGATGGAGAGATGGACAGACACCTTGATCAGCCCACAGATGTGGCCATGACTAAGGGACAACAGACGGACGGAGAGATGGACAGACACCTTGATCAGCCCACAGATGTGGCCATGACTAAGGGACAACAGACGGACGGAGAGATGGACAGACACCTTGATCAGCCCACAGATGTGGCCATGACTAAGGGACAACAGACGGACGGAGAGATGGACAGACACCTTGATCAGCCCACAGATGTGGCCATGACTAAGGGACAACAGATGGACGGAGAGATGGACAGACACCTTGATCAGCCCACAGATGTGGCCATGATTAAGGGACAACAGATGGACAGAGAGATGGACGGACACCTTGCTTCATAAATTGGAGAGTAGTAAAAGTTTAATTAATAACCAAGTATTAATGGAAATAAAAATCTAGCAACAGAAACTCGTATCACTGATATCACTGTCATAGATGCAACCATCACTTACATAGAGGTACGGCCGAGAGATGGCGCCAGTGATGGGGATGATGAATCTGGTCTCGATCTTCTGTTGGCCGATGTCATTGAAGACCACCAGGGCATGGCGGGAGTCAGGGCAACGGATGATGCTTCCTGAAACAGCCAGGGTGATTTAGAGATCTTTGTGGTTGTCAGGCAACCAAAACATGTATTGCATAACATTAAGGTATCCTAATCAAAACAGAATTGTTTTACACTTTACCTCTACATTGACTAAATATCCAACTTTTTTATTATTTCATAACTTTGATGTACGACCGTACACAAAAGCAATGTTGTTTAGCCCAAGCTCCTCCCTCCCCTGTTATATGACACTTTTAATTACATTGACCAGTGAAAATGTCTTCATCCTTCATGCTACAGCCATTGCATACCGCTCACATTCAGCTGTCATAACACAAAACTGCAGCCTGCGCTTGACGTCAGCATCCATTTGAACTGTGATCGAAAAATAAACAATGTTGGGGAAAAAACATTGATGTAAGATGCTAAACAAAACAGCTGATAACCCCCATATGAAACAGCTGCTATGCAACCTCCCCCCATAAAACAGCTGCTACCCTGTTCTTCACATGAAACAGCTGTTACCCCCTCCCCCATGAAACAGCTGCTATCCCCCTCTTCACATGAAACAGTTGTTACCCCCATGAAACAGCTGCTACCCCTCCCTCGTGAAACAGCTGCTATCCCCCTCCCCCATGAAACAGCTGCTACATCCCTCCCCCCATGAAACAGTTGCTATGCCCCTCTTCACATGAAACCGCTATTATCCCCTAAACATGAAACAGCTGTTACCCCTCCCCATGAAACAGCTGCTACCCCCCTCATGAAGCAGCTGCTACCCCCCTACCCCATGAAACAGCTGCTCCCACTCTCCCATGAAACAGCTGCTACCCCCCTCCCCATGAAACAGCCGCTACCCCTTCTCTCCCACAAAACAACTGCTACCCCCCTTCCAGACGAACCAGCTGCTACACCCCCTCCCCCCATGAAACAGCTGCTACACCCTCTTGCTGACGAACCAGTTGCTACACCCCTCCCCCATGAAACAGCTGCTACACCCTCTTGCTGATGAACCAGTTGCTACACCCCCTTCCCCCATGAAACAGTTGCTACACCCTCTTGCTGATGAACCAGTTGCTACACCCCCTCCCCTCATGAAACAGTTACTACACCCCCTCCCCCATGAAACAGTTGCTACACCCCCTCCCACCATGAAACAGCTGCTACACCCTCTAGCTCACGAACCAGCTGCTACACCCCCTCCCCCCATGAAACAGCTGCTACATCCTCCTGCTGACGAACCAGTTGCTACACTCCCTTCCCCCATGAAACAGCTGCTACACCCTCTTACTGAAGAACCAGTTGCTACATCCCCTCCCCTCATGAAACAGTTGCTACATCCCCTCCCCCCATGAAACAGCTGCTACACCCCTCCCCCATAAAACAGCTGCTACACCCTCTTACTGACGAACCAGTTGCTACACCCACTCCCCCCATGAAACAGTTGCTACACCCTCTTACTGACGAACCAGTTGCTACACCCCCTCCTCCCATGAAACAGTTGCTACACCCCTTCCTCCCATGAAACAGTTGCTACACCCTCTTACTAACGAACCAGTTGCTACACCCCCTCCCCCCATGAAACAATTGCTACACCCCTCCCCCATGAAACAGTTGCTACACCCTCTTACTAATGAACCAGTTGCTACACCCCCTCCCCCCATGAAACAGTTGCTACACCCCTCCCCCATGAAACAGTTGCTACACCCTCTTACTAACGAACCAGTTGCTACACCCCCTCCCCCCACGAAACAGTTGCTACACCCCCTCCCCCCATGAAACCAACTTTGTGCAACATCATAGGATCGTACATCAATGTTTTCGTCCATGTTGTGTGAGACATGCATCAATATATGTCAAATAAATTCATCATACGTACATACCTGAATAATAGAATCCATCAACTTTATTTCTGGCAATGACCCTTTGACCTTTGAAGACCCCCGGTAACCTCTTGACCTTGAGCTTCTTCCTTTGGCGTGGTGCCACATCCTGATACAGGGGCAGAAATATATGTTGTTGATAAATGGTTGGTAAAGTAATATCACTGAACCCATGCGATTAAATTGGTTAATGTTTAGCTGAAAGATATATATGAACAAAATATCAATAGAAATATGTTTTTGCCATGTCGACCCAGGTATTACAATTGCAGTCTTGTGTGCTATCCCATCTCCAAGCTGAGTGATTGCTGCGTCCATTGTTGAGCTGGTGAAACTCTTCTCTAGTGGAGGTAGTTTTCAACTGTTGGGATCACTGTAGATCTCCATATCGTTTAACAGCCCAGTTTGGGTCCTCATGTTGTTCTCCCACAATGTTCTTGGTCTTCCGTGTGATTGTAGATATGGGTTATGCCATAGGTATTACCCAGATAACTTAGACCAATGAAAAATTAAGTCAGTCCGGGGTTACCAAAGTGGATTGTTGTAAAAACATTTACTGAATAAAAAATGTGGAAAGACAGATGATAACAGATCTTCTACAGCGGCTAAATCATCAAGGACCAGAGGGCCACAGCCAACCATAATCATCAAGGACCAGAGGGCTGCAGCCAGCCAGAATCATCAAGGACCAGAGAGCCACAGCCAGCCTGAATCATCAAGGACCAGAGGGCCGCAGCCAACCAGAATCATCAAGGACCAGAGGGCCACAGCCAACCAAAATCATCAAGGACCAGAGGGCCACAGCCAACCAGAATCATCAAGGACCAGAGGGCCACAGCCAACCATAATTATCAAGGACCAGAGGGCCACAGCCAAACATAATTATCAAGGACCAGAGGGCCGCAGCCAACCATAATCATCAAGGACCAGAGGGCCACAGCCAACCATAATTATCAAGGACCAGAGCAGCTAACCAGAATCGTTAAGCATGATATCATGAAGAGGGATGTGTGGGAACCATCATGATGGCAAGGGACTATCAAGGAGTTGGGTGGTATGGAAGTTCTGTTATTATCTATATTATTTATATAATTCATAACCAATGTTTACACATTGTTGTGTCCACAATTAATAGCTATTCTCAGCAAGTTAAATGAGACTAATATTTATTCTGGGTGACTGTCTGACTGAGTTATCAAAACTAACTGCAGTGTACATAACAAGCGTATAGGTGTGTGTGTAGTATGTACACACGTACATACAAGTGTACATGCATGTGTGAGTGTGTGTGTGTGTGTGTGCACATGTGAGTTTGCATTTGTGTGTGCATGTGTGTTCCTGCATGCATATTGCTGCTGTATTTATTTACCAGTAGTGTGGACTAAATTCTCTGGTGACCATAACAAATATACGCTTCAGTTGTTAAAAATCACTGACAAAATTAAATATAAAGTTGCAATGTCATTGAACAGAGAAACAAAATTCAGTTTGCAATGGAAACTGAAACCAAATAGTAAACAAGAATAGGCATAAACTGAAACAGAGACACTAAACACTGAATAAAGAGAAACTGTGTAATTGGCAGTGAAACTACACATTAACAAATAAAAACTACTGGACGCACATGTAAAAATGACAGAGTATTAAAAGGATGCTACATACTGAAAAACAAAAATGTCATGCACAAATATCAACATCACATAAAACATCCTCCTCAACTGATTTTAACACATTATAAACAGGTTTGTTGATATTCAAACCTGTAGTGCGTGAATAATTAAAGTAATATGCACCGTTGGTTTAACAAGTGAATAATTTAAGTAATATGCACAGTTGGTTTAATAAGAGTGCCTAGTTTTGTTAAAATTATCAAAAGAATTGACTTTCTTCATTAGACCAGGTAACTTTTGTACCTTTTGCCAATTTTTACTGGATTTTTTTAGCAAAAATGAGCTATCATATCATAGTTGATATTAGACAGGTGTTTTTTTTGCAAAATTAATCTTAATTTTGATGAGTGAACAAAATCAAATGGAGGCGAGAAGAAGAAACACATACGAGAAAAATTAAACTTCTCTGTCTAAAAGATAATCTGATTTTGTGCAGCTTTTTTTTACATTTATACAGTATTTAATATATTTACTGACTGGTTCAAAGGCAAATGTTTGATATGATTCAAATACAAATAAAATGCACCTGAAGTCTGACTTAACATGAACTAATACTAAGAGTAATCATAGATATTAGAGTCGAGTTTGTTTATAAATAAGAATGGTTCACTTAAAACTCCCCCAATTGATTGAGTCCATGGCAAATCATGTTTCTTGATATTCAAATATGTATAGTGCAACAATGGTTTAATTAATATGCACAGCTGGTTTAAAAAGAGTGCAAATTGTTAAAGTGTGAATAGCTTTAGTGTATTTGTTCCCAAAAGCTTGACTGAACTTGGTCAAAAATAATTTAATAGTTTGTCTGAAGATTTCACCAAAACTAAATAACAAATTTGTAAAAACGAGCTGGCCTGTTGTAGTGAATATTAGATTGGTAGTGAAATGAGACAAGCAAAAAATCGTATTAGGAAGGATCTTTAAAAAAAAATTATGTGTAAAGAGTAATCCTATGAATAAAGCAATAACTTGTTAATATAATGTCCAGCAGTTTTATTGAAATCCAGCAGCAACATATTTTTACAGCGATGGCTCATAAATCATAAATGAACATGTATATTACAATGCATATCTCAGGGCACAGCAAATAAACTTGGGTCACCAGACAACAAAGATAATAGATTAGAACTAGTATTACTGCCATAACAAATTATCACAGCTTACAACACGTTGCCACCTGGTGAATGGGAATGTACTAGATTTCCCCTGGTGGTGGCAATGTCTAGTTATCAACACGTTAAGCATTCCAACATCAACAACCAAAAACAGTATATTCTAATTTCATACACAGTTCTCACAGATAACTGTTATCTATGGACTATTGAACCATACACACAGATAAGTGTTATATATAGACTTTTAAAACATATAATAACAATAGAGTGCAAATTTCTTAGGGTAACATTTACCAGGAATTACAGTACTTGCATTTTCACTTAAGCCACGGCAACTCAACATTTATAGTATATACTCTATAGGTTATATATATATATATATATATATATATATATATATATATATATATATATATATATATATATATATATATATATAACCTATATATATATATATATATATATATATATATAACCTATAGAGTATACTGATTTATTATGCTGATATAACTATTTAACCACATACATAAGAAACACCAACAAGCAAAGCATTCAAGCTTAAATACATTATGTGTTATTAACAATCACATTTGACAGTTATTACTGGCAAAGGCAATACAGCAACTTTGAAACAAAAGAGCCAAACAATTCTTCATTTGCAAAAGCAAATACATGTACTTAAAAATATATTTTCTGTGTAAAATTGACTAACAAAGATAAAATCAACATTTCAACAACTAATTATTATTATAATTAGAATAATGTGTCAATAACAATCAAAAGCACATCTGCAATCCGTGTATCTCTGGTTTGATGATAAACATTGCATTAAACTAAACAAGGCGTAACCCTTCTTCTTTTGAGAGCTTTATAAGTATGCAACAATTTAACGCAAAGCAAACACGATCAACAAACAAGATTAAATAATTATAATGAATGTATCTACTTCACTGTCATACAAAGTCATAACACTATCATAGTTTTGTTTATATCTAAAACTCATATTTTGGATATACATATCTACATATTTCTTATTGCATACATTGAAACTATTTAAATGTTTTACATACCAATTTCTGCAGGTGGACCATTATAAGCCCTGGAGGGATCATCTGAGTTGCATTTAAATATTATAATTAATTCAATGAATAATTCCTTATATGATTGCAACTCAATAAACTTATAATAATAAGGTTTATTTATTATATTGTAGATTGTAGGTAATAACAGGATGAATATTGAACATATTATGTCTTAAAACTAAACTGGGCATAAAGTAGACCACATAAAGTAGACCACATAAAGTAGACCACATAAAGTAGACCACATAAAGTAGACCACATTTCCCCCACTAAATTTTTTTATTGTGTCACAATGATATCTCACAAATTTAGGCCACTTTTAAAACAACATGTTCTAAAGGCTGTGTGAAGATAATTACCTAGTTGTTTCATGGTTTAGTGTGTTTTCTGACCGGTGTAATTTGATGATGGAATTAATCAACATATGCTATGCCAATTTCTGTTGCATCACACACATTTTAGGTGTATTCCAAAAGTTACAGTATATTTTTAAGAGTATAAATAATTTGCAGAAAACTGTGGTTCATTCATATATTTTTGCAACTTTTCATGAAATTATTATAATTTGCATTTAGGCTGAGCCAATCAGCTTACTAGCTGAAAACATGCGATTGAATCATGTGATGCGGATCCTTGGATATGCTAACTGAACTACCATTTTTTAATGCACTGCAAAATGCAGATTTTAGGTGTCTTCATTAGGGTCTATTAGAATGGCCAATTGTCAAATGGCAACTACTAATTTGTTTAACAAAACAGTTGCAGAAATGTTGCATGGTGTACGCCAAGTCCTTGGAAAATATATTACAACCACAGTTTCCACATAACAGTAAAACAAAAGATATTGATAGTGAAAATCAAGAATTTTACGCTAGTGGTTTTCTCAGTTGTCAAATCTCAAATCTCTTCCTGGTGGTTGCCATGTTGACCAGGGCGATCACTAAGCGTGTGGCAGTTCATGGAAATCGATTCTGCTGCGACACGTAAGTGCCTTCGACCAAACGGCTATTGGGCATACACCAAAGGAATGCAAACTCTCAATCAAGAGAGTTGCTTAATCAGAAAGGGAGAAGTTTAGTAAACAGAGGCCAAATATATTGCATAGTTGAGTCTAGACACAAACAGCATTGCCATATCCTATTGGCAAGTATAGAACTAGGTGTTTACAAATAGATTTTTATTTGATGAGCGAATATTGTCAGACTACCAGTACTCATGACTTATCGTACACTTAACCAACAGTATGGCACTGCCCATGAAATTAAGAAGCTGTGTGTTCAACAAGGTTTTACTAGTAAACCACTGGCGTGATATTCTTAAGTGTAGTTACAAATGGTAACTCTTACAGGTGCATAGGCCCAAAAGCATGACTTTTGTTTCGCTTTAAAAGTCATGCACTGGGTTTCTGACACTATTGTAAAATGATGTGCTGTATCAGGTAAACTAAATCTGCATCAGAAAAATGCATATTTTACGGTATCATTTATTGTGCATCATTCATGAAGCTTCACAAAGTTAAACAATATATTGTTACATAAAATATGTGTTTAACGGAAGAACAAGGGAAACACAACCAGATGTCTGTCCATTTGTGCCTGAAGTACCAGATATTAGCAAAACCCAATATGTGCCTGCATAACATATGCTATAGTTGGTAATAACATATGCTATAGTTGGTAATAACATATGCTATAGTTGGGAATAACAAAATGACAACTTTACATTACAAAATAACACCAACTGAAAAACGCCACAAAAATGGAGGTAAAACCTCTACAAAAGTTTGGTCTTCCAACTAAAACTTAATTTTGGTCAAGCATATACTTTGAATAAAAACCTCATTTAGAGTTGCACTATTTTGATTATTTAATTTGCAAGTTCAACGTATAACATAGAAGCTGGCATCATCCAAGTTCATAGGCCAAAAAGACAAATTGTGTATAACTACTGGTTAGCCAAGTCATTAATAAAGCATTATTTGTTGAGTTTATGACTCTTTAAAAAAAAAAATCACTACCATTACATCTGACTGACAATCACACACCAGAATGTAAGCACACCATTACCTTCCTATTTCGTTCTTATCAACATCCCCTAATTGCGATTAAGATGTTTGCAACATTCCCGATGCAATTAAACATAACTGTACATAAGAGAGAATGTGTTCAACTAATAGCAAAAGTTCTAGGGTTACGTAAAAGATGGATTCACTATAGTGGACTCTGCTTAACAGAATCGCAGATAACATAATTAGTCATTTAGTAGAATCAAAATAGCTTAGAGGGAATTATTCCTTCTGTGTGAAAAATGCTCTGCTAAACAGACTCATTGACTGTAGCCAATGTATTGCGGACAAGCCCTTGCTAGATTTATGTAACTAAATTGTAACGTCTACATAAGAAAATTTGTCTTTCAAGAATACCTATGAAATAAAAATCTCATAGCTACTATGCAGTAATTCAAAATGGACAAAATAAACCTGAATTGTTTGATGTACTTTCACTTCCACATAATTTTGAGTCAACTTTTTGGAAATTTGCTTAAGAGAATCAGCCTCTTAATAAAATAAAATTGCTATGGCCTGAAATGATTCTATTAAGTGGAGTCCAGTGTATTGACAAGAGAACACGTGCAAGAAACAATGACCTGGTCACATGACAGAACAACTGGTCATAGTATCGAGGCCTGGTCACAGGTTTGAGTGCTGAGAATCAGTGTCAGATCCACCGACCTTTGGCTGAGACACCTCTTCTTTATCGGAGTCTTCCGAATCCTTCTCGCTCTCTGCAGGGGGTAGTCCCTTGCCCAAGGCAGCGTCCTCCAGCTCCTGGGCCTGTTGCATGTACACCTCCCCCTGCTTCATCTCATTCTCAAGGAGGACAACGTCCCTCTGACTGATAGGCCAGTCACTGCGCTCCAAGGCCTGCAGCAGCTTTGTCTTGTGGTCAACAAATGACACGGGGCAGTCACTGTCAAACCTGCAAGGGATGCAATAATAATAATAATATATAATAATATATAATAATAATAATAAATTAATAAATCTAGGTACAAACCTGCTCAAAGGCGATAACAAGGTTAATATGAGTAAAATAAGTTTATAATAAGTTAAAATACCTTTAAAATAAGTTTTAAGATGTTTTAAAATAAATTAAAAAAATAATGTAAAAATGAGTTTACAATAAGTTTTAAAATAAGTTGACAGATAATTTTTTAATAAGATTAAAATAAGTTTTCTAAATATGTGGTTTTTAAGAATAAGTTTTTAAAAATAAGTTATAAGTATTAAAATAAGTTTAAAATATCTTCTAAAAATAAGTGTTTAAATAATAATATAAAAAAAATAAGCTAAAATAAGTTAAATATATTAAATGATCAAAAGGCCTGTTTCATTAAGAATCATTGCTGCTGTTTATGGTAATGTCATGAAGGCACAGACCATTAAACATACTGGACACAATGTTGTATCAATCAACAGTTACATCTTAAATGACAGACACACAGACTGGTTGACAAAGACTTGCCACCTAAACTGCAACTCAGAACCAACAGTCCCAATTCATTACTGAAGTTAAACATAATTTTCTGATATAAGATGGAACCCAACATGTGATGGTCAACTGTAGAATCAACTGACTTACAGTTCCTTCTCACTGTCTGGCAGGGCAGCCCACACAACCCGGTCCAGGCGTCTGGAACAGAAACATAATACTTAATTTATACTACCACTGAGTTCACTTATACAACCAACGAGTTCATTTAAACTACCAGAGTTCATCTATGTGTGACCCTGTGACTTTTTATGTATCTGGCATTAGGCCCAGGCTTTTACATTTATCCTCCATTATAACAGTATGCAGTGAATATACGCTGACAGTTATGACCCTTTGTAGAGTCGCTGGTATAATCTGGCTTTTAGGGCGCTGCATTGACATTTCCCAATTTACAGTAATAACTGTGCACAAGAACGGATGCGCAAACGGGAATGTGTGTTATCATATTTTCCCGCGTAACGGTTGTTCTTCTGTCTGGGTCAGAAATCACACCTGACTTACACGTAAGGGAGACATGCACGCTTGGGGCGGAGCTTTGTGTTTATTCGTTCGGATTTGTAGCTGTTTGCTGATAGCGTATTAATTACAATATCTACTTTCGATGGCGAGATGTCTCAAATGTCTTAGACCTAGTTAAGTTAGGCACCGTCAACGACAATGGCATGCTAGCATTTGTATATCGTCCTAGCGGGTAGATTAATGAATGTATAATGTGTTACCAGGAACGATTTGCAGAATGCATAATAGAATTAGTATTACGTATCATGCAGTGGCATTAGGTTTCAATGATTAATGTCAGAAGTAGTAATGTCGGCAGTATCAGTGCCCCGATGTGGAATTATTTTCCCCTGTTGTCATTAGATGGCAGCACTAGTCATGTTATGTTCAACCGTTATTGTTGTGTACTGAATGTCCTGCAATGAGTTACATTCGGGTGTTACATTTATTTGTGAAAGTTATATTGTATGGTCGGAACACTATTACCCGTAGACGCACAGGCATCGTGATCAGTATTATTGTATTATGTTGCTATAACAGTCCAACCTGTTGACATGATGGCACATGGAAGTGGACTTCAACTGGACGGCTGGGCCATGTTTTCTTATTCAACCACTTTATTTCTATTATGTGAAATATGATGCTACGTTGGCGCTAATAAATTGTCCAACATTTGGCCAGAATCTTAGATGCTATTTACTATATCTGGACTATATTAAATTATTGAAATAACTGGCCTTAATTTTTTTTTAAATGCTAGATGCACTCAATTCTAGTAAAACAATGTAAACACACGTCTGTTTTTCTTACATATATAACAATTTAGACTAACACATTCTACTTCATATTTGCTAATTATATACTTTTTGCATAATTTATAAACCTTGGTATGAGTGGTTGTTTATTTTTTTGGAGTATAATTTTTGGGAGATAGTTCTTTTGAATTAATTTTGGAATTTTGTGTCTGATGCAAAGGCGGCAATACATAGAATTAGTATATTTCACTTGAATGTCATAATTATTGTAATTTGGATGGTTATTTTCGATGTTACTGAAACGTTGAGGTGCCCATTGGGTTCTTCTTGGTCTCGTTATTGTATTATCATGTGATAGAAACATGTCTTTGAAATAATTTGGGATTTTCCCGTTTTCATATTTGTATAAAAATTTGAAACATGAGAGTTTTAAAATGTCCTCTGCCTTTAGTAGTTCAAGATTCTTAAATAAAAATGTGGCATGTGAATTATACTTACTGTTTGATAAAGCTCTAATTGCCTTTTTTGCAACTTACATTGAAACCCCACGCAATTATTCCATAATTTAGGTGAGATAGCAATACACCCTGTAGTGAATTGTAGATTATTTTTAAGATGTACACTGGCACAGTGTTTTAATCTAGATATAATTCCACATATCCTTGATAGTTTGTTTGCGATATACAATAGTTGATGTGAGGATACCATGTTAGATTAGAGTCTATGAGAACACCAAGAAATGTATGGTGTGTTACATGTTCAATTGCCATACGATTGACTTCAATATTAGGCATTTCGTTAATTTTCTAATTTATTTTGTTTACTGTGAAAAATCATCATTTTGTTTTATTTGCATTCAGGGAAAGCTTATTCACTGCTAGCCAGTCTGTTATCTTGGTTAATTCAGTATTTATTTGATTCGATATCGAGCTGTTTGTGTGGTTACTCGTGATGTATCTAGTGTGCTGAGCAGGGTGGTATCATCAGCATACATGATGGGTGTAAATTTTTTACTAGCCCTCCTAAATCATTAATATATAATAATGTCTGAGTAAACATAATTTTTAATAAGTTGGACCTAGGGCTAGTGCCCTATAAACTATTTACTAACAAGCTTTTCCACAAGACGTTTATTATACCTAGAGTCGCCCTGGGGTGAAAATTCTAACATCTGTCATTTATTAATTTATTTGCTTTTCTATAACGTCTTGGTCCCTCTATTTTGCATCTCTAATGGTGCCTATGTGGTTTATTTCTGACTTTTCTGTTAACTTATGCTATGCGGAATGTGAATGGTTTACTTTCACCTTGGTTGTTAAACTCAATTGTTTATCATTTTTAAGATAATGTCACTGCTATTCCCACTGTGTATTTCCTTCTTGTCCTGTTCGATGGCATTGAGAGCAGGTGATGACTTTGCCTTGTGCAAGCCACTTACTTGTACAATTTGTTTTGTTACTTCAATATATCCTCAACATATAAGAGGTAAAAGGTCAGTTCTTATATAGCACGGTATCCAGTCCTTAGGACTGCTCAAAGCGCTTTACACTTCACCCCCTGACAGACCTTTTCATTCCAAGGCCATTTCAACTTCTCTGGGAAGCATTCAGCCATGCTGCAATTACTGCACAAAGACTATTCGTTCACATATCCACCACTGTCTGTATTGCTAGGTACTCATTTATACAGCTGAGTGAACTGTGGCAACGTGGGGTGATCAAACTTGTCAAAGGCTCGAAGCGACCGCAGTGGGATTTGAAACCGGGTTCTTTCGATAGAGAGTCCGGCCTTCTAATGGGTATGCTATTGTGCCCCACTGAGAATAAATGAGAGTACATCATTCGCTTTCCTTTTTACATGGCCTGCCATGTCTTAACCTTTGTCTTAATCCTATCCAATGGGGAGCATGATTTGTGCCATACTCATTCAAGATAACGACGATGCCTTTTAGACTGTAAAATTTCCATGAAGAAGGTGGTTTTTGTGACACATATTTGGTGGTTATCAGGGCATGTTTTAATTGCAAGTTACTTCCAAACCCTTGCTCTAGGCCAACATTTAAATTAGCCATAATACTTCTCCTGGCAGGAGACGTTAGTATCAATCCTGGGCCTGCCATCAGTCACAATGTAAGGTTTGTACCAAAAACGTCTGATCGGTTCGGGGTAAGACGGCATCGCTTAGTGACTTTTCTTCTTCGAAAAAGATAGACATTCTTGCCATCACTGAAACTTGGCTATGACCACATGACACTGTTGCTTGCATAGCTGAAATTTCTCCATCTGACTACACTTTTCATCACTGACCACGTTCAGCTGGAAGAGGTGGTGGTGTTGGCATTTTGTTATTTGAGCATTTAAAGTAAATTCACGTTTAATCCGATTACTCTACTTTTGAATCAATGTGTGTTGAATTTTCGGATTAATTTTTCTCAGCATAACTTCTTTGAAGAATTTCAGAATTTGCTGTGATATCACATTATTTTAAGATATGGAACTGCTTATCGATTATGAACTGCTTCACCCTTTTTGTTTTGGTGCACCGCCGAGCTTGGGTCTCCTGAAGATTTTAGTGCAATAGAAGTATTTTAAATAATATTATTATTATATTATTATATATATTACCAACGAGGTCATCTATACCAGCATTTCTCAGCTGGGGGTCCTTGGCCCACAGGGGGGCTGCAGAGAGCTGCCACGGGGTCTGTGAGATGGCAGGGGAAAATTATAGTTTTAAATTACCTGGTAAAATAAAACAAAATTAAAGTTTCTGCCCTAACTATGAAAACGACCACCAAACTTCTCCTCCTGTATCTACTATACATATATACACATCACATTAACAAAATCATAAATTTACTGCCGTATAACAATCGAAAAATAAAAAACTAAACATAAAGCTCCACAATTAGTACCAAATGGAAAAATGTATTACTCGTCCAACCTCCTCAAAACAAGTGCCAGTAAATACAAACTGACATATTGATAATTGATATACTGTGACACTTATTTCATTTAAATATGTTTGTTTGATTAGTAATAGTTAACAAGCAGTGTAATGGCACTAGCAACAGCAAACACGTTTTCTTTTAATGTTTAATAAACACATCACTTTTAACATCATTTTAGTGAAAAGGCGGGGGATGCCATATCTTATGTGGGTGGGTCCCTGGTATTTTTTATTGGACACAGGGGGGCCTTGGAGACAAAAAGGGTGAGAACCGCTGATCTATACTACCAATGAGTTAATTTATACAACTGGTGAAATCGTCTATACAATCAATGTGTTGATTTATACTACCATTGAGTTCATTTATACAATTAGTGAATTTGTTTATACAACCAATGAGTTCATTTATACTACCATAGCTCATTTATAATACCAATTACTTCACTTATGCTACCAATGAGTTTATTTATACTACCAGTGAGTTCATCTATACTACCAAAGAGTTCATATATGCTACAATTGAGTTGATTTAACAAGATTTAACAAGATTGCCATCCCAAACAACAAGTTCCAGATGGCAAGTGGACAAGGAAGCCATTGGCTTATCGAGAGTCCAACAATTTTCTCATCTATGTGTAGCCCACCCTTATCAAATATCTGTCAATTCTATTTTTAAACATATTCACACTACTAGCATTAACACAATCATTTGGCAGTTTGTTCCATTCATTTATCACCCTCTGTGAGAAAGAGTACTTTCTCATGTCCAACCTACACTGCTCCTTAACTAATGCTGCTTTGTGTCATCTTGTTCTACTGCCTTCTTTAAGTTTGAAGAACATATTCATATCAACATCCTCATAACCGTTCACTATTTTAAATACTTCTATTTGGTCTCCTCTTAGTCTCCTGGTCTCTAGTGTTGTCAAACCACGTTGTAATAAGCGACTTTCGTAACTAAGGTCTCTCAATTCTGGAATCATTTTGGTTGCTCTTCGTTGTATTCTTTCTAGCTTGTCTATGTCCTTTTTACGATATGGCCTCCATGCTTGAATACAATATTCCAAATGTGATCTAACTATTGCTTTGTACAGTGGTACAATTAGCTGTTTCTCCTTATACATGATAGTTCTCCTAATTAGCCCTAGAATTTGATTTCCCTTTGAAGCAGCAATCCCACATTGCTCTGAAACTTCCATGTCAGCACTAAATGTTACTCCTAAGTCCTTTTCTTGTGTGGTTCTACCTAGTACAGCATCCCCCATTTTATATTCTTCATCCATGTCCTATGTGTATACATTTGCACTTCCCAAAATTTAATAACATTTGCCATTTTTCTGACCATTTAACTAATTTATCTAGATCATCCTGTAAACTTTGTTTATCTGTATCATTTGTAACCTTTCTGAATACTTTTGTGTCATCTGCAAATTTTAGTACTTTGCTAGATATGTCATCTTCTAGATCATTTATATATATTAAAAACAGTATAGGGCCTAATACTGATCCCTGTGGTACCCCACTCAAAACCGATTTCCAGTTTGTAACCTTTCTGAATACTTTTGTGTCATCTGCAAATTTTAGTACTTTGCTAGATATGTCATCTTCTAGATCATTTATATATATTAAAAACAGTATAGGGCCTAATACTGATCCCTGTGGTACCCCACTCAAAACCGATTTCCAGTTTGAAATCTCACCATCTACTATTACTCTCTGTCTTCTGTGTGTAAGCCACTTTTCTATCCAGTTGATTACACCATTACCTATACCATGGGCTTTTAGTTTAAGTATCAATCTTTGATGTGGCACTTTATCGAAAGCTTTCTGAAAATCTAAGTAGACATCATCCACTGGTGACCCGTCATCTACCCACTTTGTAATTTATGACCTTGCTTTTAGGAACCCACGTTGAGATGTATTTATTAAATTATGTTTTACAAGGAATTCCACCATGTGGTCTCTAATTAATGTTTCGAGTAATTTACATACAACTTGATTTATAGTACCAATGAGTTCATTTATGTTACCAATGAGTTCATTTATACTACCAACGAGTTCATCTATGCTACCAATGAGTTCATCTATGCTACCAATAAGTTCATTTATACTACCAATGAGTTCATTTATACTACTAATGAGTTCATTTATACTACTAATGAGTTCATATGAGAAGGAGTGGAGGGAGCATCGATAGACATCATGAAAGTTGGCTAGAGGACAGCACTTATGCCCTTCCAATCTCACCTTTTGAACCCTTCAACAGCGGCCTCGACCTTGCTGCGGTAAACCTTCAAGTTGACGCCCTGGGGGTTCACTAGCTGGTAATCACTGCGGCTGGCATAGGCAATGGGAAGGATCTGAAATAATAGCAAGTTATTGGTAACGGTAATGCAACATTACAAAGTATTATGAATAGTGATGCATTATACACATCACCACTGTGTCATCACTGGAGAAATATGCTATACATTTATAATTTTAATTGTTATAGTCTAGTCTTTATATGGATGTAATATTCCAGAATAAAGTTATTAAATTGAATTGAATTGAACAGTGATTAATAACCTCTATATTAGTACACCACAAGTGTCATAAAGCTATAAATACAGACAGTAGTAATTCCATTACATAATTTATGGGATTCAAATAATATTTTCTTGAAATAAGCTTGCCAGAACTGTTTTACCAAGTTCCATAACATATAAGATTTGCTACATTATAGCTTAATTGTTTTCATCATTTAATTTACATTTGAAGTCATATTTCTCACTTCATAAACTTGATAACATCACATGTATATAGATGTCTTCTGGTTTCATAATCCAATGCATAATTTAGCAGCCAAAAATGTTATAGTACAGGTGTATACAAATTATGAATATATCGGAATAAATATGCAAAAGTGTGCATAATTATGACTTATGTCATAGTATATAGAGGCAGACTACACAAAGCCATGTTGCCTTTTTTCACTGAATTTTGGTTTGCCCAAACCAAAATTAATTTGATACTTTGCCCATTGAGTCTACCAAAATTAAATAAAACAAACAAACAAGTTAGCATGTTGCAGTCAATAGTAGATAGGTTTTGTAAAAATTAGCCTTAGAAAGAGACAAGCAAAATATCAAATTGTAGAGGCAGCTTTAAATAACAACTGTGAATTATGCCTTTAAATAACAACTGCGAATTATGACTTTAAATAACAACTGTGAATTATGACTTACATCATCAAACACTTTGGCCTCCACCTTCTTCCCCAGGATGGCGACATATTTGGCACGGTGAGGGATGAAAGTAGGAGCCAAGGCATCTCGTATGGTCAGCTTCCGGGCAGCCAGACCATGAGTGGACAACCACTTGGCCGATGACATCAGTGTCTTCCCACTGCCAGTACATCATCAGATGTTTGCAAAGTTACAAAGATAAGAAAACACAACAACACATATCAAATTTAGAATCTCATTCTAAATCATTACTAAGATAAATTATAGTACAACTGTTTTTAACTTTGGTATTTCACAGTATGTATGTGGTAACTAAAAATATAATTAAACATTATATGCTAACTTATATATTTTTATTTAATTCTTACAACAAATCAATTTAATTGGGAAAAATGTTAGTCAATTCCCAGGGATATTTGTAAGTTGTTCTATGTTATTCCATATATGAAAACTGCTTTCTTACACTGACGTCTTCCTTGGTTTCCGGCCCCTTTTTACCCGTGGAGTCATCTCTCCTGATTTGTCCACCAAGGAAGCTGCAACACAAACATTTATTGTGACTTTGTACAGTGTAGCATCAATAAAACTAACATTACAATACAAAGTAGCAAGACATTACAATGTGTCACAATAATGTTGAGACTATATCCTGTATTACACATGTATCTAAATAACAATGTAAAGTGCTAAATTTTTTGGTTATGTGCCCGTCTGTACAATAATGTATGGAATGAATTACCCCGAGTATGCAAATAAATTGGTTGCCTTGGGTCACACAAGGTAATATTACCGCCACAAGATCAGCGAGTCATCACCCTGATGCTATCTTGCAAAATGTTATATTAGTTTGGACAGAAAAGTTGTTGTATCTTGTTGCAACAAATATCTCAATAAATTATAATTCTACAATGATAATTTAGTACAATTTGTAAAAAAACAAATTACAGTAAAAATATTTACACTTTTTGCTATTTTAACATTAATGATAACAAATTAAGTATAAGTATAATTCAGTACAGCGAGGATTTGATCAAACTTGACACATAGTGGCCACTTTAACCCAACCATATGTGTCCTTGCTACAGAACTCACTAGAGACACACACCTTGTTTGATCCTCTCCTGCCGTGCCCACTGCTTGTCAAACAGCCTCCTGGTCTCTGGCAGCATCCACTCAGGGACATCCACTTGGCCTCGACAGCCCAGGGTGCGCAGGATGCTCGTCTTGGTCGGAGCTGTGGCAAAACAGATTATAGAAACGTTGTTGTTTTGTCAAGTGGGCTTCATCAAATCACAATAGCTTCGCTTTCATGATTTTTCCCTTGCTATAGTCACAATTCCAATAGCACGGTTTAGAGTTATCCTTCTCTACAGTTGGCAAATCCATGACGGGTTGCACATTAACCACCGTGTGTGATCTTTCATTTTCCCTGGCAAATGAGAAGCAGAAGGGACCTACAGCTTGTACAAAGACACAGGCAATATGGAGTGAATGAAATTGGCCAAGTTTCGATACAACAGCCGGTAGACTCGAACCCCGGTCCTCTTGACTGACAGTGGGGTGCTCTTCCGCTAGTGCCCAACTAGCCCCAACAGGAAGAATGTAGACACGGTGCTCGTGTAGACACAGTGCTCTTCTAGAAACAGTGCTCTTGAAGAAACAGTGCTCCTGTAGACACAGTGCTCTTCTAGAAGCAGTGCTCTTGTAGACATAGTGCTTTTGTAGACACATTGCTCTTGTAGACACAGCGCTCTTCTAGAAATAGTGCTGTTGCAGAAACATAGCTTTTGTAGAAACATACCTTGGTACACTGTCACATGATCACTACAGTAATATATGTATACACACAGCTGTATATACATATGCTCCATTGTATTTTAGGTTTACAAATATAACAATTAGGAATAAGACAAGCATTAATTCCTAATAAAGTATTTTTAATGTAATTGGAAAAACATATAAGCTGCAAGTAAAAATGTTATCAAGGATAATATTTGGAGTATTATTAACAGTATCTTGTGTCTAATATACTTTGTTGCGTATTCATGAGTGGCTCTGGGAATAAACAAATTATTTCTTCCACGTGTAGTATTGATGAATTTCAAAAGTTGTGTGTGTGTGGGACATGATTGAAGTGTTCTGAGTTTTGTATGTCGTCCAACTTGAGAAATTTAAGTTCTATGTAAATGTGCTCGGCGTGAGCATTGTATTTACTTGTACCCCTAGGTAATTATTCTTATTCTTTTGCAGTTTAAAAATGCTCATGAAGCAGCGAAGACGAGCTTTGTCTCATGCAACAAAAGCTGTGATCTCCTACTTAAAAATATGTCATGCTTCATGCCCCAGTATATAGCATGCATCATGCATTAATTTTGTAGCAATATTTGCATATTCAAATAATAATAATTTTAATTAGTGCTGCATGCATGATGTTTCAAAGACAAACAGGCAGATGTGAAAAATCATTACATTTACCTGCATAACATTTTGGTGGTGGTTTTTCTTTCGCTGTAAGAGCAAGGAATGTTAAAAAAATTAAACATTTAAATGCATTATATATATATAGTTGTAATACTAAACCTTGTATGTGTTCATTTTTATGCAAGAGAATATTAATAGTATGCAATTATTTAAATCATAGTTACCCTATACATGTAATGCAATTACCTCGTAAATCTGCAGCAGTTGGTTTTTGCATTAAATTTACATCAAATGATTGTACATCATGGCAATATATTTATTTAATGCAATCAATTAAACTAAAAACAGAAATGTTTTACCGGTATATAAAAGAAACTACACAAAAACATATAATGGAAAAAAAATACCACAATTCATGAACGTTTGTATAATTTCAATAACTAAAATATTATTGACTAACAATGTATAAAATAACATTATCCAATAAACAAAATAAATAAAAACTCATAAGAAAAGAATAAAAGAATCCAATAAATTATCAGTACTACAATATTAAGCATATTGTAAACTGAAATAATATATTTCTGCTTTATATTCCAATTATCTGACAGGGGCGTAGCTAGGCATAAATTCACGTGGAAGCACAACGCTAAGAGGGGGTCTGGGTGCCCATTTGTTTAAAACAAACTGTAATCATTCACAATCTGGTGCATTTTGAAGACAAAATAAAACTTAAAAAAGAATGTCCCTCCGACTTTGGAGAAAAACATGACCCACTTACTCGACACCCATCCCTGGCAGGTGTGAACCGTGAGTATCACATATGCATAACAAAGACTAGTTTTAATGTGCAGTATATTAAGATTGTTTACATGCTTCAATTACCCATTTACTATATAATAGCACAATTAATTATAACAGCTGGTGAAGCGTTATTGCAATACATATACTACAATATCATTCAAAATCATTGGAAAACATGCAGACCATATGTATTATGAATCAATCCTGATAATTATATTAATAGACAAAGGCAAACCCTTTGCAAGGGAATGTGGTCAGAGGAAGCCGACTTTGGAGGACATGTTCAATGGTCACTAGTGTTATGATGAAGTCAACATTTGTGATGGACAACAAGTAGCGTGTGACTTTGCAGTCCCCATCTTCTTCCTAATATTCCAGGGCAGTGACTACAGTAGTGAATGCAGACTTGAGTGTATACAGAGCGTTCGCACGACTAGACCATCTTGTCTCACAGAGCAACAGCAGATTACCCAGCAGGTAGTTATGTTGTTAAAGCTAACTTGTGCAACAGTCAACCTCTGGGCTGAGTAGTTGAAGGAGAAGGCAGTCTGCTGGACTGTCATATTCATACTTCTATCTAGTGGCTCTTTGCTGGCAAGCACATTAGCTAAGTTGACATTGTGTCCTTTGCAGTGAGTGTAGATGGCATTTGGTATGATCTATTAGCTGTCTGATTCATGCTTGCACTCCACGATGGATGCCAGACAGATTACGGATGGACCATTGAATTTCTGGGGGCAGATTGGATTTTTTAAATATCTCTGCTATATTGATGTGGAAGCAAGTGCATATGTGCGTATGGCTATCTACGCGTCTGTCCGAGTTAATTAATAAAGTGAATATTAGTTACCAGCAAAGAATGGCCTGAGCTTGGATGATGACCTTGAGGTCATATTGAGTGACCTGGAGGTCATCGATGTCTCACGTCGTGAGGTCAACTGCAGGGTGCGGTAGCTGTGGGCAGTCGAAGGGCGTGGGGTGATAGCCTGAGGGGTAGGGCTGCTGTATCTGAACCCTGGGGCGCTAGCAGGGCGCTCAGGGGTCTTCCCCTCAGACAGTTGCAGGCAGCGGACATTAGAAGGCGTGGCAGTGCGGAATGTCTGTGCACCAGCCCTCGGCTCGCCACAACTTCTAGAATACAATAAACAAAAAGTTACATAAATAAAGCTCCCTCCTCAGTTGATTCAGCCCATCAGCTTTTGCTAAAATCACCAAAAGAATAATTGAATTTTTATCATTAGATCTGGTAACTTGCGAAAGTGTAAATAGCTCTATGTCATAGTATATACAGCCGGACCACTTTTGCCCTTTTTTTCACATGCATGCATGCATGAACGCACGCACGCACGCACGCACACACGCACGCACGCACACATACACACACGCAAAATTTATTTGCATTCAAACAATTAAACATTGAATCAGCTATCATGTTTGTTATTAAAAGAATTGGTTACTATAGCAACCTGCTGGTGTTCCTCTCGCTACTGGTGTCAGCGCGCCATGACAATGCGGCACACTCGTCTCGTAGCAATGCGATCTTCTCGAGGTTCCTCTGTCCTGTCATCTGCTCCTGCTTCAACAGCCTGATGTCTTCACTCTGTTGGCAAGAAACACTCAGTCCTCACTCATGGTCCAATCATATTCCAGAGGTATTCAGAATATGCAAGGTTTTTTCCATACAGAATAGTATCTTAATCCTCCTAAAAGTTTGCAATATTTTACGGCATACTTGTCATTCTGCAGGACAGTCTCGAAGTTTGATCAGATGTCCCACATCGCGTGATAGAAAGTAAATGTCCCACATTTTCGTGAAATTTCATATTTATTATTTTTTGCAATTATACCATTTTGGTCTAGAGTACTACAAACATTAATGACATTTAATGCATTTTTTTAGGCATTTCCACTGTTTGCAACAAAAACCTGTGGTATAAATCGTATTGTGGGATAACATATACCCTATGATTAGTTTGTGAACACATATATAGTTTGCATGCGTATGTCCACTTTGATTATGTTTTGACCATGCACATTTTGTTGCCATGTTTAGTCAATCAAAAAAGATCTATGTGATGGCTTTATTCCATACTTTTCCAAAACATGACATTGTCATAACTTATGTTATATTCTGCAAAAAGAAAACTGGTGTAGTTGCTATGGAGGGTGCTTACAAAGGGGGAGAAAAAGATGGTTTAGTTGCTATGGAGGGTGCTTACAAAGGGGGAGAAAAAGATGGTTTAGTTGCTATGGAGGGTGCTTACAAAGGGGGAGAAAAAGATGGTTTAGTTGCTATGGAGGGTGCTTACAAAGGGGGAGAAAAAGATGGTTTAGTTGCTATGGAGGGTGCTTACAAAGGGGGAGAAAAAGATGGTTTAGTTGCTATGGAGGGTGCTTACAAAGGGGGACAAAAAGATGGTTTAGTTGCTATGGAGGGTGCTTACAAAGGGGGACAAAAAGATGGTTTAGTTGCTATGGAGGGTGCTTAAAAAGGGGGACAAAAAGATGGTTTAGTTGCTATGGATGGTGCTTACAAAGGGGGACAAAAAGATGGTTTAGTTGCTATGGAGGGTGCTTACAAAGGGGGACAAAAAGATGGTTTAGTTGCTATGGAGGGTGCTTACAAAGGGGGACAAAAAGATGGTTTAGTTGCTATGGATGGTGCTTACAAAGGGGGACAAAAAGATGGTTTAGTTGCTATGGAGGATGCTTACAAAGGGGGACAAAAAGATGGTTTAGTTGCTATGGAGGGTACTTACAAAGGGGGACAAAAAGATGGTTTAGTTGCTATGGAGGGTGCTTAAAAAAGGGGACAAAAAGATGGTTTAGTTGCTATGGATGGTGCTTACAAAGGGGGACAAAAAGATGGTTTAGTTGCTATGGATGGTGCTTACAAAGGGGGACAAAAAGATGGTTTAGTTGCTATGGAGGGTGCTTAAAAAGGGGGACAAAAAGATGGTTTAGTTGCTATGGAGGGTGCTTACAAAGGGGGACAGAAAGGTGGTTTAGTTGCTATGGAAGGTGCTTACAAAGGGGGACAAAAAGATGGTTTAGTTGCTATGGAGGGTGCTTACAAAGGGGGATAGAAAGGTGGTTTAGTTGCTATGGAGGGTGCTTACAAAGGGGGACAAAAAGATGGTTTAGTTGCTATGGAGGGTGCTTAAAAAGGGGGACAAAAAGATGGTTTAGTTGCTATGGAGGGTGCTTACAAAGGGGGACAGAAAGGTGGTTTAGTTGCTATGGAGGGTGCTTACAAAGGGGGACAGAAAGGTGGTTTAGTTGCTATGGAGGGTGCTTACAAAGGTGGACAAAAAGATGGTTTAGTTGCTATGGAGGGTGCTTACAAAGGGGGACAGAAAGGTGGTTTAGTTGCTATGAAGGGTGCTTACAAAGGGGGACGGAAAGGTGGTTTAGTTGCTATGAAGGGTGCTTACAAAGGGGGACAGAAAGGTGGTTTAGTTGCTATGGAGGTTGCTTACAAAGGGGGGCAGAAAGGTGGTTTAGTTGCTATGGCGGGTGCTTACAAAGGGGGACAGAAAGGTGGTATAGTTACTATGGAGAGTGCTTACAAAGGGGGACAGAAAGGTGGTTTAGTTGCTATGGAGGGTGCTTACAAAGGGGGACAGAAAGGTGGATTAGTTGCTATGGAGGGTGCTTACAAAGGGGGACAGAAAGGTGGTGTAGTTGCTATGGAGGGTGCTTAGTTTACAAAGGGGAAACAAAGGTAGGGTATGTTTCCTATGGAGTGTTTTGAAAGGGGGTAAGAATGTGGTTGTGATGTACCTGGTCCTGGAGAATATCAGCCATGAATGTCTGGGTGAAAACCAGGAAAGAAAAGTATCAGATGAAAGACCATGAAATAGAAGTGTAAAAAGGTTGACACTTGTCAGCCCAATGGCCTGGTGAGTGAGCCATGACAGAGAAGTGCAATTGTTCTTCCCTTTGTCCCTGAAGTCCAGGTTCAATCTGGTATTGATGTTGGTCCTCAATTTTTTTGTTTGTTTTTCCTTTAATCACTGATCCCACTTCACTGCCGTCTCCACTCCTCCATCCCTCGCTCTCATTCTCCACTCCTCCATCCCTCGCTCTCATTCTCCACTCCTCCATCCCTCGCTCTCATTCTCCACTGCCTCCCAATCCCGCCATATCTCACCACTCAGTCCTTCCATCTCATCCTTCCTTTTCTCCTTCTAAACCCTTCACTCTGAGCACATCCGCTCTCTTTGTCAACCATTCCCCTTCCATTCTTTCCCACATGTCCAGCCCGCGCTAACCGACTTCTCACCAGCTTCCTCCTGAAACTCTCTTTCCAACCAACCTCCTCCCTCTAGTTCTTCATTCTTCACTTTTCACTCCCGCAATTCGTCTCACCCAGTTATTTTTTATGCTACGTTATATACTGCACATAATAATTTATTATGTTTAATCCTCATCAGAAGTGCCTAATCACCCCATTCCTTACCTCCCAAGGTTCCGGGCCCTCGGGGTCGATACCATTCTCTGAGTAGTAGTGAAAGCGCCCTTTAGTTTCATGTGCCAGTTGACACAGGAACTCGTTGGCGTCCTTGTCGGCACAGTTGAAGGAGATGGTGTGAACCGGGATCTTTGGGTGGAGCTGGAGTTGGGCCAGGATAGACTTGGGAGGCTGCAACAACAACATGAGACAGTAAACTCGTGATTCTTTGGGTGGAGCTGGAGTTGGGCCAGGATAGACTTGGGAGGCTGCAACAACATGAGCCAGTAAACTCATGATTCTTTGGGTGGAGCTGGAGTTGGGCCAGGATAGACTTGGGAGGCTGCAACAACAACATGAGACAGTAAACTCTGATTCTTTGGGTGGAGCTGGAGTTGGGCCAGGATAGACTTGGGAGGCTGCAACAACAACATGAGACAGTACACTCCTGATTCTTTGGGTGGAGCTGGAGTTGGGCCAGGATAGACTTGGGAGGCTGCAACAACAACATGAGACAGTAAACTCGTGATTCTTTGGGTGGAGCTGGAGTTGGGCCAGGATAGACTTGGGAGGCTGCAACAACAACATGAGACAGTACACTCCTGATTCTTTGGGTGGAGCTGGAGTTGGGCCAGGATAGACTTGGGAGGCTGCAACAACAACATGAGACAGTAAACTCGTGATTCTTTGGGTGGAGCTGGAGTTGGGCCAGGATAGACTTGGGAGGCTGCAACAACAACATGAGACAGTAAACTCGTGATTCTTTGGGTGGAGCTGGAGTTGGGCCAGGATAGACTTGGGAGGCTGCAACAACAACATGAGACAGTAAACTCGTGATTCTTTGGGTGGAGCTGGAGTTGGGCCAGGATAGACTTGGGAGGCTGCAACAACAACATGAGACAGTAAACTCTGATTCTTTGGGTGGAGCTGGAGTTGGGCCAGGATAGACTTGGGAGGCTGCAACAACAACATGAGACAGTAAACTCGTGATTCTTTGGGTGGAGCTGGAGTTGGGCCAGGATAGACTTGGGAGGCTGCAACAACAACATGAGACAGTAAACTCGTGATTCTTTGGGTGGAGCTGGAGTTGGGCCAGGATAGACTTGGGAGGCTGCAACAACAACATGAGACAGTACACTCCTGATTCTTTGGGTGGAGCTGGAGTTGGGCCAGGATAGACTTGGGAGGCTGCAACAACAACATGAGACAGTACACTCGTGATTCTTTGGGTGGAGCTGGAGTTGGGCCAGGATAGACTTGGGAGGCTGCAACAACATGAGACAGTACACTCCTGATTCTTTGGGTGGAGCTGGAGTTGGGCCAGGATAGACTTGGGAGGCTGCAACAACAACATGAGACAGTAAACTCGTGATTCTTTGGGTGGAGCTGGAGTTGGGCCAGGATAAACTTGGGAGGCTGCAACAACAACATGAGACAGTAAACTCGTGATTCTTTGGGTGGAGCTGGAGTTGGGCCAGGATAGACTTGGGAGGCTGCAACAACAACATGAGACAGTAAACTCGTGATTCTTTGGGTGGAGCTGGAGTTGGGCCAGGATAAACTTGGGAGGCTGCAACAACAACATGAGACAGTAAACTCGTGATTCTTTGGGTGCAGCTGGAGTTGGGCCAGGATAGACTTGGGAGGCTGCAACAACAACATGAGACAGTACACTCCTGATTCTCCCATTGAAACCAAAGCTAAAAGTCAGTCAGGCAATTCCACACCATGTGCACAATTACAATTCGGTTTTGATAAAATCTGTACACTTTAATTGTTGTCTTGTGACTGAACTTCAGAAACGTTTTTGTCAAATCTTGCAATTTTGTTTTAGAGAAAATCACCAAAGAAGATGCTGCCTGTCATTTGTTGCCCACACAAATTGGATTATATCTTCAGACACCAGGGGTCACCACTGACACATGTATAAACTGCCAGTCAGCAACTAGTAAATGTAGTCTGTGTAACAATGGCATTGATGGTTTTCACTAAATGGGAAAATTGTAATTATATCTTGTTTTTCCCATAAGCAATTATTGGGGTATAAATTTTAATAATCAAATCTTGTTAAATCTCATTAAGCCTTGTTAAATCTCATTAATTCTTGTTAAATTTTGCTAAATTTCTTTAAATCTTTACAAATTTTGTCAAATATACTTAAATTTAATTAATTATTGTTAAATCTCATCAAATCTAATTAACGTTTGTTAAACCTCATTAAACCTTGTAGACATGTTCACCTGGTCAGGGCGTCCATCGGTAAGCACGTAGATGGCCTGAGCGTGGGAGTCAGACAGGGCCTGGCGGAGGGCAGCCAGGGTGTTGGTGGAGCCGTGACAAGTGAGCTGCTTGAGCCACTGCCAGGCGTGGTGCAGGGTCTTCTCTGTCACCTCCACCAGGCGATCCTTCCAACTTTCTATGCGGCTGTTAAACGCTATCAGGTTGAACTTCTGCTTGTGTCGCAGCTGCTCCTGTAGACACACACAGGGATATCTCGTGAATGACATTGTCTTACAGGGAATGTACAAGCTTTATAAAGGTTGTTAATTTTCCTAAACTTTGTGAAATATTATTAAATCTTGTTACATCTTGTTAGTTCTTAATTATTGTTAAATATTGTTAAATCTGGGTAAATACAACAATTTGGTTGAGCACAATTTTAATTCTTTTTGGGGAAATCTGAAACAATAGAATACCAATTGATAAAAAAAACTTTCAAATTCAGTGTCTTGGCCTTTAAATCAACAGTATTGGTTGAAACTGCTGTGATGTGTACGTGTGTAAATTTGGTGTTTCAATAGCATTTATTTTATCTACTCTGCTACTAACATAGCTTTAATGATAGTGTGTCATTATCAAACAATAATGTTTGAAACGTAATAGCAGAACTTCTCTGGGAAGTATTCAGCCATGCTGCAATTATCAAGCAAAACCTGTCCATTCATAGAATATGACCACTGTCTATAGCAAGGGTTGACATGAGCTGACAAGAATACCAAGTCAACTGAACTGACGTACCTGCATGAGAACAAACATTTTGTCCTTGACAAACTGTATGTGTGGCGCCATCGATGCTGATGTGTCGAGTAGGAAATACATCTGTTCCTCAATGACGGTACCAAACAGTTCCCGACTTCCCTGTTGCAGCCAGTCGATCCTGTCACCAAAGTCATGACATGTCACAATCTGACTGTTATATACTGTCTTTCATACTGACATCAAGCAAACCTTTCACTTAAAAAGCACTTTAATAAAGTCAGAGTAATCTAGCAACCTCCTCACATTTCTTTTGTAATTTCATTAAGACTACAAAAAATATTTATTTTTGCAATTTTGGAGAAAAAAAATAGTATTGTTTTTAGCATATGTCTCCCAGTATCACTGCAAGAAAACCCTTCCTTCATGATAAGCACAAATACAGGCAATATAAATAGTATCACATTTATAAAAAGGAAAATGTGGTTTATTAATATGTTCCAACCTGTCATATATAATTGTCTTTTCAAATGTGCTTTAACTTAGGGTTCTATGTACATGTATGTAGGTAACCCCAAAATATGTGCATTTGCCTAAATCATTAAAACATGTAAAACGTAAGTAATGCTTTAAAAGCATTTGCAAAGAAAATAAATACTATGTTCCATCTGTTTTGTTTGTTATTAAGTGCTTAAAATAATTTATCTATTCTCTTACCAGTAGAATAAAACTGATATGGGAAATATTTAGGCACACTGTGTATTGATTTTTTTATCAAACACCAAAATGCAATTACTGTGAACTTGTATATGTTAGGTCAATAACTTTACTTATTTTAGTGACCTACCCTCAATTTCTCTCTGTACTGAGGCCCATTGCATTTCTATTTTGTATATGGGTGAATACATTATTATTATACCATTCTACCCAGCAACTAGATGAACAATTTGGATGGCAGCCTTGTTAAATCTTTGTTAAAAAACTGGTTTGACTGTATATGAACAAATGTTTATTCCAGCGACATGGAACTGGTGTGACTGCAGCGCCATCTACCTCTGCTGTATGACGTCGAGTGCGAGGTTCATGCGGTGCTCGTAGCTGCGATGTACCTCCGGAGTAACCTGCACATGGGCCACTTGGCCATCCTTCCACCGCACATGGGGGAACTGGTCACAGTACTTGGCATTCACCAACTTCTGCATCGTCACCTGAGTGTCACATGACACACATTGGAATAAATTAGTTGGGTCATGACATAGTTGGCTATTTTTTTATTCTAAAAAAGCACATATAACGATAATAATTGACAATGAATGAACTTCTTCAGCAAACAGACCTAGTCCCTGTATCACAACATCTAGTAACAATTTCCAAATATGCAATTCATTTGCATTTTGAATTTCATGAAAATGCAATTTGTCATTACATTATTACAGTACTATCCATTTGATTAATGTTGTAAGTGTTATTAGATTTAATGATTGTGTCAGTTTGAACACAGGCGGCACAAGCTAAACATCATTCCTTTGAAATTAGCAAGTATTACAATAGTGTCTTCCCAACTACAATAATAGTTTCTTCCCAATTACAATAATTAACAGTTTATTCCCAACTACAATAGTTTCTTTCTAACTACAATAATAGATGGAATTCTCTTACCGCCATGCATTATCTTGCACAACTCATTAGTTACTTTCTAACTACAATAATAGATGGAATTCTCTTACCGCAATGCATTATCTTGCACAACTCATTAGTTACTTTCTAACTACAATAATAGATGGAATTCTCTTACCGCCGCCATGCATTATCTTGCACAACTCATTAGTTACTTTCAGGAACGGTCTGCTTCAACCTCTGAGATACTAAGCTGACTAAACTACATATACACTGGTGTGATGTCCATATTACATAACTTTCCCAGTTAAATAACATACACAGAAAATTAATGTTATAAAATGTACATACCTAAAAGTAAAAAAATTAAATACACAGACAGATCATGAAAATAATTTATGTACGTGAAATATAATATACTACATGCAATCTACATGAATGGGGAAAGCATTTAATAAGTATTGCACTTCAGCTTTTTCCATTTCCACAAGAAATGTAAATTTTGTTGTTGTTGTAAACACAGTATAAATATACCTATGTGGAAATAAATATTCATTCATTCATTCATATAGCCTGTTTATAGTATACATCTGAACTATACGGATATAAATTTTATATTTACCGCATCAGTTTGCAGGCTGGGGTCCATAGGTGGCACTTTCATATTGATGACGCCGTCCTGGTGGCGGAACGCTACACCAGCAAGGATGTCATAGAAGCCCAGTTTCTTTGCCTTGAGCCCGAATTTGTCGAGCCATTCCCGAGAGCTCATGTAGGTCTCCGTGGAGCGGGACATCTCTTCTATGTCCTGTAGTCTCTCTGTCAGACACAGACAAGTCTCTCTGTCTCACTATGATATCTCGCTTCATCTTAATTTACACATACTTGCAGTGGCAGTGTACTTACAAAACTTCTGTGAGCTGCTTAATTAAACTGACTGCAAAGTGTATCATGAAGTATTACATATAACACGTGGACTATGAGGTGCTGTAGCTCAACGGTTAGAGCGATGAACTGTCCGTCAAGAGGACTGATGTCCGAGTCCACCTGCTGCTGTTTCGAAACTTGGGCAATTTCATTCACACCCACTTTTCCTGTGTCTTCCGGAAAAACAACTGTTAGTTCCCTTTATCTGACGTCTATGCCAGGGGAAGTAAATGATCCTGTTGGTCCCCTTTATCTGATGTCTATGCCAGGGGAAGTAAATGATCCTGTTGGTCCCCTTTATCTGATGTCTATGCCAGGGGAAGTAAATGATCCTGTTGGTCCCTTCTATCTGATGTCTATGCCAGGGGAAGTAAATGATTCTACACAAGGGTAAATATGTTACCTGTTGTGTGGATTCACTAACTTTAGAAAAGGAAACTGATAATAAAGCAGTCCGAAGTTACCCCCTAGACAGGACTGTTTGGAGTATAACCTCATAAGATACCCAGTGGCTAGGTGTGTTGTGACACATCCCACACACTTAATGGCCAGGTGTGTTGTGAGGTGTTACATACCTGATGGCCAGGTGTCTGTGAAGTATTATACTAACATGACAGCCAGGTGTGTTGTGAGGTATTACACCCACCTGTTGCCCAGGTGAGCCACACAGTCCCTACCTGGGCTGATCGCTGCGTGCTGTGTTGGGTAGTCCTCAATGAGGGCCTGGATCTGAGCGAGGTTGTTCCTTGCCTCCTCTAGTTCCTCGAACAGTAGCATGACATCATCTCGCATGCCTGCCCCAGGGGGTACGCCCCCGTATGTCTTCTTGCGCAGGATGATGTTTGCCTGGTTGGTTCTAGGACTCGGGGCATCACGCTCGTACGAGTCCATCTCCATGATGACGGCATAGGCATGAAACCGACCCCCCGTCATCCGCGACAGGCCCTTCAGGAAGTCGATGGTAGATGGCTCCGTGCAGTTGTAGGAGACAACATGCACTGGCACGCGTGACCCGGTCAGCTGCAGGGATAAGGCATTATTTTACATAAAAACTCCCTCCCCAATTCATTTCACCCATCACAACATTCATTGATGTTCAAATATGACGTGTGAATAGTAATATACTCAGTGAAAAGTAATACATTCAAATGGTTTAATAAAAGAGTTCACACTCTTAGTAAAAGTAATACATTCAATTGGTTTAATAAAAGAGTTCATACTCTTAGTAAAAGTAATACATTCAATTGGTTTAATAAAAGAGTTCATACTCTTAGTAAAAGTAATACATTCAATTGGTTTAATAAAAGAGTTCATACTCTTAGTAAAAGTAATACATTCAATTGGTTTAATAAAAGAGTTCACACTCTTAGTAAAAGTAATACATTCAACTGGTTTAATAAAAGAGTTCACACTCTTAGTAAAAGTAATACATTCAAATGGTTTAATAAAAGAGTTCACACTCTTAGTAAAAGTAATACATTCAATTGGCTTAATAAAAGAGTTCACACTCTTAGTAAAAGTAATACATTCAAATGGTTTAATAAAAGAGTTCATTCTCTTAGTAAAAGTAATACATTCAATTGGTTTAATAAAAGAGTTCATACTCTTAGTAAACGTAATACATTCAATTGGTTTAATAAAAGAGTTCATACTCTTAGTAAAAGTAATACATTCAAATGGTTTAATAAAAGAGTTCATACTCTTAGTAAAAGTAATACATTCAATTGGTTTAATAAAAGAGTTCATACTCTTAGTAAAAGTAATACATTCAATTGGTTTAATAAAAGAGTTCACACTCTTAGTAAAAGTAATACATTCAACTGGTTTAATAAAAGAGTTCACACTCTTAGTAAAAGTAATACATTCAAATGGTTTAATAAAAGAGTTCACACTCTTAGTAAAAGTAATACATTCAATTGGCTTAATAAAAGAGTTCACACTCTTAGTAAAAGTAATACATTCAAATGGTTTAATAAAAGAGTTCATTCTCTTAGTAAAAGTAATACATTCAATTGGTTTAATAAAAGAGTTCATACTCTTAGTAAACGTAATACATTCAATTGGTTTAATAAAAGAGTTCATACTCTTAGTAAAAGTAATACATTCAAATGGTTTAATAAAAGAGTTCATACTCTTAGTAAAAGTAATACATTCAATTGGTTTAATAAAAGAGTTCATACTCTTAGTAAAAGTAATACATTCAATTGGTTTAATAAAAGAGTTCATACTCTTAGTAAAAGTAATACATTCAATTGGTTTAATAAAAGAGTTCATACTCTTAGTAAAAGTAATACATTCAATTGGTTTAATAAAAGAGTTCATACTCTTAGTAAAAGTAATACATTCAATTGGTTTAATAAAAGAGTTCATACTCTTAGTAAAAGTAATACATTCAATTGGTTTAATAAAAGAGTTCATACTCTTAGTAAAAGTAATACATTCAATTGGTTTAATAAGAGTTCACACTCTTAGTAAAAGTAATACATTCAACTGGTTTAATAAAAGAGTTCACACTCTTAGTAAAAGTAATACATTCAATTGGTTTAATAAAAGAGTTCAAATTCTTAGTAAAAGTAATACATTCAATTGGTTTAATAAAATAGTTCATACTCTTAGTAAAAGTAATACATTCAACTGGTTTAATAAAAGAGTTCACACTCTTAGTAAAAGTAATACATTCAACTGGTTTAGTAAGAGTTCACACTCTTAGTAAAAGCATGAAAGTGTGCCTAACCTTATGTTACATACTTAGACCCAGTAATTTTTTTTTTACTTTTTCTGATTTCACCAAAATGAAATAAATAATTTGTGCAAATGAGCAAATTTGTTATAATGGATACTAGATAGGTAAAGTATTCACAAAATCAGTGAAAAATCGGAATTGGGGAATCTTTAAACTGCCTACTTGGTGAATAGCCATGCAGTATTATTTAATAAAATATCATCATATTCGTTTTTATATATTCAAGATTGTATCAATTCTAATAAAACAGGCACACATGCATGCCCAATGCACATAACATTTAAGTATATTTAATTTACCACCAACTGTATTCCTGGTCCTACTTTTACTCATTCGTGATTTCCCAGTTCCCACCTTCCCTCTAGCCTGCCTACCTTCTCCTTGAGTAGTTCCCGTGCCCCGTCCGCTGCTGAGCCCTCCGTGAACAGGTAGACAGCCTCCACCTACAAGAGACGCAGCAGTCATGTGACAACATACATGTGACAAGTCATATGCAGGAATGAGAGAAATCCTCTACTTGCATATTGCAATACTCAATGTTGCAATAGTTAAAAAAATATTTGAATATAATGATAGGCTTAATTTTTTTTTTCAATAGTTTTTTTTCATTATATACGTTGTTCCCCAAGAATCCAAGCTACCATAAATATTGTCATTTATACCGTAATGTGCTTGAAATACTCTTACAAGTATATGCAATATTGTACAAAATTAATAATATTTACAGAAGTATATACAAAACTTTTAGGAAAATGCAATATTGTATTGCAAGTATTTGAAATACTTTTAAAACGTTTTTTAAGTATTTGCTACTCTTAAAAGTATAGACCCCATCCGACCATGTGACTCAGATCCTGAATGAAAGAGCAATCATGCGACAAGGAGCTTATGTTAATCATCAATGCACAGACTGGTGCATGATTCAGGAGCAATATGAGAAAATAGTCACCTGCTTATCGGCGACTGCTTTCATGACTGCCTCACAGGTAGCAGTTCGAGAGACGGCCGCACATCGGTCGAGTTTCCACAGCCAGGCACTGGCATCAGCCAGACTGTCGCATGTGACAGGCACACACTGCTCACTGTAGTGGGCCAGGTCCTCACTGGCTCTGTTACATACACACAATCTTAGTCAGTAAATATTACATATAATTCCATACGGGCAAACTGCCCGTATGAAAGTTCTTAAAAACACAGCACATACTTATACAGTGAACTCCACTTAATACAATCACATAAAAACACAGCACATACTTATTCAGTGAAATCCACTTAATACAATCACATAACATAAAAACACAGCACATACTTATACAATGGACTCCACTTAATACAATCACATCAGGCCAGAGTCATTTTGTTCTATTAAGAGGCTGATTCACTTAAGTGGCACGTATTAATACAGTTGGAATAGGGAATGATTAATTCCCGGCCAATATATTTGACTCTACTAAACGGTTAATGTTGTTATCTGTGATTCTGCTAAGTGGAGTCCACAGTACAATAAAATACTTTGTATATTCATATAGAGTATGTATACCACTATTCAGTGTGCATGTATGTATGCATAAATAAAAAATAAATAAATAAAAGTTCTCTGATGAGCCAGTTTCTAGATTATGCTAATCACACAAACTAAAAGTCCATTAAAATATATAAATAAATTAATTAATTAATGAATTAAAATGTCATCATAGAAAAGCATATAAAGTCCTCAATGACAATAGTTATACCGGTAGTCCATAAAAACCAGAATTTCACACATTGCACATTGGAAGAGATGAGTCTTAGTTTGTGCTTAAATAATGTCAATGAAGGTGCATCACAAAGGGAGCAGGGTAGTGTGTTCCAATGTGTGGGGCCAGTTGTTCCAAAACCACGTCTGCCGATGGACTTGGAAACTGGTGGGACAGTTAGCTGCAGGTGGTTATGTAGCTGCCGTAACCGAGGATGTCTAATTCTTTGATTCAGCAGCTAAGAAAGTTAGGCAGGTGCCAGATATGTATACCAGTACAGGCTTACAGGCAACCAATGCAGATCCTCCAGAACTGAAGTGATATGTGCAGAAATAGGTGTAAGAACAACCAGGCAGGCTGCCCTATTGTGTATCTTCTGGAAGTGTGTCAAGTGATATTCAGGTATGTCCAGCAGGAGGGCCTTGCAATAATCCAGACTTAAAACAACCAGAGCAATGACCAATGACTGACAGACACGCTTCGTGATGAACGGGCTGATGGATTTGATACGTCTCAGATGGAAGTTACACTTCTTGTTCACGTGGGTATCAAAATGAGCTCCCAAGTTTCTGATGGAAGCAACAGACTTGATGGTGGCACCTCCAATCACGAGGTTCTTCGGTAGTCCTAATTTCCTCAGGTGATGAGGACTGAGTGCCTCCATAAACTCTTTTCATCATTTAGCTTGAGTTTGTGCTGAACCGTCCAGCATTTGATCTCATTAATGCAGTCCCAAAGTCTCTGAGTAGCACGTTCCATGTCATCAGGTACACGAGGATAGTAGGATGTGTATATTTGTAGCTCATCTGCAAACTTATGGTATTCCACACTCTGCCTCTTTAGTATATCCTGCATTGGTGCTGTGTGCACAGTGAACAGCAGCTGACCTAGCACCGAGCTTTGTGGAACACCGTACCTCAGAGGACGTTCACTGGATGTGTCTCTCCCAATCAAATGCATGCATCAATTCATCCATGCAAGCACACGTGCATGTACGTACATACATATGTACTTACATACGTATGTATTTACATATGTAAACAAAAGCATATACTGTTAGCATAACCCTAATAGGAAAAAAAATTAATTCCAAAAATTTATCAATTTCCTATGCTGGATTTACCTTTAATTATCTTGCTCAGTTACATGTGCACACCAGGTTAAATATAATTACAACAATTAAAATACAGGACCCATAGCAACTGACCGAATGAGATTGAACTTGGCCACCCGAGACACCTGTTCCTGTAGCACGCGGTCAAGGGCTGTGCGGTACTGGTCAAGCTGCTGGGGTGACATATTGCAGATGTCCACTACAATGGCGATGCACTTCTCTTGAACCACCCCAAAGATCCTGCGACTCTCGGTGGTGAGCCACTCGAGGCGGCGCTTATAGAGAGTGATCGCCTGAGTCAGCCTGGCCTCAATCTGACACAGCTGCTCCTTGGAGCAACATAGCTACAACAGTAGGAGAGCATTCAAAGAGCTACTCCTTGGGGCAACACAGCTACAACAGTAGGAGAGCATTCACAAAGCTACTCCTTGGGGCAACACAGCTACAACAGTAGGAGAGCATTCACAGAGCCACTTCTTGGGGCAACACAGCTACAACAGTAGGAGAGCATTCACAGAGCTACTCCTTGGAGCAACACAACTACAACAGTAGGAGAGCATTCACAGAGCTACTCCTTGGGGCAACACAGCTACAACAGTAGGAGAGCATTCACAGAGCTACTCCTTGGGGCAACACAGCTACAACAGTAGGAGAGCATTCACAGAGCTACTCCTTGGGGCAACACAGCTACAACAGTAGGAGAGCATTCACAGAGCTACTCCTTGGGGCAACACAGCTACAACAGTAGGAGAGCATTCACAGAGCCACTTCTTGGGGCAACACAGCTACAACAGTAGGAGAGCATTCACAGAGCTACTCCTTGGAGCAACACAACTACAACAGTAGGAGAGCATTCACAGAGCTACTCCTTGGGGCAACACAGCTACAACAGTAGGAGAGCATTCACAGAGCTACTCCTTGGGGCAACACAGCTACAACAGTAGGAGAGCATTCACAAAGCTACTCCTTGGGGCAACACAGCTACAACAGTAGGAGAGCATTCACAAAGCCACTTCTTGGGGCAACACAGCTACAACAGTAGGAGAGCATTCACAAAGCTACTCCTTGGGGCAACACAGCTACAACAGTAGGAGAGCATTCACAGAGCTACTCCTTGGGGCAACACAGCTACAACAGTAGGAGAGCATTCACAGAGCCACTTCTTGGGGCAACACAGCTACAACAGTAGGAGAGCATTCACAGAGCCACTTCTTGGGGCAACACAGCTACAACAGTAGGAGAGCATTCACAAAGCTACTCCTTGGGGCAACACAGCTACAACAGTAGGAGAGCATTCACAGAGCCACTTCTTGGGGCAACACAGCTACAACAGTAGGAGAGCATTCACAAAGCTACTCCTTGGGGCAACACAGCTACAACAGTAGGAGAGCATTCACAGAGCCACTTCTTGGGGCAACACAGCTACAACAGTAGGAGAGCATTCACAGAGCCACTTCTTGGGGCAACACAGCTACAACAGTAGGAGAGCATTCACAGAGCCACTTTTTGGGGCAACACAGCTACAACAGTAGGAGAGCATTCACAAAGCTACTCCTTGGGGCAACACAGCTACAACAGTAGGAGAGCATTCACAGAGCTACTCCTTGGGGCAACACAGCTACAACAGTAGGAGAGCATTCACAAAGCTACTCCTTGGGGCAACACAGCTACAACAGTAGGAGAGCATTCACAGAGCCACTTCTTGGGGCAACACAGCTACAACAGTAGGAGAGCATTCACAAAGCTACTCCTTGGGGCAATACAGCTACAACAGTAGGAGAGCATTCACAGAGCTACTCCTTGGGGCAACACAGCTACAACAGTAGGAGAGCATTCACAGAGCCACTTCTTGGGGCAACACAGCTACAACAGTAGGAGAGCATTCACAGAGCCACTTCTTGGGGCAACACAGCTACAACAGTAGGAGAGCATTCACAAAGCTACTCCTTGGGGCAACACAGCTACAACAGTAGGAGAGCATTCACAGAGCCACTTCTTGGGGCAACACAGCTACAACAGTAGGAGAGCATTCACAGAGCCACTTCTTGGGGCAACACAGCTACAACAGTAGGAGAGCATTCACAGAGCTACTCCTTGGAGCAACACAACTACAACAGTAGGAGAGCATTCACAGAGCTACTCCTTGTGGCAACACAGCTACAACAGTAGGAGAGCATTCACAAAGCTACTCCTTGGGGCAACACAGCTACAACAGTAGGAGAGCATTCACAGAGCCACTTCTTGGGGCAACACAGCTACAACAATAGGAGAGCATTCACAGAGCTACTCCTTGGAGCAACACAACTACAACAGTAGGAGAGCATTCACAGAGCTACTCCTTGGGGCAACACAGCTACAACAGTAGGAGAGCATTCACAGAGCTACTCCTTGGGGCAACACAGCTACAACAGTAGGAGAGCATTCACAGAGCCACTTCTTGGGGCAACACAGCTACAACAGTAGGAGAGCATTCACAGAGCCACTTCTTGGGGCAACACAGCTACAACAGTAGGAGAGCATTCACAAAGCTACTCCTTGGGGCAACACAGCTACAACAGTAGGAGAGCATTCACAGAGCCACTTCTTGGGGCAACACAGCTACAACAGTAGGAGAGCATTCACAAAGCTACTCCTTGGGACAACACAGCTACAACAGTAGGAGAGCATTCACAGAGCCACTTCTTGGGGCAACACAGCTACAACAATAGGAGAGCATTCACAGAGCTACTCCTTGGAGCAACACAACTACAACAGTAGGAGAGCATTCACAGAGCTACTCCTTGGGGCAACACAGCTACAACAGTAGGAGAGCATTCACAGAGCTACTCCTTGGGGCAACACAGCTACAACAGTAGGAGAGTATTCACAGAGCTACTCCTTGGGGCAACACAGCTACAACAGTAGGAGAGCATTCATAGAGTGGCTCTTTAGAGGAACACAGCTACAACAGTAGGAGAGCATTCACAGAGCTACTCCTTGGGGCAACACAGCTACAACAGTAGGAGAGTATTCACAGAGCTACTCCTTGGGGCAACACAGCTACAACAGTAGGAGAGCATTCATAGAGTGGCTCTTTAGAGGAACACAGCTACAACAGTAGGAGAGTATTCACAGAGCTACTCCTTGGAGCAACACAGCTACAACAGTAGGAGAGCATTCATAGAGTGGCTCTTTAGAGGAACACAGCTACAACAGTGAAGTAGGAAAGCATTCATAGAGTGGTTCTTTAGAGGAACACAGCTACAACAGTGAAGTAGGGAAGCATTCATAGAGTGGCTCTTTAGAGGAACACAGCTACAACAGTGAAGTAGGAAAGCATTCATAGAGTGGTTCTTTAGAGGAACACAGCTACAACAGTGAAGTAGGAAAGCATTCATAGAGTGGCTCTTTAGAGGAACACAGCTACAACAGTGAAGTAGGAAAGCATTCATAGAGTGGCTCTTTAGAGGAACACAGCTACAACAGTGAAGTAGGAAAGCATTCATAGAGTGGTTCTTTAGAGGAACACAGCTACAACAGTGAAGTAGGAAAGCATTCATAGAGTGGCTCTTTAGAGGAACACAGCTACAACAGTGAAGTAGGAAAGCATTCATAGAGTGGTTCTTTAGAGGAACACAGCTACAACAGTGAAGTAGGAAAGCATTCATAGAGTGGCTCTTTAGAGGAACACAGCTACAACAGTGAAGTAGGAGAGCATTCATAGAGTGGTTCTTTAGAGGAACACAGCTACAACAGTGAAGTAGGACAGCATTCATAGAGTGGCTCTTTAGAGGAACACAGCTACAACAGTGAAGTAGGACAGCATTCATAGAGTGGCTCTTTAGAGGAACACAGCTACAACAGTGAAGTAGGAAAGCATTCATAGAGTGGCTCTTTAGAGGAACACAGCTACAACAGTAGGAGAGCATTCATAGAGTGGCTCTTTAGAGGAACACAGCTACAACAGTGAAGTAGGAAAGCATTCACAGAGTGGCTCTTTAGAGGAACACAGCTACAACAGTGAAGTAGGAAAGCATTCATAGAGTGGTTCTTTAGAGGAACACAGCTACAACAGTGAAGTAGGACAGCATTCATAGAGTGGCTCTTTAGAGGAACACAGCTACAACAGTGAAGTAGGAAAGCATTCATAGAGTGGTTCTTTAGAGGAACACAGCTACAACAGTGAAGTAGGACAGCATTCATAGAGTGGCTCTTTAGAGGAACACAGCTACAACAGTGAAGTAGGAAAGCATTCATAGAGTGGTTCTTTAGAGGAACACAGCTACAACAGTGAAGCAGGAAAGCATTCATAGAGTGGCTCTTTAGAGGAACACAGCTACAACAGTGAAGTAGGAAAGCATTCATAGAGTGGTTCTTTAGAGGAACACAGCTACAACAGTGAAGTAGGACAGCATTCATAGAGTGGCTCTTTAGAGGAACACAGCTACAACAGTGAAGTAGGAAAGCATTCATAGAGTGGCTCTTTAGAGGAACACAGCTACAACAGTGAAGTAGGAAAGCATTCATAGAGTGGCTCTTTAGAGGAACACAGCTACAACAGTGAAGTAGGACAGCATTCATAGAGTGGCTCTTTAGAGGAACACAGCTACAACAGTGAAGTAGGAAAGCATTCATAGAGTGGCTCTTTAGAGGAACACAGCTACAACAGTAGGAGAGCATTCATAGAGTGGCTCTTTAGAGGAACACAGCTACAACCGTGAAGTAGGAAAGCATTCATAGAGTGGTTCTTTAGAGGAACACAGCTACAACAGTGAAGTAGGAAAGCATTCATAGAGTGGCTCTTTAGAGGAACACAGCTACAACAGTGAAGTAGGAGAGCATTCATAGAGTGGTTCTTTAGAGGAACACAGCTACAACAGTGAAGTAGGACAGCATTCATAGAGTGGCTCTTTAGAGGAACACAGCTACAACAGTGAAGTAGGACAGCATTCATAGAGTGGCTCTTTAGAGGAACACAGCTACAACAGTGAAGTAGGAAAGCATTCATAGAGTGGCTCTTTAGAGGAACACAGCTACAACAGTAGGAGAGCATTCATAGAGTGGCTCTTTAGAGGAACACAGCTACAACAGTGAAGTAGGAAAGCATTCACAGAGTGGCTCTTTAGAGGAACACAGCTACAACAGTGAAGTAGGAAAGCATTCATAGAGTGGTTCTTTAGAGGAACACAGCTACAACAGTGAAGTAGGACAGCATTCATAGAGTGGCTCTTTAGAGGAACACAGCTACAACAGTGAAGTAGGAAAGCATTCATAGAGTGGTTCTTTAGAGGAACACAGCTACAACAGTGAAGTAGGACAGCATTCATAGAGTGGCTCTTTAGAGGAACACAGCTACAACAGTGAAGTAGGAAAGCATTCATAGAGTGGTTCTTTAGAGGAACACAGCTACAACAGTGAAGCAGGAAAGCATTCATAGAGTGGCTCTTTAGAGGAACACAGCTACAACAGTGAAGTAGGAAAGCATTCATAGAGTGGTTCTTTAGAGGAACACAGCTACAACAGTGAAGTAGGACAGCATTCATAGAGTGGCTCTTTAGAGGAACACAGCTACAACAGTGAAGTAGGAAAGCATTCATAGAGTGGCTCTTTAGAGGAACACAGCTACAACAGTGAAGTAGGAAAGCATTCATAGAGTGGCTCTTTAGAGGAACACAGCTACAACAGTGAAGTAGGACAGCATTCATAGAGTGGCTCTTTAGAGGAACACAGCTACAACAGTGAAGTAGGACAGCATTCATAGAGTGGCTCTTTAGAGGAACACAGCTACAACAGTGAAGTAGGAAAGCATTCACAGAGTGGCTCTTTAGAGGAACACAGCTACAACAGTGAAGTAGGACAGCATTCATAGAGTGGTTCTTTAGAGGAACACAGCTACAACAGTGAAGTAGGACAGCATTCATAGAGTGGCTCTTTAGAGGAACACAGCTACAACAGTGAAGTAGGAAAGCATTCATAGAGTGGTTCTTTAGAGGAACACAGCTACAACAGTGAAGTAGGACAGCATTCATAGAGTGGCTCTTTAGAGGAACACAGCTACAACAGTGAAGTAGGAAAGCATTCATAGAGTGGTTCTTTAGAGGAACACAGCTACAACAGTGAAGCAGGAAAGCATTCATAGAGTGGCTCTTTAGAGGAACACAGCTACAACAGTGAAGTAGGAAAGCATTCATAGAGTGGTTCTTTAGAGGAACACAGCTACAACAGTGAAGTAGGACAGCATTCATAGAGTGGCTCTTTAGAGGAACACAGCTACAACAGTGAAGTAGGAAAGCATTCATAGAGTGGCTCTTTAGAGGAACACAGCTACAACAGTGAAGTAGGAAAGCATTCATAGAGTGGCTCTTTAGAGGAACACAGCTACAACAGTAGGAGAGCATTCATAGAGTGGCTCTTTAGAGGAACACAGCTACAACAGTGAAGTAGGAAAGCATTCACAGAGTGGCTCTTTAGAGGAACACAGCTACAACAGTAGGAGAGCATTCATAGAGTGGTTCTTTAGAGGAACACAGCTACAACAGTGAAGTAGGAAAGCATTCATAGAGTGGCTCTTTAGAGGAACACAGCTACAACAGTAGGAGAGCATTCATAGAGTGGCTCTTTAGAGGAACACAGCTACAACAGTGAAGTAGGAAAGCATTCACAGAGTGGCTCTTTAGAGGAACACAGCTACAACAGTAGGAGAGCATTCATAGAGTGGCTCTTTAGAGGAACACAGCTACAACAGTGAAGTAGGAAAGCATTCACAGAGTGGCTCTTTAGAGGAACACAGCTACAACAGTGAAGTAGGAAAGCATTCATAGAGTGGCTCTTTAGAGGAACACAGCTACAACAGTGAAGTAGGAAAGCATTCATAGAGTGGTTCTTTAGAGGAACACAGCTACAACAGTGAAGTAGGACAGCATTCATAGAGTGGCTCTTTAGAGGAACACAGCTACAACAGTGAAGTAGGAAAGCATTCATAGAGTGGTTCTTTAGAGGAACACAGCTACAACAGTGAAGTAGGAAAGCATTCATAGAGTGGCTCTTTAGAGGAACACAGCTACAACAGTGAAGTAGGAAAGCATTCATAGAGTGGCTCTTTAGAGGAACACAGCTACAACAGTAGGAGAGCATTCATAGAGTGGCTCTTTAGAGGAACACAGCTACAACAGTGAAGTAGGAAAGCATTCACAGAGTGGCTCTTTAGAGGAACACAGCTACAACAGTGAAGTAGGAAAGCATTCATAGAGTGGCTCTTTAGAGGAACACAGCTACAACAGTGAAGTAGGAAAGCATTCATAGAGTGGTTCTTTAGAGGAACACAGCTACAACAGTGAAGTAGGAAAGCATTCACAGAGTGGCTCTTTAGAGGAACACAGCTACAACAGTGAAGTAGGAAAGCATTCACAGAGTGGCTCTTTAGAGGAACACAGCTACAACAGTGAAGTAGGAAAGCATTCACAGAGTGGCTCTTTAAAGGAACACAGCTACAACAGTGAAGTAGGAAAGCATTCACAGAGTGGCTCTTTAGAGAAACACAGCTACAACAGTGAAGTAGGAAAGCATTCATAGAGTGGCTCTATGATGACAATACCAGTTAGTGTAGATACCACAAATATGTTATGTTAATGATACATTTATCTTTATTTCATCTTTCGTTGCATTATATCACAATAGCTATTTGTCCATCCATTGTGCACAAAACCAATTTTGTTATGATAATCAAGTGGATTGTAAGCTTCTGATAGATTCTAGTAGATGATACATAAAGTGAATGGTAAGCTTCAACCACACAGTAGTTATTTGGGTGGATAACATTAACATAGATCATAAGTTGTATAATGGTGGAGCAAATAACATTTGATTGACAGTTTTATTTTAATTATACAAACATTCTGTTCTTTTAATATAACCTGTTTGCTGCTTAAAATGTTTAAAACTACATCTACTTTGCACTAACTATTGCTAGTGTGTACAGTGAAGTTGACATACACAGTAGGAACGGCCGTCACAACGGAAGTACTTCTTGAAGAGGGAGTTTCCATAGCGGGAGCAGATTGGCTTCTTCAATGTCACATCATAGTCTAAAAACAAAGCAAAATCACTGCAGAGTAAAATAATTTTACACCCTCAATACTATGATTGCCTTATCACTACTAGATTAAAAATAAATCAAAGCAAGTTAATTATGTTCACTCATGTACACTGTAACTTTCAACAGTATTATTATTATAAAACTATGTATAATTACCTTTAGCAAAAACTGTTCTGTTGAAACGTTGGTCGCCCTGGTCAACATGGCAGCTGCCAGGAAAACTGAGATTTGACCAGGATCTCCAACTTTTTGAACAAATCTTAAGAAAACCTCTAGGGTGATTTTTTTTATTGTTGTTGCAAATGGTTAGTTTTTATTCAGTCTTTTAGGTACATAGCCCAAAACAATGACTTGTTTTGTATTAAAAGTCTCATATTTTAGGTTGCCAAAACAACTGTTTAGAATTAATTGTACTCCTGCTATGTTAACATTTCAATGGCTTTCATTTTGTCTACTCTATGACAGCATAATTTCAACGATGTGTTGACCATGTATGAAAGAGTTACAACAAATTAGACAATCAAATTAGATGGCATTGTAATTCAATGACTTTGTAATCCAAGCCTGCTTTCAACATGCTGAATGCTGTCTGATGCTGACTCACACAACTAACAAGGAACCAACTTAATATGAATAACTGAGTCTATGATATTTGATACATTGAACAATGTGGCTGCAAAAAAAAAACAGATCCATTATATAATGTGGTCTTTCAATTCAAGATCGCCTCAATCACTTTGGACAGACGCGTGACACAAGGCCAGTTGTTCACACACAATAATCATGCCATTTGCAGATTTAATCCTCAAAGGAACATATTTTATTAATGATCCACAGGTTTCTAAGTAACTGGTGCTGTTAGGTGAAGCTAAAAATGTTTCTTCTGGTTTTTGTTTGATAGAGCAGTTGGAAACAATAATTGGCATGCACACACTGATGGATTACATGATTTTGTTGAATTTACATATTAATTATTCACTATCTTCAACATAACTGCATCAATATTTATATATGTTTTGTAGAACTGGCCAAACATAGAGCTGTAATGCTATATTAATCAAAATGAATAAATAATTCAAATAAGTCTTTCGATATGTATAGGTATTTGCTATTCTAGATCTATCTGACAATATTCAGTCAGTAATTGTGCTTTCAACAAGGTTGCAATATGAACATTGTTACCACATCATAATTTCAAATAACATCATAATTTTTATCTCATAGATAGTATAGAATAACTCTTCAACTATGCATATAAAATACAGTCACAACGTACCTACTGTTATCTTTAGTAAACAACATTTCAAATAATGTACACAGAAATATGTAAGCAATTGTTAACTACTGCGGCAGTAACTGAATGATTATAGGACCTATATCAAATGTATTTATTATTATTTTGAAGAAGTGTCATAATTGAATTATCTAAGTACTATAATACCATAATTTACTTGTTTATGTTAAGAATTTCGATTATTAACTTCCCATCTGTCTGTTGAAATTATTAACCTATGATCACCGTGGTTGCTGAAATTATTGACTTATCACTGTTGAGAGTATATATTTTCCCGAACTCCCCAATAGTGGCACCACTCACCATTTCACCATTGGTTAAACTCCCCAATAGTGGCACCACTCACCATTTCACCATTGCTGCAACTGACATTTGATTCTGCACATCTTTATTTCACTTGATAAACTCCTAATTATAGTCAAGAAATCTCTCAGTTTCAATTGCATCAATTGTGGATGGATATGTAGTGTTTGCATTGAAAATGTGTCTAGAAACAAATCCTTTATACCACTCTGCAACTGTCCGTTCTGAATTTATAATCCAGTTGTAGCTGTAGAGGTGGCACTGTCGGAAGTGTGATAGTTTTCATCAGTGTTGTGTTATGGTTATCACTAGTCACAGGGATTATTGTCTACTCAACATTAATGTGTTTGCCTGTTTGGATTATTTTCTAGCATTCACTGTGTTTTGTTTAACTATTTACCTTCACTGTTTGTTTGTTTGGATGACCTACATAGTATATATCTTTGGATGAGATTATTTTCATATGATGATACACATATAATCCTAACAAACATGGGTAGTATGTGCACTGTATGTCGATTAGCCAAACAAACACAGTGATGGTAGTTAGATAATCTCAAAACATGGGGCAATGGCTGTTTAGTTCAGATTATGTACCATCACCATGTTTGCCTAGACAAAGCTCTCATGTTGCTTTGCTTCATTATCAAGGCAAGTGTTTTGGCAGTAGCTAATGCACTACCTACCCATCCTAGACACAATTGGTGCAGTGCATGTTGGAGTTTGTGAGTCCACGACAGGTTACATAATTATCCCCTGTGTCGGAATTCTACCTTTAGCTCCCTGATAGTTTCTCATCCGAAAAACACAGGCAAAGTGGAGTGAAAGAAGTCGTCCAATCTTTGAAATGGCAGCAGGTGGCCTCTATTTATTGACTATTACTTTACTGATTACCTACCATCACTATGTTTGAAACCAAGCAGAGGCAATAAGTGGAACATGTCCAGTCGGTTGCGCTTCAGTCCATAGTTCTGCAACCATTTCTCCGTGGACACGAGCCCTTTCACGTCGACTTCCCAGTGCTTTGGGGGTGACATCTTCATGCTGATCTCTGGGTTGTATTTGACCAGTTCATTGGGTGTGTTTCTCTCAGTGTCACCACTCTTGGGGTTCATGTAACACTCTGGCGGCAGTTCCAAGTCAAACTTGACGGCTGAAACATGTCAAAGACATTGATGTGTAGCAATCTGGCATAGCAACGACCTCTCTGTGCTCTTCTGTGGATCGCTGGCATGTGACACAGGCACATGACAACAGACTTTTGCCAGTTTCTACACCTGCTTTTAGGAAGATGTTACAAGTGCATTGGCCTGAGTATATCCAATGCCAGAATCCACCAAACGACAAAACATGTGAACATTTGCATCAACCTGAAAATGAGAAGATGTCTTCAGAATGACCACTGATCGGCCAGTGAAAACAGCACTGACCCAAGAAAGGAAGAGGAAAAGGAGCAGGCAAAAAAATAACATAGAGATGAACAATAGAAGAAGAAATGAAGGTTGGTAGGCGCTCACGGGCGGCATGGAAAGTTCAAGACTGAGGAATCTGGCAAGTTTTGTGTAAACCTTATGTGCCACACCTGGGCATGAAGAGAAGTACACCTGGCAGAGGTGCCACTGGAGGGACTACATTCATGGTAGGGTGAATAGGGACATAGTGGATGGTTTCACAGGCATAACAGGGGTAATTCGAGTGAACCAAACGTGTTTGTAGTAGACTAGAGATATGGGTGATTAGAGAAGTACACAAGGAATAAACAAAGATAAGTGGGAAGGCAAGACACATGGATGAGTGACTAGAGGATTCAAAGTATAACTAGATATATGATTAGGTGACTATAGATATCATTGGGTGATGGGGTGACTATACATATGGTTGGGGTGACTAGAGATATGGCTGGGTGATTATAAATATGGCTGGGCGATTATAGATAGGGTTGGGTGACAATAGATGTGGTGGGTGACTACAGATGTGGTTGGGTGATAATATACATGGCTTTATTATTATAATTTATTATTATATGGTCGGGTGACTACCTGCCGGCTTGCCCCATCCCCCCCATCCATCCATCCATCCAATACATACATACATACATACATGGTTGGGTGACTATAGGTATGGTAGGGTGACAATGGTCTTAGATATGATGGATATGGTGGATGACTTGAGATATGGTGGGGTGATTATAGATATGGTTGGGTGACAATAGATATGGTTGGGTGACAATAGATATGATTGGGTGAAAATAGATATGGTTGGGTGACAATAGATATGGTTGAGTGATTACAGATATGGTAGGGTGACCATAGAAACGGTGGGTTACTAGTTACTACTAGGTATGGTGGGGCAATTATAGATTTGGTGGTTGACAACATATGTGGTGTGACTATATACAGTGGGGTGACTATAATAAATATGATGTGGTGACTATGGTGTTATGACTATGGTGACTATGGTGTATGACTATGGTGACTATGGTTCCACTTGCTTTTGGCAAATGTTAATGTCAAATTATGGAATACAAACTTGTGCACTACTACATCGATAAAGTGAAAAGTACCTGCAAAATTTCACAAATCACAAACAGAAAGAAATTATTGTTTGACTCTAACAAAAACTCACTGAAAGACTTCTAATATACTTATAGATATTGCTTCCATAAAATTGTCCACATGTTGTTCAATCACCTTATAAATTTAAATACATCTTGGGAATTGTTAAGAAATGTCTATGATTTGTAGAGTTCTAGGTTGCTAGTGCAACTGTCTGACAATTCCCTTTGAAGTTATATATAGGACAACATAATACACAATGTGACAAGGCAGACAATAGTTTGGGTTCACAACTTCACAGACCACACAGTCAGCATTGTCACTGCAGACTGCCAAATTGATATGCCTGGACACAATATCCCCCAGGCAAATGTCATTGTTCAATACAATCATTCTATCATTGTTACCAACTTACCAGCAATTATTTTGTCTGCAGTTAAAGTTACAGCACTGCCATAGCAAATAGCATTTAGGCAAATGTTACAGCATTATCATAGCCTTAAAATTAATTAGGCTACGATTAGATACCTTAACCATAACCCTGATCCTAATCTTAACCCCAGGTTAATTTAGCTTATTAATAAGACTGTAAATATTCCATAACTTCAGCCTAAATGCCAAGCCTACAGCTACAGCATTAACCGTAACTAACTTTAGTCACTGAATGCGGAGGCGACAACCCAGGCTTTGACTTAAGCCACTGCAAGCTGTTACATCAACAGAAAAATTTTCGCAGTAAAATTTAATTTCATCGAGTAGGCCTATATAGAGATTCATCAACAGACGCCATCACACTTTCTCTGTAGAATCTATGCTAGACACACTAAACTGGCAAACCCTCCAAACCAACAGAAAGAAAGCCCGCCTCAGTATGCTATATAAATATAATACAGGAACCATCTCAAATAACTTGCTGTACCTCCCCACGAAAAACAAACACTAAGAAGACCCATGACATTGGGTATGACCTTCCATACCACTGTACGCAGTACAGGAATTAAGATGTAATTTTTCCCACGCACAATATATAGCCGAGTGGAATAGCCTGCCCCAAGAAGTGGTATCTGCGACCACCTTGGACTCTTGAGTCCAGGCTTCAGCACCACCACTGAATTCTATAAACACTTTCCCATCCCCTTCCATCCCTTTCTACATCCCCTAACCAAACTAAATCGCACTACTACATTCATTTCTTCTCTCTTTCCTGCTGCCAAAGATTACCCCCAAAATCTTCAACCAAATTAAGGTGGTCGTTAAATAGAAGAAGAAGAATATATATAGGCCATATAATATATGACTCAACATTTGGCGATTATGACTTTGTGTTTAAGGCATGAACTCAAATCTCAATTTCTCAAAACTATCAAGTTACAATTTTTTTTAATTGCTCCACATTCACAGACCACAGCCCAGGCCCAGTCCCCAAATGCAGTCCTTACCGCCTGAGTAAGCATTGGCTTTGTATGGATCAAACGAATCCGCCGATCGCTCCAACACTGGTGCCATTGTGCGTCTCCTCTTCTAGATCATCCGCGCATTGATTAACAATAGTACTCGAATCAAGCCGACATGCAAACGCAAAAGCCAGGAAAAGTGAAAGACAACATGCGATTAATACATAACTCCTCAGACCGCAACCTAACAGGTGCGCGCTGGCGAAATCCAGTTCCGTGGCAGTTTCCTAACCATGCGCACCTAAGAGAAACATGAAGCAACAAGTTCAATAATCATCCAACAATTTCGAACGAGCGGCCCCTGTCTCTCAGAAAGGCAGGCATGGCAACCAGGAGCGACATAGATGTTTACTTTGGTCAGGTTGCCTGGTTGTTAGGTGTAGCCAATTGAACGCCAACTTCTAATCACGTGACAACAACGCAGTTATTAAAACGTTGAAGAATTTGTATTGTACACGTCGTTGATTGTATATTTATATTTTAATAATCCACAGTGTACCAGCCAATAAATAAGCAAAACATTTATTTTTTCAATGCCATTGGCATATTCATGACGTCACACGATGTTTTCCAAGACTACGGAAGTAGATTCCAATCTACAGCCATGGCTCCTGTCGTCGTTAATTTTTGTATTAATATTGTAAAATGGACACCTGTTCTATTTATCACTGCAGTTTTAGTTTGGTCTTATTATGCGTATGTTTTACAGCTGTGTCTGTGTAAGTTACTGTACGAAATGTTGTTAAGAACCACTGCAAAGTGCAAATAATGTCAAGACCAAGTTGTGTCGTGATTTTGTTGTGTGTGCGATGTCGATGGGTCATGAGTTGTTATTAAAAATATATAAATAATTAACTATTCATTTTGTTCTCTGTACAGTTTTTTTTAACTTATCAGTTGTACCTTGTCTTTGTCTATAACTTGCGATAATATTGAAGCAATACACACTTTCTTTGTGTACACCTAACTAGCACCTGTCGAAAACATAAGATTGAATTATGACTGTGTAAACTTCACGTCACGATCAAACTAACAGGAAGCGTTTTTCTCACATGACAGTTTCCGTACCCCTATCGGTCATGGAAAATTGTCATTCACTGTTTGGTGTTAACCTTATTTGTATGCTGACTATTGGTAGTTAGATTCCTATGTAGGTGTACACTTCTGCTGAGTGCTGTGTTAATAAATTACATATTGTGTGCATTTGTTATTCATAAAATCTGTGCAAACAATATTTGCTACAACTTATTTAATCGAAACAAATCTTTGCGACACATCGAATTAGTTGATGTGGCAGCTGGGACAAATTTCGACCAGTGGTGATAATGAAATCACCACTTGTTCATGAAGATGATCCTGTTGGTTTATTATTTTTTGATAAACTATCAAAAGTAACACAACAATTTGTAGTATCATTTTAGGGTTGAGGTTGCTGACACAATACCCTGTGTCATTAAAGACAAAAGCAATGAAAGTACTGCTGACAATCAGTAGCTAGTTCTAGTCAGTTTCCACCAATCAGCATATTACATTAAATACAGTTCTTTTGTCAACATTTGTGTTCAACTCACCTGGGCGTCTATGCCTACAATCCTGAGCATCTCTGAAAAGAATGATTACACAGCTCTTGAAAGAAGCTGAAATAAATTCTATGATGGAAAATTATACTTCTTTTGTTTCAGTCACCATCAACAGTGTGCCACAGAAAGGTAAATGTTTCATGTTTACCCCCTACCGGCTGCCAGGCTGGTCAACCTGGGCTCTTTTTACTTCAATTTTTGTTAATTTATGGAAAAGTTCCCCTCTAATAAATAATGAACACTCCCTAAATACGTATAAATATATTTTACTAAATCTAATATTGGGTGTGTGTAATCAATTGAAGTAAACGCAAATAAAACCTTTTGACAATTAAAATTATTAGATAATGAAATAATTAAAACATTCAAAAACACTATCACAATCATATACAAGGTTGAATGTTAGATTAATTACAATTACACAATCTTAATTTCTATGAATTGCAATTATACTAGCCCTGGTTTCACTGATGATCACAAGATTCAGCTGATGTAAGATGTTGTGTTGCAGTGATATTCCTGGTGCTCTATCACCCTCTCTACATCATGGTCATGTGGTCTTATTGGAAGACCATATTCACAGAATGTGGTGAGCCACCAAAACAAGTAAGTGAGCCAGTAAAGGTTCCTCCTCAATTTGATTTCTGTACTCATCTCATTTCAGACTCATTTTGCGAAAAATTTAACCATTTGTTTAAATTTGTTATATAGTGAAATCATTGGACAAACTCAATTGAGTAGGGAGTATTAATAAGAGATTCTAAAATAAAGCCTCAACCTATCTAGTTTATTAAAAATGACTTATTCACTACTGCACAGTTGTTTTCTAATATAATTTTAATCATGCAAATAAAAAAGTATTTTGTGCATGAAACATTTTCTACATTTAATATATTTAATGCCAACAAGGTTGCTGTGCAGCCTTGGCTAATTATAGCAATGGTAGCATCTGGCATGAAAGTATTGTTTTGTAATACTGGATGCTAGAAAAAGCAAAAAAAGTTAGTCAAAATAGCATATATGATGAAATTGTTAATACAAAAATATCAGTTTTTGTTTATTTTCTTCCCAGCTTGTACTTTCTGACACATGAATTAGATTTTGCTAATGAACTGACAGAGACAGTTTAAATGACTAAGATCACGTGTAGTTTTTTTTACCAGAAGTAAATTTGATGTTGACGGGACCATACTTGTGTTGCAGTTCTACTTGTCAAGTAGTGACATAGATCAGTTTGAAGCAGCTCAGAGTGAAGATGAACAGAGGGCAATTCTTGCCCGACTTGGAGCATCTCTTCCAGTGTTGTGTCGCACCTCTGCTGGAGGTAGGAGACAAGCAGCATTCATCCCTGATATTTCTTTCTTACGCTCATAAGTACATTCATATTTAAATGGCCAGAATCCACCATAACATATTTAAGAATCTTTGTTTATATGATCCAATATTTACATAATATTTATGAGTAACAAATTCCTGTCACCAGTTAACACTCTTCCCAGAGTAGTCGAGTTGGCGCTGGAATGAACAAGAGTGATGGGCCGAAATGTAAACCACTCGGCAGTCCCAAGGACTGGATACCACGTTATATAAGAACATACCTTTACCATTACATGCACTCCTCCCTTTTCTTACAGACCCAACAACCTGAATCCCCACTTTCTCCCAGTTACACTGTTTGTGTGTAGAGTTGCATCAATTCTATATTCTAAATAAAATGGTAATACAATGCATCTTAATCGTCATGTATAAATGTCAAGCAGTGACATTTTATTCTTGTTCGAAACACAGGACAGACTGTCACACAAGGTGTGTAACTATGACTTTGTGTTGAAATGTTTCAGATGTTCGCTTCTGTGAGAAATGCAAGTGCATCAAGCCTGATCGGGCACATCACTGTTCAGCTTGTGGCAAGTGAGTGTATCCCAGTCTGGATTAGACCCAGTTAATGCTCACTAGGTGGCGCATCTTCTTAGATGAGGTGTTTTTGTAAATACTGCCAAACATTTCTCAGCATTTCTCAGAGTCTATCAAATGCTAATTTTGACTGGATATTTTCAAAGTTGTCAATGCATTGTTTGTGAGTGTATTAACAGCCTCCAGTGGTAATGTGAGGGTAACTGTGGTACTTCATTTTCTCTTGTGCATGTTTGCAGACACTTTTCTTACAATTGGCCACCAGAATCATTCAACTGTAACTATTGATGTGCTGGTTTGTAGATGTATACTCAAGATGGATCATCACTGTCCATGGTAAGCATTTGGCTGACTTACACATGCATAACTTCTATTATTGATGCAACATTTCACATTTATGTTTGCTGATGGTAATAATTTAACCTCAGTTCTATATAAAAAAAGTAAACTGCCATTTCTAATTTAGGAAGTATCTTATACCTTGTCTGTAAGAACATTTTCTTATACATTGTCTGTAAGAAGAGTTTCTTATACCTTGTACGTAAGAACAGTTTCTTATACCTTGTCTGTAAGAACAGTTTCTTATACCTTGTCTGTAAGAACAGTTTCTTATACCTTGTCTGTAAGAACAGTTTCTTATACCTTGTCTGTAAGAACAGTTTCTTATACCTTGTAAGTAAGAACAGTTTCTCATACCTTGTACATAAGAACAGTTTCTCATACCTTGTACATAAGAACAGTTTCAAAGTGTTCTGCTGCATGTAATATTAAATTAACAACTTGAAACAGTTAGATCTTTTGATGTTCTCAACAGTTTCTTTAAGGTAGTGTAGTATATTTTTATTAAATAAAATTATTTTTATTAAATAAAATTGACGAATGCAAATATTTATGCAGAAGTGTACATGAAATTCAAGTCTGATTGTAACATACACATTTGTATTAGCAAATAAAACATGTATGGTTATATATATATGCAGAATTTGTAATGTTTGTATGTTAGTCAATTCTAGTTATCTAAAAGAGCCCTTTGGTATTTCAGGGTCAATAACTGTGTGTCATTCACAAACTACAAGTTCTTCATCCTCTTTCTGGGTTACGCCCTTGTCTACTGTTTCTACATCGCAGCCACATCAATTCAGTATTTTGTCAAGTTCTGGTCGGTACGTATACCTACTATGTCTTCTAGTACAGTATATCATTGATTGAATGAACAGCAATGAGTAAATTGGGTTAATTTGAATAAATATAAAAGTTACAATAACTAATTTAATTAACAATTATTTGGGTTGAAATTATAATTTTTTTTCTTTTGTTCATAGTTATATAATCATAAATGTGTGACTGAATATGCATGACAATGGTTATGCATTGACATAATATGGAATAGTCCGAATAGGTGGAGATATTAAAGGTCTCTCCTCAATTTCATTTTTCACCCATCTTGTTTCATGAAAAATCGAGCCTATCTATCAGCTATGACACACTGGCTCTATAAAAAATTGGTTATTTTGTTTTGGTGAAATCATTGGACAAACTATTAAATTACTTTTTACCAGATCCGCTCAAAATTTGGCCCAAATTTTTTTTACAGTTTTATATGTACTGTAACATAAGGCTATCCACACTTTCAAAGTCAATTCTTTTGATGATTTAAAAAAGTATGCGCTCTTTTATTAAGCTGATTACACATATTACTTAAGCTATTTATTAAGCTGATTGCACATATTACTTAAGCTATTTACACACTACAGATTTGAACATCAACGAAGGACTAAATGAATTGAGGAGGGACTTTTAATATATCAGTGTTTTATACATGATGAGTTCGATTTTATACTGTGCTACCCAACTTTCTAGTAATTCCTACTTATGTTTGTTATAGACATCTTCTGTTACCAATGAAGCCACGTGATGTGTTCTTCATTGCTATGTGTCCTGTGTGTCTACCGGTAGTCGTCTGTTCTTGAGTCACTGTGCTCAAGACCATGTGGTTCTATCTTTGGTTCACCCACAGATATCAGTTTTGTTTTCCAGTGATTTACGACTACTTCCAATTGTCATACGCTTCCAACACTGATTTACGGCCATTGTTTTACCGCTCTAATTTCACAGTCTAGGCTGCTGATGTACTGCTAATGCCTTTTCAGAGCAGATACTTCTACGCGTCCAACTTTGTTTAGTTTTTATGCATTCATCATTAATTAAAAATACTTCTTTGTTTCCTGTGATACAATATACAGATATTCTACAGTAATGCGGCAGCTTTTTATCAATTTAGGCAGTTCGTTTCATGTTTCATGGCTGTGCAGCTTTAATATCTGGGCCTCCAGTATTCATAGCCTTCTTAGCTATGAAAATATAATGCCTAGGCTTCATGCCATCTGGCTGCTGTCTTTCATTGCTGTGTTCTACTCTAGGATCCAAGTAGCCCCCTGTCCTACCTCTTTATGGTTGCTGCCATCTTTGTGTGCAACCTGTCTGCTCTTGGAAGTTTCCATGTCTTCCGAATCTCCTACAATCAGACCTCTCTTGGTAGGTCCCTGTCTCCCACCAACCCAGCCCATCTGTGCTCGCACGCAAGACGGAAAATTCAGTCCATGTAAGATTTTTCCATAGCCTCCATGCCCATCTCTCTATAAGTTTACAACAAAATTATATAAAATGCATCTGACCCCCAAGGCTACATTTGTGATAATGTGCAGGGAAGTGTGAACCTATAAAATATTCTGTACAAATGACAAAATGCCAACTTAAATATCAATGGTAAAGATGTTTATAAATTAAACAAAAACTTACTTTGACATATTGCCTATTTAAAAAAAACACAGGCATTTCTTTTCAAGTGTACTGGTGTGTGTGGATTTTAAAAACTTATGATATTACAGAAATGTGGGTATTGTCTTATTATATTATTCTCTCATACTTGCGAGTATGATACCGGCTAGAGTATTAGTCATATAAGCAAAATATTTAATTTTCTTGTCATTAAGAGCAGTTAAGAAAAATCGAATTAAATATGTCTGACCTTTGACACAGTTTTAGAGGTCATTCCATGTCAATTTGCATATCTTTGTTTCAAATTTTGGAGATTGTGAATCATCATGGATGCCTAAGCCAGTTGACAGGGAATGACCCAAAAACTGTTTACTTAGTGATTAATATTGATGCTTAAATTTGTGCTGCCACATATCACATCTACATAGGAAGTTCTTTTCATGCCTGGTCATTGATATAGTGACAGGAATTCATAAAATTCCACACCTGTCAAGATTTTGTCTGACATGTCATGATTATTTTATGTATAAATGGATAGTGGAAAGGGATATTTCTTGAAAATTGGGTTTATTACATACAAAGTCATTCATTGTCAAAACATAGTTAAGACAGTTTAAGCATAAAATAAAATAGTTTTTTCATGCAGATATGTAATATCTTGGTCTGGATTTTTTCTGACCAGGAGATTGAACCGGGAAATGGGTGGACCCATGTCAAAATTACAGTAGTTATTGAAAAATTCTGGTTGCAAATAAAATTAGCATAGCACATGTTTTTTTGTAATAATATTATTTGAATTGACATCCACCTGGTAATGGCTGTCGTTCAGTTACACATTTCCTTCCATCCTCCTCTGTGGCCAGACTCTCGGTCTTTCATCTCTTCCCATCTGCCGTGCCACCCAAATAATCTCACATAGTCATCTTCTGTCAAGTCCTCCCAGCATGGTTTCTTATTTCATTGTCCGTCTTCAGCTTTTTGAGACCTGACACATTTTTACATGAAATCTGTATAAAACCATACAAATCCATATAACATGTCTCATTGATTAATCGGCCTATAACATTCATATTATGATCAAGTTTTGTCATCTATCACATGCTATAAAACATGAAGCTACATCAAACAAAATCTGCTAGGTTTTGTTGGAAATCTGCCTACCATCAAAAGTATTTAGGAAAAATATAGCATACTTGCTATTTGACCACCATAAGTTTGTCATTCGAATTTATACCTGTCTAACAAGCACAAAAAATATGTTCTTTATCAAAATATTTCCATTTGAAGCAAATCCATATTAAAATGGGATACAACTGAATTCTTCAAAAAATTACGTAAATCCGTATTGAATACAGGACATCCATACAGTCAATGTGGCAGGTCTGTTTCCTCATCCCCTGGAGTCCTTCAGGTTTACTCTCACTGAGATGTCCCCTTGTTCTGTCAGAGTAGTCCTAGTAATCTATATTTAAATTAATAAACATCAAACATGAGAACAGACTCTGCCCAAACAGTTCCTTGAAAGACCAATGATCTGCTCTTGCACTTTCACATGTCCTCATGGTTTTAGTGACTGTTTACTGTGGACGTCATCAGCATGATGAGGCTGGAGAGTAGGAAGAAGAATCATGTATGGATGTTTCTCATGTTTTACTGTGGACGTCATCAGCATGATGAGGCAGGCTGGAGAGTAGGAAGAAGAATCATGTATGGATGTTTCTCATGTTTTACTGTGGACGTCATCAGCATGATGAGGCAGGCTGGAGAGTAGGAAGAAGAATCATGTATGGATGTTTCTCATGTTTTCTTACAAAATTATTTTTCAGATTTTTTATAAACAGATGCTTGTCCTGAGATCGCCATGAATGTGGCACCATATACATTTTGTATTTTACTATTTATTTTTTATTCTCTTGCTCACCGGCCTCAAGTCTCTCTGTTTATGTCCTCAGGGCATATCAGGATCATCGAAGGACGTGCCCCAGGCCCCCCCAGGCAGCATCCAGATTGTCTTTCTCACCCTTGTCAGCTTCATGTTCTCTATCTCCATCATCACCTTGTTTGGCTACCACAGCTACCTGGTGGCCCGCAATACAACCACACTAGGTACGTCCACAGCTACCTGGTGGCCAGCAATACAACCACACTAGTTTAGGTATGTCCACAGCTATCTGGTGGCCCGCAGTATGACCACACTAAGTATGTCCACAGCTATCTAGTAGCCCGCAATATGACCACACTAGGTATGTCCACAGCTACCTGGTGGCCCGCAATACAACCACACTAGGTACGTCCACAGCTACCTGGTGGCCTGCGATACAACCACATTAGTTTAGGTATGTCCACAGCTACCTGGTGGCCCGCAATACAACCACACTAGGTATGTCCACAGCTACTTGGTGGCCCACAATGCAACCACACTAGTCTAGGTATGTCCACAGCTATCTGGTGGCCTGCAATACAACCACACTAGTTTAGAGGTATGTCCACAGCTGCCTGGTGGCCCGCAATATGACCACACTAGGTATGTTCATGTAGCGCACTTACTTTAGAAGATATAGCATGTGCACACTGCATGAGATGTTTGATTTAATCGTGACACCACGTCTAGTTGCAGTGTGCTGTTTTGACGAGAGTGTCGAATTTATTGATTCATTATAAAAACTATTTACATTTGTTTTGTTATTCGGCATATATATATATATATATATATATATATATATATATGTAGAGATGATGTGAAGAGTACATTTTTACACTGACATCAGTAGGTATTGATTAACTACTAACGTCTATAAGGGCATAGGTGTCGGAACTAGAGGGGGGCTGGCCCCCAGTAATATGTTAACTGTATATTCAACAACTTCCTATGCTTATGAAGAGGATATCAGGGCTGGGTCCAATTATGTAATTGTAATTGATTACAGCAAAATTGTGTAATTGTAATTGATCATGGTTTCGAAATGTTGCTGTAATTGTAATTGTTATATTTTGTATAATTGAAAATTTATTTCAGTTACAATCAATTACAGTATGTTTCATATCAAACTACCTGAAAGAATTGTCAATAAAAATATAATTTAAGTCTCACATGAGTTGAAAATTAAGACTAATAATAACACCTGCTTATATATTTATATTTAAGTTACAGTATTCACTGTCTGGTGGGTACTGGTCCATGGTGCTAGTGGTGGGTAGCCTTAGCGATTAGCCTTTTCAGCCTTGGTAACAGCCAGGAAGCAATAAACAATGCACAGACATTGTCAGACAAAGGCTAAGCTGGTATTCAAACAACATGGAAAGACCTGTAGCCTGATATTGCTTCAGAAAATATCACCTCAGTGAAATATTGCAGAGTTAGCAAGCCAATTACACCCCTTGTGTTGTGGTGGATTGGAGACAGGTCAGGTGGCAAGGACCATTTATATGGCCTCTCTCTCTCTTACAGCAGGAGCTACAACCTCAAAGTAATCACATCATACCCTATTATTAGTATTTTCCGAAGAAAAATGTAAGAAATGCACACTGATAAATGTCTGCAAAACTAGAAAGGATGCTTAGAGAAGAACTACAAATAAATATTGTATTACGGCCTGTGGGATTTTGTCCAATTTTCTAATTTTTTTAATTTTGTCCTGTGGGATATTGTGTGATTTTGGATTATGTCTGGATACTGCATTGTATTTTTATATAATAAAAATATGTTTTAAACGGATATCTTTTTATTTTGTATAATTCAAATTCACAATTCAACAAAATGTACAAACGTTACCGTTATATTTGTTTATCAATTGTGTACAAAATATTGAAATTCAGCAAAACATGCAAAAATACATAATTAACAAATGCTGAATATATTTGGTTCCACATAATGTAATTGAAATTGAAACTGTAATTGATTTGGAAAATTATGACTGTAATTGTAATTGAAATAAAAAAATTAATGTAATTGTAATTGATATAATTTTGTGTAATTGGACCCAGCCCTGGAGGATATATATGTAATTAATTAATTACTAACTAATTAACAATGTTGTTGGTCATAGTTACTCAGCAGTGATGTTAATATTATCCTTAGATTTGTCTTTAAGCATTTTCAGTGACTGATGAGGGAAAGCCCATCGATTGTTTACTAATATGTCAGTACACGACACATTGACCAGCTAATGCTGGTTAGGTTAATTAAGTTTGACCAATATAATTAACAAAAAATTATGTGTTCATGGATCTATCTTGCAAATTTATTCAACAACAAACATGATAATAATAAAAAAAATTGTATTTAATTTTGATATTAGTTGAGCTACTAGTGACCAAAAATGCAACCTATTCGTGTGACTGAAAAAAGATGACCATTTCAGAATCCTTTCGTCCGCCGGTGTTTCGTAGTGGGCCAGACAAGAATGGCTTCAGTCTCGGCAAGTGGGGCAACTTCCTGGAGGTATTTGGGGAAAACAAGAAGATGTGGCTGCTGCCAGTCTTCTCCAGGTGAGTCTGTCGACTCTGGCTAGGCTCAGGATTAAACATGTGGTGCATGCATATATGCATACATCACATGCTTAATTTTAATATTCCTATGTGCAAGCATATTGCTAGTTTTATAAGATGTGCTTAGTGTTAATCTCGAAACTTTACTGTACGACACTACATAAAATAGTTTTATGGAGGGTTAACAAATATTTCATTTGGTGTCGTGTATCAATGTATTTTACCCAAAATACATTCTTTATTTCCTACTCACAGGTCATAAAGGTGCTCACTTCGAGCACACGCAGGCAGGTTTGCGCTATGCCAGTGAAAGTGCCACCTTGCAGATATGAAGTTGCCTAAGTTGCACACAGGTCGATGTAATTCAGAGTTTCATGGGGGGTCATGTGTGTAGTGTCGTATGTTGATGTTTTGAGATCATTCTTAGGGTGAGTTGAATCGATTAATGAAGTAAAACTAAAGCCATCTCAGCTTGCCTTTCAGTATTTTCTACTGACTTTCCACCTACATACCCTGTATTAGTAATACTATTTTCATTTGGTAATACCACTGTCATCATACTTGAAATCTATAAAACTCACTTATGATTACTGATTCTTCAGTATGTTAACTTAGGGAATGTTTTTATTTCCTAGAAAAGGGGAAATTTACCCCTTATAAGAGATTTAAAAAAAAAAGAACCAACATTTGTGACTACCTACATATGCATTTGTTGGGTCAGTCTATGTCATAATTAATTAATGTCCCTGATCTATGTTGCTCAATGCTTCTATCTGTTCCATGTTGGCACAAATGTGTTGCTCTGTTACTTTTGTGCACTTCATACTTTTTGTTCACTCTTCTCTTCAAGTGTTATGTCAATTGTGATCAACTCCTTTCTTTAAATGTCACTTGTGTAAACAATAAAGAGTATCAGCAATAATTTAAATTGATGTGGCCCAATAAGATTTATTACCAGGGATGAGAATCATTATGGTAGTAATGGCCATACTGTAATATGTTTTGTCATGATATTGGAGTATATTGTCTGAGACTCTGAGAGTTATTATCCACATAACATTGTCTCTCTTGATATTGTCTTCCCACTGTGTGAGGGCAAATGGTGGCAGTCACTCTCCAACTTTCTATAGTCATTGGGCTGTCATGTCCTACTTATCAATGGTTTGTGAACAGCCATGGCCATCATCCTTGTGAACTTGTACATCTGTTGGACCCCCTCCTCCCTGAACAGAAGTGCAACTGAACTTTGTCCCAGTTGTTTCATCAACCAATGAAATTTTTGGCAAATGTGATTTTTGTTTTTTAATCAGACATGCACAAAATATCTCTCAATAATTAATGCAGTATTTCCTATCTGACACTTCGACCTCATACAACATATTGCAACTCCTTTATATCAGTGAAGCATAGTTATTTGAAGAAAAAATGATATCCCTATGTATCGCCAACAGGTGCGTAGGCGACTGTGTTGCATTTATCAGGCTAGTGATCATCAAATACAAATATTTTGAGGGGTAGGGTGTAGACAAAAAACACTGTTAATATAAGGATGAAGGGTGTCACTGTTCACCCTTGTATAGTATGGATGTAGTGGTTACTCCCCATCTGTGACAACTTCGTTGATATTTCTTTGCATTTCTGGCACATTAACACACAGCACTTGGTAAAAATATCAAATCTGAGCCGCCTCTTTCTTTTAATTTGCAGCTCTGGGGATGGGGTGACCTACCCCACCAGGGTAGCTCAGCCACCCCCTAGCTCTTATCACACCATGGAGGCAGTGCAATCACCGCCAATAGGGGGTGACTGCCCTGATTTGCCCCCGCTTCAGATTCCAACGACAACAGTAATGCCATCCAGGTAGAGCGGGTTGTCTTACTTCTCAGCATGCAACATGCCCTCTTTTAGTATGCATTAATTTTATTATAAAAAGTAACTTTCAGAGTTTTGTTAAAAAAAACTGTTACAGTAATATTTGGCATTGGAAATAATTACAAAACAAAAGACAATATTGTTTTCTAAAACATTATCTTCATGGACGAGACAAAGGGACCAGGCTTCGAATCCACCTGCTGCCGTTTAGAAACTTTGGCAAATTTCACCTGTGTCGTTCAGAAAGAGACTAAAAACCGTTGGTCCCTTATACCTGATGTCTATGCCAGGGGAAGTAAAAGATCCCACACAGGGAAATGAAACAAATCTGTTGTGTTTCACTAACTCTAGAGAAGGACACTGAAATAAACCTTCAGCACAATATCCTACTAGGCCTTCGCTGAGCAATACATAGAAGTAGAAGTCTCCAGATCTTAATCCTGTAGAGCAATTGCAATTGACTCCAAGCATAACACCTGCTTAATTGACAGTGTGGGAAGATAATGCTATGTGGTGATTGATGCCAAAGGAGGGCATACTTGTAATTCATTGTTTCTCTGATTAAATTTTTGTGAGTAAACATTGTAAACAATATTGTCTTTTTTAAGATTGTTTCCAACACTAAATATTACCAAGTTTTTTTTTACAAAACGAAGTTTTTGTGCAGGGTGTAGTTGATACCCCTCTCAAATGTATCACCAGATTTCCTCTGAAAATTTGGCATTGAAACTTAGGCATGTTCCTTAATCACGATTTTGTTACAAAACAGAAATGTATTGTTATTGACTTACTAGTTATGCATTTGTTTTTTATTTAGGTTAGTTAAAATCATTTGCAGTATTCAGCCCTGGGATAACGGTAGGGGCTGTGATTGTTTAACATAAATTGACTTAAGGTTCCCAGTATCATGATTATACAAACCGTCACTGTCATGTGAATTTAATCTATAGGATCATACAATTTTTGTCATGGAAACATTATTTTCGTTTTTACTTTATTTTGCATCATGTTATCTTGTTACACTTTCAGTTTATTAATTCAGGTTATTCTTTCACTTATGGCAGTGACACTCGCTAGAGCATCACTCACAGGTTTACTGATGATGTATTTTATTGGATAAAGATTGTGAAAGAGTTCGTATTGCCAGATTGGACTGCAACACAAGTATACTTTCACTTTCAGTTATGGTGATGGCGTCACATACCCTGTGAGGTCTGTGGATGAGGACTTTGACAGCTTGCTTGGTCAGCGTCAGAGATGGATGGAGGAGGGTGGAGATGAGAGGGCACCAGGTATGTCTTCCTACTTAGTAATGCCTCCATGAGTTATATTTCAGTCATGTTGGTAATGTAACTAAGATGCTTCCAGCAGTTACCAGTAACGCTATGCAATAAACTACAATGCAGATGTCTAATGGAACATGCCTATTTTATGACACTGTCAAAACAGTGTCAATATTGAGTTTGGCAAGATGCTACTTCAGCTTGCCATCAACCAGTAAGCATTAGAGCTCCTTCATCAACTACTTGTCATCTGACAGTGAGCATTAGAGCTCCTTCGTCAGCTACATGTCATCTGACAGTGAGCATTAGAGCTCCTTCATCAACTACTTGTCATCGGACAGTGAACATTATAGCTCCTTCATTAACTACTTGTCATCTAACAGTGAGCATTAGAGCTCCTTCATCAACTACTTGCTATCTGCCAGTGAGCATCAGAGCTCCTTCATCAACTAGTTGCCATTTACTAGTGAGCGTTAGAGCTCTTTCATCAACTACTTGCCATCTACCAGTGAGCATTAGGGCCCCTTCATCAACTACTTGCCATCTACCAGTGAGCATTAGAGCTCCTTCATTAACTACTTGCCATCTACCAGTGAGCATTAGAGCTCCTTCATTAACTACTTGCCATCTACCAGTGAGCATTAGAGCTCCTTCATTAACTACTTGCCATCTACCAGTGAGCATTAGAGCTCCTTCATTAACTACTTGCCATCTACCAGTGAGCATTAGAGCTCCTTCATTAACTACTTGCCATCTACCAGTGAGCATTAGAGCTCCTTCATTAACTACTTGCCATCTACCAGTAAGCATTATAGCTCCTTCATTAACTACTTGCCATCTACCAGTGAGCATTATAGCTCCCTCGTTAACTACTTGCCATCTAACAGTGAGTATTATAGCTCCTTCATTAACTACTTGCCATCTACCAGTGAGCATTATAGCTCCCTCGTTAACTACTTGCCATCTACCAGTGAGCATTAGAGCTCCTTCATTAACTACTTGCCATCTACCAGTGAGCATTAGAGCACCTTCATTAACTACTTGCCATCTACCAGTGAGCATTAGAGCTCCTTCATTAACTACTTGCCATCTACCAGTGAGCATTATAGCTCGCTCATTAACTACTTGCCATCTACCAGTGAGCATTATAGCTCCTTCATTAACCACTTGCCATCGACCAGTGAGCATTATAGCTCCCTCGTTAACTACTTGCCATCTACCAGTGAGCATTAGAGCTCCTTCATTAACTACTTACCATCTACCAGTGAGCATTAGAGCTCCTTCGTTAACTACTTGCCATCTACCAGTGAGCATTATAGCTCCTTCATTAACTACTTGCCATCTACCAGTGAGCATTATAGCTCCCTCGTTAACTACTTGCCATCTAACAGTGAGTATTATAGCTCCTTCATTAACTACTTGCCATCTACCAGTGAGCATTAGAGCTCCTTCGTCAACTACTTGCCATCTACCAGTGAGCATTAGAGCTCCTTCGTTAACTACTTGCTATCTACCAGTGAGCATTAGAGCTGCTTCGTTAACTACTTGCCATCTACCAGTGAGCATTAGAGCTCCTTCATTAACTACTTGCCATCTACCAGTGAGCATTAGAGCTCCTTCGTTAACTACTTGCCATCTACCAGTGAGCATTATAGCTCCTTCATTAACTACTTGCCATCTACCAGTGAGCATTATAGCTCCTTCATTAACTACTTGCCATCTACCAGTGAGCATTATAGCTCCCTCGTTAACTACTTGCCATCTAACAGTGAGTATTATAGCTCCTTCATTAACTACTTGCCATCTACCAGTGAGCATTAGAGCTCCTTCGTCAACTACTTGCCATCTACCAGTGAGCATTAGAGCTCCTTCGTTAACTACTTGCTATCTACCAGTGAGCATTAGAGCTGCTTCGTTAACTACTTGCCATCTACCAGTGAGCATTAGAGCTCCTTCATTAACTACTTGCCATCTACCAGTGAGCATTAGAGCTCCTTCGTTAACTACTTGCCATCTACCAGTGAGCATTATAGCTCCTTCATTAACTACTTGCCATCTACCAGTGAGCATTATAGCTCCCTCGTTAACTACTTGCCATCTAACAGTGAGTATTATAGCTCCTTCATTAACTACTTGCCATCTACCAGTGAGCATTAGAGCTCCTTCATTAACTACTTGCCATCTACCAGTGAGCATTAGAGCTCCTTCGTTAACCACTTGCCATCTACCAGTGAGCATTATAGCTCCCTCGTTAACTACTTGCCATCTACCAGTGAGCATTAGAGCTCCTTCGTCAACTACTTGCCATCTACCAGTGAGCATTAGAGCTCCTTCGTTAACTACTTGCCATCTACCAGTGAGCATTAGAGCTCCCTCGTTAACTACTTGCCATCTACCAGTGAGCATTAGAGCTATATTATAGCTCCCTCATTAACTACTTGCCATCTACCAGTGAGCATTAGAGCTCCTTCATTAACTACTTGCCATCTACCAGTGAGCATTAGAGCTCCCTCATTAACTACTTGCCATCTACCAGTGAGTATTATTATAGCTCCCTCATTAACTACTTGCCATCTACCAGTGAGCATTAGAGCTTATATTGCCATCTACCAGTGAGCATTAGAGCTCCTTCATCAACTACTTGCCATCTACCAGTGAGCATTAGAGCTCCTTCATCAACTACTTGCCATCTACCAGTGAGCACTAGAAACTCCTTCATCAATTACTTGCCATCTTCCAGTGAACATTAGAGCTCCTTCAGTAATTACTTGCCATCTACCAGTGATCATTAAAGCTCCTTCATTAATTACTTGTCATCTATCAGTGAGCATTAGAGTTCCTTCATTGTCATCTACCAGCATTAGCATTAGAGCGCCTTCATTAATTACTTGTCATCTACCAGTAAGCATTAGAGCTCCTTCATCAATTACTTCTCATCTATCAGTAAGCATTAGAGCTCCTTCATCAATTACTTGTCATCTATCAGTAAGCATTAGAGCTCCTTCATCAATTACTTCTCATCTATCAGTAAGCATTTTTCATTCCTCTAATTTCAAACTCATTTCGTTAAAAATCGACCCATCTAATATTGGTTTTGACGTGCTAGCTCATTTGTAAACATTTCTTATTAATTTTGATGAAGTCATTGGACAAACTATTAAATTAGTCTTGGTTCAACTGAACCAAAATTACAGATAAAAAGGCGACAGCACACATTGTGTGACCTCCTCAAGGCTATTCATTAGATCAGTCAAGTTATCTGATCATGTGATCAAAGTAAATTCTTTTGGTGATTTAGTGAAAGTACATGCTCTTATTAAACACAACGAGCCTGATTCGCAATAGGCTAAATGAATTGAGGAGGGCACTTTGAATAACATATCAATATTCTTCATAGTGCAGCAGTGGTGTTGTGTGTTTGCAGGCTATGAGAACCAAGCTGTGTATGGCACAAACAGATGACACCACTGGACCAGAGACTTGACCAGTCCATCTGCTGTGCAGGTGGCTCTGTATAACAGTAGCTAAGATGACCAATGACCTCTTGGTATGGCCAGTGAGTGACCTCTCGCCCTGTGACCACCTCTGACCACCTCACTGTTACCATTGGAAATCTTGCTGTGATCAGCAACCCTTCACTGTAGTCGTTCTTGCTGTGACCTCTCATCATGACGTGTGACCCGCACTACGACTTCATTACGACCTGTGACCCCACACTCGTTGTAGTCAGTGATCTCTAGCCGCAGGCAGTAACCTTTCCTGTCTCTTACTGGACATGACCAATGGAAGTTTCTGCTGGATGACAACATCAGTGGAAAGAGTTGCAAGTTGCATAGCCGCTTACCTCTGTTGTATATAGTTACTAATAAGCAGCTATGGACATTAGAAATAAGCAGTTATAGGCACCAAGGATTAGTAGCTACACACACAAAGAGAAACAACAATGGAAATTGGAGAGAAGCCATTATAGACATGAATTAGTAGCTTTAGCCATCTTAATAAGCAGCTTAAGCAGCTACATCAAATAAAAGTATAAATAATTGTTTTAACAATAGTACAAATAAATAAATGCACAAGGTGTAGGCACTGCATTGCTTGTAATGGCTGTAGCTGTTATAACTTCTGTAGCTGATGATATAACTTGTAAATGATATGCTGATGCTCAATAATGAGTATAGCTGCCTCAGTATGGTTAGGATGCTGTTCTGTAGATGTGTAATATTGTTGCCATGAAGTTAAATGTGCAGTAACCATGTCAACGATTCTTCTTTTTGCTCCATGTAATGATTATACAATGTTTTACTTTTACTTGACTGGGCAGAACTATTCGCTACCTACTGAACTGAAACAGTTATACCATGTGGGCTTAAATCTGATCCACATATATTTTATTTCCTTGTTATGTAGCTATTTCTGATAAAATTAGTGAAATTGGATTATTAGTTGCAGTCGCAATGACATAAAAAGTCACAATGTAGTGTCACGAGAGAACATTAGTTCAACTAGACAGATTGTCATAATGTGGGTGTGCCATCCTAATGTCTAGTACATGTTTAAAACTTCCAAATGTACTGTCTATAAATGATAATGTTATGTTTTTACTCTTGTCAGGGCATCATAGAAATCATCAAAGTACAATTTCATTTTATGGCTCATGGTCAAGACACATCAATTGGTCATTGCACACCTTGTTGGGGGTTTCTTTTGCAGTGGATGAGATTTGCAGGCAGTAGTCTTGATATATGATTTAGCAAGTGTGCAGTAGCATAGCATCTTTGTTCTAGATATTAATGGACCCTATTTTTGACACACCCTGAAAGTCGTCAGGTGTGCTTAAGTAGAGTAACCTGATTTTTTATTGCAACAAACTTGATCTTGGTTGTCTACAGTGGCTGTGTAGTTCTGTCTTACTTTCGTTATATCATATTTCTGTCAAGTATTTATCAGTGTGATCATTTAGTATATTCACAGCAATTTGGGTGGATGGTGACGTCACAGCATGTTGGTAGTTTTGAATGGCCGGCCATCTTGGTTCCATGTAGAGTTATTTGGTCAGAGTTTTATTGTGGATATTTATGAAGTGGTCTTTGGGTGGTCTCTTGCCAGCAAATTCTATGTTCACCTTAACCACATATAAAGGCATATGTATCAAGAGACCAATTTTATATACGTTGTAACAAATTCACAGTTCACCCCAATGTTTGCACTTCACCTGGTTCCAGTTTTTATTTACAGTATCCAAGAAGCTTTTAATGTGTGTTTGCACATAAGATCACTTTGGCTGGTCATATTATCAAGACTGTGTGTGTGTGTGGTCACTGAATAATGTGTACATTTTGTGTTCATCTGGCAGGAAAGTTTACACTTAGGCATTATTTATTAAGTACAAAGAGACAGGTTTTGATGAAATGAAGTGTCACGCCACCGTTTGTTAATATATTCTCTTAATGATTATAACTTTAGTAAATTTTTGACTGTATCTAATATTTGATTACTGGTAATACAGTAGTTGCAATTAGGTAGTTTATGATCCCTTACAATTGAGAAAATGTTTCTAACCTCTACTTGTGAAACTGTATAAATGATTGTGTATACAGCTTGTGCAAGTTATTGTATTGTTTAATATGATGTTCTGTTGTACAGTTATTGAAACGACAAATGTGCTGCAAGATATCAAATAAATAAACAGTTTGATTTTCGAGTTACTTTGAATGTCACATAACACTTACCACTGCATGGTGTCATTACTGGTCTGGTGGCCCAATGGTTTGGTGTTCACCTCGTCACCAGGAGGTTCTGGGTTTGAACCTCAGATTTTGTCCAACCCCGCCGTTTCGTTAAAATTGGATACAACTTGCCACCACACTTAGCACCTGGGAAGGAAGTTGTAACTGTCTGTCAGCGGTAGGTCCCTTCTACCTAGAGTCTGTGCCAGGGGAAGTAAAACACTCATTTCTTGAGATGATCAGTCACATGATGGGAGAATCCCAGTAATCACATTGAGGTCTTTGGCCAATACATACACCATTTAACTATTGTGATTTGTCCGTATTCACATTGAGGTCTTTGGCCAATACACACACCATTTAACTATAGTATTTTGTGATTGCGATATTTGTCCGTATTTTCAATGTCCATCATAGTGTGAATCCCAGTTTCTGAGATTTAAAGAATTCTTTCTGTTGTTAATTAACTTCAGTGACGGTCTGTTCAAACTGACAATAGTACTTCCCAGAGAAGTCGCGATGGCATGAACAGGTCTGCCCCAGGGGATGAAGTGTAAAGGGCTTTGAGTAGTCCCTGAATGGATACTGCGCTATAGAAGAACGTACCTTTACTTTTTGATCTGTGCCCTTAGCTAACAGTAAACAGATGACCACTTCTTAGAGCCAGTCCAGTCCATCAACACTGTCATTTTGTAGATAAATAATGTTTTATTCCACACTCCATTGAACATAATTACCATAAAATATATCATGATTAAAATAATGACATTAGATGGCAAAAACTAGTGTCAACAATAAATGCAGCAAAAATAGCTGTTGTCTTAACAGACGCTCGTATTTTAGTTGACTATAGATGTAGGTGTAAATCTGTACATTCAATGACAATAATAAACTGACTTGTTAAATGCATTGATACCTTTGGTTTACAAGCTATATGCCATAGCATAGTATATACATTCACATCTTACTTTATATATTTTAAGTCACATGATCATCACTTGTAACAGTAAAACAAATCTGATGAAAAAATAAATGGCCCTTTTCACATATTTTTAAAAGCCAGATGTTCCAAAACATCCAGCATGTTCATGATTGGAGACATTCTTAAGAGGACGAGCCATGATTAGGATTTACAAAGGTAACTTGTCTATCCTGTAGGCATGGGAATACTAGAGAATCCTTCAGTGACAGTAGCAAGTTGATAGCTCATATACGTGCCAACCCTGTAAGACTGGCCACAGAAATCCGTAAGACCTGCAAACGAATCTGCCTGATTATGTCTGCTCATGATTATATGTTCATGCTCAAATGTTCATGATTATATGTTCATGCTCAAATGGAGCCACACGAATTAGAATATAACGACTGGATCTCATGAGGCTTCGGTGCAACTGACTCCACAGTGTTTTGAACTGAACTGTGATTCACATATCATTTGACAAACATGGGGTAAACATGGGGTAAACCCATAATAAAGTCTTGTACAAAACAATTAAGCAGTAATGTCTCCTTCACTTGCAAGATCATAACATTTCAGAAAATCCAGAAGAGACATAGCTATATTTTTCATAACAGCTGCCTATGAAAGATTCACTGTACACATTGACATAGCACCTTTACAAACAGACAGTTTAACCTGAACGCAAGGGCAGAAGACACCAACACTTCTTCAAGCCTCAACAATAACATCCTTATGAGAGCATGACTGGTCTCACAAGTTAATGTGCAAACATTTTATTGATGAAAGGCGAGTTTGTCCTAGGACTAACATCAGTTCACATGAAAGATTAATTGCCCAATTGGTCAGCTGACAAGGTATTGTCTGGTGCAAGAATCAGTTGCATAAACAAGACCAATTAGAGAGGCCACTTTGTCACTAATTGTGTTACTGGAATTGGGTCAGGGTCCAATTTCACAGACAGTGGATCACGATTTTGAAACAGTGGCCAACGAGCAACTACCAAGACCAACAACTGTGGGCATGGTAGCACGGTCACAGCGTTTAGAACATTGGGCTCTCAATCGAGAGAACCTGTGTTCGAATCCTCTTACTGCATTTCAAAACTTTTGGCTATTTCGTTCATCCCACAGTTCACTCATCTGTATAAATGAGTACCTGGCTACAGACAAAGATAGATATCTGAATGAATAGTCTTTGTGCAGTAATTGCAGCGTGACTGAATGCTTCCCTGAGAAGTCGCAATGGCGTTTGAATGGACAGGTCTGCCAGGGGGTGAAGTGTAAAGCGATTTGAATAATCCCAAGGACTGGATACCGCGCTATATAAGAACATACCTTTACAACTGGTGCACTCGTGAAATTTCATTAAAGCTCAAGTAAGGATTGGTGTGAGTCAATAGGTCGCACTCGGAGTGGCTAGGCACGTTGCACAGCTAAGCACACACATAAGTATCACAGAAGAATGCGAAGATCAACTTCTAACATTATAGAACCCTGTTTGCCAATGCCACTGGCAACTTATTATCTAGCAGCACCCCACATCTTTCTAGTATACGTCTGGCCTGTCCTTCCAGACTGGCATCTGTAGAAGACTGTCTTTATGAAAAGAGTTCTGTGGCACCATCACCGATGTATTACTACGTATAGACTGTTCACACGCTGTTGCAACTACGGACAGCCGAAGCACATCCATGATTGGTATCTTTGATGTGTCATTCCCTGGAAGAAACCACAGACATGAGTAATCCATAACCTTTTCAACAGCACGACTTAGTGGCATTTTTCAGATACATAAAACTGCCTGGTGTTTCAAGAAAACTTTGCAATTTATGACTGATTGACTCCATGTTGAATTGTTCACGCCTCACAAAATACATCTAAAATAAATTTTATCTTAAGAATGATATCATATTGTATTCTTGCGAAAGTTCCTGTTTAGTTTAACTTACTGATAACATTTTTAGGTAAAATAATTGTATTTAGCTATATTGAATTAGGTTTTACTTCTAATTTAAAATTACATATATATTTAATGTTTACCTTAAAATTAATTTATTAGTTTTAACAGTCTTATATGTGTTTTCTGCATATAATTTTATATATTTTTTATTCATATTTTTATTTTAAGCGCATTAGGGTTTCAAGGAAACTGTGCTGCATAAAAATAAATGTATTATTATAACTGCTTTACAAGCTATAATTGAATAAATAAATGCATTATTATAACTGCTTTACAAGCTATAATTAAATAAATAAATGTATTATTATAACTGCTTTACAAGCTATAATTAAATAAAAGCGCATTGCTGTTGGAAAAGAATTGATACTGAAAAATATACATACCTTGAATGACATCCATAAAATTTTTATTTTAAGCGCATTAGGGTTTCAAGGAAACTGTGCTGCATAAAAATAAATGTATTATTATAACTGCTTTACAAGCTATAATTGAATAAATAAATGCATTATTATAACTGCTTTACAAGCTATAATTAAATAAATAAATGTATTATTATAACTGCTTTACAAGCTATAATTAAATAAAAGCGCATTGCTGTTGGAAAAGAATTGATACTGAAAAATATACATACCTTGAATGACATCCATAAAATGTACTATGGCTGCCATGAGTGTGGTTTTCTGGTTGTCTGTCGACGTTTTACAAATGTTGTGTGTGCATGAGTCAGTGCAGTTGTGTGTGTGAAGAGACTTCCCCGCATTGACAATAATCTTTCCTTTTGCTCCACAAACCTGCAACACTCAAATATTTTAATTATGACAGTAATTACCAACCATTGTACAGGCATTACAGAAATAAAGTTAATCGTGCCAGAAAATCTTTGCAACGAAAGTATTACCAAAGAAAAATCAAATCACTTGAGAACGAACATCCGAAACGATGGTGGAATAGCGTGAAAGAACTTGTAGGGGTAAAGGTCAACTGTGACAATCTACAAGGTCTTGCTAACACACACTGTTCAGGAAACTTCAGTATTCTAGCAAACGAAATAAGTGATTTCTTTGAGTCTGTTACCAAAGATTTCCCACCACTTTTACCCGTTGATGAGTTCTTACCTCCGGGAGCCGACACGACGGTCCCAGATGCCTACATCATCAACGTCGATGAAGTAGTCATATCACTATCACGAATTAAAACACACAAAGCAGTTTTATCGAAGTGCTTGGAGAAATTCATGTGCACGTGGATAATGGACATTACCATGGACCAGATTGATCCTCAGCAATATGGATCAATCAAAGGAACATCAACCGTACACGCACTGGTCGAGCTTGTTCACAAGTGGAAATACGCGGTCGAGACCCCTGGAACCATAGTACGAATACTTCTCGTCGATTTCAGCAAAGCGTTTGACCGAGTCGACCATCACATTTTAATGACGAAATGTGCATCTCTTGGACTTCCAACTTTTATTACCAAATGGCTGACATCCTTCCTGTGTCAACGCAAACAGAGGGTAAAGATCGGGAATGTGAAATCGGAGTACACCAGTGTCAACGCAGGTGTCCCACAAGGCACAATATTTGGACCAATCGGCTTCCTACACCATATTAATGATCTGCAAACAGTATGCGAACATATAAAATATGTCGACGATTGCACAATATGGGAAGCTTCTTCATCCTCCGGAATGGACAGCTCACTCCAAGTAGCGGCAGACGAAGTCGGGCAATGGACAGCGAGTAATAAAATGGCGCTGAACTACGACAAGACGAAAGAACTGCGGATATGCTTCAAGAAATCAACTCCGGACATCGCACTGCTAACCATCGACGGTAGACCAATCCAACAAGTTAACAGCACACGTCTACTAGGTGTGACTCTATCTGAAGACCTGAAGTGGCAATTACACATAGACGAAATCACTACAAAAGCATCGCAACGTCTATACTTCATCATCCTTCTCAAAAGAGCCGGCATTGACCCTCACCATCTCATCAACATATACACTTCAATCGTCCGATCGGTATTGGAGTATGCATGCCAAGTGTGGCACACGAGCCTTACAAAAAAGCAAACGAGACAGATAGAATACATCCAGAAACGGGCAATGCGGATCATTTTCCAAGATAAGTCATACACCGAAGCCATCACCGCAGCCAATCTACCAACGCTGTCAGACCGGAGGGAGAAGTTGTGTAGAACGCTATTCATAAGCATGCAACAATCTACACATAAATTACACCATCTTTTGCCTCCCCTCCGGGAAACTCCGTATATAACTCGAAACATGAGGACTTACTGTGTGCCGCGTTGCAGAACTGCAAGATTTCAGAACTCTTTTATACCATATGCTTTAAGACACTGGCAGTAATTATGAACTGATTTATAAATTAGTTACTTTTTACATAATAGTAGTAGGCCATATAATTTATTCTACTATAGTATTGCCTGTTTTAAGTTTTAATTTATGATTATGTCCTTCATATTTACATTGTTAATATACAAACATAACTTTAAACATGATGTACGTGCACCTTTTAAGTTTTTATATTTAAAGTCATATTTTTTTCTTAATTAATTTATTATCATTGGTTGTTTTACTGTGCCAATTGTATAATTCAACTGCTATAGTTGCCATTTTAATAAAATTATTATTATTATTACATGTTATAAAACAAAAAAGTCACATATCCCAACTCTTACAGCTTACGTGTAACTCTTACAGCTTACGTGTAACTCTTACGGCTTACGTGTAACTCTTACAGCTTTCCTGTAACTCATACGGCTTTCCTGTAACTCATACGGCTTACCTGTAGCTCTTACGGCTTACCTGTAGCTCTTACGGCTTACCTGTAGCTCTTACAGCTTACCTGTAACTCTTACAGCTTTCCTGTAACTCTTACAGCTTTCCTGTAGCTCATACAGCTTACCTGTAGCTGTTACAGCTTATCTGTAGCTTTAACAGCTTTCCTGTAACTCTTACAGCTTACCTGAAGCAATTACAACTTACTTGTAACTTTTACAGCTTACCTGTAACTCTTACAACTTACGTGTAACTCTTACAGCTTACCTGTAGCTCTTACAGCTTTCCTGTAACTCTTACAGCTTACCTGAAGCAATTACAGCTTACTTGTAACTTTTACAGCTTACCTGTAACTCTTACAACTTACGTGTAACTCTTACAGCTTACCTGTAACTCTTACGGCTTACCTGTAACTCTTACAGCTTTCCTGTAACTCATACGGCTTTCCTGTAACTCATACGGCTTACCTGTAGCTCTTACGGCTTACCTGTAGCTCTTACGGCTTACCTGTAGCTCTTACAGCTTACCTGTAACTCTTACAGCTTTCCTGTAACTCTTACAGCTTTCCTGTAGCTCATACGGCTTACCTGTAGCTCTTACGGCTTACCTGTAGCTCTTACGGCTTACCTGTAGCTCTTACAGCTTACCTGTAACTCTTACAGCTTTCCTGTAACTTTTACAGCTTACCTGTAACTCTTACAACTTACGTGTAACTCTTACAGCTTACCTGTAGCTCTTACAGCTTTCCTGTAACTCTTACAGCTTACCTGAAGCAATTACAGCTTACTTGTAACTTTTACAGCTTACCTGTAACTCTTACAGCTTACCAGTAGCTCTTATAGCTTTACTGTAACTCTTGCAGCTTTCCTGTAGCTCATACAGCTTACCTGTAGCTCTTACAGCTTATCTGTAGCTCTTACAGCTTACATGTAACTCTTACAGCTTACCTGAAGCAATTACAGCTTACTTGTAACTTTACAGCATACCTGTAACTATTACAGCTTACCTGTAACTCTTACAGCCGACTTGTACCTTTTACAGTTACAGTTACAACTCTCATAGATTTTTTAATTGATGGTTTTACGGGCATATGAGATGATCTTTACGGTTTTGTGCATTTTTGAACAAGACTATTTTGTATTGTGGGATACAACCACATTGTCAACTTGTGAACAACAGATCATCAGTAAAAAAAATGTCACATCTTACATAAAAATGTCACATCTTACATAAAATGCAACAGCCAGTACAGAAGAACAGAGAGCCACTTACTGAGATGAGAATGTAATAACCTTACTGAAAAGAGTGAAGCTGGAATGCAGCTTCGAAGGGATAGTAGTCAACCAGAGGTTGAGGTACTATGGACATGTGACCTGAACAGATAGCAGCTTGGAAGAAGGGATATTGATAATGCAGGGAATGGAATAAGGAAGAAGAGGCCAGTGGAGTCCACGGATGAGGGGGCTCGATGGCATCAAGGAAGTTACCAACATAAACAGGAATTAAGAACACAGAGAAATAGAACGGATTGGCACAGCTTTGTATGGAGTGTCAGCCAAAAGCATTTAAAGGTAACTGGCAATGAAAGACAAATATGTTAGTAGAAAACAGGACACAACCAACCTACCTCCAACTGGTCATCGTTGGCTGCCCGTTCTCTGTTGACCTCAATGGTTGCCGTGGCACCACTGGAGAAGGAGAGGTCAACTTGAACAGAGTCGAAGACATCATCTGGGGAGCGTGATGGGGTCTGTCGGACATGGACCATTACTGGGTCCTCCTGTGTCAGCCAACAGACCTGGTCCAGCCCGGGCAGGATATTGCTCAGAATGCATTCGTCTGACAAGAAAATGTTTTGGCCATATTTATCCATACAAGTGTGTGTGGAGGAACTAATCACAACAACAATAATATGAAACATATTTATATTAAGATACAAATCATTTACTGTAAATCTGCAGAAAGAATAAATTATTGTATATTTTCCCAATATTAATTATGTTATTCACATGTAATTACAGAATACATTTCAATCATAGTCATAACATATTAACTTTAAAATATTTAACATAGCTTGTGTGTATAATTACTTATTATTGACACAAAAAGTAACAGAACATAACTGCCAATAAATACTACAAGTCACTAGTTGGTAATTGCGCAAGGACTAAAATGTACGAACTGTACTTGTTGATTAAAGATTTTAATACACTGTAGCTGAATTTTTTTTAAATCACAATAAGGTTAACTTGTTGACATTTTGATGACAATGGATTGATTACCTGTCGTTTGAGTATCACACAATGATAGAGGCTGGCTACAAGAAGATTCAGACTTGATAGATTCTATCTTTCCAATCTCGCCACTGAGAATCATTTCTCTTGCACTGCTTGTGAAAGAGTCAAATCGACTGAAAATAAAAGGTCATGTTTGAATTTATCTTTTCTCGCTCTTCCTCTCTCTCTCTCTCTCATGGGGTTTCCTTTGAAATTACAATTATTATGCTACGTACAAAAACAATATCTCTGGGTTTTGTGCGTGTGGCCTATCTTCCAAATCCAAATCATCCAAACAATTTTGTGCATGCATAGTAAGCACAAACATATACGCACACATGCTACATGCATCAATGAAATTACTTACTGCCTATGAAACATAAAATTATGTGTATTTTTATTTTCTAGTCTACTCCATTCAGCTGGATCAACGTGATTCAGATTTCTATTTCCTTTTCTGATATAAACTTTGTTTAGGTTGTTCTAACGCATGCATTAGGCGATGTGCTTTGGCTGACCTCTCTAGGAAGAACATGAGAGGTCTGTTGATGGCCTCAGAGATCTCATGACAGGCGAGGATGGCTCTAATGTCTCGACACATCATTGGAGTCTCACAGAACACACCCTTGCCTGCGGTGACAGGAGACAGCAGTTGGAAAACAAAGAAACAAAGCACCTAGCTCTTCTCTGATAGTCTACCAAACACCAAAAAGTGTAATGCTTTAACATTGGCAGATCTAATCAATACTTGTGGATTACTGTCTTGGTATAATGTTGACAGAGATTGGGAGGTGATTGTGGTGTTAACTTGTTATGGCTTGAGCTAATAGAGACAGGTTTCTGTGTTGGCTAGAGAATTAGGTTTGTGAATTTGCAAGATATGGGGAGGTTTGTGTATTGGGACAGAGAGGTTGTTTATTGGGCTAGGGACTGGGTTTGCACATTGGCTAGACATGAGGGGTGAGGGGTGTGTGTTGACAACTTGTGCTGCTAGAGAGAGGATTGGAAATGGCGTCCTACGACTGTCCCGGTTAAGGGATGAAAGAGGAGGAAGGGAGATGAATGTGTGGTGGGCTCGAACCCTGGTGGGCTCAAACCCTGGTTCTCTCAATTGACAGTCCAGTTCAAACCATGCCCCACATGTAGTATAAACTTGTAAAAACACGCTCTTTGTTGGTGTTCCAGGGAAATGACTGGGAGACTTTCCCTTGCCCTCTTTGGGCTGTGTCAGACAGGGGCTTATCTTAATTCTGACTTCTTTAACTTAAGTTTAGACTTTAGTCTAGGCAAAGTCAATCGCCATACATTTTTTTCTATCTGGCTGTTGCATTAATAGCGGGGCGGACGATTCTGCCTAACTTTAGTCTAATGATTAATCTCTAGAGTTAGACTTTACGGGCTCTCCAAGACCAAGCCCAAGCCAAGGCAAAGTAAATAGTAAAGTCGTAACGACGACTTATTTTTATTCAACGACTGACAGTTCGGAAGGTAGAACATTTCGAAATGCATAAAATAGCTAATGTGTATACATGAACAAAAGGATTACGAAGAACTAACCTGTGAAAACTTGACGAAACAATCCGTTGGTAATTTCACCGTCTGTTCACACTAACTTCTGATCGCAAGCGACATGACTGTGCAAAGTTCAACACCGCGTCAAATAATAGTGCTAGATTAGTTATGTGGCGCCACCGTTTATCGCCTTATCTACGCCTACTGGGATCATGCCTCAGTTAGACTTCCTGGTGTGTGTTTGAGCAGACACATTGGCAAGTTTGCTGGTAGAACCTGTTAGCAGTGTAACCGTGGATTTTTAGATGATTTCAATAGGCGGAAGGATTTTTGGCAACTTTTTCGCCACAAGGCACGTGTGCGTAGTAATTTATGCAGAAATTGGTAAACATTGACGGGTTATGGCATGCCATTTTAAAAGCGTTAGAAATATGTGATTTTGACAAAACTCGACCAGCATGTCAATGAGATGATCACAACGACAGGAAAGAAGTTTCAGAATTGTTGATGGTCCCGTTTTCTTATAATCGTGCAAAACGTTAACATGGTCACCAATGGGAAACGTAACAGTAGGCTGAACCCTACATTTATGAAAGTAAACTGTTGATTTTGACAGGCGAGGATGGCTCTAATGTCTCGACACATCATTGGAGTCTCACAGAACACACCCTTGCCTGCGGTGACAGGAGACAGCAGTTGGAAAACAAAGAAACAAAGCACCTAGCTCTTCTCTGATAGTCTACCAAACACCAAAAAGTGTAATGCTTTAACATTGGCAGATCTAATCAATACTTGTGGACTACTGTCTTGGTATAATGTTGACAGAGATTGGGAGGTGATTGTGGTGTTAACTTGTTATGGCTTGAGCTAATAGAGACAGGTTTCTGTGTTGGCTAGAGAATTAGGTTTGTGAATTTGCAAGATATGGGGAGGTTTGTGTATTGGGACAGAGAGGTTGTTTATTGGGCTAGGGACTGGGTTTGCACATTGGCTAGACATGAGGGGTGAGGGGTGTGTGTTGACAACTTGTGCTGCTAGAGAGAGGATTGGAAATGGCGTCCTACGACTGTCCCGGTTAAGGGATGAAAGAGGAGGAAGGGAGATGAATGTGTGGGTCACAAAGGCACTGACCGTGGTTGAGGGCCCGACGCACCCAGTTCACCCCACTGTAGGGACTACAAACCAAGACAGCGTCAACCCTGAAACACAAGTTTAAAGTGTCACCAATAACACTTCATCACACAGACCACTTGACCCTTGTGTATATCACACAGTCACAAAATGTCTCTGCGCTCTTTTAATGTAGATTTTCTTTTAAACACAACTATAAAGTTTACTCACTATGAAGTCATAGTGAGTAAACTATATTTAGTCACGTTTAAAAGAAAAATCTATATTAAAAGAGCAATAAACATTTTCATAAATGTATGGGTGCTATACAAAAAAAGATAAATGGTTATAATGTAGATCATGCATTAAGAAAATATTCAGAAAACTGAAAAAACATCAGCACCAGTTTCAAAATATTTATAAAATTCACAAAGTTAACAGTATATTTTGTCTCCAATTTTGCAATAAATTATATTATAATACTACATCAGTTAAATTGTTTGTTTGCTAGACATATCTCTAGTTACTAATAATTTATCCCAAGCATATTTTACAGTTAACTTATTATCATTTATGGAGGTTAAGACCATATTTCATATTAGTTAAGCACTCTGTAATATATACCAATAAACTGTCAATGGAATGTATTATTGCAACTTCTGAATAACAGAAAAAAATATGTTAATATGTTTTAATTGATATTGTTACAATGTTACAATTGCAAAAATAACTTATTTTACACATATATTTGCAATTGTTCAAGATATATTAGATATATACAATCTTTGTTAAACATACTTGGGATCTTCATACACAAGGTGAGCGTATGATGGTTTGATGATGTTAGTATCAAACTGTGGAGGAAGTTCTTGTGCCAATTTCTCGGCAAACCTGATATCCTTCTCAACGATCCAGCTGACAGCGACCCCAGGGTGACAGGCCAACTGTCGTAGTTCACTTGTCCCTGTCTGACACAGCCCAAAGAGGGCAAGGGAAAGTCTCCCAGTCATTTCCCTGGAACACCAACAAAGAGCGTGTTTTTACAAGTTTATACTACATGTGGGGCATGGTTTGAACTGGACTGTCAATTGAGAGAACCAGGGTTTGAGCCCACCAGGGTTCGAGCCCACCATGCTGCTGTTTAAAAATTTGGCAAATTTGTTCACCCCACTTTGCCTGTTTCCTCCAGAAGAGACACTAAAAGATGTTGGTCCCTTCTAGTTCTACCCGTTGTCTATCCCAGGAGAAGTAAGAGATCCTACACAGCCACAGCACAGGGGGTAAATGTGTAACCTGTCGTGGACTCACACTGTCTCACAGAGTCAGAGCTGGTGATCTCTATAGTATGAGTATCGTGGTCTTTCGTTCACGTTGAGGTTTTCAGATGATGCTTGCCTTGGCTCTAGGCATGACGTGTTTTATTGCTTTTTTGAACATGAGAATATATATGCTATGATTTAACAATGCAAAAAGCACTACCTTCGACACATGGAATTCTTTCCAGGCTACACTAGACAAATATTCGAAGGCTCGCCACATTCAATTCTGTTGTGTCAATTCAAGGACTGTTGTGGCTGCGAACAAGTTGTGACATCCAACAACACCCAGTACAACACTAAAATTAAATACACTTACATTAATAAAACACTGTCCTGGTTGTTCACTACATTGTTGACTTGTGTTCATTCATATTTATACCATATGTATATACTATTCCCTATACCACAACGTAGCAGGGGTGCTAACCTCCCTCTATATAGTGCTAAAAAAGTATGGTTCACATAACAGAAAATCAAAAAGCATGTGCAGAATGACTGCCATACTTTTAGACTAGCATAGGTTTAAAGGTACATCTCCATAATGAGTCCTCCCACAATAATTTGCCACTGCTCTGTGAATAAGAGATTTTTGTGCCGTAATTCACAGAGTTGCTCTGAAAAAATAACAGTTTTTGCCACAAACTTGCTGTTCTGCGAATAAGAAAAAAATTGTCCATAATTTGCAGAGCTGCTCGGTGAATAAGAAACGTTTTGGCCGTTATTCGCAGAGCTGCTCTGCAAATAAGAAACATTTTGGCCGTTATTCGCAAAGCTGCTCTGTGAATAGTCTCTGCCATGCGTAAAACTAAAAAACTGCGGCTTGATACCCAGTAACCACATCCTCCACAATAATACTAGTCTTTACTTGGTATATCAAGTAGATGGCATCACCTTTTTTAGTTGACAAAAATAGCGTTGTTTACCATGTCCCATATTTGGATTGTTGGCATGACTCTCGCGTCACATGGTCGCAGAAAACGCCAAAATACTTAGTATGCAGATGATGTGGCCAAGCTTGTTTACCTCTATATCGACCAATGAATGTCTTCTTTACATTATGGGCGCAGAATTTTTTCATTCCGACGCTTCCATGAATCTACAAAGGTAAGTTTTTTGTGTGAATACTTGTTAAAAAGTAGACATAATCGAAAGAAGAATGTTTAATGAATGGTACAATAATTATTTAGCTTTAAAATGATGTGCATACGGAAAACGTGGGCAACATGACCTTTATTTATGAAAATTATGAAAAGTAAATGTTTGCAAGATGATTTGACAGTGTCATGGTGTCATTTGCAATATGCGAATTTGAAATCTTTCAGAAGAATCCGAGCAATCCACATTTCAACAATTAATTGCTGGCACATTTTGTTTATAACATTTGTTATATATTTATTTTTGTAGTTTGTGCAGCAGTATTTACTACTTGTTATGTCAGAAATAATTTTTTATTGTTTTTTGGTGACGTTTTACTGCATACCTTTTTTTACAGATTATATCATTTGTAAATTGTAATACCTCCTGTGAGCTGTGTAGTGTTTCTAAGGTATGCATTGATAATGAATACTTTATTATGAAAAAAAATAATTGTTGTGTATTTGTATATATACCTATGACTATGTTCGATCGCTTTCCAGTGCTTACTATGAAAAACCAAGTAATCATCAACTATTAGAGTGAAAAGTATCTGCAGCTTTAAAAAGCTGCAGATACTTTTCACTCTAATAGTTGATTATGCATATTTTATACTTATATATGCGCCACTATTTTTGTTTCGTTAATTATAATTTGCAGTGATCATTTATGCCATTCTCGGGCTTATCTTAATTCTGACTTCTTTAACTTAAGTTTAGACTTTAGTCTAGGCAAAGTCAATCGCCATACATTTTTTTCTATCTGGCTGTTGCATTAATAGCGGGGCGGACGATTCTGCCTAACTTTAGTCTAATGATTAATCTCTAGAGTTAGACTTTACGGGCTCTCCAAGACCAAGCCCAAGCCAAGGCAAAGTAAATACTAGTAAAGTCGTAACGACGACTTATTTTTATTCAACGACTGACAGTTCGGAAGGTAGAACATTTCGAAATGCATAAAATAGCTAATGTGTATACATGAACAAAAGGATTACGAAGAACTAACCTGTGAAAACTTGACGAAACAATCCGTTGGTAATTTCACCGTCTGTTCACACTAACTTCTGATCGCAAGCGACATGACTGTGCAAAGTTCAACACCGCGTCAAATAATAGTGCTAGATTAGTTATGTGGCGCCACCGTTTATCGCCTTATCTACGCCTACTGGGATCATGCCTCAGTTAGACTTCCTGGTGTGTGTTTGAGCAGACACATTGGCAAGTTTGCTGATAGAACCTGTTAGCAGTGTAACCGTGGATTTTTAGATGATTTCAATAGGCGGAAGGATTTTTGGCAACTTTTTCGCCACAAGGCACGTGTGCGTAGTAATTTATGCAGAAATTGGTAAACATTGACGGGTTATGGCATGCCATTTTAAAAGAGTTAGAAATATGTGATTTTGACAAAACTCGACCAGCATGTCAATGAGATGATCACAACGACAGGAAAGAAGTTTCAGAATTGTTGATGGTCCCGTTTTCTTATAATCGTGCAAAACGTTAACATGGTCACCAATGCCATGGGAAACGTAACAGTAGGCTGAACCCTACATTTATGAAAGTGAACTGTTGATTTTGCTGTTACGAGGAAACCCGGATGTTTGCCCGGAATTTGGGTAATGAATTATTATATAAAGATTCAGACTAACAGATCATTAATCTCGGTTACTGATCATTTATATACATAACATGTCACAACTGCATGCAACGCATTTGAATCAGTTTTGAGTAGTTTTACAATTAACCATCGATTTCTTGAGAGAGAAATAATCACATAAGAGACATATAACGTCATAAATAATTAATATTGTGTTCGTCTTGTCATGTAAGTTTAATGAATGTTCAGTTGAATTTTAGATGGTTTCTGACTGTTGAAAATAATTATAACGAATACGTACAGTAGTATATAGCTAGCAAGTTTAATAAAACAATTATTAAACTTATTTAACTTAATAACAACTAGATTAATATTTAATATTAATCTAGTTATGATGGGAAGTTAAAATAATAAAAAGGAAAACAATATAAGCATTGTACTTCTTTTCTATTTTCTACTCATTGATACTATAGGGGAGACCGGGGCACCATGCATGCTCATCGGGTATAGGCAAAGTCAATCGCCCTACAATGTTTTTCTATCTGGCTGTTGCTACTAGTAGGGGCGAAGGTCTCGTTCATCAAAAGCTTAAGTATTTTCATGAAACGTGAAACCTTACAAAAACGCCATAAACAGAGCAATAAACACGTCTTTCGTGTCTGTATGCATTCTTATATGTATATCACTAAAGTTACCTGACAATAACCATGAAAAAGTGTGAAATTATTACCTTTTTGTCAGAACACATGTGCTTGTCAAGGTTTGTATATAACCGGATGTTGTTGTGAGCGAGAACAGCACGCGGGATTTCCATAGATCTATATAAGGTCACGCTAAGAATTGCCGTCTGCTAGCCATAGAGTTACATAATTAATAATGCCCCTATAAACTACTAACTTACTAACGGGTGTTTTATTTATGTCTGTGCTGCTGGCCCATTCTGGCCTCATTCTACACGAAATCACGTTTGATCATGTGACGCAAAGGCAACATCACGTGCACAGTATGGCGGCTAATTGTGAAATGTTTTCTATGTCACCGATAAAAGTACTCATAAGTAATTATTTGGAGCACATTTCTTCAGTTTCTTGACGCCCAATCGTCGGTTGTATGTCACGAAATACACATGTGAAACGGTTAGTGCGTATCGGTTTTAAAACTTAAGTTATTAGTTCCGTAGCCAAATGGCTACGGAACTGCCAAAACGGTGAGTTAGCAAATGCCCCTCAGGACTTTCGCCCCAGAGACGAAGAGCGGGGCGAACATTTTTGCCTACATCGGGTATCATTAATTTTGTTCAATTTACGGTAGCTGCATGATACTGATATGACGCGACATTGTAGTCTGCATCACACCGCGCTCATTGCCAGTAAGTCTGAGCGAGTTGACGTTATTTTGCTTAAATTTATCGAATTTGGCAGTTTTGGAGCAGCAAATCATTTCCGACGGCTGATGGCTATAGTGTAGTTTATATTGCAACACTGCATTGGTAAATATGAAGCTTATTGCTATTAGTTGTTAATACCTTAGCTTATCTGACTGCATTTTGTGGGTGATGATAAGTAGTGAAAGCTGTATATATTAACAACAATATATCACGATAGGGATATGTGGTGGATGTGGCACTGCCTATGCTGGGCACGGACCACAGTCAGAATCCATCCGCCATTACATACATAAAGAGTCCCAAGGAAAAAATTCATTGTGCAGATAGGGTTTATTTGTGAGAGCAGAAATTGCGTGTATGAGTGAGTAGAAGTGATGTTTTTGTGCACAGTAGCATCTAAGCTTTGAAATGATGCCATTTGTCAGTAGGTATACCAGTTGCATAATGACACAGTGGCTGTTAGGCAGGATGTACTCATATTTGAGAAACCGGGGAATTTCATGGCAGAAATGCACGGGCCTCATGCTTTGAAGCAATTTGTGCGAAAAGGAGGTATGTCATTTTCACGAATTTCACACACCAGGTGTCTTAGTGGGTCTGTCATTTTCTGTGAATTTAAAAAAAAAATTGTAGGATAAATTTTCAATGTAGGCGCAAGAATGTTATAATGGTCGTCTATGGGAAAAGTGACTGTGGTCCGTGCCCATGCTTGGGGCACCAGGCTCAGTGTGCATCGTGCCCCAAGCGCTATGGTCATGGTAAATCAAGCTTGATTCTACTAATGCACTAAACGTTCAACTTATAAATGTTGTCATTACATTTTCGTGTATTTGGTTAAGTTGAGCGATAATAAACAGAACCCATAATTAAGATTATTTTGAATATAGTGGCTATTGGGGCATAGCGCCCACATGCATAGGCGCTTTACCCTACGTCGAATTTAATGCAAAACCAGTATAAAGAATGCTTTTTTATGATGGGGATGTTTGTATATGCAGTCCATGAGCATACCATGAGTTATAGAAATATACGTCCTGCACAAATTACATGTATAACGGTATGTATGCATGCACGCACACGCTATATATATATATATATATATATATATATATATATATATATATATATATATATATATATATATATATATATATATATATATATATATATATTATGCATATAGATGATAATAATTTGTGCACATTCGTGTTTCAGAGACGATACAGCATGGTGCGAACTTACAAAAGAAATTCAACCCAGGGTTCGTATATGGCAGCGATCGATTGGCTTTGGCTGTTGCGGCTGTCCGCGAGGGACAAAGCATCCCGCCTCTATTCGTGTTTCCTCGCAAGAGAATGGTGCAATTGGTGGCGTCAATGACCGTGGTTCAGGGTACATCGATTCGATCACGTTCATGACGTGGTTGAAGCACTTCGCCGCGATTGCCGGTTGCACAAAAGGCGACACACATATCCTGTTACTGGATGGACATGAAAGCCACACACCTTGGAGGCGATCGACTTCGCTAGGGAGCATGGCATCATACTATTTACATTTCCTCCGCATTGCACACACAGGCTCCAGCCACTCGACCTAACATATTTCAAATCACTGAAATCTACTTTCAGTCGTTCCTGCGACAACTGGCTAATTTCCAACAAGGGACGCGCAATCACACAATACGATGTGATGCCGTTGTTTGAACAAGCATACAGCTCTACTGCTACCGTTCAGTCCGCCGTGAATGGTTTTGCAGTGTGCGGATTGTGGCCATTTAATGACAGCAAATTCGACGCCGAGTTTAATGTTCTCGAACTGTCAACGCTCCAGCCTGTCTTAGCACATCAAGTAATCACCGCACAAGACAACTCCGCATGCTGCCAGCCGCCAAGTCACCTCCGCTCAAGTCACCACCTCACACTCCATAAGTGCACATGTCACCGCTGCAGAAGTCATCACCACTTACGTCACCGCTCCGGAAGTCATCACCACTCACGTCACAGCCCCACAAATAGTCACCTCACACGTCCCCTTTAGTGACGTTGGTACCTCGCGAATCTCCTTCCTGCCTGTTTCAAGCAATGACGTCGCCGACGTTGAGAGTGCTGTTCCAGAAGTACTTACAATGCAAGTCAACACCCCTCCAATCCGTCTAGGAAGTTCAGAACCAACCGACATTCGCGCGATTATTGTGAAATGCTCCCCGAACACGCAGAAGCGAACAAATAAATCAAGAAAAAGCAAGAGTGCTATTTTGACATCTTCGCCATATAAGCGACTTGCACAAGAAAAACGCCAAAACAAGAAAAACGACAAAACAGCGAAAAATGTCAGCAAAAGTAAACCGCCACCACAGCCTGTTGCTGGACCTTCTGGGCTGCAAAAGCTGAAGAAGACCAAGACCACTGATGACACACAATGCATTGTTTGCTGCGAGCCGTATGGAAACAGCAAATCCAGAGAGACATGGCTCCAGTGTCTGGGCTGCAAGAACTGGGCACACGCTGCTTGCACTGGGGGCGACCCATACTACATGTGTCACCATTGCGATTCGGTCTCGGGCTGGTTAGAATGAACGGATATGGCGTGTTAGCTATGTTCATGATAATTATGAACAATCGTAGATAGTTTCCGAGACGTCGTTACATGCTATATCGTACTTTTCATGGAACGTCTGTTTAGTGTCTAAGCATACATTTAGACAGACGGACTGATTCTAACAAACACTTTATTAGTTCACGCCATGTGCTTCACTCCCCGGATGTCTCGGGAGCATACGTTAGTTTCTTTTGTAAAACCAGACACAGGGATACTGTATTATTGCATATTATTACTGTGAACAGTCACGACATTACATCCCTCTCTTTAAAATCAATGATCGTAAGTTCTGATTAGTTATACCATCATTCTCCTTAAATGTACACAATTGCAAACGTAACATTATTATACAAGTGAGCAATTTCAACTTAGTCCTGTTGAAAATCTCTGATTCACAGTCTCAACTCAATGTTTCATTGAATGTATCTTATTCACAGACTCTTCTCAATGTTCTTGTGAATGTCTCATACACATAACTCAAAATTAATTTCTTACAATTACTTGACTGATGACATCACTAGTGTTCATACACAAACTAATGCAGTCCTCATTTTGGAAGCAGAGGTTACTAGCACATGCTCCCAAAAGACTAGCATGGTACCATTAATCAAACAGCATTATTGTAGCTGTGAATGATTAAGGTCTATTAACATAGTCTTTCATCCAAGCAGGTTTTCTGTTCCTGGTGGACCTAGATGGGTACCTAGGTCGTTCCACCGTGTTCGGAGTAGCTGTGTCTTCCGCCTCACTCTCTTCAGTTGGGACATCATCGTTCACGGAATGGTCCTCCATCGAGTCACTTTCCATCGGCGGTTCCATCTTCACGTTCACCGGTTTGAACCTTGAAACGTTTCGAGTAACGACATGTCGTTCATTCCTAGCTGTGATCATCGGTCCTTGTCTAGCCACCACCTCATAGGCCATGGGTTGGTACGGAGTAGAATATTTGTTGGTTCTCCTCTGTTTCATCATGACTATGTCTCCTGGTTGGAGTTTCGAGGATTTCGCCTTCGCTCTTTTGTCAGCATATTGCTTCATTCGAGACTTTGCTCTCGCATCTGCTTCTCTCATGGTTCTGTCAGACTTTGATGCCTCTTTGTTTTCAGGTAGGGTTGTCTTGATGTTCCTGTTAAAGAGCGCCGTCGCTGGAGATACTCCCGTCGAGCTGTGTGGCGTAGCTCGGTAACTGCGAAGAAATCGGTACATTTCCTGCTTCCACACTTTTCCTTCAAGTATTGCGCAACGAATCGCCTTTTCGAGTGTTCGCATGAATCTCTCCACTTCACTGTTAGCTTGCGGCCATTCTGGTGTTATTTTCCTGTGCTGGAAACCTGTGTACTCCGCAAAGGATTTGAATTCGGAGCTTTGAAATGGAGGTCCATTGTCCGATTTCACCACTTCCGATATGCCATGAGTGCTGAATATCTTATCCAGTTTCGGGATCGTAGAATACGCAGATGTGGACCTAGTGATTTCCACTTCTCGAAAACGACTGTATTCGTCTATCGCAACTAACAAATAGTCTCCTGATGGGAATGGACCACATAAGTCAATGTCAACATGTTGCCATGGTCCCTCCGGTAACTTTGACATTTTCAACGGTTCCATCGATGATTCCGGTAGATGTGTGCTGGCTTGATAGGCCATGCACCTCTTCAACCTCTTCTCGACTATTACATCTATCCCCGGGAACCACACCTTTTCTCAGATCAAACGCTTTGTCTTGACCATCCCCTGGTGACCTTGAAGCGCCAGTTCTACTACTCGTTCCTGGAGTTTTGTCGGGACAACCATCTTCGTTCCCTTCAACAGAAGTCCAACTCTGGTTACTGACAGTTCACTTCGAAGCTTCTTAAAAGTCTTCATTGTGTCAGTGTCTACACTTCTAGGATGTTCATTCCAGCGGCCCTTCTGCAGATTTTCAATCACCCTTTTAGCGTGTTATCTTCGAGAGTTGCTTTCTTGACCTCTTCTGCCGACATTGCCTTTGGTATTGCGTGATTTTCGATGAAATTCACATACTGTTCTGCCTCCTTCGCAGATCTACTGTCTTCGAAATTTGGTCGTGTTCGTTCTACCATGTATCTTGCCATGTAGTCTGCTGGGTTTTCTGGATTCTTCCCAGGTCGATATGTCACTTTGTAGTCATATTTGTCTTGCATTCTCATTAGCCAACGCTCAATCCTAGCATTCGGCTTACTTCTCGGGTTGTTAAATAACCCTTCAAGAGGTGTGTGATCTGTGATGATCTCTACAGACTTTCCATAGATGTAGAGATGGAATTTTTCGGTTCCCCATGCTACCGCTAGCGCTTCACGCTCCGTCTGGCTGTATCTCTGTTCTACTTCTGACAGGGCTCTTGAGGCATACGCAACTATCCTGCCTCCTTCCTCTTCTTCCGACTCTTTTTGTGCTAGGATTGCGCCAAGTCCTACTGGACATGCATCCATTATCAGCTCAGTGTATTTCGTGGGGTCATAGTATGCCATTACTCTTTGTGACTGAAGGAGATCATGGAGCTTCTTCAAGGATTCGCCCTGTTCTTCTCCCCACTCCCAGGTAACCTTCGATCTTGTCAGTTTCCTCAAAGGTTCGGTGATGGTAGCAAACTTCGGTATCGAGCGAGAGACGTAGCCAGCCATTCATAGCAACGATCTCACTTCCTCTGCATTCTCCGTAGTCTTCATTTTTCTGATGGCCTCCAGCTTCTGAGGATCCGCTGACACTCCTTCTGGGCTCCAGACATGTCCAAAGAATGACAAATGTCTCTGGTTGAACACACACTTTTCTCTGTTGAGTGTAAGATTGGTTGCTCTCACCTGTTCAAACACTTGACGGAGGTTGTCATCATGTTCAGCTTGTGTGCGACCATGTACCAGGATGTCATCGCTGATGTTGAACGCTTTCGGGATGCCCTGTAGTGTCGTCTGGATGGCATTCTGGAAAACTTCTGCTGCGGAGCTCAAGCCAAACATCAGTCGTTTGTATCTCCACAGTTTCTGGTTTGCACTGAACGTAGTGATGTACCTTGATTCGGGTGCCAATTCTAGTTGATGGTACCCTTTGTTCAGGTCAAGTTTTGTGAAGTACGATGACCAATTCAGTTCAAAGATGACGTCATCAACCGTCGGTGTCACGTGACGTTCACGTCGGATAGCTCGATTTGCTTCACGCATATCGACGCATATGCGAAGTTCATTTGGTTTCTTCGGTTTGGGCTGAACGACTATTGGGCTGACCCATGGTGTTGGAACATCTACCACTTCCTCTATGATGTTGTTCCAGCTTCTTGAACTTTCTCTCTGATGTGGTATGGAATTCTTAGATGCCGATTCTGGACAGGTTGAATCGTCTCATCAATGTGCAGCTTGACTTGGACACCTTTCAGTTTGCCAATGCCTTCAAAGATGTCGCTGTACTCCTCACACAGTTTTGAGTAGCGATCGGTTGTTTTCTCAGGTATTGATTCCCCCATTTCATTTACTTCACATATTTCAAGGACATATCCAAGTAGTACAGCTGTTTCATAACTTAGGAGATTGCCTTTCCCTTCACTCGTCACATATACTGTGCTGCTAACTGTCGCATTGTTTCCACTGATCTCTGCACTGAAGTTTCCCCGAATGTTCATTAGTCTCCCTGCATATGGGATGACTGGGTTATGCTCTTTAGTGAGTGTCGGACATTTTACTAGACTTCTGAATGTTTCTTCATCTAACAGGTTTATAGATGACCCCGTGTCAACGAGTATTTTGACAGGCGAGTTGTCAATTGTCACAGTCACTAATGGTTTGTTGACATTGTTTACTTCCATCTCATTCTGGTACAGTGACCATATGTAATGGTCCTCTTCACCGGTGGGCTGTGTGTGGTCTACCTGTCGGACCACCTTCCCCTGTTGTTTGAATTGTGGCTTGTCTCCACCTCGCCTTTGTTGTGGTCTGACCTCATTAGGCTTGTGTGGTGGTTTTGTTGACTTGCAAAGTTTTGCAAAATGGCCTATCTTGCCACACTTGTGACAGGTTTTTCCTTTAGCTAGGCAACTGTTTTGATGTGGAAATTCCCCGCCACATCTATAACATTGTTCACCTTTTCTTGGTATATCCATCTGCTTTCTTGTAGGTCTCCTTTGAATCATACTGACCGAGGTATTGACTGATACTGCTCTTTCTATCTCTTCAGCTTGTTGCTTAGACAGTTCAAATGATCTCCCCACACTGAGGAGTTTCTCCAGTGTCATTTCCCCACTCAACGCTCGTATTCTCAGTTTCTGGGAATTGCCCTTGGTAATGATCTGTGTCTTGATTTCTCTATTGACTTCATGAAACTGACACGATGCTGCTAGTTCTCTCTCTCAGTCAATAGACTCATCTGCCCTCTGTTCACATTGATGAAACTTGAACACTTCATATTCTCTGTTTACCTGTGGCTTAAAATAGTCGTTGAGTTTGTCTGCTGCTTTGTCAAACTCTGTATCCGTGCATTTGTCAGGTATCGTGTCAAAGATATCATTGACTGATTCGCCGGCAAAATGTAACAGCCAGGCTCGCTTGTCGGTTGGTTCCGTTATTTTGCTGATAATCAGCAGCCGTTTGAAACGTGACAGCCATGCACTTCTCCCACCGTAGACCGATTGCTGGCCCCGAAATGTCAAACGCTGGAAACTGGGGTAAAGCTGTCGCCATGTGTTGTTTTAGCGAAAATGTCAGTTCAAACTTCTTGTTGTACTTGCCCTTTTCGCTGACATTGCACATGTGACGTTGACGAGCGCCGCCGTCCATGTTTTCTATGTCAAGTTCGTTTTTGCGTCGAACTTCTGTCGCATTTTAGAACGATTTGTCGAATGCAGTGCCTGCTCCGACTGTTTCGTGTTCTCCCACGAGCGGTCTAAACATCCTCGTCGCCAGTTTTAGTGTCTAAGCATACATTTAGACAGACGGACTGATTCTAACAAACACTTTATTAGTTCACGCCATGTGCTTCACTCCCCGGATGTCTCGGAAGCATACGTTATTTTCTCTTGTAAAACCAGACACAGGGATACTGTATTATTGCATATTATTACTGTGAACAGTCACGACATTACAGTCTGTATAACGTTAGGCAAAAAAATTCGCCCCACTCATTATAGTAGCAACAGCCAGATAGAAAAACATTGTAGGGCGATTGACTTTGCCTAGTATAACGTATGCTCCATTACCTGGCTCCATTTGCTCCATCATACGTATTGAATGTCGTTGCATATTGTTTATGGGGCATAATGTTATTAAAGCGTAGAAGTACATGTGTAAATGTTTAACAACCTTCGGCATAATGGGGTAAAGCGCCCCAATCTGATGCCTCCATGTAATTAGTAATAAGTTTTTAATTTTATATGCCAATTAACTCTGATTTGCATGTGTTATGCACAGAATAGTTACCGACACATAACGTGTCTTTATACGCTTAGTGCCTTACACAGAACCAGTCAATCTGGAAATAGTCTCTACACTGGGCGCTCTGCCCCACCTTACTCTACTCTTCAACACCGCCTCCTACACCACAGCAGCAGACAACACCGCCTCATGGACCACAGCTGCAGACAGCATCGTATCATGTCCCTCAGCAGCATGACAGGCCACCAACATCGACATATTCTTTGTAGTACTCGCCAAGTGACATCCGACCTTATCCCGGAAGTAAAGCCACGTCTGAGAAGCAACAACTCAATGAATACACGCTAAAATAGAATAGTCATAAACCACCGAAGAGTTCAAAGAAAGCAGCATGTAAACACATAGAAGTTCGGCTCCAGTCAGATTCTGATAAAAACGAAGTAGTGGCAGACCTACCGATAGTAAACAGGGGTGATGAAAAACATGACGCAACTACTCTTGCTCCCAATGATTACATCATGGTGATGTTTGCCTCTAAGAAGGCCATAGAGACACTAGAAACTTAAACGCTTAAAATTTAACAAAATGTTACGAATTAGGAAGTTACAGTGATAACTAGCCTTAATAGTTTGGTAGGCCTACACGAAACAGTCCCCACGGTGTCTAATATTATACAATGACATATGTGAGCATAGTGCCCGACCTACCAGAGCATGGTACCCCACTATTTTTTTTAATATGTCGATCAACTATAGAGATTATGGTGGAGCTTAACATACAATTTTCCATTTTATGATATCCTATATGTTGTTGGCACTAGCGGAATGTATGTCTCCCTTGCACTTGGCTCAACTGAGGTCACGTGTAGTGAAAGAAATTGGCAACATTTTAAAATGGCAGCAAGAGGATTCGAACCCTTGACTGATAGTCCAGCTTTCTAACCACGACACTACTGTGCCCCATGATCGATCCAACTGCCTACTGTATAAATGCAGGATAGTAATGTTATAATGTGTCTTTTGTTGTTGAAATAAAAATTATTCAAACTGCGATTATATTGATACAACTAGCTCAGACAATAAAATAAGATGGAAATTATATTTAACAAATAAGATGTAATAGATATTTTCTGTGTTTACTGTCAAAACACACCATATAGGCTACATGTTATCATCTGTAGCCAAGTGTCGGCTATCAAAATGTCATTCTTTTTGTTGCGTTTTTGTGATGTGGATTTCTGTGTGCATGCATGTGTGTGCGTGTTGACCCAACATTGATTACTCTTTATTCGGAGATGTTTCTTCTTGGTCAGACTGTAGGCCCTACACTATATACATCCCTCTGATAACCGACATTGTCGGTAGGCATATTATCCACCATAAACAAAATTGTTCCTCTACATAGCACCTTTTGGTTGACAGTAAAGATTCAGCATCGCAGTTTTAAGAGGCCTTATTATGGCTTTCTTTTGAGTTCACACTAGTAATAGTGTGATATAAAGCACCATAGAACACTCACTGAATATGGCGCTATACAAATTTTGTATTTTATTATTGTTACACCGACTCTTCACTGCATGGACAAGCTTCTGTTCCTGTGATCAGCACACATGGCCTTACCACAGTAAATGACTGATCCAAGACGTCTGGTATAGGACTTGGGTATAACCATTCAGAAAGGTATACGATCACCAGATTATGCTGTTCTGTTTGTTTTAAAAACAAATGTTAGTTAACTGTCGAACATCATATCTAGATGAACATTGACATCCAAGTCGTTTGTTATTTCATCCAGTGAAGTTAGAGTTACCGCTGCTCATATTTTTCAAGAGAGATTGGCCAAGGACTAGTGCAGTGGCCCAATGGTTTGGTGTTTTCCTCGTCACCAGGAGGTGCCGGGTTTGTGGCCAACCCAGCCGTTTTGCTAAAATTGGGTACAACTTGCCAACTCACCTAGCACCTGGTATATGAGAAGTAAGCTGGAACTGTCTTTCGGATAAGACACTAAAAGCTGTATACATGTGTCTTCTACCTGGTGCCTGTGCCAGGGGATGTAAAAGATTCCACTCGACATAAATGTGTAACCTGCTGTAGACACACTAACTCTAAAATAACCTACCAGTGGTGAGAAAACATACTACATAAAAGCCCACAACATGATTAGATTGAACAGAGGTTGTATATCAGAAGAAGAAAAAATGTGCATCCTGTTTGCAATGTCAGGCTTCGGAGTTAAAAAAACTCTTCCAACAGTGCCAGGTCATTGTGTCGTTATCTCTTTACCATAGCCACCAATCTCAACAGCTCTTGGTGTCATTTGTCTAGAGATGCATGATTTGACTATTGGATTGCTGACTAATCTTTCAGGTATGCAATTAACACCACTATACTCCATATATATCATAGCACCTGCAAAGTTGTTATCTTCTAGTTTGGTTAGTAGGTATTCATGCTTTGGCAAAAGCTATTCCACAATTGTGTTTATTCGCAGCAGATACACACATTCAACAGTGTCAATCATTAGTATTTTATCAACAAGTAACTTTTCCAACCACTTTATTGTGTTCAGTCAATAAAATATATTACATAAATTTACAACTGTATCTTGTGTAGTGTGCTTAGATTATTAAGTATATCTCATAGTTTCTTGAGTAACATAAGAATATAAAATGTTTTTGCATACCGTTATTGGAAATTTATTACAATCAAATAACATATAATAAATACATGTAAAAACATCTTAATGATCATTTCATTCTAATGTGTAATTTGTGAAAGATTCAAAATGAGAATCTACTTACAAAGATTGCAATGACCTTACTTATTAGAATACAAAATACTCTTTCAAGGACAATTCTGATGTGCATATGGTGATCGCTAGTCCTAGCACAGCAAACGATATAACACAGATACTGCCTTAAATGTTAGACAATGTTATTAGAACAATGTGTGACCAAAAATTAAAATGTGATCATTTACAACTTACTCACCAAGATGCAATTACTGAAGGACATACACTTACTTACTCAGACATGCACTCACTGAAAGACTTACTCATTGAGAGAATCATTAGTTATATCATTATTTCCATTTACCACATTTATAGTTTAACAAATAACTGCTGATTATTAACTTTTTGCTGATGATCAGATGGTTTCTTTCTGGGTAAAGCCTTCTCTATAGGCACATCTGAACCCACAGCTTAGTCCACCGCTTTTCCTATACCACTTGTTCCTAGGTTACCAACATTTGGAAGAACAGTCACCATTGTATCACTGGCAACAACGTCACCAATACTGTGTGTAATGTCTGTGGCAACAACTGCAGTTGTGTCACCGACAGGACCAACACTAGTAGCATGTCATCTTGTGTCAAGGAACGGATTATCACTACCAATGTCAGTGCCTTCTAAGCCAGCAGCCACATTACCAGTGCCTGCACTCTCCAAGTATGCGACTTCAGTGCCAGTGCCTGCACCAGTGCACTCTATATCTGAAAGAACGTTGTTGCTGTCACCAAACTCAATGAAATTAGTCATACTTGCTGTTGTCGATTTGTGAACGAAACTTTCGCAAGAACTCTCAAATGTGTTTACACTAATCAAATCGGCCACTGCTGAAGTACCGCGAGGAGGTGATAACCCCGTTGATGGTGGCGACCCTGGTGGGAAATTTTCTAAATGTTTGTCGTCTTCCCCTAGCACTTCATATGTGTCACCTTCATCACCTCTCTGTGTTGGCGGTGTTCTGGGCGGCGGTTGCAGCAGTGGTGTCCTCTCCCCGTTGCAAGTGGACGCAGTGCCCCGCACCACCAGGGGGTGCACAATGCCAGACGCTTGTTTGCCTGCAAGGACACATTCACATGTATTTATTTCATCTATCATCTTGTGTGTACCATTTCTGCTACTTTTTTTATCACAAAACTATTTCCTGTTTCTTTATTCATTAGTTAAACCTTTCAAGTATGCATGAATGCATCGGCCTTTGTTGGAGCCAACCAATATTACGTAATTAGATTGCTCAAGCAAGCCCGTTTCCTTAGGAGATAGGGAAACGTAAGAGAAGTAGTGATCGAGCACACAACTGAGAGGTGCAACGTAGGCAGAATGGGGTAGATAGATGCCCGTCCATTGCGTCTATATTCGCCGCCACACAGAGGGCAAGCCTAATGAACAGTTTGTAACAATGCAGACTCGACTGTGAGGGTGTTTAGGCATTAGATGCCTTAATATCAACCGTGATGTTGTTTAGGCATTGATCTGCCTCAGATGTAATTAGGTTGTTTAGGCATAAGATGCCTTAGAACCAAATGTATAGCTGTGAACACAGGGAGGCGGTTGTAGGACTAGTCATGTTAGATAAGCCTACACACCAATGTGATATATCTCCCTGTGGGAGTATTGATGAGATAGGTTTTAGTTTGAGTTTATGTTGGAACAGTTTCTTTTGTGTTAAGATTAGATGTTAGTAGAAGCTTCTACGATTACACTGGGTGATTAACCCCGGTCAGATTGTCAGAGGATTGGAAGATTAGATTATATTACACAGACCCAGGAGTCTACTTGGTTCCTTGTAAATTATTTAGTAACTATCGTGTATTATATTTTTATTTTATTTGTCTTTGTTGTTTTGTTCACTTGTGCAACCACCATTTGTGAGCGTTGAATTAAACAAAACCCCACCAATCCATGAGAACAATATTGGGGAACAGAATGAAGACAAGTGCATTAAAAACTAAAAATTAAGAAAAACAAATTGGTTTCGTGGCAAGGTTAGGACGTGGTCTCCACCAATGGTGAGATTAAAAAGATAATGTTTTCACAGTGTACAATGTGATGTTGCATTTTCTTTTGGTGTATTCTTAAAGTGTATACATAAGAAATTTCATGTCAATAGGAAATGTTTTTGTCAAGTGAAAGCTACTTCATGGACACCATGACCATGTAACTTACAAAATTCAGCAATTGCGCACTTAACCTTGCACTAAATTTGGATTTCCAGAACCGGAATGTAGATTTCTGAACTAATGGTGAGTATACGATTTGGAAATTGTGTGCGTACCAAGGCTGCAGGATTATCGGCGACCGTATTAACGAGGTTCAATTCTACATGAAAATTAGGTCACATATGACATAATAAGCAATTTGCACTACTATAACCATGGTTACCAGACAACCTTAAGAGTGCTACTTACTAACAGCATGGATGTGGTCAACGACATCATCGCGTACGTCCGACACGTCCCACATAGTCATGAATGAGAGCCAGCAGTCAGCATTGCCTGTGTCGGGGTCAATATACGGCTTGTGGGAAAATGAGAAGTAGTGGGCAATGGCTGCCAGGAACATCTCTATACATATACAGAAGTCCTGCAAGATCAGAGGCAATATGTTACTAGATACAAGAAACAATTTGTAATATCAACTCAGATGTCTTGATTTGGTAATACTGAGTAAGCCTGAAAGCGAGAATAAACAAATACTTGTCCCCATAATCAGTTATTTGTTACAGACAGTTTCACACAATTAATACATAATGCATTTTTTATTTGGAAAATGTATATGTGACACAACATTAGCGAGATACAGCTACAATCACTACCAATACACGGGACAGCATCTGTAGGCACTGAGAGAACAGCCAAGTTACACTCGTTAGCTTGGTCATTTTCATCGCCCATGGCCAGAGTTTCTTTTTCTCCAAACCCAATCAGAACAGGCCATGTCTTAGGCATGTTTGACCCCGTGTCATGGAGAGTACAGAGGAGAGGTCGCTTATAACCTTGGAGGTTACTTAAAGGTCCTTCTCAATTTAATTTTTGCTCATCTTTTTCAGACTCATTTTGCACAAAAGGATACAATACTGTCCACTACGACATGCTAGCCTGTTTGTACAAATTAGTTTTTTAGTTTTGGTGAAATCATCAGACAAACTATGAAATTATTTTTGGCTGGATCTGATAAAAATTCAGCAAAACATTTGCAGAAGAACTCCACGTTTACATACTATAACATAAGGTTATTCCCACTTTTGCAAGTTACCTAATCTAACGATTAAAGTTAGTTCTTTTGTGAAGTCACTTTCTTTTCACGAAATGAGTCTGAAATGAGACTAGTCATATAAAATCGAATTGAGAAAGGACCTTTAACTGTAAACAGACAATAATGTACAATACATTCTGTGAAATAAATTAACTGTTGTTGTCATGATTTTGTTAGTTACTTAAAGGGACTAACAACAAGGCACTAGCTAAAATGCTTTTTCGGTGTGTACACAAAGTTTAATATTATATATACTACACACCAAAATAAAACATTAGGACAAATTTATTAGGTAAAATTAGATGTATAATGCATCTAACTCGCAAAGTGCGCGTAAAAATTCTATGTTAATGAGATGAGCGATCACATGCTTTTGTGATGTCAATGATGATATGGGTTTACATTCAGTCAGTGATTTCTATGCAATGCTTCAGTAGTTTCACTTGCATTACTATAGCGAGTGATGGCGATGTCAATTTCCCAGAATAAAACGTATAATGTAATGATTTTGAACTGCTAGCTACCTAGAGCTGCCAAACTTTTTATATATCTACCATATGCATACACATGTGGTCAGACATTACTCTTATTTCCAAATAAAGATCAAAATAAATGAAAACTTGTCACCTCCTATATAGCTATAGAAATTATTTAGCTTTTGTTTTTGTAATTTTTTTATCATTACATGGAAGTAAGAGTACTGTTTGACCACGTAACATGTGTACATGTATGGTAAATATATGAAGAGAAGTTTGGCGGCTCTAGGTGGTTGTTATCATTACATGGAAGTAAGAGTACTGTTTGACCACGTAACATGTGTACATGTATGGTAAATATATGAAGAGAAGTTTGGCAGCTCTAGGTGGTCGTTTCCATGGTTAGGTCAGAAAGTAAACATCGCAATAGCAGGAGTAGCGCTGATGGGTGGTGGAGATTCCGGCCCTCAGAGAATTCAGCCCAACTGCCATGTTGTTTCGGCTTGGTTATTTCAGTGATTGATGTCACATGCAAGATCTACTCAGTTCTAGCTAGTAATGGATTAGCCTTCACTTTAAGGGTTTCTTATTCCTGTACTTGTCATCAAAGAGACCGTGAGCTGAGATCACCTGTATCCGCGCTGACAGCTCGCTACAATCCTTCGATCCTCGTCGGCTTGACATTTTCTTTTTTAAATAAAGTTGGTTCCTTAGGGAACTTAAACCAACTACATGTTACTTTATTCTTACTATTGTTTGCCCTACAATCAAATGCTGCACAATAAACCATTATGACGCTCACTTCTAAACAACAGTTATCACTGTCAACAGTACGGTGAATGAATGGAAAGTCCTAGTCTTCCTTATCCTCAGTGATGTCACGTTGAAGCTGGCTGGTACGCGTGAGAAAAATATGCATAATCGAGGCAGGCCGGTAGAACAATATTATTTGGAATTATTAGTTAATGGAATTCTAATTAATTGTTTAGGTGTTATTGAAACTACAAGATGTAATATAATATGATTTCAAGCAATCGTTGTTGTTATTCCCTTTAAAACTCCATCCTCGACTGATTTAGCCTATCGCAAATCCGGTTCACTAATGTCCAAATATGTAGTGTGTGAATAGTTTCTGTAACATCTGCATTTGATTGATATTTTTTTTCAAATCATTGAAAGAATTGACTTTAATCGTTGGATCTAGTAAGGTTTAAAATAGTTGATATCCAAAATAGTAAACACTGTGCAGGTCAATGTTGATCATGGGTGTGACTTCCATCTTCTCGCTGATCACATGACAAAGTTGTGAAATTTCACCATGGTTGAAATTTTTTATTTTTCAGCGTTTCCATTTTCACTTTACGTTTGACCAAACATTAAGTAATTTAATAGTTTGTCTGATGATTTCATAAGAACTATATACAAAAGTTGCACAAATGAGCCAGGATTTTGCAATGGATTCTAGGTAGGTTTGATTTTTCGCAAAATAAATTTGAGATAAGACTAGCAAAAAAATCGAACTGAGAAGGAACCTTCAACTTATTACATTAGTGCATGTTAAGTTAGTAGAAATCACAATGTGTGTCTGTCACTATCTGATGTTAGTTGAAGACCTACCTACCTGGCTTTTCGTAACTATTATATATGGTATTTTGGGGGGAAATGTCTGGGAGAGTGCCCTAGAAGCATCAGAGAGAGGGTATATGTGGCATGGCTGCAGCAGAAGATAGACTTATGGCATTACTTCTTTAGGTAATGCCTGCATCATCTTAAACTGAAATACCTGTAGTCCGTTTGCAACATCTTTGACGTTGTTGAAGACCCACGTGTCAACGGCTTTGATGACATTCAGCTTGACAAGTGCAGCAATCAATACAGCCTGCCTACAATAACACTGCCTACAATAACACCATCACAACCACTGCCTACAATAACACCATCACAACCACTGCCTACAATAACACCATCACAACCACTGCCTACAATAACACTGCCTACAATAACACTGCCTACAATAACACTGCCTACAATAACACCATCACAACCACTGCCTACAATAACACTGCCTACAATAACACCATCACAACCACTGCCTACAATAACACCATCACAACCACTGCCTACAATAACACTGCCTACAATAACACCATCACAACCACTGCCTACAATAACACTGCCTACAATAACACTGCCTACAATAACACCATCACAACCACTGCCTACAATAACACTGCCTACAATAACACCATCACAACCACTGCCTACAATAACACCATCACAACCACTGCCTACAATAACACTGCCTACAATAACACTGCCTACAATAACACTGCCTACAATAACACCATCACAACCACTGCCTACAATAACACCATCACAACCACTGCCTACAATAACACCATCACAACCACTGCCTACAATAACACTGCCTACAATAACACCATCACAACCACTGCCTACAATAACACCATCACAACCACTGCCTACAATAACACCATCACAACCACTGCCTACAATAACACCATCACAACCACTGCCTACAATAACACTGCCTACAATAACACCATCACAACCACTGCCTACAATAACACCATCACAACCACTGCCTACAATAACACTGCCTACAATAACACTGCCTACAATAACACTGCCTACAATAACACCATCACAACCACTGCCTACAATAACACCATCACAACCACTGCCTACAATAACACTGCCTACAATAACACCATCACAACCACTGCCTACAATAACACCATCACAACCACTGCCTACAATAACACCATCACAACCACTGCCTACAATAACACCATCACAACCACCGTACTGTTTGCTATGGTGTCTCTTCTGAAAGACACATGCAAAGTAGGGTGAACGAAATTGCCCGAGCTTCGAAACGGTGGAAGATGAAATCGAACCACCGTCTTCTCAATTGACAGTCCGGTGCCCTAATCATTAGACCACCGCTCCCAATATGCACCTCATTCACATGGCTTGTAGCATTTTATGAAAATATCTTAACCACAACTTTTCAAGTTATATATATACATATATATATATATATAACTTGAAGATATATATATATATTTTATAATTGCTGTGTTAAGTCAAACTATATTATATTGTTCAGATTCAATTATATATTAATTCTAGTGATGATCATACAATTCTTTTATTATATCCCAGTTTTATTTGCTTGTATGGACTTGTTATTTATACTATATAAAAAGAATAAAAAAATATAATATAAAAAAAATATAAAAAGAATTATATGATCATGAAAATGAACAATTCTGAACATAAAAAAAAAGTGTTCTAGTGATATTGGACTATCTTTCATTACACTGTATCTGCAAATATAATCCCATTAAACTGGCTGAATGGGGGGTCAACGATTGTGGCTTACCAAGCTGACAACTCACCAGAAAGAGAGGAAGACAACAGCCTTGACACACATGAACTTGAAGACAGGCTTAATGGGGGCAAGCTGTTCCTTTGTGGCCATGTAGAAGAGAATGAGGCAATACATCGCCCACTACAACACAGTAGCAGTCTGCATTAGACACTATAGTATATAGCTTAGACATTAGTTGCAGCTAGGAGGCACCGTTTATAGAGGCATTTCTAAAATGTGGGTCTACAGAAATTCATCTACCTGCAAATAACTACTGCAGGGACTATTGATAAATACTGTGTAATCATTCTGCCCCCCAAATTTTTTTTTAATGTCATTGTAGTATATACCTAATATAGGAATTATTTTTAGTTGGTATTTACTATGGGGTTAAATAAACAGGACTTGCTAAAGTGCTACTCAAAGGACTGTGGGGTAGGTTTTCACACAAAGATGATACTATGAAGTTGCAATTAGATTTATTTTTAACTGATCATAAGTTGGTACTTGTTTATATTAATGCTTAAGCTTGACATTTATTTTCTATGTGGTGTCACTGCATGACATACTGATGTGATAATGAGACCATAATATTTAGAAACAAATTTAGAAAGCATTCACTGTGTTGTGTGCGTGCGTGCGTGCGTGCGTGCGTGCGTGCGTGCATGCATGCATAAACTTCTTGAGCAGACTTACTATCTGTGAGATGTTGTTGATGATGACGAGATAAAGCCAGGCCGCTGTCAGACTGAATTCACCCTCGCTATATGTACTAGTCAACTCACAGATTCTGCCAACATAACCCTCAGTGACTTCAATGACACTACGCCAACGCTAACTACGCAGCAGTGAGAATTGGCAGAATATCAACGATCAACGTTTTTATTTGCAACAGAACTATGACATTTGGCTACAAAATATTTAGTCACACAACATTTGGTCCCAAGACATTTGGTGACATGACATTTGGTCACAAGACAAAACTGTTTATAATATACCTGGAAACTAAATACATGGTCACACTGTTCATTTCTAATCACTAATCAGTGTTCACTGTCACTATTCACTTCTAATATTGTTATCATAGTTCATGACTGTTCGTTTCTCACTAATGTCAACATGGGCATAACAGAGAAGTTATATGGTACACAGCTAATGACTCCACCATCTAATATGGAACAGTAAAAGCTTCGAAAACACACTCATTCTTTTAAAAGGCTTGGTCTGTGTCAAAGTTTTTTATTATATTTATTTAAACATGATAGTATGACCAAATGTCACATCCTGCATTATATGACCAAAAATATCTTGTCACCAAATGTCTTATGACCAAATATCCTGATCCCATTTAAAACAGCATAACTAGTGACTAAAACAGCACTCTTTATGTTAGTTACTACAAAGTACATGTAACACTAACAGGTGACATACTTAATAAGGTAACCCTTTAGATTGAACACTAAACTTGGTCCCTCATTCAAGTGGGAATTAGCAGACAGATGCCCTTGATCAATATCTGTAATGAACCTTGACCACTACGAAAGATAAAATGAGATAAGACCCCAGTGGTCTGTCATATTTACTTAGTAAGAGAGATTTGTTACTGACTGTTAGCACTCTCTCTATATATAGATATCTATCAATTAACAGTAACAGTTATGGTATATATCAACATTGTTGAAACCAGTTTGTAATTGGACTTAAATGAAAATTAGACTTAAACAAAACATATAACCCCATGCACATCATCATGTATATACCCCTTCTTATTTATTAGTTTATATTTTAAATATCCTGTTCCAATCTATTATGCGTTAATAGTCTCCTGTTCATGTAGATGATATTTACTTACAGTTCCTACAATTGTTTATTTGAGATACTAACAAGGCAATAACGGTTGTGATTGGTCGGATAACAGTGTACTGGAGCACTCCATGTTTGCATCTCGAAATCAGCTCCCTAAAAACATAACAGAAACATATGTCAGTTAACAAACTGAAAAAATTACAACATTAAATGAAAACTATACATTAGATGAAAATTACACTTAACTAGTGTGTAATATTTATATAATTTTGAGCACATAAACGCACAAAGGATTGACTAAGCTAACTGTAATGATGGTCGTGCCTGGGTAGGAAGGAGCTCTTACGTTCCCATGTTCCAGGGGTAGATGAGACAGAATGGAAACAAGTGCTTTGTCTGTGGTTTCATGGCAATGACGTCCTCCAGGTGTGGGTATTGGAGACGTAAGTAGACGAGTAGGTAGCTCATGAAGTTGTAGATGACGTACGCCTCGTAGCATTCCCGCACAGTGTCCAGGTAGATGGTCAGATGCTTGAATCTTAACGCTAGCCACTGTCACAGAAATTGTGTCATCTCAAGAAAGGCTCTCATAATGGCCATCAAACCTGGGGTCAACTGCATTTGACCCCAGGTCTGATGGCAAACAAAACAGTATTATACAGTTGTGTTGCAACGGTTTCACAGATAAATGGTGATAGTAAATTGTAAGCATGAATTTAGCATATAGTGTAGGGTTATGTAGTTTAGTACAGTATAGTAAATCATTAGAAGCTATGGTACGCTATTTGAGGCCTGTAGGAGACGCATTGTACTTCGTAGTTCCTCCATTCTTATTAATTATGTCACAATATATTTGTTCAGACTCCAAGGTTTATCATTATATAATATCAATGTGTCTGACATTCATAGTATCTATAAGCACTGCGATATATTTGATTGACACTCAGTGACATTTATCAATTAATGTATTAAATGTTAAGAAAAGTATATTGTATTAAATATATACCGAGTATGTAAAAAAACAAGAAAGCACTTGCTGACTTGTTTATTTTATAGCCAACACTACTAACAATAAACAACTGACTTCATTCTACTTACTGCATTTATTGCATAAATGGGCACCATCCATAAAATCCTGAAACAAAATTAGTTGAAAGTAAAATTAGTCTCTTACATGAAGGAAAAAAATCTGTGGCATGAATCATCATGGATGGGGTGGGGGGAATTGCACAGAGGTGCTGTTGGGAACATGACTCATCACAATTTACAAATGAAGGTGATAATGTAGATATGATCATTTATATTGCATTGAATGAATAATGAGTTTGACTTAATGTGCGTTATATTCATTTTGTATGTACAAGTAGTCTGATTCAAACAATTGTCTGGAACTGGCTTCCAGTCTACTTAGATCTTGGCTTGGGTATCTAATGCCATACAGTAAAACTGGGATGTTTCTGTCAGAGGCATTTGGAAATACAATGTACCGATAACAACATATTTGATGACAGTTGTATGAAATAAATTACAAAGGTGAAAAAAACTGGAAATAGTTAATTCTGAACAGTTGAAACTACCAGTTTAAACTGGTATATATGTCATTGATATAGACAAGTGTAATACTCGAGGGATTTGTTCATATGTTGAAGAAGGAGATGCACGTAAAACATAAAAAGTTTATTAAATTATGGCCAAGGCTATTAGATCAGTGTTGGTGGAACATGGCCAATAGAAGGCTATATGCCTAATTTAACCTATTAAATTAAACTTAAACAAACAAAATATCGTAAAATCTTATCTTTAGACTTATGTTAAAAATTCCTCCTCAATTAATTTAGCATATCGTGAATCAGGTTAATTTTTTTCTCAAATCTATAGTGTGAATAATTTAAGTAAAATGCAGAGTCGATTTAAAAAAACTTTAAAGACTGCATACTTTTGTTAAGATTATCGAAACAATTGGCTTTGAATGTTAGATCGAGTAAAGTTATTGTGAAAGTGAATAGCCTTATGTCTTAGTACTTATATATACTGTATCAAAGCGGAGCCACTTTTGATCTCTGCTGAATTTTTACCAGATCCGGTAAAAAAATAATTGTCCAATGATTTCATCATGGACTACCTGTAGATGTTGCCCTGACTTTTAATTAGCGACAGTGTCAACTTTCAATGTCATATTCTGAAAGACTGAATTTCTTAAATAAAGAGATTAATTCATTCATTATGTCAAAAAAATTATTCTAATACGAGATGATTCTAACACGAAATGATGCTAACATGAGATGAGCGAGAAAAAAAATACTGAAGAAGCCGACTTTTAATTAGCAACAAAGTCAACTGCCGATTTTATTGTCATATTCTGAAAGACTGAAGTAAAGTCTAAAGTCAAGAGATTCATTCATTCATTATGTCAAAAGTTTTTACCTGACGATATACTTCTGTAAATTCGGCTGGTTATAATGTACCAGGTGTTGCAATATTCCCCATAAGGATATGGGGACAGCAAGAATTACGAACAAGCCACCGATGAACCAGGCTTGTAGGTGGCTGGCAGTGTCGTGCAGTTGGAACTCGACAATCATCAGCGGGAGAGCCACCATGAGAACTATCCCATACACGGCCAAAACCAAAGGCCGAATCCATTTTTTCCACTGTCTTGCCAAAGTCAAAGACATTGTCACTCAAATCAAGAACACAAATATAATACGCACTGTACCTTGGCTTAGGACAAATACACGTACGTAGTTTACAGTTAGCTGCACGTTCCACATAGCTTAGTACGCACTGTTGTCGTCAAACTTAGAGTGAGCACCAACATGTCCTTTGTTTATGTAATGCGCGTTTGACAAATTCGTGCGTTTGACCAATATTTTTATTGGTCAATCTCGCAGCGCTTATTTTGTACGCCAGACGGCGACACAGAAAACTTGGGTATAGCGGGGCGCCAGGAACCAACGAAGAATACGGACAGAGTTAACGAAGTTGATTTCGCACTGGGTGACAAATATATTTCGCAGAATTCCCGATGAAAATGTGCGTTATCAATACTGGTATACCTCAATACATATTACTCAAAAATAGATAGAGCATAATAGAGAAGTGATGTAATACTCACAATGACTGGTCCCTGTTTGTTAGCGGTTAATGTTGTTCCGGTTGTCCTAACCGGCGTCCTATTTTATTGACCCGCGGAAGTGGCCGGTAAGAGGATTTGCGTTTGCTTATTTAGACTCGTCGTATGTAAACAGTGAATTATGTGATTGAACTTTTGACATGATGTACCTATTTAAGTGGTTCTTAGATAGAGGATATGGATGCTGTGGTTGAGTACATCGAAATTAAAATGTTGATCTAAGCACTGCTACTGTTACTGAGTGTTCATAAATGCATAATAGTTTGCCACTCTCGGGCATGTCCGACTCCATTGCCATGCCATCGGCATATTTGGAGCGGGCGGGGGGGGGGGGCTACCTCCAATCAATGATGGCAGATCGCTGAGCAGGGCAGGACCGACGCGTTCACAACCCTTTGTGACTTTCATTTGTACGGGGTCACCCAGCCCCCAAATGCTTCAATTGGCAATGAAAGATCCAAGGCAAGGCCAAGGGGTTCCGGGTCCCTTCAAGTTCAGCAGTGCCAGTGGTACCGCTTTGTCAGCAAAATTCTTGGACACTTCAGTGAATTAGTTGGTCGCTTCAGCAGCATAACATTGGCCGTTTCGGCAGCTTTACCACTGGTGAATTCTTTGATGCTTCGGCGGTGCAGTATATGTGTAATGATATTACATGATATAACCATAGTCTAGCACACATGCTATGCCTATGTTTTACCATCATTATAGTCGATTATCATTATAGATTGCATGCGTGCATGCTTGGGTTCATATGCGAGTAAGTGCATTTAAATGCAATGCATTTTTTTCAAAAAGGCAACAAAGCACACACCAATTTATACCAATTCAATAAGTCTAGTAAAAAAGATGCTTTATTACTAAATAAAAATATTTGCAAACCATATGCATGAAATAGGCCTAGGCATTTAAAAAAATCTAATGTTTTATATTCATTTTCAAAATAGTATTTGTGTTTGACCATATTGGAATAACTATATTTGCATTCAAATACTTGAAAAGCATTTAATTTTTCAAATACTGAAATTCGCATTGGCAGCGATATCACAGCACCACAATTCGCTGCTGACCAAATTGTCCCGCCAGCGAGACCAATAAAGTTTGGTCGCATCAGCTCGCTGAAGTGGTATCACTGCCGAAGCATCCAGTTACCATCCAAGGTACCATACACCTGTAGATGCCTGGACTCCAGGGTGTTTTACCCTGACCCGGGTCAGTGATAGTTAGAACAACAAAATATAGATGCAACTTTCAAATCATGTGCATATCACAGTTGCAGAAGTACAGGTGTAATATGCTCCAAATAATTGATTATGAGTACATTTTTCGTGACTAGTCAGGGGCATAGCTAGGCATATATTCATGTGGAAGCACACACCTAAGAAGGGGTCTGGGTGTCCATTTTTTAAAAAGCCAACTAATAATTTGCAATCTGGTGCATTTTGAAATTAAAGTAAAACTACTCCTCCAGCTATGGAGAAAAACATCAGCAACCTACTCGACACCCATCCTTGGAGGATGTGTACCTACAACATATCATATATGTAAAAAGGAAAGTTCTTATATAGCACGGGATCCAGTCCTTAGGACTGCTCAAAGTGCTTTACGCTTCACCCACTGGCAGACCTGTTCATTCCAATGCCATTTCAACTTCTCTGGGAAGCATTCAGCCACACTGCATTTACTGCATGAAGACTATTCGTTCACATATCCATCACTCTGTTTTGCCAGGTACTCATTTATACAGCTGAGTGAACTGTGGCAATGTGGGGTGATCAAACTTGGCAAAGGTTCGCAGTGGGATTTGAGACCAGGTTCTCTCGATTGAGAGTCCAGCATTCTAACTGGTATGCTATCACGCCCCACACATGTATACCACAGACTAGTTTGAATATGCTAGGGTTTTGCAGTGTATGACGATTGTTTACAATCTGCAGCACAATTAATTATAACGGCTTGTGAAGCGTCATTGCAATACATGATGTACACGTACCACAACATCATACAACATCATTGGAAGTAGTATGATGACCATATGTATTAAGAATCAATCCTGATAATTATATTAATAGACAAACGCAAACCCTTTGCAATAATAACATCCATTTAATCGTAAGCCAAGAAGGTATGCAAATGTTTTGGTACTAAGTGTTTACAAGTCTATCATATCTACAGAAAAGGTTACGTAATAAGTTAGTGGTTTAGTGAAACAGGTGGACACTGTCACAGAGACCAGAGACAGAGTAGTGGTGGTGGACACTTGGGGCGACACTTGTAAGGTGACGTTCTGTGTTGGAGATTTGCAGTGTGTGATCGATTTTCTTGTTTTATATTTATAATTAAATGTTGTTGTATTAATTTATATTGGTGTTATGTTTTCTTGTGACTATCTATATGTATATACGTATATTATTTTTTATATAATATGTTGTATATTAGGCCTAGTAAAAAAGAAACTAGTTTCTCATCCGAACTTTTTTTTTAAAGGAACAGGGAAGCCCTTGTTATTTTCTATTCATGAATTTTTTGCTATTAGTTTCAAAGATGGTCGCCATGTCTAGTTTTTTTCTATGGAATGTGCCAGTGTCAGTGATGAATATTACTATATAGCCTGTCATTCCATTGTCAAATACCATGGATACATTACTTTTTAGTGGGAATGGCAGATGAATAGAAACATTTACATAAATGTAACATGGTTCATACCTGTTGCACCGGAAAACTACTTAAATTGACTAGAAACAAACAAGAAGCAAACGCAATGTTGAATGTATTTATGAATGTCGTGTAGGTTTGGCCATGGTTTCATTAGTTTGTATCACAGGCATACATCTGAATGGCTTTTATACTGATTGAGACTGGAATTATGTGAGTCTGTGTAAAGACTATTTAATGCAAGGCATCATCATTTGAATCTTATTTTAGACTCTGTAAAATGCATCCCTACACCTTGTATGATGAATAATGAGTGAACTGAAAGAGTATAACAGTACTTCGTACAGCAAGGTTTGGACATAGATTACTTCACAGAACCGAAAAAACTTTAAAAAATAATCTTTTTCAATAGTAAATAAAAAAGGAGGCGGAGACAAAAAAGGAAGTGAGTGGGAATGAGAAACTAGTTTCTTTTTTACTAGGCATTATCACATTATTGATTTATGTCACGTTTTGCCATCTTAGTGTCTGCTAAAAAAGCTCTAGAAAATCTCATTTGAAAATTTGAACCTTTAGCCAAATTGGCTAAACAGATATTAGGCCCAGCGCTAGCCTAGATAATAATAACTTTATTTACTCGCTCACTCAATCCTCTTCATGCTAGGTGGCACATACTGTCAGCCTGCAGCCCGTTTGGTGATGATGTCCCATGTCATTCTTTCATCTCCATGTTTCTTTCGGTCGACCACGTCTCCTACCATCTGCTGTCCAGCCTAAGGCTGTCTTGGGCAATGTGCCTGGTGACATTCGGCACACGTGCCCAAGCCATCTCCATCTTCGCCTCTTGACCTGTGTGGCCAGGGATGTTGCATCTGTTTTGCGGAGCAGTTCTTCATTGGTGATGGTGTTGGACCAAAATACCTAGGATCTTCCTTAGAAACCTGTTTTGGAAGGTCACAAGCTTGTGTGCTAGCTTGGCTGTCAGTTTCCAGCATTTGGAGCTGTACAGAAGTACACTGAGAGCGTTACTGTTGCATAGTCTCAGTTTTGTTTTTAATCTCAGTTGCTTGGATTTCCAGCTGGACTTCAAGCATAGCGAAAATGCCTTTGTGACTCTAGCCATGGCATCTTTTGCAGAGTCTCCATCTGTTATGATTTTGCTTCCCAGGTATGCAAAGTCCTGAACCTCTTCCAAGGCATCACTGTTGATTATGGTAATAGGGTTGTCTGTCTTGTAGTTTTCTTTTCTTGCATGTCCTTGTGCCTGCTAGACAGCAGTCCGATATCATTTGCATAGTCCAAGTCTTCCAGGATTGAGAGAAGTGTCCATCTGATGCCCCTATTTCCATCTTTGGTGATTTCTGTCATCAGCCAGTGGCGAGGATGAACAGAAATGGTGAGAGAATGCATCCCTGCTTTACTCCAGATTTGATGCTGTTCTGTCTGTCAGGTGGCTGTTACAGGTGACTTGGCACTGGACGTCTGTGTAAAGTATCTTGATCACGTTTACCATCTTCTGTGGGATCTCATACAAGGATTCTCTGTGAAGGCTGTCAAAGGCCTTTTCAAAGTCAATGAAGGCAATGTAGATCATATTGTCCCATTCTGTGCTTTGTTCCAAAATCTACTTTAACGGAAAATGTGGTCGATGCACGACTTACCTTTTCTGAACCCGGCTTGTGCCTGACTGATTGTGTCAGTACCTGGCAGCTGTTGATATTCTATTCAGGATGAAAATCTTGCATGTCAGTGATAACAGGGTTATGCCCCAATATACGACTTCCAATACAGGCTGGGTGTCTTAGTTACATCAGCTTGCTCGCCTTAATCTCAAATTTTCCGCCCAGCTCTATATTCCACTGTCAACAAATGCATTCCATACTTCTGGGTCGGCCGTCTCCTGCTGCACCTGAGTGATTGTACTGGGTGCCCCTTTGATAGAGGTTACACTGTTTGGATGGTAGAAATGTGGTAAGAAAAAGCCAACTTTTGAGGACATTCTCAGTAGTCCCTAGTGCTGTGACGAATCAACAGTTTGATGGACAACAAGTAGTGTCTGGCTTTGCCGTCCCCATCTTCCTCAAAATGGTCCAAGACAGTGACTACAGCAGTGAATGCAGAGTTGAATGTATACAGAGCTTCACAACTGGACCATCTTATCTCACAGAGCGATTGCAGATTAGTTATGTTGTTCATACTAGCTTGTGCAACCTCGTCTGAAAGGCACGCAATCTCTGGGTTGAGTAGTTGAAGGAGAAGGCAGTCTGCTGGACTGTGTCCATCATACTTCTATCTAGTGGCTCTTTGCTGGCATGCACAAAAGCCAAGTTAACACTGTGTCCTTTGCAGTGAGTGTAGATGGCGCCGGGTAGGCCCAATCAGTTGTCTAATTCGGGCTTGTACTCCACCATTCAATTTCTGGGGGCGGATTGATTTTTAAATATTTGTTTGCATCCACGTCATTGATGTGGATGCACATGTGTATGGCTATCTATGCACCTGCTAGTTGGGCGATAATTTGTGTTACAGTTTTAGTCATAAAACGTCATAATTTTATATTTATGCATGGTTATTTTCAAGTAACTTTTGTAATATACATATATAAGAATGCATACAGACATGAACATTTCAAATATGTATTTACATCTCTGTTTATTACATTTTATATGGTTTCAAGTTGGTTCCAAAAACATATGTTTTCAACGAATTAGAAGCATGTACTGGAAGAAAGGGGGAGTGTCTGGTCTACCAAAAAGGCAGTACCCATGAGCAGATTTTGATATACCTAAGTGAAGAATATGGTGCTTTGAATAATCGTCTAAACACCCAGTATTTTTGTGAAGCTTGCACAAAAATAACATTGCAATTAACAAAGGTGATCACTAAACTTCCACAAGATACTGTTGGACATATACTAATCTTTTTCTTCTATTTCATAATAAACCACTGTTGTTCAGTATGTTTCGGCAGCTTTCACGTCGAGTCTGATGAATCTCTACTGTTATTCACCATTGGATGTGTTTTGGTAGCATTCTGGAAAAGCTTGTTTTTATCTCAGATCTGATATCACGCTAGTTATTGTCTATGTAACTGTACTTAGGTATTTATCATCAGACCTGGGGTTAATTCTGAATTTGAATTGATCAAAAAAGTTAGAATTTAATTGGGATGGAACTGGAATGGAAATGGAATTGAGTTGGATTGGAATCGAACTCTGCAAAGTGAGTTGAATTTAATTAATTGATAAATCCGGATACAATGGTACATTTTTCTATAAAAATTTACACATACAAACAAGAAAATATGTTATAATTTAGTTACTCGTGAGATTTACTTCTACTTAAAATGATAGGTTATGATGAGCTTATAACCTACAGGTTGTGTGTAGTACCTGCTCTGAGTAAACGTACACACTTGGTCTTCCTGCAGATGTCTGACAGCCCATTGTGGGGCAGCACAGATGTCTGACAGCCCATTGTGGGGCAGCACAGATGTCTGACAGCCCATTGTGGGGCAGCACAGATGTCTGACAGCCCATTGTGGGGCAGCACAGATGTCTGACAGCCCATTGTGGGGCAGCGCAGCAAAAGGGAGTAAGCCAAAGCCAAAAACTGATCAGCCAACAAGTCTTGTTGTTTGATTAATGACTTATACTTGTGCACTGCTCTCTGGATCATAGATATATGAACAGTTTAACCAGATGAGATCAACTTGAATATGAATCAGATGCAAATAAAAAAAAATTGAAGCTTGAAGTATTATAATAATTATAATACAATAGTTCAGAAAATTAGAAGCTTATGGAATTAGAGGAATGGCCAATGAGTGGCTAAAAAGTTATTTGCATAATAGACTACAGTATGTTAGCATTGAGGATAACAATTCGGATTTATTAAATGTGATATGTGGGGTACCGCAAGGTTCTATTCTGGGCCCAAAACTATTATACTATATATAAATGATCTTTGTAATATTTCTACATTATTAAATTCATTCTTTTCGCTGATGATACTAATATATTTTGCTCGGGGAAAGATCAAAACTCAGCAAAACTATCAATACTGAACTACGAAAGTTACATATCTGGTTTTCAGTAAATATATTATCCTTAAACATAGATAAGACAAACTATATGTTGTTTGGCAACTATTGTAAAAAAACAAATATTGACATAAAAGTCGAAAATACAATTTTAGATAGAGTATATGTTACTAAGTTTTTAGGAATCTTAATAGATGATAAGCTCAATTGGAAAGAACATATTGGTTTGATCAAATCTAAATTATCAAAAACTATTGCAGTTATATATAGGGCGAAATATTTACTAGACAAAAATTCACTTTTTATACTATATTGTTCGCTATTTCTCCCTTATATATCATACTGCTGTGAAGTATGGAGCAATACGTATAAAACATATATTAATGGTGTTTATATATTACAAAAAAAGGTAGACTCATTTGTAATGAGAATTCATTATGTCATTCTAATAAACTATTTTGTGATCTAAGCATTCTTAAGCTCTTTGATCTAATAAAATTAAGAATATCTATGATAATTTTTAAAGCCAACAATGAATTGTTGCCTGATAACCTTCAAAAATTCTTCAATGTAAAATATACCATGTTGCATGTAACACGCCAAAGTAATAAATTAAAACGTGTATGCACGAACAACTTTAAAAGCTAAGTGTACGTCTGTGTACGGTGTTAAACTATGGAACTCTTTAGATGAGTCAATAAGAAGTTCAGTTACTATCCAGAATATTAAAAAATGATATAATGTATTTCCTTGAAGAGTATAAATTACTTAAATAAATTGCTGTGCGGTATAAAACAGTTGGAAATATGCATGTGTAAATGGGTTTCAGTTATTTGTTATTTACTAACAATATACTATAAATTTATGTTTATTATTAATATGTACATGTTACTTTGATACAGGGGGAAAGTGATTAATAAGTAATGCACTTCTTCTTTCTCCCTTTCCATTTGAATTACAGACATTTGATGAGTGTGTATATGTTGCAAAGTTCTATTTTCATTGGAAATAAAGAACTGATTTGATTTGATTTAATATACTGTTATATATAACTTTAACTTTCGTATTCTAGTTTTATCAAAGATGTATAGGATTGTATACGTAATGTGCTACTATTACAGTGTTCCACTATGCAGTATAGTATTAATTAAGCTAACTTGCAAATTGAATTGGAATTGATTAAAAATGAATTGAATTGGAATTGATTAAAAATTTATTGAATTGGAATTGATCCTTTTTGTCAGTTCATTTAATTGCATTGGAATTGATCAAAATGAATTGACTCCAAGTCTGTTTATCATAATATTATAATATCATACTTTGTTTTTATATGTGAAAAGGGAAGGGAGGTCAGTGGTGTCCCTTTGTCGTAGCAATAGTTAGATGGAAAGAATACAAAGATGAGCAGTTCAACTGACTCCAGAACTCTAGAAACCAATAGTTGAGGAGAAAATTAATTGATCTCCTTTTGTAAATCATAGTTAACAGGCCTGTCACCCATAAGGATGTGCCTTAGAACTCTTATTGTTACTAGATAAACAGCAAGTGTGGGCCATGGTAGTGACTCTAGGACACATTTCACTGGGCACTGTACTTCTTCACAATCAAAAAGGCACATATTTGTCTCTTGTCCACGCTATAGCAGTGATGTTGATTGTTATCAGTGTTGTGTGGTAGTGACTGGTCACAGTAGAGCTGGCCACTAGTGCTGTGTTCACCCAGACAGCTGGCCACTAGTGCTGTGTTCACCCAGACAGAGCTGGCCACTAGTGCTGTGTTCACCCAGACAGAGCTGGCCACTAGTGCTGTGTTCACCCAGACAGAGCTGGCCACTAGTGCTGTGTTCACCCAGACAGAACTGGCCACTAGTGCTGTGTTCACCCAGACAGAGCTGGCCACTAGTGCTGTGTTCACCCAGACTTAGGCAGGACTGGTTAGTCTGGTTATTCTCGTGTACTATATATATATATATATATATATATATATATATATATATATTACACAAGAATATATATATATATACCAGATATATTAATATATATATATACCAGATATATATATATATATACATATATTATGTAAGTTTACATTATGTATGACATAGTCAATGGCCAATTTTCAGCAATGTTGAAGGCATATAACAAGCGACATACTGAAATTTGCGGATGGCACAAGGGTGTTTAGAAAGGTTAACAATCTTGGTGATAAACAACATTTACAAAACAATCTAGACAAATTAATTAAATGGTCTGAAAAATGGCTGTTGTTATTCAATTTTGGGAAATGTAAATTCCTACATACAGGACACGGAAACTTGGATGTAAACTATAAAATTGGAGATACTGTTCTAGGTACTACTGTAAAAGAAAAGGACTTAGGAGTAACAATAAGAGCTGATATGAAAGTTTCAGAGCAGTGTGGTATTGCAACTTCAAAGGGTAATCAAATTCTAGTGTTGATTAGGAGAAATATAACATACTAATTATGCCTTTGTATAAAGCAATAGTTAGGCCTCATTTAGAATACTGTATACAAGCTTAGAGACTTATCATAAGAAGGATATAGATACACTTTAATAAATACAGAGGAAAGCAATTAAATTGATTCCAGAACTGAGAGATCTTAGTTATGAAGAACACCTAAAATAATGTGGTTTAACATCCCTAGAGACAAGGAGGTTAAGATGAAATCAAATTGAAGTCTAAGATATAGAATGGGTATGAAAATATTGATAGAAATATTTTTTCACTCAAGAAAGAAAGTAGAACTAGAGGACATGAGGTAACATTAGTAAAGGATCAGTGTAGATTGGATATCAGGAAATATATTCGTTCTCACAGAGGACAATAAATGAATGGAACAAATTATCTACATATTGTGTAACTGCTAGCAGTGTGAATATGTTTAAAAACAAGGTTGACACATCTCAGGAGGACGGGTTACACATAGATGAAAAATGTTGGACTCTCGATAAGCCAATGGCTTCCTTGTCCACTTGCCATATGGGCCTTTGCCTTGGATGGCAATCTTGTTAAATCTTGAAATAGGAACAACTCTTAAATAATCATCAAGTCTCGGTGCGCAGGAAGTGTGGGGTTAGTTCAGCCAAGGGCAGGAAGTGTGGGGTTAGTTCAACCAAGGGCAGGAAGTGTGGGCTTAGTTCAGTCAAGGGCTCTTTGTGTGAACTGAAATGTGTATTTTGATCATTTCTGCTGCATGTTGATATTCACAGAAACATTGTAGGACGATCAGATTTAACCATGTGTAAAATTGTAGTAGTAGCAAAGTATTACCTAGTGGAGATAATTATGGTATATTTATTTAATTATGCTTGTCAACCCATTAATACAAGTTGTTTTCTTTTTGATATAATGACACATAATTATAATGTTTTTTATTTAACTATGCTAAATAATCATGGGTACCATTGTGATCTTTCTAATGTTGCTAATTAATCGTCGAGTTCCTTTTGATTTAGTTTGCCTAGCTCTTAAGAATTTTGTGCAAACTTCTCGTCAATGTCATATAATCAGTAATATAACTAAATGAACACTGAGAGTGATAGTGAATGGTCAATACCACGTGCAGGTAATTTGTGATTGGTCCTTAGGCATTTAGCTGTGATCAGTGGCGTATTTATGGGGCCCTTGGGCTGTGGCTCCCTTTGGGATATGAATTTTTCCTTGGATAACCTGTTGTGCCTCTGCATGGTAGCAAGGCAGGCTAATGGGTGACTAAACTTCACCCCACTTTTGAGATCCTGGCTGTGGTATTAGCTGTTCCTGTTTCAACTTTGAAGGAAGATCTTTGGCTTAGATGTTTTTTAGCAGTGATATTAGCCATTCTTGTTTCAAGAAAGGTTGGGACATGTATGTCACATATAATGAACATTGTGTAAATAATTAATGCTCCTGATGACACTATAAAGGTAAAAAGGTCAGTTCTTATATAGCATGGTATCCAGTCCTTTTTAATAGGACTACTAAAAATGCTTTACAGACCTGTTCATTCCAAAGCCATTTCAACTTCTCTGGGAAGCATTCTATGATATACGTCTGTGTGGAAAGATTATTAGTGTCATACAGGAGAATAAAGGAGACCTAGTATCAGTCGGGGGTAGATCCAGGATTTGACATTGGGGGGCACAAGGTGGTATGCACCAGAATTGAGATCAAACACAATATGCTAATTATGTATATGGAGCATTCCGTCTCAGATCAACCAATGCATGTTGTATATTTTTTAATTCAGCCACACGTCAAACCACGGCTGTAGTTATTATTTATATATATATATATAATATTTATATAGATAGATAGATAGATAGATAGTAACAGACATAATATAGTTCCACATCTGTGTATCAGTTCTCCCACAATCTACCATTGAAGTTGTGTGTTTTTATGTGCAAAATTGAGCCAACGAGTTATTTTAGACCCATATTTCAACAATAAAACATGTTAGAACACAAATAAATCTTATTCGGATCAATAACACAACTACATATGTGGGTATATGAGAAGTTTAAAGTTTCTATCTTGATTAGTCTATGAGATACTGATCTCCAAAGTTGGTACACAGTGAAATGTGGCCTATATTTAGCAGCCGAAAATGCTATGTGGCCATGGAGATAAAATTCCAATTTATTTTTTATATGAAAAACAGGTAAAAAGCCTGTGTAATGCACCATTCAAATGGCTTCATGTTGAAAAAAAATACATATACAATATCCAAATAAGATGAATGCCCTATGTGCATAATTGTATTTGACTATTTCCAGATGTCCACATTTGTAATTGTATTTGATGTTCACATTTGGTTATTTGTTCAAATACATGCCCACTGCGACAACATAATTGTATAATTTGGTGTATTTGACACGCACATTTTAGAATCTTGAATATTGTCAAATGCATACCTATCTAACATAATCCACTTCTTCACCATTTAATGCAATAATTTATGTACATTTTCAACATTTTGTACACCTAAGATTCAAACAAACCTTCTAACATACACACCAATAACACCTTGTTAAACATAAAACATTAGAAGAATAGAAAATAGGATCCCTGAATTCAACCCCAGTCATGTCTCATTGTGCCATTTTTGTCTGTGCTTTTTCTTTAAGAAACCAACCAACAGCCGCTATTTTACATGATGAATTATTTCATTGTTCCCAGGTATGCGTCAGTGAGTTCCCAAGTTGTACAGTTTATATTATGTATATTAACGCCATTCAATGCCACCACACTAAACAGCCTACGGGTGGGGAGTGCCTACGGTGAACAGTGACAAAGCAGCAATCTGCAGTTTATGAAGGTCTGCTGCAGCTGCTCTATTCATAAGTTAATTATGTGACATTCTGTTCCCACTGCCTAATTACATCCTGTCTTGTCCACATTGAGGCCTTCTTTGCTATCTGATGTTGTATTTTGTTGGCGTCTAGGCATTGTCTGGGTTAATAAATACTCCTTCAGATAGAAATAATATTGTTCATGGTTTGATTATTTGATAGCATAACAAAGTTTATAGGCAGTTTAGAAGTACTGTAATCTGTGAAACAGTCGTAGTGTTTCAGTCACCAATTTTGGTTAAAAAGAATCTACAATGATTTTTTTTTATTGATATGAAACTAACTTATTATTAAAATGGTGAAATTCTCTGCATTTTTCAATCTCACAGTACACCTAAAGTAACAATGTTACACGTTATGTTTTGGTAAATATTTATTGGTCTGTATTAAATTGTAAAATGGTGTTTATTATGTCTTAAAACTAGCATATTTTAATTCATCTTCAAATCATGTATTTTTAAAGATATTCAGATAATAACACATTTTGTATAGATATTTTGTATAGATATTATGTATAGATATTATGTTTAATAAACAATTTACTAAAAAATGCAGTGTTGCAGTGTCCTATAAAGTAGTCGTGCTAACCAATGCAAATCATTGTACTTTCCCTTTAAAGTTGTGACCCGATGGCAGCCAATAACCAAGTGACACAGTGAAGCCATTGTAGTACTGATCATCTTACTCTAGTTCTGTCTCGCCAATAAGCAAGTGACACAGTGAAGCCATTGTAGTACTGATCATCTTACTCTAGTTCTGTCTCGCCAATAACCAAGTGACACAGTGAAGCCATTGTAGTACTGATCATCTTACTCTAGTTCTGTCTCGCCAATAAGCAAGTGACACAGTGAAGCCACTGTAGTACTGATCATCTTACTCTAGTTCTGTCTCGCCAATAATCAAGTGACACAGTGAAGCCATTGTAGTACTGATCATCTTACTCTAGTTCTGTCTGGCCAAGTGACACAGTGAAGCCATTGTAGTACTGATCATCTTACTCTAGTTCTGTCTCGCCAATAACCAAGTGACACAGTGAAGCCATTGTAGTACTGATCATCTTACTCTAGTTCTGTCTCGCCAATAACCAAGTGACACAGTGAAGCCATTGTAGTACTGATCATCTTACTCTAGTTCTGTCTCGCCAATAACCAAGTGACACAGTGAAGCCATTGTAGTACTGATCATCTTACTCTAGTTCTGTCTCGCCAATAAGCAAGTGACACAGTGAAGCCATTGTAGTACTGATCATCTTACTCTAGTTCTGTCTCGCCAATAACCAAGTGACACAGTGAAGCCATTGTAGTACTGATCATCTTACTCTAGTTCTGTCTCGCCAATAACCAAGTGACACAGTGAAGCCATTGTAGTACTGATCATCTTACTCTAGTTCTGTCTCGCCAATAACCAAGTGACACAGTGAAGCCATTGTAGTACTGATCATCTTACTCTAGTTCTGTCTCGCCAATAAGCAAGTGACACAGTGAAGCCATTGTAGTACTGATCATCTTACTCTAGTTCTGTCTCGCCAATAAGCAAGTGACACAGTGAAGCCATTGTAGTACTGATCATCTTACTCTAGTTCTGTCTCGCCAATAACCAAGTGACACAGTGAAGCCATTGTAGTACTGATCATCTTACTCTAGTTCTGTCTCGCCAATAACCAAGTGACACAGTGAAGCCATTGTAGTACTGATCATCTTACTCTAGTTCTGTCTCGCCAATAACCAAGTGACACAGTGAAGCCATTGTAGTACTGATCGTCTTACTCTAGTTGTGTCTCGCCAATAACCAAGTGACACAGTGAAGCCATTGTAGTACTGATCGTCTTACTCTAGTTCTGTCTCGCCAATAAGCAAGTGACACAGTGAAGCCATTGTAGTACTGATCATCTTACTCTAGTTCTGTCTCGCCAATAACCAAGTGACACAGTGAAGCCATTGTAGTACTGATCGTCTTACTCTAGTTCTGTCTCGCCACCTTCAGTTTCATCTGTGATGTGCTTTGTCAACAAACGCCATGCAACATGGTGTAGGACATTTCCCCACTCAAGACAATATCAGAACTACACTCTTCATCCGAACATAATTTCCAAATGCTAATACTCGCTCTTAATCCAGAAATCCACATTCCTGAACTAGAAGTCCATATCGAGCACCAAACCTTAATTTTTCATGAAGTATGTTAGTAACTTAAAATTTGTCTCCATATTGTTGTCGTGAGACATTTAGAAATGTATGTGTAATACATATTAAATAAACTGTTTGGAATACTTTGTGCAACTTTTTAATGAACAGATAATTACCTATTTGCCACTGCCTGGGTTTGTGGAACTGTGCAGTTTAGTTCTTCCATATTAAAAAGTTTGTAAATGTTTACACATTGTTCCTCCCAGAAGTATATAATGTTCATGTTTGCACATTGTTCCTCCCAGAAGTATATATTTTCATGTTTACACATTGTTCCTCCCAGAAGTATAAATGTTCATGTTTGCACATTGCAGAAGATGTCAAAAATTGTCTGAGTCACCGTAGTTTTTAAGCTGCAATGCAACAAGTGAATGGCCATGATTAAATGCACATATGTTTAGATGTGATTTTCTACAAGATGGATGATTAAAAACCATGATTAACTGAACAATTGCATACTTGACCAACAACAATAATCATGATATTAGTTAGTTTTAGTCTTTATTTTGTTAGCATAATTCTCCTTAAGTAAGGAGTTTTTGTGTCATCTGCTGAATAAATTACTAGAATATGTTGTTAAACATATGTTTAACAACATATGTTTAACATGTTATTAGAGTTAACTGTTCCTGTTTTCACTGCTGCTACATTGTGTTTTATACGGCTGAACAAATTCAGGAAATGTAACAGGAAATAACAGAACATCTTTGCACTGCACTGAAGACCAGATATAATCAATCATATATGGTCAGTGAAGATTGTAGGCTGCTCATTAATCTAATGATAATGGTTCAGCATTCAGTGCATTGCATGCAGTAGACATAAATAGGTCATTTATGAATATGACATCCAGCTTGAAGAGTATTGATTGATATTTTAATCTTAGTATCATTATGTACGTTGCTGTACACCTTGGCCTGGTGTACACAGTCGCTGTGCATGTCCAAGGATGAACACAGCTGACACTTCAATTAGCAACAATTTTTAATCCATTTGCAAACAAATGCTTGACCATGCCCACATAATAAAACATGCGAATGTTTGCACACCCTCGATGGCCGCAACAGTTTTCGTGGTTTCTGAAAATGTACTGGGCATAATTTATGGATATATTAGTCATTTAGTATATAATTTAGTGTTGGTCAAGGTTTCATTGGTATACATGTAAACTTCCTCTGGCATGTGTAAGTTGCTAATAGGTACAGAGCCTTCACAACGTTTCAGGTCCTTGGTGTGTGTTTGGTTATTTTTATAGATGACCAAGGTGAATAGGTGCAGTGTATGGAAGCTTCTTGATGACTTCCATACACTTTTTTATTTCCTCGATTTTTGCTGGGATCACAAATATGTGATTGTCCATAAATTATACTTATACTAATTGCAGGTTTTCCTTTTGTGTTGTAGATTCCACACATGCATTAAAAAAACTGCAGCCGTGGTTAGAAAATGGCCCGCCAGAGAAAACATGCTGTCTCCAAACTGTTGCGACAGTCCATCTTAGATCTGTGCAAGGCAAGTGTGTCACATGATCGGGGTCTTGAAATCGATGGCATCCTTTGTGTGACATTTGGTGACGATAGCGAGGACCACATTGTTGTAAAGGTCCATGAGAAGATTACATCAGCTGTAATCACAGCTGATGGAGATGCTTCTTCATATACAGACCCAAATGTAGAGAGCTGCCCAGCTCTGAAAGACCGTTTATCACATCATAATAATAGTAGTAAGACAGCGACAAAGCGTGCTGTTTTGGAACACGATGATGAGGAGGAAATATCTGCTAGAAAGTTGCGCCGGGTAAAGCTGCATTCGACTGCTGACGAAACAACTGTTGATTGTGAACGACATGACAGTGCTGTCCCCTGTTGCTCACTGAGCCCCGTGAGGACCAGACCAACACCAAATACAGAACCAAGGACAGTGAATTGTGCAAGACAAAATAGAGGTAATGATGTTCTGTTGTTGGAAGAACCAGCAGACATCTTGTCTCATAGTGACTCTACTCTGGACTGTACTTCTGACAAAAATGAAGACAGCATTAGCAAAACAATCAGTGACTGTTGTCTAACAGGAACATATTCTAGAGAACCAACGTCAACAGGAAATGTCGGTGTTAATGCCCCAGCCAGTTCAAGAGAGGATCAAACATTACAAATTGAAGTCAAAAGAGAAGTCATATCTGATGACGATGGTGATTTTTCTGTTTGTCTAAATGATGAATTCAACTTATCCATCAGTTCCCCGAGTGGTCAGTTTAACTCAGCAAGTGATCCTAACTTGCAGGAGATGGTCTGTGAGTTCTGTCAGCTGCTCGTGAAGGACTACATGTCTCTGAAGAAGCACTGTGGCACAGTGCATGGGGCATACACGTGTCCAACATGCTACCGGTCGTTTCTGCAGCTCACTCAATATGAGACGCATCTAGAAACACATCACAAGGAACTGCACACAAATGGAACGTCCGATGACCGACACCAAACCAGATGTCCTAAACAGGGATCTTCTATTGTGAGAAAGAAATGTGGCATTTGTGGAAAGATCTTCCAGACATCAGCAAACATGTTGCAACATCTTTCTTCAGCTCACGAGTTTGAATCTGTCTTTTCGTGCAGTCCGTGTAGTGAGTATTTTCCAAGCCGACCAACATTTGTAATTCACCGAAAGCTGGCCCACGCAGATGTTGAGCAATGCCATTGCAATACTTGTGGCGTCTCCTTCATGAGTGTCGAATTTCAACACCACAAACTGGAGTGTTCATATAATACACAGATCGCATTTTATGGGGCCACACATTCAAGTGTCGACTGCTATGATAGAAGCCAGTCTGTGCCTCATTTGAATGAACAGAATTCGCAATGCAACAGAACAGACCCCGGAATACAAAATGATATTGTGAAAATAGAGCCTGACTTCAGAGGACAAGACAATCAGCAAAACTTGACAGATGATGCTGCAAGAGACAGGATGAAGAACTTGGAAGAAAACTACATGATGGATGTCAGTTTGCATGATACTGTCAAGTCAGAATATATAGAAGATGGAACCATGTCCAGTTGTGATGGTTCTGCTGTCACTACTGCACATGGGACAAATGTAGATGATTCTGTCTCGGAGGTGATTTCGAACGATCCACTGACTGGCCTGCCAATCAAAGTGTTTCGGTCTCGCATCCAGGAGAACATGTCAGTTCCAGCAAGACACTGTCAGGAATCTTTCTGTTGTCAAAACTGCTTTGAGGTGTTTATGCATTTTGAGGCGTACGAAAGTCACTGTCGGGTGAGACACAGACGCTTTGTGTGTCCCTACTGTAGCACGTCGTTTGCGAATCGTCGCAATCAGCAGCGGCATGCGCGCAAGCACACGGGTGAACAGCCGTACAGCTGTCCAGACTGCTCCTGTAAGTTCTACCGCGACGATGACTTACGCAGGCACAAACTGAAACACCTCTAGTTTGTTCTTCTCTGTTTGTGCAAGCAAGGTTGATGGTCTCAACTACTGGTATTTGTTATCTGGTCATGTTATAAAAGTCATACGTAACTATGACCAGGAAAACTGTTATCTTTTAATAAGTAAAATGTGTTCTGTGATTGTTTAAAAAATGTAGGCTGGTTTACATGAGCAATTTGTGCCACAATTGGTAGGGTGACACTAGTGGGATATATAAGGGGGCAATTGGGCCATAGCCCCTTTTGGCTTCATTTTTTCGATTTGTTACCATATTTTTTGTTGCATCGCAGTATCGTAGCGTGGGGACAGGGCTTGGCCTCCCCTTTGCCAGATCCTAGATACGCCACTGGGTGACACTGTATGTCGCATGACGGAGTGCAACTAAATTATGTGTGTGTTTAAACAAGTGATGTGCCTAGATACCGTGCCACTCCCAATTTTAGTTTTTTTAATGAAAGGTCATGATGAGTGCACTTGTTGGTGACTGCTGTCAGTTGTTGAATGGTTACTGCTTCAAAATCGCCGCCAACTGTCCATGAAATTTAACCCAACCCCAACACTGCTTACGCTACCGTAGTAACAAAGTGGCCTTGCTAATCGGTCTCATGAGGGTGTTACATGGCCGATCCTTGCATCATAATACCATGCGACACTGAGGCGACCAACCAATTGGGCAGTTAATCTCTTGTGTAAACCAGCCTTAAGAAAGTCTGTGAAACCCTACACCAACTTCTTTCAGTTGTGTTGTTAGTACTTTTCAGTAACATCACACCCGTGAACCTCTTTCATTCCATTCACAAATATGTGTATGTTCAGATATTTCTGTATGTTCAGACAAACTGTGTCAAAATATTTACACATCATCAAATCTTCTTCCACATGAACCATTTGTTCCTGCAAAAAGGCCAAATCATAGAAAAACTCTGATAAAATCATTTGTCATCAAATACAATCACTTATTTCAGTATACAAATGACTAAGTTCACTGTATTCATTGTATAATTTTTTTAAGGAGCTATACAAATGTGTATTAGCAGTATATTAGTAATGTTGTTTTTTTTTACAAACAGCTTGCTGCAATTATATATAATAGTATGGTAATGTATTATTAAGTGTAATGTTAACGGGATACCAAAATGAGTATTGGTTAATCATGAATTTATTTAAAGTAAAACAAAAGTGATGGTTTGGGGTCTATGCACCTATAAGAGTTATTAAAACAATCATTTTGCAACTACAGTTAAGAATATCATGCCAGTGGTTTACTAGGAAAATCTTGTTGAACACACATCTTAATTTCATGGCCGTGCCACACTGTTAGACAACCCTACGTGACGGGTGCTGTATTCTGGCAATATTCACTCGCCAAATGAAAATATATTTGTACACACCTATTCCTATACTTGCTAATAGGATATGGCCATGCTGTTTGCATCCAAACTCAACTTATGTAACATATTTTGGCCTTTGTTTACTAATACATCACAAGGTTACCCGATTTCATAGAACTGCACATGCGCATATCAATTGTGCTAGTTAACGTGTCAGCCCTTTATTAACCGGAGAAATTACTGGAATCTCACACTTTTAGAGCACATTCTCACTAAACGACTGACGTGATATTCTTGATTTTAGTTGCACACGGTTAGTTTGTATTATCTCTTTTAGATCAATAGCCTCAAAGCCATGACTTTTGTTTTGCCTTAACTATTGTGTATTAGTGGAGCACAGTGGTTAGAATGTTGGCCTCTCAATCGAGAGCACCAGGGATCTAATCCTCAGTCGAGAGGACTAGGGATCTAATCCTCAGTCGAGAGGACCAGGATCTAATCCTCAGTTGAGAGGACCAGGGATCTAATCCTCCTGCCGTTTTGAAGCTTTTTTTTCACTCCACATTTCCTCAGTTCACTCAACTGTATGAATGACCTGGCTATAGACGGTGGATATGCATGAACGAATAGTCTTCATATATACAGTCCCAAGGACTGGATACAGAGTTATAAAAAGAAATAAATAAAGCAGGCATCGTACTATTGGGTTTGTTTGCAATTTAGAAACATTGCACATCTCTCCATTGTAAATTGGCAGTTCATCATGTTTGCAATGTACTTAATTAATAATAAATATCTAGTCTGATTGAATTTTTATTCAATAATGGGTCATTTGTAATGTTGCTTTTAATTAGTTGTCATTATGGTATCGATATAGGCCAGGGTGTCTTAGTGATTATCCACTGGAGAGGCAATTTTTGAAAGGATTTTTTGAATGTTAAAAAGGGCACAACTAAGAAAAGGTTAACTATAATGTGCGTTTGTGATAAACAGATCTGTTTCTCACATTGATAACCTACAAATAAATGGAGTCTTCACACATGCATTCCCAATTATGATCTAAGGAATATGTTGTTTGTCCTTTTACCCAAAACAATATTTTGTCAGTTGGCATGCAAGTTATTGACAATGATCCAGTAATTGCTCATTTTTGAGAAAAAAATTATTACCATTTTATCAGGCAAAATGCTCTTTTTGGATATTACCTCTGGTGAGTTGACCTTTTTTGCTACTGAAAGGAAATTACCTCAACGAAGAGTAGGACTTTCTATTTAGACTTTGTTGCCAATTTTCCTCCCAATTACTTGCCCTTTTAAGGTAAGTATCTTAACTATTGAAAGTGTCATTTCGGGATTTTTTCCCATTGAAATACAAAAAAAATAATAAAAAGAATCCATGGGTATTGACATTGCACAATGCCGATAAGGAGGGATTGGGGGGCAAATGAAATGGTTGGGGTAAAATATCCCTAAATTTTTCTGTACAAAAACGCGCTAGACCTAGAAGGCCTACTTGTCTGAACAACAAATTATTTTCTGAATGTGATGGAGCAGCTGTTATACTGTTCGACCAGCGACAGCGTAGACGACATTGTCAAGCTCTGCTTTTCATCAATTCAGTTAAAACAATGCATTTCCCGTATACGGTAATTATTGTTACATATTATTAACATTCACGACAGAGAGCCCATAATGTCAACCGACGCCGAACGGGGAAACAGCTGGCCGTTTCGCGACGTCGCTGCAATGAATGGTCCCTTCGTATGGATCGCGCTGGTGACATGATCCAGAACGGAGCACAATGTTCCGGATGCGCGGCAGTTCGCATTTTATACTGTATCCGAATTCGTGTTCCGGATTCAGTTTCGTGTCAGCAAAAATTACGATGACCACTGTTGTGATGTCCATCACGATGGTTTAGCACCATCATCTCGTTTCCAGGTAGTAGATCCCCTGACGGGCCGGTAACTTTGATGCTCGATACAAAATGCGGTTTCACCTATAACACAGGTAAGCAGACAATGGTGTGAGTGTGACTTTCTCTATCCGTTGTCTCCGCGCCAGTGATTGTGTAGTCAAACGCACGGCGGTTGTCGATGATAATGTAAGTCTGTGTCAGGCTTGTCCGTTGAAACTTCGAACACATTTTCGCTTCCGTAGCGTGTTCTAGCACTCATTGGGCAATTTAGGGGACGGCCTCAAAACTGAATTGTTTACTTTTATTACCTGGCTGTATATTTCGAAAGGCGCATCCGCCATCGACATCGTCAATGCAGGAAGCACATTTGCAAGACAATTTACCCGAACTTCCAGAATCATGTCACGGGATATGAATCATTAGACTTGACTTTATATACTTTTTTACTGTTGTCATTCTCACATTGATTTGAGCAGTACCATCTGTAAAAAAAACATCTAAATAATATTTACATACTTCTGCTTTTTAAATTAGTGCAATATTCAGGTCAGGTAATTCTTCAAAAATAATAATATACACATTCATGATAGATGTTCCCATATTTAAACTTTATTTGATAGAAATGTAAAACATGTCCCACGAACAAAGATACTGAATTCTTGGACATGAGATTAAAATATGTCCGGTTATAGAGCTCAACCTGTCAGGTTGCTGTCGAACTTAGTAATTTTTTTACTGACTGAGTGTATGGGTCATTCTCAAATTGTGGCATCTAATTTTACATTACTGTCAGGGCTGGGGGTCAATTCCATTTAATCAATTCAAATTCCTTTCAATTTAATCAATTCAAATTCAATAAAAACAATTTTCAATTAATTTTTTTCACATTCAAATTACAGCTCAAATCTTTCAATTCAAATTCAATTCTATCTATGTGGCAGTTGTGAACTGTTGGATATTGAGCAGAACAATGTCTCCTCTACTTGGCCAATGTAGAAGATACACCACTGTGTAGGGTAACCTGCTTTTTCAATGCTCCAAAGTGCACAAAATGGATCACTTTTTCAAGTTTGCAGACATATTTTTCAGCAAATTCAACATGTTACATGCATTCATTTGATGCCATTTCCGGCCGCAGTTGTGTATAGAATAGCACCTGGTGGGAGATGTTGAACATGTGTCACTTCAGCAATTTCACTAGGTTCATGGCTTTGGCGACCAGGAAACTGACTACCCCAGTGATGACATCTTTTACAATAAAACTAATAGGTGGAGGGTAGTAGGTGTTACACGCAGAACAGTCATTGCACATGCAGTCTTTTGATGTGCTCATGAGGATTTCTGCAGCATCAGCGCTCTTCAGCATTTTCAGTGATGCCAGTTTTGTGAATACGAATTCATAGTTCTTGTGCAACTTAGATAAACGTGTTTGTGCAATCTCGTGACGTTAAAGTAACAATCCAAAAGGGACAGAGACGCAAAACAGGGAGTAACTATGTGGCGCTTATACAAGGACTTGATGATGATCAGTAGAAAGGTGTCGGAACAGGAAGAACTGCGGTGTGGAATATAGCAAGGAGGAACTACCGAAGCAAGAATGGAGTAACATCTTCAGAAAACATGGCCTCCAAATACATCTTGAAAAGACCGAAGTAATGTAGATAGGTGAACAGGAAGTGGACCTGCATGCAGTAGTCGATGGAGGATGGTTGAGAGTGTTATATGGGATATAAAGTTGAAGAAACAACTAACGGGGAAAAGCCTGAGTGGTACCAGCTTGTGTATTTGAGTTGGAAACACTTGCACTGACAGAGAGACCATAGGAGAAGCTACAGGCAGCAGAGAACAACTAGGTTCAGAGAATCTGTATAGTGAAATGAGAAGATATATGGAAGATGGGTAAATTAAGAAAACAGATCGGAAACACCTGAAGACGAAGGTAGGGGAAGCCAACTGCAGTGGACAGGACACATACAGAGATTGAGCGGGGATTGAGAGAACAAATAGAAGAGGGTAGTAGGAGAAGAGGAAGACCGAAATAAAGATGGTGGGACAGTGTTAAGAGATATCTATCTAGAACGTTCAGAGGTTAATAGCCGAGAGTGGGAGAGAATGGCAGAATATCACAATAAATAGAGACGACTCGTTAAGAGGGCAGAACAGATTAAGTGGTGTAGTCCCCACCCCACAAGGGACGTAGGGGAAGAAGAAGATTTGAGATGCAGGTTTATCATTGTGTCACCTAGAAGCCTCCCATGTCACTTATCTTCGTTCCTGGTTACCATCTCCTTCTTTCCAGTGGTATTATGGCTGTTGTCATCATGAAATTAGAACGGCCTTATGTTTTGTAATACCTTGCACCTCGTGATTCGTAATGCTGTCTGACAAACATCTTTGCAGCTTCATCTGCCATTCCCATCATTTTCAAATGCATATGTTTAGCGAAGAAGCCACGTTTTGGCTTTTTTGAATCACGTTTCACACTAAGTTTACATCATAAAGATGAAGGGTGTGTTCCTATTATTACAATAACACCCAACAGAACATAAAAAATTTCGAAATTCACAAATAAAATAATTATATGGATATAACGCCATGTGAACCATGGGGGCAGAAAAATCAAATGTGTGCCACAATTTGAGAAGGACCCATATAATTATCATTTCATAAAATATATGAACTAATAAAACTGTAATGTGTCGCTGTGAGATACTTGCAAAGTTCACATACCCCAGCCTATCAGTGTGCATTTGACAAGCACAACTAATATACATAAAGGTTAAAATAATATACAAAAGTTAAAACAATGCATGCAAAAACCTTGAGTGAAAATATGAATTCCTACCAGTAACCTATTTATCATATATTGATGTTTTAGGAAACATATAAAAAAATTTGGACACGGTTTCCTTTAAAGATCAGTGTGATTAATTTTTTTTTTACAACTGTTTTTACAACTGTTTACTCCCAACTTATTAGTTTTTGTCTTGTAGTAGATTAAATTAATATAATGTTAAATGCAGAGCTGGTGGCAAGTACGTGTAGACATACGTAAGTTCAAGTAACAAATATTGTATTATAGGTACTAATGATACATTAAGGTTTGTTATCACTGATCATTCATCAAGTAGACTTTAGACTTAAAATTTTCAACACTAAAGGTATATTTACCATCAGTTGTTCTTATAAATTACTACAGTTTGTGCAACATCGTAACAGGTAATTAATTAGGTAATCTTTTGGGCTGAACACTACACATGGTCCCTCATTCAAGTCTTTTAATTCATGTCTCGAACAAAGGGAATTAGCAGGCAGGTGCACTTGGCCAGTATCTTTTAATACACCTTGTTCATTGAGACAGATAATGAGATAGGGCATGAGTTGTGAGGCCTATTTGCTTAGTTATTAAGAAAGATTTGGCCAGTGGCAGGACTCTACTGACAAGTAGCACTTAGTGGGAAGAAGGATTACTCGACATCATTATGCATCATACTTCTAAGTCTTCCTGTTTATTATTTTAGATTCTAAATATCCTAGTTAGGTGCACATTACTTGAAATGTAGTTAATGTACTTGATATTTAGTCAAGTACATTTGATCCAGTATATGTACTGGTCATTTCATAATGTCATTGTTGTGTCAGTGATGTGTCACCAGTGGATCTGTGTTGTGTCAGGGATGTGTCACCGGCCTATATGCTGTGTCACCAGTCGATGTGTTGTGTCACCAGTCGATCTATGTTTTGTCAGTGATGTGTCACCAGTTGATCTGTGTTAGGTCACCAGAGTATCTGTGTTGTGTCAGTGATGTGTCACCAGTGGATCTGTGTTGTGTCAGTGATATGTCACCAGTGGATTTGTATTGTGTTGGTGATGTGTCACCAGTGGATCTGTGTTTTGCCGGTGATGTGTCACCAGTGTATCTGTGTTGTGTCAGTGATGTGTTATCAATGGATCTGTGTTGTTTCGGTGATGTGTCATGAGCTGATCTGTGTTGTTTTAGTGACATGTCACCAGTGGGTCTGTGTTGTTCTAGGTACATGTCACCAGTGTCTGTGTTGTTCCCAGTGAGATGTCACCAGTGGAGTGGTCATTTTGTTCCAGGTCCCATGACTACAGAGATGTGGTCAACATACTACCAGATGACGGTGACACAACTGATCCAGGAGTCACTCGTCAAGTTGTGTGTTGAGCACGTGCCATGTAGTGACACACTTGAGATCGATGGCATCGTGTGTATAGCACGTGGAGACGACTCAAAGCAACTTGTTGTAAAAATCCACCAGGTGTTGGATTTGTCATCACAGAAGGAATCAAAGCATCTTGCCAATGACAGTGGTGGTGACACTGGTGAGAGTCATGTCAATACAAAAGTGGAATGTTCCACAGCCTGTCACCAGTTAAGTTTTGAAGACAATGCTGATCTTAGTAGCCATGCTAACAGCACAACTACAAATGACAGTGAGAAACAATCCAGAGACGATGTATGCAGTGTTCCACTTGTGCAGTCTGGCAATGACTTGGTCTCGGTTGCACCAACAACACCCATCTGGAAATGGCGGCGTTCCTCATCCCCCTCTTTTAGTCCGGTCAAGCCGAAGTCTGAACAGGACATTGATAATATGAATGAAGAGGACTTCCTGTCAACTAAGCTCACTGACAGGGAGCTTGTATGCAAGAAATGTGGTGCGACATTCCACAGTGTCACACAATTGCAGTCACACACGGCGAAGGTCCACAGCCGGTACATGTGCAAGCACTGTCTGAACACATTCTCCCTGCGGTGCAATTTACGCCGACACGAGCGCCTGCATGCAGGACTCAAGCCATACTCCTGCGACATCTGCAACAAGTCCTTCGCTCGTAGCACTGACCTGAAGATCCACATGGCACGCCACACCATTGGTGGCAAGTCGGTGCCTTCGTTCACCTGCAGTCGGTGTCCCAAGACATTCAGTGGACTGTCCAGTCTGCGCTGGCACATGTACAAGATCCACAAACAGCTGGATGCCATACACCAGTGTGGGATCTGTAGGGAAGTGTTCTTTGACCGCATGACCTTCCAGGCCCACCGCACACTGCACACGGACACACTGGTGACCACACCGGAGGGTGGGGGTGCAGCGAAGGGGAAAGATTCATTAGAGGAGGACATGATGGAAGATAGAGACAGCCCGGGAGAGGGTGACAACAGTTTGTCATCTTGCCAGAAGACCGATGCAGCAATGACAGGAGTGACTGCCACCTCAACATGTCCTGCCATGGTGTCTATTCTGAAGATGAATGTGACACGAGGACCACTTCATGTTCCCAAGCAGGAACTGTTGCCATGCGCCAATGCCAGTTGGCACGTTGATAAGCTTCTAGAGCTGCCCAGCAATCCTGTGTTGTCTCCGCCTGGGCATATGTCTCAGACTCAGACCCTGTCTTTGTATCAGGCTCACTCTGAGCCTGTGGCTCAGTCAGTGTTTGACAGTTCTGGTGTCCCTGCAATAGGTAGTGATACTGGCAAACACATTCTTACTCAGCTGCTCATGACAGTGGCTGACACCAACAGAAGCAAGCGGCGTAAAGGCAGACCTGTGAAACACATCGTGTCATCAGACATTGCCAGTAGTGACGTGAGTGACAGTGACATGTCAGATGCATCAGGTGACAATCAGTCAGTGTCACAGTCTATGCCAAGAACCAATGGGGCAGAGACTGTGGAGACCCTTTGTCGAAATACCTCCGGGACTTGGTGCCAAGCAGAAACACCACAGTCAGCTTCAATGCAATCTGACAGCCAGCCCATCACCAGTGATGTCCAGTCAGTGGTCACACCAGCAGGATTGCAACGAATGGACCCAGACATCCACACCCAGACAGAATCAGCAATCAGTGGCCTGGACACGGACTCCTATGATCTGGACAAGTCCGCAGACCTGAGTGAGACAGAACAGAAAGGCTACATCTGTAATCGTTTCAACTGCGGCAAAGTGTTTGTGGGATTCTCAAAGTACGAGCTACACTACATTGAGAAACACGACCGCTACCCATGTCACTTCTGTGACAACAGTTTCACAGGTAAGAACAATCGCATCCGCCATGAGAAGAGCCACACGGGCGGCAAGTCCTACAGGTGCAAGGACTGCGCACGCATGTTCTCAAGACCCGACTCCCTGCGTGAGCACCAGTTCACACACACCGCCAGCTACCGCGAACAGAAGTGTCGCATCTGTGGCGCCACTTACGACAAGAAGGCACAGCTTCTGTCACACATGAAGAAGTGTTTCCGTGGAATGAGGATTGTGGATTACAGCACTGACAGCGTGGAGGTACGCCTGCCGAAACGTGGCAGGAAAGAAGACGATCCGTCATTGCTGGCGGATAGTTTCACCACGTAAAAATGTCATCAAGAAATTTCACGTGGAGCAGCTGGTGACATGCAAATTTATGCCATTTTTGCATTGATTTTTGTTCTGGTGAATTGTGTATGAAAGTTATCTCAACAAGAGAACATTTAACTGCCATGTGTTGTGACCATGAGTTCTAAATAAACGTGATATTTCAGTAGCAATTTACAGGCATGTAATTTTATTCCAGTGTTGTGGCAAGATGCATTTAATATTTGGATCTTTTTAATTTAATCATGCTTCCAATTATATGTATAATTTCCAGGTGTGTTCGTCCATGTGTGTACTGGTAGTATATTTATATTTGGTCATTATTGGATTATCAGTAATGAAGTTGTATTTGCTCAACAAATAATGTGACATTTAAACAGAAAGGTAAATAATGTGGAATAGCCTATTTTTTTAATGTAGCCTACATTGAACAGGCAAAAATTTTGTGTGCGACTATAATGTGACTAAATTGTCTTCACACAGGCTTTCTTGGGGGCTTTGTAAATAAAAAATCCAGTAATAAAAAAATTTAAAGCAGGTAGCAGGGTCAAAGGTCCATTTTGATTATCGCCAAAAAATGGAAAGGTATATTTTGAGTGAGATTTTTTCCCAGTTAAAATTTTGCAATAATTGGCTTTCCACCCATTGCATTGGCAGTGCATGTACAATGCCTCTATTTGTTCAATTTTTGGGGGATGTGTGTGTATTGTAACCATTATTGGATTTTTTTATTTACAAAGCCCCTTACTGGCAATCAACATTCCCAGTCAGCTTATTTTACATTGGTGTGGCAGTTATTTGACATTGACTCATATATTATTATTACTCTTGTTTGAACTGTTATTACAAGTCAACTCAGTTGCTTGAAGTTACACAATATCTTTTTAATGCCAAGTTATAGGTATTTAGTATCTTAAGACATGTGTACCATGAATTGTGTCATTTATGTTGAGCCCACTTATTACAGCCAAATAGCACGTCTCATTCCAGTTTATAAGCTGTTAACATCTGGAATACAACTGGTTAGAGGAAAGCGAATGTGCAATGATTTTCATTGGTTGAATGATACAATCGGGTTTTTTATAATTAAAATGTTCCAATTATCTGAATGTTTCGATCTCAACATCTAAATTAACAATGTTTATACTTTGAATCATCTTTACTGCTCTAGTCTATTTACCATCAGAAATTGTATAAAATGGGACAGATCAATAAATCATCCAGTGAAAAACATTATATTTCACCTTTAAAGGTGAAGATGTATTGTTCACTCATAATACTGTAAGGTCATATATATATATATATATATATATATATATATATATATATATATATATGTTGTAAAACTTACATATTTTATTTCATCACTATATTGTGTATTTCAACAAATGTTAAGATATGAAAGATCATGATAGGAAACAATACATTCCTTTTAAACGTGTATTTCAACTAATAGATTATACAACACAAGTGTGGCTTTTGCACTTGGAGGCGTGTACCACAACGGCAGCAACATCTATGTGATCATTATCATTTATGGTCTTGTGTAATAAACATCTTTGACGGTCATATTATGGTCTCGCATGTAGCCAAATTAACACTGCTTTGACCGGGGCCTTGAGCAGATGTGTGTTCATATAGGGTCCAGGATCAACAATCCTCGGGCAATGATCCTGTGATCTTGAGTTAAGGGGTCAATGGAACGGGGATGATGACATTTATGTCCAGGGCAGTGATCCAGGTACACTTCTCAAGTAGATATATAATAATGCCGAGTTCCTGGCTAGCTCAGGTTACAATGCAACACAAAGACGAGTATTTTATTACGTTTTAATTATTCAGGTGCATCAAATATCTGTAACAACAACAGTACTCAATATTATTTACCTCAAATTAATTATGTACAGATTAAAAACCAAAATATAACAATTATTTCCATTTAGTAGACACAGTGATTAAATAAAGCCATTTGTCCAGTGATGCAATACAAGTTAATTATACAATTATTTTCAAAATTATATAAATGAAGAATAACAATGTCTCGCAATATAGATGTATACACCCCACCACCATAAATAAAATTAGACATTTAGTTTCCTAACATAAATACACAGGCACATTTGCCAATTATAATATAACATTTCATGCTGAAATCAGTGATTAACAAAATCGACAAACTAACATGTCACTAAATACCTGGAAAACGTGTTAGTTAAGCACGTGGACTCATAGCAGACAGATCTGTGCTATGTAACAATGGGCGTGCATCTCCTTAATGTTTCAAAATAAATGTCTTGTTTCACAGCAGGTAGATTCAAGCTGATTTGCTATGTATACAGTAATGCCTCCAGACAACATCGAGTAATTAGGACACTATATGCTTCAGCACAATGCATTTTATAAATTTGTTCTACAAAATTTATTTTGACCACTGCAAATGTTTTATTTCAAACAAATAACATGATAACCAATTCGGGCCAATTACTCCATAACCATGATGATGTGAAGTGATAATTCTATTGTGGGATAAAAACAACTTATACTTATTACAGAACCACCACGGACAACCCAAACTTGTGATATCTCATCCACATTTCATCTGTAACACTTTAAAGTTGACTCTGCAATTCCATTTTTCTCGCATTTCATTTCACCCTCATTTTACCAAAAAAATCAAACCTATCAAGTATTTACTGTGAAATGTTAGCTTATTTTTGCAAATATATTTTTAGGTTTGACAAAATCATAGGACAAACTACTAAATAAATTTTAGATCAGCTGAATGAATATGTTTGTGTATGCCTCTATACATTGAAATATAACACTATTCACATTCACAGGTTATCTGGTGTAATGATCAAAGCCAATTTTTTCGATGATTTCAACAAAGGTGTGGACTCTTATAAAACAGACTACACACATTACTTATGTGTTCACACACTACACATTTGAATGTCGTCGAACCAGATTCGTGATGGGTTAAATGAATTGCAGATGGACCTTTAAGTGAAGTCAGTGTGGGGTATACAAGTGATTAGAAAACACAACCTTGTGACATAAAAATGTCTTCTGTGACACATTACAACCAACAGTGAAAGAACTCCCTACACTAGGACACTCAAACCAATGTCCACGCACGTAGCCAACATATACTTCTTTAACACAGACACAAAAACAACTGTGATTTCACAAACAAACATGCAACATTGCAGTAATAAACATGCTAATTCAATATAAACCATCATGTTGAAAACATGATATGATTTCATGCAGTTCAACCATGTGGAATGTTATTCTCATAGAATACACATAAATACAACAAAAACAGGCAATGTTTGATACAGGGAATGATTCAATAGTGACCACGTCTTGGTAACTGTTACACAAGAACTGAATATTTTCATGGATGGTACATGTAAGCGGTAGCTGCCACCACATTGGAATGTACAAAGTTATCACTCTGCAAACAAATTAACAGGTACCATCAAACTAAAAAAATTCTACAAAACCATTGCAGTGTTTATCAGGGATTGTATAATGAGTGTCACTGGTTAACTGAGACACCGCTACTTAGTTGTTTCGTATAATTAAAATTCCCAAATGTTTTTGTTTTAAATTAGCAGTGTTATATTTCAAGTGTCAATCTTTATTGCTGTAGTTCTATTTACTGTCAGAGGTAGTGTAAACTGGGAATCATGTTTCCCTTCAAAGGTGAACATTTACTGGTCGGTCAATAATTGTCGTAATATATGTCATAAAGCTGGCTGGATGTTATCGCACAAAATCATGTATTTAAACAAAAATAAGGTGACATGAACGATCAAAATAGAAACAGAACCTTAGTGGCAAAAATGGCAATGTCCAGTAAAACAGTCATCCAGTTAACCCAAAAAAATCATTGTACTTTCCCTTCATCTGGTTTACAATCACTTGTGACGGTGAACTTCTGCCAAACTTTGTAACAATATTGACATAGAAAGCCACGCCAGGCTACGGAGGTGTCACTAATAGAATTACAGCAGTTTAGGCCTTTTATTTGTTATTTATTGGTATACGGATCCACCGACCAGATATATTCATTATTAATTTTTTTTTTTTACATTTTCACTGTTGTAATTTAGCATGAAACATCATTCCACATACAAAAAACATATATTCTTTAAATGAGGTAAGAACATCCGTTTAGCATCATATATAATTTAGGCCAATCTGGTTCATGATTACAGTAGGCGTTACATATTTAGATTACTTTTTTGGCCGACTAACCCATTTTATGGTAAAGAAAATCCGTAAACCAACTAATAAAAAATAAAAGCCTTACTAGATAACACAAAGATAACAGAGATTACTCTCTTAGTGTCCATTAACATATGTAACAAGTGTCACTTGCGATAATGAAAAACATCCCTGGGTAACAACACTGTGTGTGAAATAACAATGTTCATAATCATGTAAATAATCTGATCTGCGGAACGTTTTCTTTTTCCGGCACCAAAGATAAGCCAATAAAATTAGTTATATGTACAATTTTTTTTAACAATTTTAGGCTATAATACACATTCATAAATCACACGCAGCAAAGAAATCAACAATCTGGCACCATATCTGTAAATAAACTGTCTAAACCAACCCAACAAATAAGCACACTGAATATTATTTAACACACACATTCATCTTATATGATTACATTTGAATACCCAGAATAATTACTTGCATTACTGAATTCTGCAAGAATATTTAGCGAGAATCAACCAAATGAATTGCTCTTGCTGCCACAATGTGTCACAGTTTGTATTGAATTATTGTTTTATAATTAGTTTTAACTTAATTTAATGTTCATAATTTCTTTGTTAAAACACCATGTGCATGTGTATATCTGCAGGGTGCAAAGCATTCTATTCTTCTGGCAGGTAATGACCAAAAAACATTTTGCAATATGATGCTGCAAAAATCTATTGTTATACGTAGCTAAACAAAAAGAACTTGTTTTACTTTGTTTTACTATGTTCTCACAAATAGTATCATACTTTGTCTATGAAGATGGCCAAGAGTTTGTTGTGACACCGAGACCCAGGTGAGACTGTGACGACCACCTCACTTTCTGTTGTCTCTCCCTGACACAAATGGAATGAAGGCAATGCCAGCGCAACATAAGCAATGCCATATGAAACACCAAAATCACTCAAATCCACCACCACATACATGCGTTTGTAAATAATATTAAACATAATTCATGGAACAACATATTTACAGAAAACCTGTAGATATAAATTCATCACACACACTGTGTGTGTGCTCGCCGCAACCACTACTCTAAACCATGTACGTGTGCCAACGTTTCTGTATCACATTCACTATATAACAATGGAATACGTACACCACAGACACGATGGTACATTATGATATATCACCCTTTTTTGGAATTAGCTGAAACGCACAAATCACTCTATGTTGGTTAACATCTTTTAACGAACTCAAAAATATGTGTGTGAGCTGTGCACAAATATGCTTGGAATGTGTACATTCTTCCAACAACACATCATTAGTGTACACGTATGTACACATCTATTGTGTACATATCTGTACACAAAAGTCAATAATACAGGGCGCCCCCAAAATAAATGTCCTGAGACAGAGAGGCTTATGGGAACAATGTCAAATTCTCGCTTATATGTCATCTGACAATAGCAAGAACACCATCTCCATTTGCCACTGTAACATGCTAATTCAATTTGCTATTCATCAACTTCATGATCACATGACTAGTCCTGCACACGTCATATGACCAAATACTCAGGAACAACATTACTAGGCATCGAAGCACATGACTCAAGGTCGACACACATTCACGGGCATAGTGGTCAAGTTCTTTTCAAGGCACGCCAACAAAGAACATGTGTTCTCTATGTTAATCAAAGGTTCCACCAGTACAAGATCGGAAACTATGGGTTTTGTGAGAAATTTTGTGCTAAAACATTCTTTTGAAGACAACAAAATGGCGTAGCATTAACTGGCCACATGACACCCACAAGACAAACAACATGTCCAACACAGCAATGTGTACTGCTGTATCACATGACACAGCTGAAATGTCATCCAACACAGCAACGCATCATGCATATGTACTGTTGTATCACATAACACAGCTGACTTGTCATCCAACACAGCAATGCAGCATGTGCATGTATTGCTGTATCACACAACACAGCTGAAATGCTATCCAACACAGCAATGCTGCATAATACGTCCTGCAATGTCGCTAACAACAACAACACATTCTAGAATTTGCAGTGGAACCCCCAAATATTAAACAACACACACGCACGCACGCACGCACGCACGCACGCACGCACGCACGCACGCACCACGCACACACACGCACGCACACACAAACATAACAACATACTTGATAACAAGAATATGGTAATTACACATCAGGGAAACATTCCTATCTTACAATTAAACATTTTGTGTAGCCCATCAAGTTAATTACTTTTCCAATTAGACAAAGAAAAACAACAAACTTCAGTGACGATGGAATGATGAGGTTATCACTTGTGTCCCCAAAGCTACTAGACTGTGACCCTTTACCAAGTCACTAGAACCACAAGGTTCCCGCCAATGTTGGCTTATTCATCACCTTCACTTATCCATCACTTTCACTTATTCATCACCTTCACTTATTCATCACCTTTACAAATAACATTTCACTGGAATGGTTTTGTCGCTTTCACAATACACTTGTCTACCACAGAGCATCTTGATATGCAAAATAATGCCACACAAAGCAACACCTTGTTTGATGTGGGCCCCCTTTTGGTACAGCACCCCCTATCTATGAACACCCCTACCTCCAAGCACCCCCTACCTGAGCAGTACCACATCTTTGCAATGCTATCAACCGAAAGAATTTTGGAACCAGTCTTCACCATCCCTACTGACAAACACGCTAAATTCCTACTTTTGTCCAATTACAAAAATACCTCATGCCACGATCTAGAAACCGATTCTCGATTGAAATTTCAAGCATTGCAGTAATTTCACAGACACAAAACAGGACATGCCTATGTACAGTATGCAACCAACAGATAATCCATCAGCAATACAAAAATAACAGATTATTAATACTTTTTGTTAGGCTGCTGTTTGTGCAATTTTCCCCAAAAAATATTTCAGGCTCACTCTAGTAAAAAATCACCAAAGATACAGCAGAAAATGAAGGTGACAATGTGACAACTTAAGTGTTCTCTGTTTCACTCGATACAGATGAGGAGAGCTTGGCTTTCGGCTTGATCCCACAATCCTCTTCCTTGACATGTTCATCCGGCTCCTCGCTGACCGTGGTCCACTCTCCTGTGCACACAACAATGGAACTACTCCCACCTAGATGGTTCATGGTGGGGTCATTGGAAGGCTGTGGCCAGTGGTCAGTGATGGCCATGCTCGAGGGGACAGTGCTGCTGTCCTGGTTGGCTGATGGACTAGTGCTGAATGTCAGATCCTTGGCTGTAGCTGGTGAGTCCTTCTGGCGCCCGGCCGTGCTCGGATAAGGAGTGTTGTGTGTACGGATGCGATGGTTCTTGAGTTTGTCTCCGCGTGCGAACTTCTCACCGCACTCTGGGCATGCATATGGCTTGTCGCCCGTGTGCAGACAGATGTGACGGTCGCGGTTCGCCTTCTGCGCGAACGTCTTCGCACAGAACATGCAGGGACTGCGGTTGTGCTCGAGCATGCAGTGGTTCTCCATGTCCTGGAAGGTGTCGCTGATCAACTCACAGATAGAGCAGGTCTGTGGCCCTGGAGGTATGTCCACGGTCAGTCTGCTGCACCCTCCACTGTTGCTGCTGGTGCTGCCTGGAGGACTGACCCCGCTCCCTGAGCCTTCCTCCACCCCGCCTTTCTTCTTGGGTGTCGATGCCACGGGACTGTCCACGAAGCCATCACTCGTGTCGTCCATGATGTCTTGGATGTCGACAAACTGTAGCGACATGTCAACCGCTTTCTCTGGACTGCCCTTGCGTCGGTGACGTTCTGCTGGCTTGCTTGGTGCGGTTGTCAAGGCGGTAGCTATGGCGCTGGAGCGGTTCAGCAGACTTCTCACTGGCTGCATCTTTATCTCCAGGTTATTGTGGCTGGTCGTCTCAATCACTGGAGCTGGACTGTTAGCCACAACAAACTCGCTGTTGAATGCACTATCAGAAGTTTTTGGATATTCGTCAGGAGACTCAGGCTCTACAATTTCGATATCACTACTGTTCTCTATCCCATCCATTTCCATTTTCAGCACAGCCGAAGCCGTGCTTTCCCTGTTGTTCATAGTCAAACTGGTATTGTTCATGGATAACGTGTTTGTGCTCACGGGAGGCTGTTGCATGCTGGGGTAGTGATGTAGTTCACACATGTGCTGACAGAGGTCATGGTAGGAGAGAAACTGCAAACTGCACACGCCGCACCTGTTGGTAGCAGTGTGGATGGCTGCCACGGTGGCAGCACTGCTGGTTACCTCGCCAGTTTCATGTCCGTCCTCCTGTTGGTCTGGTGGCAGCGTGTTGGCCAACTGATAGGCGACAGGGTCCAAGGCCAAGTGGGTGAGTTCATGCTGCTTCAGGGAGTCTAATGTACTGCTAATCTGGCGACAGATGCAACACTCAAATATGTTCATCTCATTGCAATGCATGAATAAATGGTCGTCATACTCCAGCGGATTACTGAACATCTTCGCACATGACAGACATGTGTAACACCTTGTGGTCTCGGCATGTACTAACATGTGTTTGATGAGCTGGATCTTTGCGGTGGTCGTAAAAGAACACTGCGTACATTGCAACTTCTTTGCGAATAGGCGCTTCTTTGGTGGAGGGAGTACTGGTGCATTGTAGGACGTCGTCGTCGCCGCTGCTGCAGCATGGAATTGTGGATGCGCCTTCACGTGTTCTTCATATGACTCTGTGCTTGAGAATCCCTTATTGCAGTATTCACACACACAGGCCATTGCCACATTGTGGTCGTACGAGAAGTGCGTTGCGAGTGTCTTCTTATCGACAAATCGTTTGGAGCATGTACCACACTTAAAGGCATGCTTCGTCGCGTGGTTCGAGAGGTGGTCCTTGCGAGAGAATGCCTTGCCACATATGTGACAGATGTAGGGACGATGGCCGGTGTGAAGGCGTGAGTGTCGCTCAAGATTTGAGCGAGATGTGAATGTCTTGTAGCAACACTGGCACGTGAACACACTATGCACAGCTTCGTTATGTTCGCTGAGTAATTCAAATGTGTCAAATGTGTATGCGCAGGCCTTGCATTCAGGCACTGTCGGCAGTGGCTGCCCTGGGCTCCATCGCTCATTCTTTATCGGCATTCGTTTTGGGAAGTGGAATGTACCAGTTAGTGATGGCATCTTGTTGCCAAGCAATGCCTTTTGGATTGCCTCGTCTACTGTCTGCTTTGGATTGTCGTGCACCGGCGATGACCGCGACAATTGCCGACTTGACATTGACATGTCAAGAGTTTCATTTCCGTCTTCGCTATCTGAAAGCGGACGCTTTCTCTGGGCGAAATCGTCGCTGTAGTCGACGAAAACTCGCTCAATGGAATGATCAGAATAATTCAGTGGTCCGCCTCCGTTTTCTTGCTTGATTTTCTTGCGAGACCACAATGCATCGCTGCTGGAATTATTAACACTGCTTGCCGGTGTCATCATAACAGTGGTGCCATCTGGTGGAATTGTCTCGTGTACTTTCACGACAAGCTCCTGGCCTTCGTTGTAGCCAGATATGCAAATGATGCCATCAACCTCCACGTGACCTCCGTAGAGGGAATGTTTGCTACACAACTGCAAGATGGCATCCCGCAGAAGCTGGCTGATGACATGTTTGTCCTTTGTCGTCCCCATGGCAACTGCTGGTCACGTTTTCATGATGCACGGAGGACGTCGGTCAAACATCTGAAGAAACACAGAAATCAGAATTAGCAAAGAACGGGAGACACCATAATGTAAAGGGACAACATACGTGTGCTACATGAAAACTCAATCCTTATATTATCTTGTACATGAGATGGCTGCTGCAGTCAAAGAAACGAACTCCATCGCCGCTTTCAAGGCGGTTTTAAAGACATATATTTTTCATGTGGCCTTTACAACACTATTGTGGACAGCACCAATGACTTTAGTAACATGGACCTTTTATTTATTTAACATATTTAGAACTTATTTTAACAATGTTAGCATCTTTGAGCTGCTTTTTACCAACTCAAAGCGGACACTATAAGGCACATTATTATTAAAATTATATGTGTGTACATGCGTGCGTGCGTGCGTGCGTGCGTGCGTGCGTGCGTGCGAATGGAGGATAACAAATATGGTGAACATGTAGTCAATATTTATTTTGCACATGTGAATCAAAATTGCTTTGTAATGTGGCAACACAAATCATGGTAGAAATGCACAAGATTAATAAGCATCAGTTTTTCATAGCGATGCAAGCTGAGACAATTTAGCTGCTCACATACATGTACATGATGTTGACAATCTACTTGACAAACATCATAAGGGTTTGCTGAACCCCCACCATCCATCACCAAAGAACTTGAATATGTCAGCCTACTGGCCAGAATAAAAGACAGTGCTGCCATCTGTACTCTTCACCATTTAGTTTCTCTATTTTTAGATTTAGTGTCTTTACTCCCAGATTTAATTTCTCTCTCCCAGATTTAATTTCTCTCTACCAGATTTAGCTTCTCTCCCCAAACATATAGCTTCTCTCCCCAAACATTTAGTTCTATACTCCCACATTTAGTTTCCCTACCACCAGATTTAGTTCTATTCTCCTAGATTTAGTTTCCTTGCTTCAAGATTAAGTTTCTCGCCCCAGATCTAATTTTTTTCTCACCAGATTTAGTTTTTGTACATATTGTCTAAAACCCCATATTTCAATCCTGCACCCAGCTACTTCAGCAAGATCCAATAAAACATGGTGGAACCTGCATAAATGTGACTTTTATAATCCATTATTAAAATAAATGTGAATATCATATTTGATAAAACAATTCAAAACATCAAATACACATCATATGAAGTTTAATCACATCATATGAAGTTTAATCACATCATATGAAGTTTAATCACATCATATGAAGTATAATCACATCATATGAAGTTTAATCACATCATATGAAGTTTAATCACATCATATGAAGTTTAATCACACCCACAGCAATTTCTACACAGTGAAGTTTCGGAAACGACAAGACTTGGCATGTGTTCTATAAAAGTACAGGGCAGTAACAGAATCGGGTGGTAATATCACATAAGCCATTGTGAGGCGGTTGCAAAGTGGTCACTAACTCAGTCAGATTAGCCTAAGTACAGTCTTGTGTTTGCCTAATCCTGCGTGCCACACAATGCGACACAGAATGCGTCAGTGTGCCACCATTGCCACTCAACACACTGCAATACATGCACATGTACACGCATGTGAGTAAGTTACAGCGTAATCCTGGACACAGCCCCATACAGGACAATGTTAGCTGGCTGCTTATTCCTAAATACTGGCCAGACATCTGTGGCTGGTATAACTGGCATAACTGGCATACGGGCAGTATACTGTGGAAGTACAGTACACAAAGCGCATAATGCACAGTACACACATCACATGGCTGCACATGGTGGACAGTACAGTGATATAATACATGGTGGACTGTACAGTACACACACTTCACATGGTGGTTAGTACAGTACACACACTTCACATGGTGGACAGTACAGTACAAACAGCACATGGTGGTTAGTACAGTACACACACATCACACTGTGAACAGTACATAACACACATTATACAGTGGACAGTACAGTACACACACATCACACAGTGGACAATACAGTACACACACAACACACACATTGGACAGAACAGTACAAACAGCACATGGTGGATACTACAGTACACACACATCACAGTGTGGACAGTACATCACACACATTACACGGTGGACAGTACAGGACACACACACCATCCACCCACGCACGCATGCATACACGCACGCACGTACGCACACACATACAATACATAGTGGACAGTACAGTACACACACAATATGGTGGATACAGTACACACAGCACATTGTGGACAGTACACTACATACATCACATGGTGGACGTTATGCACACAAGCACATGTTTTATGACTGTAGTCTATACACCCACATATTATATGTACATAATGCACAAATATAAGAGATCATTCAATTCAATCCAGATCAGTGAGATATGCCAATCATTGAGATCTTCCTGAATACAGTTCAGTCTGTGCAACTGACCGACTGACATAATAACACACCTTATCAAACCAGAACTACTTTCCACAGTCAACTATATATGCCCGGCCAGCACTAGCATTGGAGCATACTTCTTAATTAGCCGTTATTTAATGAAGGCTGATAAGTATTCCGCTAGCTGGAACCAGGTAAACAACACTGACTTTACCTATATAAAGGCCTTCAGTGCAGTCACGCCTGGCTGCCTCCTCCATGGCTATTATAGAACCGACCCACTGAAAGGCTGCAGAAGGATCCTGCCATGACCCTAGGCTTCCCTCCACACTGACGAATGGTTAGATATGGCTACACTCACCACAATCCTGTGCCCTCTATGACAGCTGAATCACACCCAGTGATAAATAGCCCTGTTGTACCGGCCGTGCTCATTCATCCGTAACATGTGGGTGAAGGCATAACTGGGCAAGCCCTGGGCTACAATGGTGGTGCGTCAAGCCCGTTTCTCACGGCGACTGGGAAAGCATGCACCCAGACCCATCTATCCACCTCACCTGGTGTGCGCACTCTTGACAGGGGAGAACAGTGACGCGGTGGGACCAGCTGGTGTCCAGCTTGAAATAATTACCTTGATTAAAAATTGCCTGCTTGAGCTACAGCCATTGGGCAGCACATTACCGCAGCAAGAGCGCACACACAAGACACATAAGACATCTTCCCTGGCTGTGCCACGAGCGTTCCGAGGCCGAGTCGATACTGGTATGAGAAACAATTAGTGGGTGCACCAGACAGTCAGACTGGAGTCGCTTGAGTGGCCACTGCACCAACTGTCCCCACCTTAATAATTCATCAGAACCTACACCTGGTGCATACAGCTGTAATTAATGTGTCACACTAGGACGCACCCACTCCTGTTTATTCCCACTCACTGCGCTCTGAAGCCTGTGGATCACTCACCTGGCTGTGTGGATCACTCACCTGGCTGTGTAGTTCCCTCACCTGGCTGTGTGGTTCCCTCACCTGGCTGTGTGGTTCCCTCACCTGGCTGTGTGGATCACTTACCTGGCTGTGTGGATCCCTCACCTGGCTGTGTGGATCACTCACCTGGCTGTGTGGTTCCCTCACCTGGCTGTGTAGTTCCCTCACCTGGCTGTGTGGTTCCCTCACCTGGCTGTGTGGTTCCCTCACCTGGCTGTGTGGTTCCCTCACCTGGCTGTGTGGTTCCCTCACCTGGCTGTGTGGTTCCTTCACCTGGCTGTGTGGATCCCTCACCTGGCTGTGTGAATCACTCACCTGGCTGTGTGGTTCCCTCACCTGGCTGCATGGATCCCTCACCTGGCCATGTGGATTCCACACCTGGCCATGTAGATCTCTCACCTGGCCATGTGGATCTCTCACCTGGCCATGTTTTGATCCATCACTTGGCCATGTGGATCCTTCACATGGCCATGCAGATCTTCCACTAGCCACATGGATCCAACTCTTTGTTGTGCATATTTTTAATCAGCTGGATGAATCCTTCACTTTACTACCTGGACCGTTGATTTTGCAATGTGGATCGTTCACTCTGTTGCGCTGAACCTTCATTCGGTTGTGAGGATTTTTATGTCAACCTTTCATTTGGCTGTGTACATAAGATACCTCCATGTATCCTAACTGCACACTGTGGCGTTGCCTGAGACATAACAAACATACCCCGCCCAAGACAAGACACCCAGACACCGCCTGAGACATAACACACAGATCATGCCCAAGACATAACACACAGACCTTGCTCTAGACATAACACACAGACCTTGTTGAAGACATAACACACAGACATTGCCCAATACATAACACACAGACATTGCCCAAGACATAACACACAGACTTTGCCCAAGACAACACACATACCTTACACAAGACATAACACACAGACCTTGCTCAAGACAACACACAGACCTTACACAAGACATAACTCACAGACCTTGCCCAAGACATAACACACAGACCTTACACAAGACATAACACACAGACCTTGCTCAAGACAACACACAGACCTTACACAAGACATAACTCACAGACCTTGCCCAAGACATAACACACAGATCTTGCCCAAGACATAACACAGATCTTGCCCAAGTTTACCATAGCACAAACATAATTCCATTGCCAATATTTCCACAGTGCACAGATAATGTTGAGGCTGCCATCACATATACTCACACACAAACACTCTGCCCACAACTACCACTGCATATAAACATTGTTCAAAATTACACTGCAATGCCATGGACATGTATTAAAATCTCTATCAGTAAGTACAATAACTGTACTTACTGATATTGATCACTAAAATTATCTATTAAAAACTAACAAAAATGTCTTACAACATCATAATAAATCACTACATTTGTAATTACAATATCAAAATACCCTACATCATTGTAACATTTGAAATGTCCAATCATCTGAATATATTATACATGCGAGTGACTTCATGGCCTAGCCTGAACCTTGCCAGGGCCAAGAAAGATGAGCACTCCAGCCATGCAACAAACAAACTCATCATCACCAGAGTGATCTCGCAGCTTCCCCAGCTCACGTGCTGAGGACAATCTGATGACACCTGCAGGTACACCTGAGTGACTAACCTGTCAGCCTCGTCTACGGTGGCTGCAGCCATCTTGGTATCACTTGTCCACATCAACCAGTGGTGGATACCACATAAAATATTATCACTACCACTTCTGAAACCTCTGCATTGGCTTCCAGTCCAATATGGTAATATCATAGTAAGATTTGTACTAATATTACTTATAAGGCTCTTTTATCTAAGCAATTGACCGTATTTGACCTAATAAGCGTACAGTACAGTACGCTTGAAAAAAAATTGGGCCATGGGAAAATGTCAAGAAATTTGTTCTTATAAGCATACACCAAAACATTTTTCTCTATACAATTAGGTAACTGTTTAACATTAGTGGCGTAATTTGGTGACTAGTGTAGAACTGAAAAGTGATGCCCACTGTTTAACACCAGATGGTGACACTTTTCAGTTGTTCCACACTAGTCAAATAAAAAAAATTATGGATCCTGCTGATTAAAAAAAGGAGGTGTACGCTAATTAGGGCATGTATGCTTAATAGGTCGATTACGGTATTTATATTCACTGCTCACTCCTGCTAGAAACCCTGACAGCTTTGATGAACATTGAAACAAGGACTCTCTCAGTTACTGCACAACTCATTGGCAGTCACTCTCTGCTAGTGAGCTAGATGAGTAGGAAACTATAAAATAAAAAAATAAATTCTTCTTCTATCTTTTTAATTGAGTTTTCCATCGTTATGTTCCTAGTGTATCCATCCATCTGTTGACAACTTTAACATTAGATACAAACTTCAAGATTATCTAACAAGTTTTAATTAATATGAGCTCGGGTTTCCAAGAATTTAGGTACGATAGAAATTTCCTAATTATTATTATAATATTATCTTAAAGGTTACTTACACTTATGAGGAAGAAGGTACAAAATTATCAACAGCTGTTTGCAAAAGTACTGACTGGCAAGGTTGATATTCATAAACAGATAATGACCAAATTATATTTTTAATTGTGGTCCATTAAAGCACATTTGGGCAGTGTTAGGATATATATATATATATATATATATATATATATATATATATATATATATATATATATATATATATATATATATATATATATCTCTTACACTACAATAATATTACAATAGTGGTCTGTACAATTCTGTAATATGACCCTGTAGATAAGAAGACAACAAATTAAAAAGAAATGTCTGGGGGCATCTTGTATATCCATGGGGTAGAAGGGGGTTAACCCATCTTGTCCACCCAAATTGAGGTAAAAGAAAGGCCTATGTGTTCTGGTGAATAGTCTATGGGTCAGAATATTAGCAAACATGAACAATAATACTCAAGTTGGGGTCAGAATGTACAATTCTGCTGGGGGCTGGGGTGCAAAGTGCTTTGAGCAGTTCTATGGACTGGATACCATGCTATATAAGAACTTACCTTCCTCAAACAACATTGTGTTTGGGCATATTAGTACTCATGCTTAGAAACAAGAGCAAAGTTCCTTATTAAATGAAATATTAAAGACAAATAATATATTTACTGTGAAGATCTTTGCATAGTGCCCATTCAGCTGTTATGCTGACAATTTAAACGAAAGGATGGATGGATGGATTTAGTTTTCTTAGCAAACATTGTCTATTCATCTTTCCTCAGTCTGTGTGTGAAGCACTCTAGATAGAGGGACTTACCACATTGTATGTTCGCTGACTTTAACTTACCATGAGAACTGAGAAAAAAAATTCAACCAGGCTGCTTGGAAGCACTACATTAGACCGGCATTAATTGATAGTCCTTCTGAACTTATTTTGAAGCAAAAGTACAAGCTAGTTCATATTCAATGCCACAGCCAATGCCAGAGATCATCAGGTCTGGGGAACAGGCATGCTGCCATATGAATGTATTAAACCCCAACAGATGAGGTATCACTAAATACATCTTCAATCTTTTTTAACATCCTCACCGGGAAGGCGCCCCTCCATGCCCTACAATCACAGGTGTCTTAAACACAGTTCAGTTATGCTCTTTCCTAGCCAGGCTGCTAGACCATCAACATTTTTAATTCTTTTATTTCCTGACCTCTGTTTCTTTCTCCTTAATCTTCCCCAATGTCACTGGATGTTCTAGTTTTTGCTTTCTCTGCATGTGGCCTATAAATTTAGTTTGTTTTTTCCTGATTCTGCATATGATCTTCATTTTACTGTTTGCTGTTTTACTGTTTGCTTTTCTGTCCACGATACTTTGAGCATACATGCATGCATGCATGTATGCATGCATGCATGCATGCATGCATGCATGCATGCATGCATACATACATACATACATACATACATACATACATACATACATACATGTACATACATACATGTACATACATACATACATACATACATACATACATACATACATACATACATACATACATACATACATACATACATACATACATACATACATACATACATACATACATGTCAAGATCCAATTTTTTTTACTACTATGGTCTTTTCTGATTAATGATCTGATCATTTACATATCTAGCCATATAGCCATGTACCACAGCAGCATGGGCTCTACAGAACACTGCAGGACATAACAGCCACATGAACATGTTATCACAACACCTCTATGGCCACAGAACACTGCAGGACATAACAGCCACATGAACATGTTATCACAACACCTCTATGGCCAAAGATTCCATGATGGATGGTGAAAGCTGCACTGTGTCTTGCTAACACAGAGAGAAACCTCCATAAGAACAGATGAGTAATTGCCAGAGATCACATTATAACATGGAATGAGTCCATTAGTACAATGAGAAACTCCAGTAAGGAATTACGTCTGAGTGGCAGGATGAGTCCAGATTCACTCCTTCCTTCATGCAGGTCTGTTGTATTTACCCCTGCCATGTGATAACACAAAGATGACAGTGACGCTGGCTAACCTTATGACAGGAATTAGAAGCTACAACCTTGACAATGATGTCTCCTTTCAGACTTATTTCCCAAATAATTGAACCTATCTACTATTGACTACACATGCTAGCTTGCTTGAACACATGCTATTTAATTTTGGTGAAATTACCAGAAAAAAACTATTAAATTATTATTAACCGTATCCAGTAGAAATTCAGCAAAAGTAGTCTGGGTCTACATGCTATAACATAAGGCTAATAAAATTTTCGCAAGTTACCCAATCTAATGATCAAAGTCAATTCATTTGGTGATTTTAGTTATTTCATTAAACACACTGTGTATATTGCTTAAACAATTCACACACTACCAATCTGAACGTCAACAAACCTGGTTCACAATGAGCTAAATGAATTGAGGAGGGAGTTTGAAGCAGGAGGGTGGACAAGTATCCTGTTACTCTACCCTTGCCTCTTCAAGCCGTCCATCAGGGTTCACAACCAGAAAGACTAATGAGGTGGTGGTCAGTTCTGGTCATCTGCAGGTTTGGGGAGCTCTGTCTTTATGTCTTAGGACTGACTTGGGGAACTGGAGCATGATAGCACGCTCTAGTAGTGAAAACTGACCTTGAGTACCCAAAGGGATATTTCTCTGACCTTGGGTACCCCAGAGGGGCGTTTCTCTGGGCCTGACTTACTTGACTGACCATTGACATTAATTTTGGGAATACTCATTGCTTAGACTGAAACACTGATAAATCACAGTTCAACTTGTTATCCAATCATCAATTTATATGACATAAATCATATTAATGAAAAACGTCAGTGTCTTTTAATATGTTTTCTTTATCCAATGTGTATACTGCAATAAATAGTGATTGTTATTTATCATTGTTTGAGCTGCTGCTTAGACAAACAGTCAAACTGAGACCAATGGATGGTCAGAAGTGGTCTCTTAACACAGGAAATCCTCATACCTTTGTCTACCATCTAAATGTTTAACCTGTAATTATGTAGAGCATAATGTGAATTATTTATTGTTATTATTATTACAGCAAATGTATTACTATTAGGAACACAATACAACAGGTCTTTATAAAAACTAATTTGTAATACTCTGTTTTTAATGTTTATGTTGTTTATTAATTAAGCTTTGACCACTGGTCTTTTTGCTTTCTGGGGTTCTGAATGATGGGGCACTGATGGTGTGAGTTTTGCCCAGTGGGGTTATTAACCAGGATTCACCACCCTCTATACCTCTAAACCCTCTGAAATCGCTCCTACATTGCCTTGCCTAGCAATGTAGTTTTCTGTGTGCAGCCATCCCAAGTACCAACTTATTCTACAAGTAAAATCATCTCTTTCTGCCTAGAGGGTTATCTACTGAATATTAATTTTATTTCACCATACAACTGACATGTAAATAATATTTAAAATTATGCAAATACATTGTATTTCAAGTAAAAGAACACCCGCTTCTTATTTGAAGGTTATTTAATTATCAGTATTAAAATGTTATTTCCTCATTTCATTTGCACTTTTTCAAACTTTATTTTACATGTATGCATGCATACATTTGTGGTATGTGTGTGTGTGTGTGCGTGTATGCATGCATGCATGCATGCATGTGCGTGCATGCATGCATGTGAATCTTTGAAGTAATGTATTACAGGTGTATGCATGCATGCATTAATGCATGTATGTGCACATGATACACAGTGATTGCTATTTGCCTGGGCTTGTCTGTAGGTGATTGTTATCACTGTAGTGTAGACAATAAACTAGACAATTCTAAACTATTCTTCTCAGTTCAATCTGCAGTCTGTATTGAAGATGTCATCAAACATATCATGAATGTTGACACCATAATTGTCTGCTAGACAACTATTGTTCGTGTGGTTTGCATCAAGAGGTGTTCTACACAATTCCACTTAAACAAACTTTAATAACTGTAACATTCTACAACAAATATCGTAATACCACGAATAGACTTTATTTTAATATGCAATTTATTTGCATTTGATCCACAAAAGCATATTTGACCCCAGCCCTGACACAGGTGTTAGTCGGAAACATTCTTAACTGCTAATAAGTTAATACTGCAAAATGTAGAAGACTTGAAACACTGCCTGCCTGGTTAAATGAATATGCATAAATGCATGAAGGTGGACTGCATCCTGTGGGAAGTTGTGTTCACAAGTATGCAAGGTGTGCATCGCTGGAGGGAAGAGCCATTAACCAGGAGAGACACAGGCTGCCACAACAAGCTGGAGAACAATGGCCAGTGGGTGGAGCCAGCCCTGGGTCAGCCTGGGGTCAATGAAACACAGATGTCTGGCTGCAGGGACGCCACAATACACCCAATGTCACCTGTACATTCCAAGGGACACAACCACACAGATCTGTGTCAGACTCGGCTGTTAAAAGTCCTACCTCAATTAATTTAGCACATAGCGAATCAGGTTCGTTGATACTCATATCTGTAGTGACATGGAAAATTGTTTCATAAAACTTGTGAACAACTGTACACATTTCAACACACCTATGTGAACAAAATGGGTCAAAACACATCGTATTATGCAAGGATGATCTTTTTATATACATCAATTCTATTTTTTTATTATTTTGAAATAGTTTATAAAAAATGCTATTAATTTAATGCATGTTTGCATGTGCATGGGTTGTTACTTTAACTAAAAGAATTCACATTCAAGTGTTCATTAATTAATACTAATAATTATATAATATATGTTATAGTTATTTATTATTATTATTATCATAACATAATTGTTTCCAGAATCTTTCTGTCTGTATCAGTGTACGATACAGTGTACGAACATATATATTATGTATATGTGTAACTAAAACCAAGAACATATTATTAAACATTACCATATTTTTGATAATTTTGATGGATAAATAAATTGCATAAGTATTTATTGTAACAGCTTTATAATGCAAAGCATCATATTACACATGATGTTATATCTAGTAGCTAAGTTTAATTCCATAAACCAAACCATATAATATAGCTAGTGCAGTACTCAATAAAATTAGCATTGCTGAAGATTTAAAAAAAAAATTATTTAAATCAATTATATAAATTAGTGTTAGTTATGTCATATATTCACAACTAATACAAATGCACTGCATACCAATAATATGTTGATAATAAAATACCCGGGCAACCAATGTACGAATAAAGGTTTCAGCAAAATAATAAACTGGAAGTGGGTGAAAATAAATGCTTCTTATGTACCAAGTTACAAACTGTTTTGTGAATACATTAATTTATATGTCAGGTGGTTTCAAAACAAAAACCACCTTATAAATAAATGACAGTAAAGTACATTTTAATTAACCCTGGTCTTGAATGCTGAGCTAAGTAATAAGTATTCGATGATTAATGCTAAATTAAAAATAAAATTTTGAAGAAATGGCACACTTTTTAATATTAAATTCAGATAAGAGTGATACAATATATATGTCTTTTGGAGATATATCTAACAATACATTAATATAAAAAAAACATAAGCAGGACTATCTGCATGGAATCATCATGTAGGATAATTGGTTAGTGCTTCTTTAACAGATGTTTTAGTATAAACCTTGACACAATAGAGCGATGTCTGTATAATGTTCTGACCAACGTAAACTTAAGGTGCTGCAACATGAATGACGCTATCTTGTCACAGGAAGCTCATCTACATAAGAACACTACAAGACATGTTATCAAACCATGAGAAAAACTTGCACGAATAGCTCACCAGAACAACAATAGGAAAGGCAAGCTATGTCCATGCTCACTGTTGCAGAACTCTGGCCCTCTGGTCAACATATGATATCTTATTTATTATTGGGGCAGAAGACGCCTACGGTCCAATGGCAATGGGCTCAGCTTCGGGCATCATTAAATGTACGGCGGTAAACAAATAAAACGTACACACAAAACAGGTTCAATCACATTATTAGAGGAAAATGTACTATCATCTTACAATATAAGGTAAAGCAGTTATATCCCATCGTTCCCCACACACAAATATGTCATTTCAAGAGCTCCTTGACATACCACAATTATCCAGATGTTATGTAAAAATTATTCCACGCAGCATAAAACCAATTCGTGTGTATTCATATTTCCTGCAGGGTAGCGGCTGTTTGTTTATTATGAAACTGTATGTCAAATTTCCCTAGAAACGAGGCAATTGAGAAAAGCACAAATTACCACGAAACGGGTTCGTGCACACGACGAAGGCACTCGAGCTGCTGTCTCACCTGAACTGACACCTGTCATTTTGGACACTTCTCAATTCGCCGGGAACCGCTGACTTTTCCCTCACCCCGACTTCCTAGGAAAGTATGTTGTCCTTCCTTTCGAAAAATCATGTTTGGGCGATCAGGAGCGGTCAATAAATGCCATTTCAGTTCCCGAAATGACGCCCTTCCGACCAGGTAAACAAAACAACGCAGTACAAGCCCAGTCAAGCCGCGGATAAAAGTCCAGGGATAAGGGCCAGGGCTAAGCCTTTGCGGGAGAAATACGTAAGCATTGAGACGATGAACTTTGTCTAACTATAACATTTGTTATATATATATACTAATATTATTAGTAATAATTTTCAATATATTACTTGAATTAATATGTCCAAATGAAGCGTTACATTTTGTTCAGAAGGTTTAGCTTTACACTCAATTTTAACCAATGGGACCTATCCGTGTGATAAGGGCGTAGCCATTTTGGGAATTCCCGGATATGTCTATTTGCGCTCCTCTAAAATAATAATTCATCATGGAAACGGCAATGTAATTAGCTGCGACGGGGACCATAACTTTATAAAAAAAAACCGGTTACATTCGTTAGCTTAGATGCCTTAGAATGCTTTGGTAAGTTCAGCTTATGTATCACAGTAGGTTGATTATATTTACTACTTTATAATGCTTTTGCCGTTTAGATTCCATTTAATTCGTATAATTTAAGTCATCTATCAACCATGTTTGGCAGTATTTTCCCCGTCGGGAAGCATATGTCCCTTATTCACACGGGTTCAGAAACGCCCACTTAGCACTAGGTCAGTGTCCGTTAGCCGTCTCTTATCTCGCAAAGTCCTGAAATCAACGAAATGCCCCCGTTTACAACTGTTACCCGTTAGGTGGCACCACCGACCGGGTTAAATACACGGTGCCGTTGTTTACTAGTTGGGGAGATTGGGGCCAGTTGAAACACTTTAAAATAAAACGAAAATATTTTGAAACAGCAAATTACATGCAGTCATTAGCGTACATCTATCTGCCATATACAAAGCGACTGTTTCATGCTTAACATATATCCGATATATAAAGACTTTAATGAATACCTCTTTCCTATTTCAAATATCCGCATGCACGGGGTAAGTTGAAACCTGTAGGCGAAGGGGTTTGTTGACACACTTTTTATTATAATTGTATTAATACATATAATAATACATATTGTTTGATTGATGTATCCTGCTCAAATTTATATCTGGTACATGAAAGTCTGGATTAAAGCCATAAATATATATATATAGTAACTTGTACAACTTTGATTGATAAATTGATCAACTTAAATTTTACCAAATCTACAACACATGTGCAAATTGAACAAAATAGGCTGAAAACTTGTACAAAAAACATCGTTTTGACCTTTTTCTACCAGGTTTTGAGTGTGATACTAATAATTTTCCTTCCTGCAACTCACCAAACAAAACTGAATTTGGTAGACTCCCTGTTTTCCATCCTATATATGTGTCCAGCCCAGTGTATTTGGTAGACTCCCTGTTTTCCATCCTATATATGTGTCCAGTCCAGTGTATTTGGTAGACTCCCTGTTTTCCATCCTATATATGTGTCCAGTCCGGTGTATTTGGTAGACTCCCTGTTTTCCATCCTATATATGTGTCCAGTCCAGTGTATTTGGTAGACTCCCCGTTTTCCATCCTATATATGTGTCCAGCCCAGTGTATTTGGTAGACTCCCTGTTTTCCATCCTATATATGTGTCCAGCCCAGTGTATTTGGTAGACTCCCTGTTTTCCATCCTATATATGTGTCCAGTCCAGTGTATTTGGTAGACTCCCTGTTTTCCATCCTATATATGTGTCCAGCCCAGTGTATTTGGTAGACTCCCTGTTTTCCATCCTATATATGTGTCCAGTCCAGTGTATTTGGTAGACTCCCTGTTTTCCATCCTATATATGTGTCCAGTCCAGTGTATTTGGTAGACTCCCTGTTTTCCATCCTATATATGTGTCCAGTCCGGTGTATTTGGTAGACTCCCCGTTTTCCATCCTATATATGTGTCCAGTCCAGTGTATTTGGTAGACTCCCTGTTTTCCATCCTATATATGTGTCCAGCCCAGTGTATTTGGTAGACTCCCTGTTTTCCATCCTATATATGTGTCCAGCCCAGTGTATTTGGTAGACTCCCTGTTTTCCGTCCTATATATGTGTCCAGTCCAGTGTATTTGGTAGACTCCCTGTTTTCCATCCTATATATGTGTCCAGCCCAGTGTATTTGGTAGACTCCCTGTTTTCCATCCTATATATGTGTCCAGCCCAGTGTATTTGGTAGACTCCCTGTTTTCCGTCCTACATATGTGTCCAGTCCAGTGTATTTGGTAGACTCCCTGTTTTCCATCCTATATATGTGTCCAGTCCAGTGTATTTGGTAGACTCCCTGTTTTCCATCCTATATATGTGTCCAGTCCAGTGTATTTGGTAGACTCCCTGTTTTCCATCCTATATATGTGTCCAGCCCAGTGTATTTGGTAGACTCCCTGTTTTCCATCCTATATATGTGTCCAGTCCAGTGTATTTGATAGACTCCATGTTTTCCATCCTATATATGTGTCCAGCCCAGTGTATTTGGCGATGACATAGAATACTGATGAGCAGACAGAGACCTGTTCTAGCGAGAACTTCCTTATTTGTCACTTTGTCCTACCAGCAAATACCCAGGATTGTTCTGATGCATCGCATGTAGAACGATCTCATCTCAATCAAGGTGTATGTTGTATAGAACCCAAACTTTGTATTCTGCATTTGGTGCAAGCAGCTTGGCTTGGCTGGTCTACCTCTTGGCTCAAGATTGTCTTCTTGATACTAATCACTCTTGAGTCCAAATTCATTGCAGGCCTTGGCAAACTTGTCTAGCATAGTTTGGAGCAGTGTTGGCTAGAAGACATCATCATCTGCATACATGAGCTCTTTAATATAATAGTATACATGTGCTTTTTTGTCTTAGTTTTCGCCTGGATCAAGGCCCATCTTAAGAGCTTAGGATAGGGGGTTTAATTTAATTTCTAATTTTTTTGCTATTTTTGAGCTATAATGTGCAATCTTAAGTTAATAAACATAAAATGCACACACAATCAGTTTGGGGAGGGTCGGGATGATTTCTTTAAAAATTTTGCCATTAAAAAAGTTTCATAAAAGTAGGTTCATCCAAACCCTCAAACCCCCCTCTCCCCGGGGACGGGCCAATAGCTGCACACAACACTTTAACCATTCTTAACGTCAGCAGTGACTAACATTTTACTGGAGTTCAGTCACTCAGAGTCGGAATGATGTGATGCAAGAAGTGAAAGATAATCTTCTAGACGATCTTTGAAGATGGATTCACACACGCGGATTGTTTGCCCCAAAGTTTGCGTCAAAAGCCAGTATTGTGAGACATCCTGAAAAGACTTGGCTTTCACCATCGGTTAATGGTGGCAACAACATTTTTGTACTGCATTCAATTGATCTCACAACGCTTTGCACAACAGGGCTTCCCAGCAAATGACATAATAGTGTTGCCATGTTATTGCAACACGTAATCACATGGGGTCTGGAATGTATAATGTCATCCGCCATTAACAAACAATCTACACGTGACCGTGATGCCACATAACGATGACCTTATGCAGGTAGAGTAGTGTGGGGAAAGGCACACTCCTTTCTATTTCAGCAGATCCAACTATTAATGCAGTTATCTCCTGATAAACCAATGCAACACAAAACCAAACCAATTTCAGCATGTTCAATTTAAGGAGACGAAACATGCCCAGTAAGTAATACCAATTTGATTTTTTAGCCATATTATTGTAACAAATTTGACATGATAACACACTTTTACTATTTCTAGACAAAAGAAGGTTTGTGAATTGTACCGACCATTCAGTTTAAATCAACACCAGTCCGAATGAAGTTGTTATGATATCACAGATCGGGAGTTTACATTAACCCCAGCCCAGATAGGGATGCTATGCTTTGCTGAGGACGTTATGACTAACACTAGTGTTGGGAATATGTAAATTTTTATTGAACGAACATATCTAATCGATCGATCATTGAAATTAATCAATATATTTGATAAATATCACTGTTTCTATTATTCTATTTAAGTATTTCTGTAAAAAATGTATGTATCAATTAAAGAGAAACAAAACAATTTGTTTTTGTATTATTTGCTGTGTCCCCATGTTGAGGTATGTACATAGATCAACATGCATGGTTTGCTCGCTTGCTAGACCCAGCTGACTGGCTGTGGTGCTGTGTTAAACAGACTCACGGTCAATCCTTTCTTATTCGTCATTTAGTTCGTTCCCTGCCACCTCTTGAACCAGTGAGGAGATTCAAGGAAGTGACTTTATTCCTTCCATTCTATGTACAACTTCATTGACAGCATTATCAACAGAGTTAATATGAAGGCTTTCATTGGTCAGTAACTGGGAGAAGGGGGCAGCATGGCCAATCATAAGTCTTCTTTCTTCCTGCCATTTTCGACAGGGAATTGTAATGCAAAATTAATATAAATGATCGATCACATAAGGTTGTGATCGATTCCTTGATCGCAAGCATGATCCAAAGTCGTGGATGAATAGATTAATCGGAACAGCACTAACTAACACTGCCTTTGTTGTTAACAGTTAAATATTGCACTACCAAAACTAAACTGGGTAGTGCAAGGAGTCGAAAGCTCTTGCCTTTTCTCCTGTGCAACGGGGCTAGTATCTATAACACAAAGTAGTTTGTGACTGAATATTCCCTCATATCTCTGTCAGTTTCGCACATATGGTGCTGAAATTTTATATGCGTGCCCGGGGTGCCTTGGATATGGTTCGTACATTAAAAAAAATGAAAATTCCCCAGGAGTGGACTTTTGACGTAGATTACGTAACTCATAACAATAGTACGTACAATTGTTAGCAACGAGTATGGTCATAATGGCATTTGGTTGTGAGTAAATGCTTAATTATATTACATTACAATAAGTTAAATATATATATATATATATAAAATAATATATCTGCTCCCCCACAGTCCAACCACATGAGATCTGACCCCGCAGTCCAACCACATGAGATCCGACCCCACAGTCCAACCATCTGTGATCCAACCGCTGGGGAGCTGCTCTCGATGATCCAACCATCAGGTAGCCATTCTCAATGGTCTAGCCACTGGGGAGCTGCTCTCAATGGTATGACCTCTGGGGAGCTGCACTCGACAGTAAGGTCACAAAGGAGCCACTCTTGGTGGTAGATCACCATGAGGCCGTTCTCGATGGTAGGGCCACGGGGGAGCCGCTCTCGACGGTCCAACCATCGAGCAGCCATTCTTGACTGTCCAGCCACCGGAGAGCAGTTCTCAAAGGTTGGGCTACCAGGGAACCGCTCTCGGCAGCATGGCCACCTAGGAACCGCTCTCAAATGCATGTTGGAATTATGCCAAAAAGATTATGCTAAACAGCTGCTGGATCTGATGTCTCAAAGTTGGACAGTTCCTTGCATATTGGAGTGGAAAGATTTTATTAACTCCAAAAGCTTGGCGGGGCAGCCTATTTTGGCTAGTAGCATATGGGGGGAAGGAAGCTTAGTCACCCATTAGTAGTAGTGGCGCAATAGGTTACATATGGGAAAAATCAAACAAATAAGCCAAAAGAGGCCATGGCCTAATGAACCCCCACATTCGCCATGAGCAATGGTTGATGCTGTTCATGGGCCTTCTCAGTGATCTGATGCACAGTGAACATCATGTCCATGTCCAGGTCCCCATACCCACATTGGGTATCGGGATATAGTGCTTTGCCACTGACACTCAAGAGTGATATACCACGGTAGTTATCACTTAGTGTTCTGTCACATTTGTTCTTGTGCAGTGTGTTACAACACACAAGTTTTGTGGCACGATCTTCTTTCCCTAGCTACCCTCCTGTCTCCCTCCCACTGTCCCTCCCTCCCACTCTCCCTCCCACTGTTCGACTCCTTCCCACTGTCCCTCCCACTCCTCCCCCTCCCACTCCCCCTCAGCTGTGGTCCAAATCACTGGGGTATGTACTGGTCTCATGGAAGTCTTTATGAAGAGATCAAGTTGGTGTTGTGTCTTTGAGCTTGGGTGCAGTGAAACTTTTGCAACAAGGTTTCATGTTGAGTGCTAATAGCCTTTGGCCAATAGGTGTTTACTTTGCCTATATACCAATTAAAGTGATGTCCAAACATGGTGATCGGCACCAACTCTTGCCTTCATATCACCAAGTACAATTTTCTTATCTTTGACACAGTTGGTATCAAGACTATGTGATGTCATGTAGGTGATAGTAGAATGTTTGACTGTTCTGAGATATCCTGGAGGGCATAGCCACAACAGTTATTGCAGTGTGTGTGGTGTATAAATGTAGTGCATCAGCATATTTGCTAGCCGGCCATCCCCCAATGGTGGCAGCTGTGCAGGATTGGTGCGTTCGTAACCGTATGTGACCCTCATTTGCCCATTTGCCTGTGATGTAGTGTCATCAAATACTTAGCTACACAGCTGCTGGCTTTAGATGACGTACGGTCCAACATTCAGCAAGCCTACCCAGGAAGCATTACCTAATATTTTACATAAATGGCACCAACTATGAGTTGCCGTAGCAGGCAAAAAGATGATGAAATGGTGAAACTGTCAAGTCTGCGCGACCGTTAGTCGAGTCTGCACGACCACTGGTCTAGTCTGCACGAGAGCCTGTTGAAATGGCACATGAGCCTGTTGAAAAAGTGGCTAAACGTTACCATAACACAGTAATTTATATTTCATATATTTTCATGAACCATTCACAAAGTCATTCTCACAGACGACAATAAACGAATGGCAAATCATCTACAGATTTGTGTAAATGTTAGCAGCTTGAATATGTTTAAAAACAGAATTGACAATAGTTAAATCTCGTGAGAAAACAATGTCATAAGATAACCTACAGAATACGTGAACGGTTTGTGTGTGATAGGTCCTGGGTTCAACCCGTGGTATGTCCCATTTATATTTTTCTCCTTTAATGTTCCAATTAGTATTATATTTAGTGCAATATTCGCTTTTGTTTAATTTTAATGATTGGCAGTGTATGGTACTAATTATTTGTGAGTGTGGCTTAGTAGTGACTAAACTGGTGCAACTGGTCAACTTTTTTACTCTTTTCTCGCCGTCTTTACCTTTTTGTATTGGTGCCAAAACAATACAAATCGGACATACCGCAGGTTGAACCCGGGCCCTTTCACATGCAAAACAACACTCTACCATTATGCTACAACCATGTAAAGTTGCAGGTAACTTTTAGCCACTTTTATCTGGATAGTATATTATATTATGTTTTTTGCGGCACTACTCTGTTGCTCCTCGTCCAACAACACTGTTTTCAGTGGTAACCAAACTTGATCTCTCTCACAGACTCAATCGCTCTCACAGACTCGACCAGAGGTTGCACAGACTTGACAGGGTTTTGCCGTTTCAGCATTCTTTTGTCCTAAGACATTCCGCTACAAAGACATTCTGCTGTGGCGCCTCATAACCAATTCCAGTTGCTACCCTCTGGTGATTAGCAATTTTATTCTCACTCCTGAACTGGATTCATAAAAACAGTTAGTTATTATATACCAGTCTCTACTAACCACCTGTGGGCAATAGAGAATCCCTCATCAACATGTCTAAAACACTGATGTCACCAAACCACCTGTGGGCAATAGAGAATCCCTCGTCAACATGTCTAAAACACTGATGTCACCAAACCACCTGTGAGCAATAGAGAATCCCTCGTCTATATGTCTAAAACACTGAAGTCACCAAACCACCTGTGGGCAGTAGAGAATCCCTAGTCAACATGTCTAAAACACTGATGTCACCAAACCACCTGCGGGCAATAGAGAATCCGTCGTCAGCATGTCTAAAACACTGATGTCACCAAATCACCTGTGGGCAATAGAGAATCCGTCGTCTACATGTCTAAAACACTGATGTCACCAAACCACCTGTGGGCAATAGAGAATCCGTCGTCAGCATGTCTAAAACACTGATGTCACCAAACCACATGTGGGCAATGGAGAATCCCTAGTCAGCATGTCTAAAACACTGATGTCACCAAACCACCTGTGGGCAATAGAGAATCCCTCATCAACATGTTTAAAACACTGATGTCACCAAACCACCTGTGGGCAATAGAGAATCCCTCGCCTACATGTCTAAAACACTGATGTCACCAAACCACCTGTGGGCAATAGAGAATCCCTCGTCAACATGTCTAAAACACTGATGTCACCAAACCACCTGTGGGCAATAGAGAATCCCTCGTCTACATGTCTAAAACACTGATGTCACCAAACCACCTGTGGGCAATAGAGAATCCCTCGTCAACATGTCTAAAACACTGATGTCACCAAACCACCTGTGGGCAATAGAGAATCCCTCGTCAACATGTCTAAAACACTGATGTCACCAAACCACCTGTGAGCAATAGAGAATCCCTCGTCTATATGTCTAAAACACTGAAGTCACCAAACCACCTGTGGGCAGTAGAGAATCCCTAGTCAACATGTCTAAAACACTGATGTCACCAAACCACCTGCGGGCAATAGAGAATCCGTCGTCAGCATGTCTAAAACACTGATGTCACCAAATCACCTGTGGGCAATAGAGAATCCCTCGTCTACATGTCTAAAACACTGATGTCACCAAACCACCTGCGGGCAATAGAGAATCCGTCGTCAGCATGTCTAAAACACTGATGTCACCAAATCACCTGTGGGCAATAGAGAATCCCTCGTCTACATGTCTAAAACACTGATGTCACCAAACCACCTGTGGGCAATAGACAATCCGTCGTCAGCATGTCTAAAACACTGATGTCACCAAATCACCTGTGGGCAATAGAGAATCCGTCGTCTACATGTCTAAAACACTGATGTCACCAAACCACCTGTGGGCAATAGAGAATCCGTCGTCAGCATGTCTAAAACACTGATGTCACCAAACCACATGTGGGCAATGGAGAATCCCTAGTCAGCATGTCTAAAACACTGATGTCACCAAACCACCTGTGGGCAATAGAGAATCCCTTATCAATATGTCTAAAACACTGATGTCACCAAACCACCTGTGGGCAATAGAGAATCCCTCGTCTACATGTCTAAAACACTGATGTCACCAAACCACCTGTGGGCAATAGAGAATCCCTTATCAATATGTCTAAAACACTGATGTCACCAAACCACCTGTGGGCAATAGAGAATCCCTCGTCTACATGTCTAAAACACTGATGTCACCAAACCACCTGTGGGCAACAGAGAATCCCTAGTCAACATGTTTAACACACTGATGTCACCAAACCACCTGTGGGCAATAGAGAATCCCTAGTCAACATGTCTAAAACACTGATGTCACCAAACCACCTGTGGGCAATAGAGAATCCCTAAACAACATGTTTAAAACACTGATGTCACCAAACCACCTGTGGGCAATAGAGAATCCCTAGTCAACATGTCTAAAACACTGATGTCACCAAACCACCTGTGGGCAATAGAGAATCCCTAAACAACATGTCTAAAACACTGATGTCACCAAACCACCTGTGGGCAATAGAGAATCCCTAGTCAACATGTCTAAAACACTGATGTCACCAAACCACCTGTGGGCAATACAGAATCCCTAGTCAACATGTCTAAAACACTGATGTCACAAAACAACCTGTGGGCAATAGAGAATCCGTTGTCAGCATGTGTAAAACACTGATGTCACCAAACCACCTGTGGGCAATAGAGAATCCCTAGTCAACATGTTTAAAACACTGATGTCACAAAACAACCTGTGGGCAATAGAGAATCCGTTGTCAGCATGTGTAAAACACTGATGTCACCAAACCACCTGTGGGCAATAGAGAATCCCTAGTCAACATGTTTAAAACACTGATGTCACAAAACAACCTGTGGGCAATAGAGAATCCCTTGTCAACATGTCTAAAACACTGATGTCACCAAACCACCTGTGGGCAATAGAGAATCTCTCGTCAACATGTCTAAAACACTGACGTCACCAAACCACCTGTAGGCAATAGAGAATCCCTTGTCAACATGTCTAAAACACTGATGTCACCAAACCACCTGTGGGCAATAGAGAATCTCTCGTCAACATGTCTAAAACACTGACGTCACCAAACCACCTGTAGGCAATAGAGAATCCCTTGTCAACATGTCTAAAACACTGATGTCACCAAACCACCTGTGGGCAATAGAGAATCTCTCGTCAACATGTCTAAAACACTGACGTCACCAAACCACCTGTAGGCAATAGAGAATCCCTTGTCAACATGTCTAAAACACTGATGTCACCAAACCACCTGTGGGCAATAGAGAATCTCTCGTCAACATGTCTAAAACACTGACGTCACCAAACCACCTGTAGGCAATAGAGAATCCGTTGTCAACATGTCTAAAACACTGATGTCACCAAACCACCTGTGGGCAATAGAGAATCTCTCGTCAACATGTCTAAAACACTGACGTCACCAAACCACCTGTAGGCAATAGAGAATCCCTTGTCAACATGTCTAAAACACTGATGTCACCAAACCACCCTAGTCAACATGTCTAAAACATTGATGTCACCAAGCAGCAAACAGAATAATATCTTACCAAAATAATAATGATATGAAAGGAGAAAATATTATAGTTTGGTAAGAGTGAATCACAAACCCAGTAGTGATGATCTCGGAATACTGATGTACATACACAAAATAGGTTTGATGGGGCAAGGGGAATAGTGGCTGTTTTGCTTAGCAGTGTATGTCAGTGGATTTTTCAAAAAACATTGTTTGTTTTCCTATCATAGTTCATAAGGGAGCTGACTGTGTGTATTTGTACACCCGTAATTACTAGCGTTATTAGGGACCTACATGTAATCATCTAATACCAGAAAAGACGTACGTGTAAGGCCTGTTTCGTGTATACCGTCTATCGGTTAAACCATATTTAATAAGTGTCTACATGTCGTAATAGTTTTTGAAGTTGTTGACATCATTTTGGTTTGCATGCATTCATTTTCGGTTCCCATTTCGCGGAATAAGACTGGCGATTCTTTCGCGCATAACTGTTATAAAATAAAAGTAAATAAGACAGCACATTTTATTTTCTTGAGTGCCACGATCTTCTGTGAAAACTGTTGCATTTGTGTGTCCCACCACGGTAAACTTTTCCTTGTTTATAATGTAGCAAACAATGTCAATAATTGTTTTCTAAAGTGGTGATAAAATATATGTCATAAACTGTATTGGTTATAAACGCAAATTTAGCAACATCACATCCTTTCACCCACATAGTTTCAATGGTTATGAGGAAAGAAATGCAGGAAGAGAAAGAGGTGGCATGAAAAGAAGGGGTGCATGAAGAGGAAGCGGTGCAAAAAGAGGGCAGAATGCACCGAGAGGAATGGGTGGCAGGAGGCGTCGACGGGGTAGTGCAAGTCTAGTTAGGAAACTGAGAAGCCAGAAAAAGGAGAGATTACAGGTAAAATTGTGTTTATATGGAATTACACGATTATTGTAAAAAAAAATGCAGCTGATAAAGGTCTCTGTATTATTGTTTAGCCTCACTTGTGGTATTTTCATACATGCAATAAACCTCAGTGACATAAATTATATCAAATTAATTATGAAGTGTAATAACTGAAAATGATATGTACCCAGTACAATTGAATTTTACTTCATTACCCTAATTAACCATAATTAAGGATTTAATTCATTAGCATAACATATTACAAGTACATCTAACAAGGTGGGAGAAAGATGCTTTAAAATTATTAAATGAAGTTAAGTGTCATTATGTTGAATGAATTGTACAGTATTACTGTGACATGGATCTAGCACAATGCATTCTATATGCACCGTTATACATAATTATGAACTTTGTGTCATCTACATGACACCTATTTGATAAATATCTACGCGATAGATGTAGCCAGATTACATTGACTGAACTTAAGCTGTCTGTATTGTACAAAGGTTAAGGGAGATGGAGATATTTACATGATGTGGACCCCTGCATGACATTAATTTGTTATTTTAACAACACTACATGACATCTGTATGTCACATAGATGACAAATGCATATTTGATAATATAATTACAGCCCCAATCACTCAGTGATAGGTAGTAATATTATTAGTCAATATAATTATGCAGGAAATACAGGAAACAATATGTAGAATAGTTGTCACATAGTTTACAAACAATTAAAACACTTTTATTATAATATACATACAACATCAATGGTGATGATTTCATGTGTTGATCAACATTTAAAGTTCTGAGCCAAATATTATAGACAATAATAAGTGCATATAGTATCCCTGCAACCCTTTGCAACAGCAGCAATACATGTGTGTCGTGTACGTGAAAGAATATGCAGATATGCCAAGTGTACCACTTTGGCAGTAGAACAGCTTTTTCAGCATTTTTACAACCTGCTTTCAAGCCAAAATGTACTAGCAACAAAATGTAATAGCAAACCGGAAAAAAAATATGTTTACTCACTTTTAATCCAGATGTACCATTTTTAGAACAATTTTACATCATGTAAATGACATCAGTGCCTTGACTGAGCAGGAGGGAAAGGGCTGCTTCTGCAGATGGCCGAGAGGGAGCCAGGCCTCTTATTCGATATTATGAGGCAAAATACACCAAGAACAGTGGGAAGTGCGGTTGCTCCAAATTGGTCATTGTCAAGAAATGACCAGCGATGTCGAACGATTATGCTGCAACATGCAGCCTGACAAATGTTTCAGCCTTCGACCTGTATGTAATACAAGGTGTGTGGCAGCGGTCTCAATCTCCTAACCACCTGTTTTTGGGGCCAACTTCCCACCTCCCACCATTTTTTAGAGTCAATCTCCTATCCAATCTACCACCTCCCACCATTTTTTTTAGATTTAACCTCTCAGCAATTTTTCAGACCAACCTCGCACTTTCTGCCACCCCAATTACTTGTGTACTGTAGTGAACATCATTTTCTGAAGTTACATATTTCTTGTGTCTCGATTTTAAATTCACATAATGATAATTAACCCGTGATGAAAAATAATGATTATCATGCCATCAGGTTATTTAATTATGTTGTCACCATTTAGGAGGAAATACCAGATTCCATGAGTTTCTCCAGGCTTTTTGATGTTTCATTTAGTTTCACCGTGGAGTATACATAGCAGGAGACACTGACAGTCAGTCACTGCTGAATGCCTAAAATTTCATTTGAAGCATACTTTTAATTAAATTTCCTACACAACTTTTTTGTACACTACACAAGTCTACGATGACATGCTCCACAGGCTTGCCATTGAAGCCATTCACTCACTGGTGATCAAGTAATGGATAAGGGTTACACACTTACAGCAGTGGACCAACATGAATACTGACCAGCTAAGCAGATTGTCTTCAACATTTGTATCACTAAATCTAAATCAATCATTGCAGCTGCCTGCCCTTTCATGCTGGACAATGCTTGAACAAACACAAACACCTTATTATACCAACTTCCTTACAGAATGTACATCATTGCCTCTAACCAACTGATCTCATTAAGAACTACTGAACAAATATAATCAGCTGTCCACGAAGCAACAACAGAACAGTATGGGATAACCAGACTGTGTTACATCAGCAGACAACTGTCAAGCATCACTCTTTCTTTGTTTGCGTTTTGTTAAGCTGTCATGTCTACTACAAAGTTTTCCATACTGCAACATGGTTTGATATGTGATTGGTAATGAAAATGATAACGAAGAATTATAAATTATACACATACCTAGTGACAAGATGATAATAAAAATTATAACAAACACATTATACTGACCCTGTTTAATAGCATTATGTCTCTGGCACAGAATATACTGTTGAGTGTTTGACCTATATCTTACTTTCATATCAACATTATTTGCAACTGTTACAACAAATCAGACCTACAGTGAATATAATATTCTCATAATATAATATATGTGGCATCTTGTGGCAGTACAATTATTATGTACATATGTATGTATTCATGTAACCACACATGCATAATCACCTGTCATTTTATGCAAACAGTACAGTTAAAATGCCTAAAATTTAATGATAATTATATATTTTCTACAGGAAATGGATTTACTGGTACTCAACCCTACAGTATTGACAATGGTGGGACGTTACGGAGCTGACGTGTTTGGTGTGTCAGCACGAGGGGACAATGATTGCAGTTTGTTCTGTGGCGACATGGCAAGCTGGGAATAGGTAACCACCGTGTTATACTAAGCTGTTGTGTGTGGCAAATTATCCAGACATTTCCAAGTGAAAATGGACAATACACTGGGTTCAAAGTTCATAGATTAGGTTAAGTCATTACTTGTTAAACATGAATGCACATTCATACGCTTTGTGAAAAATTATCCAGACACATTATAAAGTTACCCATGACAGTTTTGAAACAACAGTGCTTTCATAAAAATTTTACTTTTGAATTGTTTGATATTACACAACAAATACACAGGTTAAATGGCACGTTGGTTACCTGTTCCTACCTTGCTTCTCTCCGTTACATTGGGAACTAATGTCAACGACACGGTTAAGTCTTTGTAAATCGAGTACGATGCCTGGCAACTAGCTCAGATGTTGATGGAGCAGGCACTGTTGCGATGTTGGGTGCAATGTTTCTGGGATTGTCAGGCTTGATGCCACGCTTCCTGGCTTTGGGCAATTCATCCTCTATGCAGGCACAGATGATTGTCTCCTCCAGGCTGACAATGTACTCATAATGTTTCAGTTGCCGCTCTGGCACAATTGTCCAGTTTTTCCCTCTTTTGTTGAATACCTTGTGGTAACTGTAAATTAACAAACAAACTTAATGATGTGTTATACAACAATTAATAACTCTTGTTAGGCAGGATGGCATTTGCAAGACATTCTCCATTCCACATGCTGGTGCTATGTACTGTTTCAACGTAAATAGCTAAATGATTTAACACAAATGTAATGTTATTGAAAATACTGGATATGAATGCACATGCATAACATGATATGCACATGCTGTTTTTATTTTGCACTGTATTACTGGTTGTGTATTGTAATGCAATAAACCTCCCATTGGAAATATTAACATATGTGAATGATGTTTCTTTCTTTGTGTAAACAGTCATCTGAAACATTGTTTTAATCACTGTGTAGTCTTCTTTACAAAATACTAACTAACCCAAGGGGCTAAGTAGAAACATAATCTCTGATAATCGCTATTTGTGCTGTAACGGAATGTCATTATTGTTGTGTCTAACAACAATGTATACAAGTTATGCTTACACAGTGTGCCCTTCGCTGTTTGTCTTCAGTGGCAAATCTTTGTGTTTCTTCTATTGCTGCGAGGAAATTTCATGCCCGATACACTGGGAAGCTGCAATAGATAAGTTTTAACTGTTATGTTTCATAAGCATGATCCAGTTGCCAACTCCACCGCTGGTGGACTTTGGAGCACGCAGCTAAGTTTGTTATCAAGATGGACACCTAGGTATTTGTACTGACTGATCTGGGCAATTTCTTCACCATGAATAACAACAGGCAAGTGATCGGCAACAATACATTTAGCATCAAAAATCATCTCTTGAGTCTTACTAACATTGAGTTTGAGGTGGTTGTTGTCACACCAATGTACAAAGCTTTCAATTTCAGAAGTGGACATACTGATGTCAGAATCAGCATGTAACAGTCTAAGAATAGCCGAATCATCAGAACATTTTATTATGTAGTTGTTAGTACTGCTGCTGGTACAATCATTTGTATATAGAAAGTACAAAATCGGCAAACTGACACAACCTTGGGGTGCACTGATATTTCTTACCACAGTTTAGGAAAGAGTCTGATTTACTTTAACAAGCTGCACTATGCCTGTTAGAAAAGAATGATACCACTTGATGATTATATGGATTGACATTCATTTGTTTCAGCTTACTGAGCAGGGTGTGAGGTTGGATAAGGTTGAACGCCAAGCTAAAGCTGTTAACAATAGTCTAGCATAAGCCATGGGCTTGTTTAAGTGTTTCAAAATTAAATGGACAACAGTGTTGACAGCATCATATGTTCCTCTGCCCTGCCTGTAGGCATATTGGAATGGGTCAAGATAGTCCTGAACGTCTAACCTCAATTTACAAGCCACTAAGCATTCCAAACATTTCATGACAATTGATGTAAGTTCAACAGGTCTGTAATCATTGTTTTCTTTTGGGCAAATTATCTTTGGTACAGAAGTAATATATGAGGTTTTCCATGTATTGGAACCATGTGGCTATCGACCGAAAGTTGGAATATGGGTTATATGGGGCACCAAGCCGGTGCCAGCTCCTCAGAAAATGTTTTCAATAAAAAAGTTGGAATCAGGACCAGTTGCTTTTCTACTACATACATGTTGGAAGACTTTAGTAACAACATCTACATCAATTTCAAGCCTATCGGCATTACTGACAAACACATCACTGAGCACAGAATCACATCTACTGGAAGAGTCCTGAGTATCAAAACGTCTGTAAAAATCATTCATTTCATCAGCAAAAGCCTGTTCATTTGCATATCTAGTTCTTTGCATTTATAATACAAGTTGAAATACTAAAACAAAACAAACAATAAATAAACACTTTTTCAGATCACCAAAGTGTTTGGTCAACTTTACTCTTTTGTTACTGACACACAGAAAAACCACTTTCAAAGCTGACTCAACCACTTGTCTAAGCCAGCTAAACGCCATGTCTAAACCAGAGTGGGTTGACGGCTCCAGTGATATGTTTATTTAATCAATAAATATTATCACTTAATATTGTGTCAAAATATAATTATTTTTTTAAATCATAAACATTTATTGTGCTCAAGTATCAGTGAAAATGTGCAAGAATGTACTTTTGTATTTAATATATGGTATTTGAATAACACAATGTTGTTACTATATTTCTCTGTGACTTTCTTAGGCAATTTTGTGACTTTATTTTCATTACTTTTTTCATGTAGCTTTATTTCCACTCACTATCCCTACATGTATATCAATATAGACAAATATTTAGTTGCATCTGTAACATACCTTAACCTTTCATTAAATAACTATTTTATTTGCATATTTCATGCCCCATGTTACAGTGGCCTACTTTCCATTTAGTGATGTGCCCATCAAATTGACGTTGGATGGTAGCAATGTGCATGTAATGGGTTGTCCATAGTACAATCAAATAATTTATTTCCTAAATATGTGGTGAGTACCCATAATTGATAATGTTTATACTGTTTATATTCTATACTGTAGTTAACGTTTATATAGTATATAAAATATTATTCACTTTGATTACCAGTTGCTTTCTGGATATTTTTTGGGTCAAATGCTGGTTTTTGTCTAACATAGTTATATGAACATCTGTCCACTTGCACAATTCACACCAGGAGGGCTGGTATATTACTGCCAGTCTGGGATGGTTTTACATTACAACCCACTTGGGTGCATTATGTTTAACAATGAGACAATAGATGTGTCAATGAGGCAGGGCAATACACAACACACAACACCATAGAACCTGATAACAGATTGGACTGATGCTTATCTGTGTGCACTGATGGGACAGTTGTGACTCACTGAAGCTTCCAGTGTTGTTACAACAATGATTGCCTTTTAACTTAAAACAACCATTCTTCCATAACCGTTCTTCTTTCCACATTTTTAGATGATCATTTACGTGTATTTTCATATTATGATGTAACGTTTTCAATTTGCTACATTTCAATGGGCCAATTCTTTCCCACCATAATTTATCCAAGCAAAAGCATGAAATTCTTCTTCTTTGCTGTCCATCGTTTTCGATGATGACATCAATGAAGGGGGGTATCCTAGTGCTTTGCTCTTCGGTGAGAATTTAAGCCTATTTGTACCACAAAACCTCTGCCGCAGTCATCGCAGAAGACGGTAGGTATAGAAGCACCTAGAAGGCCGTGCTGACTATTGTGCTCATGTTGATATTTTTTAGTTAACTTTTCTTCTATATGGATCTTTCCCTGATGTAGGGCCCGCCTCCACTTTTGTCTCTCATGCACAATAGGTTCCCAGGCATTTACAGGGATGTGTGTTGTTTTGAGATGTCTTTTTAGCACATCTTTGTATCTCAAACGTTGTCCACCTCGAGGCCACACTTAAATGCCTTGCATTTCTTGGACAATGACAAATGTACGTAATTTCATTGAAGTGGGTACCAATGTTTTGCTGACATATTAGACATAGAATAACCGGCAAGATAAACTGTGCATAGCCTTGGTGCCTGACAACTACTTAGTGTACATTATTCATCAGGCATTTTGTATTTTCACAAAATGTGAATCCGAAAAGTGGAGGGTAGAAGGGAGTGGAGAAGAAGAAGACCGAGACTGAGATGGGAGGACTGCGTGAAGAGAGATTTAGTGGGAGGGGAATGGAGAATGAGGGTGAAGGATAGGGCGGAGTGGAGACAATTGGTGGAGACGGTAGTAAAACGGGACTAGTTATGAAGAAGGGGGAAAATAAGTCATCAACCAGTATCGGTGCCAGCCTCACCCAGACTACAGGGAAAAAAAGGAGAGCAACAACAATAACTAGTCTAAGCACATGGGTGAGTTTTTGCTACACTAAGCCTATGCCATGGAGATTATCAACATGCCACATATGCAACATGCAGGCACTATATTTTAGGTGGGTGTGTGCGTGCGCACGGCTACAACAAATCAAATGGTGTCCTTGACCAGACCTGAGGCGGAAGTACTCGGTACTCGAGTAAATTTTTGAAAATACTCGTACTCATATAACTTATGTGTCAGGTACTCGTATTCATACTCAATGTACGCAGAATTTATGAGTACATCTGTGTCCTTTTCAATATAAACTAAACTATGTGAAAACTAATTTATTTGTAATTAACAAAATTAAACTTTCCTGAAGTATTTCAATGTTCAATTATTTTTTTAAATACTTTGTTTTTTCTGATTGATTACTCCCCTTTGGCTTGGGCCTTGCCATTCCTGCACATAGCACACCCCTTTTTCCAATATTATATAGCCATGACTGATACCAAAAAAGAAAACATACAACAACTTTTCCCAGTAAGAAACACCCTGTTAAGCAAACAATTGTTTAATTTAATTTATATTGTTGTAGCCTGTCGGGTTGCGTCGGTAGGATCGTAACGTTAACTGGTGTTAAACCTGAATTGTGTGAAGGCACCACATGCGACATAGCCATAGCCTAAGGCCGGGGCTCCGGGTATCGATCCGATGCCGATACTCGCGCTAGGCCTAGCCCTAGGATAGTAATAATAAGAAAATGTACTAACGTGTCGACTAGAATGTCTGCCACTTCACTGTCGTTTATTTTTAAGACAGTCTTCAGGCGATCCCAACGTCCCTTTTGGTTTTTCAATGTCACTTGTGTTGCCAATTTTGCTTTATCCAACTCCTTTTTCCTCCTCGTCGTCGCGGAACGCAACGGTGCACGCACAACCCGCCTGTCACTGTCAGCCATGTTGCCTGAATGTCAACAAACTCTGAGCAAGTCGCCGGTGCGCGCGCGTCAATCCCCGATCACGTGATGCATCTCATTAACGTTCGGCAAAGCAAGCTTAGCTTAGCTCCGCCCCTGTGGTTTCGCTCCATAAATACTATTCGATACTTTTCGTAACGAAACAGTAAAAATGCAAACATATGTATTTGGCTTATTAAACGCATTTTGGCGGGCAGCATCATTTACAAATGTTTATTCTAGTACCAAGAACATTATATTATTAAATCAGCAACAAATACAGTACCTTTAAAAACAAACTATTACATTGATGTAGCAGGGTGGTCTGAAATTAAATGACATCAGTTTCATGTAGTATCGAACATAAATGTTGTTGAGACTATCCCTAAATGAGGTAATGCATACGAAATATCAAGTCAACGTCATGTAAGAAACAATTATTTTATTTCTTATGTTAATTTGATGAACTATTTGTTTTAACTCTACTACTCTGTGAGAACTTAACTTTTAACAAAGACATGCAACACAACAACATTTGGACAATGTCATAATGTTATTTTATTAATTAGTATTGCTAATGTTGACATGTAGAACCTGGTCAACATTTTAATTCTGCTACTTTGAGTTGCAGCACAGTATTACTGTACACGGAGAAGCATATTTTATACAAGTAAGCGGACCACACACAGCCAGTCTGCCCAACGATCTAATGCCTAGACACACATACACACACCCAGTTTGCCCAACGATCTAGTGCCTAGACACACACACACAACCACAGCATATGTTCCCTTACTGTATTTGACACCTACTGCATGAATGTGCATAAAACAGTCATATTACTTGGTGAAGCAACTTAATACAGCTTATTATAGTGTATCAGTAGCTTAGTATTACTGAATAATCACTACCTTTACCTCGATCAGTGTCAAATTAAGGTGCTCACCTTACTGAAAATATAAAGGAAGCAAGCTGTTTACTGCGACTACCTGCTGCACCTCCTATAATATTAGCAACTAAAACTTGGCTGGCTAAGTCTGTGCTGCACTTTGCCAATTAAAGCAGCATATACATACATTCACAAGTAAATCCATTCTTGTAAGATACATGAAGCATTCCAACTTCACTTTCACAACAAAGTAGCTTCACAAGTCTCGAAGAGGCTGTCTGACTACAGCTAATAGTAAAATGGCATTTGATGGCACTATAATACACAACAGTAATTCAAATATACAACAGTGATCCGATGCTTGTGACATCACATCATGCAACTGATTTTTAGTTTTAAGCAATATCTGTCACTTGAATTATTATCCCCTCTAATTTTCAGGGTCCATACTCTCGAAAGTTGCAAACATCATACATAAACAAAATTTTTTAACTCTCATATATAATTTTTACATTTCGGGTTAGGGAAACATCCGACTGACAAGTGTTTAAAGAATATGGACCTCCACTATTTCAATCTAGATACATTATTTCAAGTTGCTACATTAAATATTAATAGTCTGTGAATATACATATGAACATTATTGGTGACAACATATTCAGTAATACAACTGGCACACAGCAAGAAGTCAAACTAAAGCCTAATATATAAAATCAATAGAAAAATATAAACAAATTGCATTCTTAAATAAAAGACCCAATTAAAAATGAGAAAATGTGGCAAAACTAAGTAAATGATGATATAAATTAAAACTGATACATTAAATTAGTAACATCATAATTTTTCACATTCATAATATTTGCACAGTTTCAGAAAGTGCAAGCATTGACATGCTGCACCTGTACAGAATGCACAGAAGGGCAACAAAACTGCTAATCTCATTGTACACTACAGTGAACCAGCCACCAGAAACCTAACAACAGAGTATGCATAAGTATGAGCGACACATGGTAGAACTCGCATCAAGCAGACATTTGAAAGTCGGATCCAATCAAGATAGGTGCCTGCCACATGGTATATTCACAACATTGCTAAAGGTTGATTTACACTAGAAATTTGTTTGCCAATTTGTTGGGTGATAATGTGCTGCATCTACATGACATAACAGTTGACCCAGATTCTGAAACAGTGGCCAATCAGTGATCAGCATGAGGTGAACCCATCATGACCTTTCATCACAAATGTTTCTCCATCTCCAGCAATAGTGGCAGTGAACCTTTGACGAAAAAAATCTAAATTACAACATGGTGTTGTATGATAAACTGGATGGAAATAGTAAGTAGTAAATCTGTGTCTCTTTAACTGCACTGCTTAAATAACTGAATGTAACATCTAACTAACTGCACGTGTCACTCAGCTGTGTGAAGTGATTGTATTTTGCTGAGATAGTGGAACAAAGTTATGTCCCCTCCAGCCCAGTCATCTAAGCATGCACATATACCCTAACATATTTTTGTCACGCCAACTTTCATCTACTTATATCGCAACAAAACATCCCCAAAATTCACACCGACTTGACTGAGCCTTCTATCATCAGTTACTTTGTGGTTGATGCAAACTAAAGTGTTGCTGCTGAATAAAATACCAATCATGTGAACCAACTGGAATCACTGGTCAAATCAACCAGTGTATTGTATTCATTGGCAGTTACAATGCTAGTTCAGTTGGAAAGCATCATCAATGAAGGTATCCAATTGGAAAGAGCCATGTCTGATGGTTGCAATTCTATCCAATTGGAAAGTTTCATGTCTGACAGTTGCAATCTAGTCCAATTGGAAAGTGTCATGTCTGATGGTTGCAATTCTAGTCCAATCAGAAAGTGTCATCACTGATGGTTGCAATTCTAGTCCAATCAGAAAGTGTCATCACTGACAGTTGCAATCCTAGTCCAACTGGAAAATGTCATCACTGATAATTGCAATCCTAGTCCAATCAGAAAGTGCCATCACTGACGGTTGCAATCCTAGTCCGATTGGCAGGTGTCATCAATGACGGTTGTAATTCTAGTCCAATCAGAAAGTGTCATCACTGATGGCTGCGTGTCAAAACTGACAGTTTCAATCTTAAAACCAATTGGCAAGTGTCATCACTCACAGGTGCAATCTTAGTCCAATTGGCAAGTGTCATCACTCACAGGTGCAATCTTAGTCCAATTGGCAAGTGTCATCACTCACAGGTGCAATCTTAGTCCAATTGACGAGTGCTATCTTTAAAGAAAATGTCATCGCTAACGGTTGCAATCCTGGTCTAATTAGGAAGTGTCATCACTGATGGTTACAATCCAAGTCCAACTTTCAAGTGCCATCACTGACGGCCGCGATGCTAGTCCTTGTTAAGTTATACAATAATATACATATAGCTCAGCACTGCCTTGTCATGTTTCTCTCATATCCAGCTGGGATGTACACAGCTGTGCAGCATATAAGTGTCAATGACACCCTATCTAGATGTGATAGTGACACTGCAAATGTCATCTGTCATGACCGCCACAGCCTGACACCCTGAAAATGAGGTGAACTTTGTATGAATGACACAAAACTGCGGACAAATTCATATGTGTTAGTGCTTCAAAACCGTAGTTAGTCTGGCATCGCTTTATGGGTGCAATACTTATAAAGGTATTGCAAATACTTGCAATACTGTATTGCAAATAAAAAAGTATTGCTAATACTCTTACTACAAAATTCAGTTTATAAATATGATAATTTAAAATGTGAAACATGCATGAATTATTCAGCACCATTATGTCATAATGTCTGACCAATCAGCACCATTATGTCATAATGTCTGACCAATCAGCACAGAGAAGAATGATTAGAACCGAAATAAACCAAAGCTACTGGTTTTGCATAATGATTTGCACAAGGCATATTATTCTGCAATAAAGTATTGCTGATGGATTATGTATTTTCAAACAAGGTCTAAACACACATTTTTCACAGAAATAAAAAAGCCAATATACTGACACTTCAGCAAATGAATGCAACACCTGCTTCATACCTCACTTAGCCTGGCGATGACATCGTTGCAGCAAGATTACGATGATTTCTTAAACTTGCCTAGTACGTTCTGCATACCAGCCTTTAGTGTGGACGACAGACTCTGCAAGAACACAGATCATACATTGTAGTATTGTCGTCAGGGATTACTATTTGGGCTCATCAGATTTAAGTCCTTTTTAAGATCAACACTTCGAAAATTTAAGATCTTAATTCATGACAAATGCAAATCAAAATAAGTGCCATCCAACAACCCCTGTAACCAGTTGTATTTATAATGCTTCAATGTATTCATGCTTCAATATTAGAAGTACTTCCGTTAAACAGCCACATATATGCATTATATTTTGAACATGTTTCTGTTGCACAGCAACTCTGTTCACATGACCCTGACCTTGCTCGGTGGTGCCTCACTCTGGGGCTTCTGTTCAACTGGTTCTTTCTGGTGAGAATCTAAACATTTCTGGTATCGCAACTACAAACACACAACAAACACATGTACAGTTTCATGTTGGGTCTTTATTTTATTTTAGGGCAGTGACTGAAAGAGTCTTAATTACCCTGGATGAACACCACAATTCTACCAGGGAGACCATGGAGACCAGGGAGACTATGGAGACCAGGGAGACTATGGAGACCATGGAGACTATGGAGACTATGGAGACCAGGGAGACCAGGGAGACTATGTCAAAACTACTCATGTCTGAATTCGTGAAAACAGTTTCTGAACTTGTAAACGTTATGTAGAACAGATACCAGTGGAGAAGAATTGTGAACAACTGCTAGGGGACCCATCCTGTGAGTGACTAGAGTAGCACTGGTTTGTTAATATGTAGTGTAAGAGAGACAGTGGACATGGACCTTGCACGCAGCTTCAATGGTCTTGCATAGCTGGCCAGCTGAATGCTCACAGTGGAATACGTGGGCGATGAAGTGGTTCTGGGCTGTGTGCATGATGAAGGAGCACAGTCTGCAAGGAAGAACGTCCACATTCAGAATGTAATAAATGACTCATTTTACTACAATCCAACTAGGGTGTGTGTTTTTTGTGCATGGGAGTGTATGCATGTTACTCCTAGATGCTTCATTATCATGACAATCACCAACTACCAAGTTATTTTTGCTAGACAAATTAATATACTTTTATTAATGCAGCTGTTCATTGTTTACATAGTACAAATATTACACATACATATCAACAAACCTGCCATTTCATACAGATTACACACATTCAATACAGAACTTGGGGATTTAGGGAAGGAATACCCATATATTTATTCGGACTTGTTTCAAATTTATGGAAAAATCATTTGGCAGATTTCTGGCAAAACATAGGGGATTTCGTTTGATGTAAAATTTTGTAGCCAGGGCGGTGGCAACACTTGATCAGCATCAGAAGTATTCAGATAGCTAGGCAGATTTCCAGCAAAACCAGATTTCCTTTGATGTAGGACTGTAGGTACATTTTGTCATCTGATAGACAGTGACTCTCGATCAGAATCTGAATTCTGATTAACAATAAAAAAAATGTCATAAGGATTACTATTACAAATAAAGCAAAAATCTTAATTAAAAAATAATAAGGCATGTTTGTATCAACGAGTTGAATATTTTTCATATACACATCAAGCTATAAATTTCTATCAATGGTGAGAGAAAGAGAGATTCCAAGACTCGACAGACGATGACACTTACTTGACGTTCTTCATTGCAATTCCGAGGAATGAGAGGAAACGAACTCGGCATTCAGCCAGCACGTTGTCTGGTTTCTGGAATGCATACCAGACGGCACTTGTGACAACACTTGTGACAACACTGGCAATGTTCTTTAACAGTCCAATTACAAATGCAATTACAGCAACACAAATTCTGAGAATTTAACGAACTTCTTCATTTGTGCTGTTTTAAAGGCAATGATACTAGATATAGATGTTTAAATTCTGTAACTTCCAATTCCAATTGTTTAGAGAAAATAAAAGATGCAAAGCAAATGCTATTATATTCTTTGGATCACAAGATGTCAACTGGTCATAAAAGTAGTACATTTTTCATACAGCCAACTATCTGTTAATAAAATTGTTTGAACATTTTTAGTTAGACATGATTAAGTAAGTGCTCAACACAAATGAGACATACCCCATGTTCAGTGATCGTGATTGTAGATGGTGCCACTGCTACCGAGACGAAAAGCCACTTCTCAGAAGGAACGCCAGCGTAGACCTTCTGCATGGCACTGTTAGCAATCTCCACACCTGCTCACAAGCAAAATAATGTGGGTTACATTGACCAGACTATTGGTAATTAAATAAGTAAAATAAATATAAAAAATAAAGGCCATATGTTATTATTTGTTGGGAAAGAGTGATGTGGTTCCAAAAGTAAAAACAACAGAAAAAGCATGAATAGCTATATCAATGTTCAGTTCACAAAAAATTACAACTTTAAAAAAATATTTCCAAATAATTTAAAAGGAAGATGTAACAAGTGTTTAAAAAAAAATATTGACAAGAATATTTAACACAAATAACAATAAGATTTTTATACCTTTTTTCTCACACATACCACCATCTTTCAGGTGTTTTGAAACCCCTCTTTCATACACCCATTTCTCTTGTTTTTTATTGCACATATCCCCTGATATTCCATCAGTGACCCACCCTCTGACATTTTGGTAAGTTAACAGTGATCAACAGAATACAAGGCTCAAGTGTAACAAGGAAATGGTACAGGCAGAAAACCGTGATTAGAAATATGCACAAGTTGACAAAGAAAACATGATTTTTTAAATGTGAAAGTAGAGGCAAAAACGTGATTAGAAATATGTTTAAGTAGCTCTGACCTGTGGCACTGGGGACCTGCGCTGTGCCCAGGTAGTGACAGCGAAGCACCTTCTTTGGCTCTTCCATCGGAGTTGGGAAAGACGTATCTGACAAAAATATTGATAACTACAATATTGACTGAACAATGTAGGAAGCAAAAAACTCATGCAAGCTTTCTCATCCAATAAATAAAGTTCTGCAATAAAACTGTTATTAATTTTGCAAAGAATAACACCTATCTAGTATTCACTATGACATGCTACCTCATTTGTACAATTTGTTTAGTTTCGGTGAAACCATCGGACTATTCACAAATCTGAACATCAACGAACCTGATTCTCGATGGGTTAAATCAATTTAGGAGGGAGATAGACAACCTAGTGAGCACTGATCTCAATGGAGCTACTTTGTCATGCAGGTTATATGATGTTTCAAGACAACATAAGAACAGACAAGTTTGTTGTATAATGAACGAAATAAAGACGCACTTTTCATGAGGCTCTCGAAGGTCACTTGACCACTTGGCTGGTTGCACCGCTCCAGATTTGGCAGGTTCTGCGGGCGAGCCACGACAGCGCCTCCTGGTGGGGGGTGCATGCTGCGGTCAACAAGAAGTTTGCGACATATGTCCCGCAGCGTGTTTGCGATGCGACGTGCTGGCATGTCACAGCGGAACACGTGACACAGGTGTTGTCGTGTTCGACCATCACGAGCCACAAACGCAAAGTCTCTGTAATAATAATAAAAGTATTAATATAACGCCCGATCAATCAAGATTACTTTCAGGCACTTACTTCAAGCAGTATTAACCTAAAATTCTATTAATCCTTCAGACTTCAAGTCAGCCAAACCCGTCCGTGGACCGATGCTTCAATTCAGCCAAACCCAGCACAAAATAGCTGCGTCAGTCAATCTGTTCAAGTGGCGTGTTCTGGCGGCTAGTCAAGAGAATACATTGTATATCATGCTTTACATTTTTGTATATCTGGTCAAATAACTGAGGAATGGTTACATTACAAAATTTACACACAACATATTTCATTTTCATTATAATACTTGTTATTCTTTTATTAAAAAACTATTCTTATTTTAGCCTTATTCTTACTAGAGGCCTGATGCTAGGATGACAAGACGTTGTTTCAACAACGACAAATGCAACAGTACGTTAAGTGAGAATATTGTGACAATGGCATAACAACAGTCGACTGATTCTAGATGTGCGAACATGCAAACGAACAGAACCAAGGCAGAGATGACATTCAAAGTAACATTTTCTTGCCTAATAATGTAATAATAATACAACTTCTGTAGCTCCTAGTTCCTGAGGTACCTGAGCTTAGAGGTGCAACTGGAATCATTAAGCATATTTGGGGCAATATCATGAACAGAATGAACACAAGTCACCATCAGAGTGAGGGATTGCATCATGAACAGAATGCACAAGTCACCATCAGAGTGAGGGATTGCATCATGAACAGAATGCACAAGTCACCATCAGAGTGAGGGGTTGCATCATGAACAGAATGCACAAGTCACCATCAGAGTGAGGGATTGCATCATGAACAGAATGCACAAGTCACCATCAGAGTGAGGGATTGCATCATGAACAGAATGCACAAGTCACCATCAGAGTGAGGGGTTGCATCATGAACAGAATGCACAAGTCACCATCAGAGTGAGGGATTGCATCATGAACAGTATGCACAAGTCACCATCAGAGTGAGGGATTGCATCATGAACAGAATGCACAAGTCACCATCAGAGTGAGGGATTGCATCATGAACAGAATGCACAAGTCACCATCAGAGTGAGGGATTGCATCATGAACAGAATGCACAAGTCACCATCAGAGTGAGGGATTGCATCATGAACAGAATGCACAAGTCACCATCAGAGTGAGGGATTGCATCATGAACAGAATGCACAAGTCACCATCAGAGTGAGGGATTGCATCATGAACAGAATGCACAAGTCACCATCAGAGTGAGGGATTGCATCATGAACAGAATGCACAAGTCACCATCAGAGTGAGGGATTGCATCATGAACAGAATGCACAAGTCACCATCAGAGTGAGGGATTGCATCATGAACAGAATGCACAAGTCACCATCAGAGTGAGGGATTGCATCATGAACAGAATGCACAAGTCACAATCAGAGTGAGGGATTGCATCATGAACAGAATGCACAAGTCACCATCAGAGTGAGGGATTGCATCATGAACAGAATGCACAAGTCACCATTAGAGTGCACAAGTCACCATTAGAGTGAGGGATTGCATCATGAACAGAATGCACAAGTCACCATCAGAGTGAGGGATTGCATCATGAACAGAATGCACAAGTCACCATCAGAGTGAGGGATTGCATCATGAACATAATGCACAAGTCACCATCAGAGTGAGGGGTTGCATCATGAACAGAATGCACAGGTCACTATCAGAGTGAGGGATTGCATCATGAACAGAATGCACAAGTCACCATCAGAGTGAGGGATTGCATCATGAACAGAATGCACAAGTCACCATCAGAGTGAGGGGTTGCATCATGAACAGAATGCACAAGTCACCATCAGAGTGAGGGATTGCATCATGAACAGAATGCACAAGTCACCATCAGAGTGAGGGATTGCATCATGAACAGAATGCACAAGTCACCATTAGAGTGCACAAGTCACCATTAGAGTGAGGGATTGCATCATGAACAGAATGCACAAGTCACCATCAGAGTGAGGGATTGCATCATGAACAGAATGCACAAGTCACCATTAGAGTGCACAAGTCACCATCAGAGTGAGGGATTGCATCATGAACAGAATGCACAAGTCACCATCAGAGTGAGGGATTGCATCATGAACAGAATGCACAAGTCACCATCAGAGTGAGGGATTGCATCATGAACAGAATGCACAAGTCACCATCAGAGTGAGGGATTGCATCATGAACAGAATGCACAAGTCACCATCAGAGTGAGGGATTGCATCATGAACAGAATGCACAAGTCACCATCAGAGTGAGGGATTGCATCATGAACAGAATGCACAAGTCACCATCAGAGTGAGGGATTGCATCATGAACAGAATGCACAAGTCACCATCAGAGTGAGGGATTGCATCATGAACAGAATGCACAAGTCACCATCAGAGTGAGGGATTGCATCATGAACAGAATGCACAAGTCACCATCAGAGTGAGGGATTGCATCATGAACAGAATGCACAAGTCACCATCAGAGTGAGGGATTGCATCATGAACAGAATGCACAAGTCACCATCAGAGTGAGGGATTGCATCATGAACAGAATGCACAAGTCACCATCAGAGTGAGGGATTGCATCATGAACAGAATGCACAAGTCACCATCAGAGTGAGGGATTGCATCATGAACAGAATGCACAAGTCACCATCAGAGTGAGGGGTTGCATCATGAACAGAATGCACAAGTCACCATCAGAGTGAGGGATTGCATCATGAACAGAATGCACAAGTCACCATCAGAGTGAGGGATTGCATCATGAACAGAATGCACAAGTCACCATCAGAGTGAGGGATTGCATCATGAACAGAATGCACAAGTCACCATCAGAGTGAGGGATTGCATCATGAACAGAATGCACAAGTCACCATCAGAGTGAGGGATTGCATCATGAACAGAATGCACAAGTCACCATCAGAGTGAGGGATTGCTTCATGAACAGAATGCACAAGTCACCATCAGAGTGAGGGATTGCATCATGAACAGAATGCACAAGTCACCATCAGAGTGAGGGATTGCATCATGAACAGAATGCACAAGTCACCATCAGAGTGAGGGGTTGCATCATGAACAGAATGCACAAGTCACCATCAGAGTGAGGGATTGCATCATGAACAGATTGCACAAGTCACCATCAGAGTGAGGGTTTGCTCACGATTTAAGGTGGAAATGCAGTTTAAAAAAATATGTCTTGCGTTTCTGAGAATGTTTTCAGATGATCTTAAAGTGACGGGGAGTTTGTTCCATATTTTGGGTGCAGCTACAGAGAAAGCACGCTTGATCAGGTTAAGACTAGTTTTAGGAACAAAAAGTTGTGAGATAGATGATCTGAGCTGTCTGGTCATATTTAATAGATGCAGGAGACAAGCCAAATAGGGTGGCTGTTGTGTAGAACACAATACGTAGAGTGGATAGTTTAAATTGTGGGAAAAGAAGATATCAAAGCTGAAAGTGACTAACAGCAAATATTATCAGCCAACTTCTTTAAGTCACTGAACAATGAAGATATAAACAAGAAGCAACGTGTGTCAACTGCGACAACAGTGATGTATCAACATTGACATGTCACCAAAAAATAAACCAATCAGCTTGGATGCATTTTAAACTTAGATGAACAGATCACGTTAGTGCAGAAGCCAAGGCATTTATAACAAACTACAAATATTCTTGAAATAAAATTTTGCCAGGACCGTTTTTATGCAATGAGTGGCAGATTACTCGACAAAGGCTGTAGGTAATGAAACCAAAACAATAGCAGAAAACCCACTAATCAACATAAGGCAGCAACTGTCACAGACAATAAGGTGGAAGCAGACAGGGACAGTGAGAAACAGTGACAGTGCAGTGTGAATAACCAGTTACCTCTCCCTAAGCAGTTGAATGGAAGAACAGAAAGACTAGATACAGGCTCAAGAAAGCAGTCAATCAGTTGATGAACATTAAAGATCTTTCTGCAATTCAATTAGTTAAAGGTATGTTTGGTATAAAGTGCAGTATCCAGTCCTTGGGAGTGTTCAAAGTGCTTTACATTTCACCCCCTGGCAGACCTGTTCAGTCCAACATCATCTCGAATTCTCTGGAAAGGATACAGCCATGCTGCAATTACTGCGCGAAGTCTATTCATTCATATATCCACATCTGTCTGTAGCCAGGTAATCATTTATACAGCCAAGTGAACTGAAGCAACGTGGTATGAACGAAATTACCCAAGCTTCAAAACAGAAGATTCAAACACGGATCGTCTTGACTGAGAGTCTGAAGTTAATTAATTACTTAACAACTTAATGTTGCTAGAGTTCCATAAAAATGCTACAACAAAGTTGTAAGACAGCTAAAACTGACAGTGTATTTTTAACATAAACCCATCATCAATTGTAATAAATCGGCATACAATGTTGCCCACATGTAAAACGCGTTCATATGCTAAGTGCGTATGACCCACCTGCCGTTGTCACGCCCCACGCCCCACACCCTGATGGAGTGTATGGGCTGGACGTGTAACACTGTCATGTCCTGGGGGTTAATGAGTACAAGGTGGTGGTCATCTAGGTCCATCAGGAGATCCTTGCCCTGGACAACACACAAGTAGCACCTCATCAGTCCAGGCAAACAAAGGGACAAAAGGTAGTTTTTACCTAAAATCATGCTATATAGTATAAACATGTTATATAGTATAAACATGTTATAAAGTATAAACGATCTTGACTGTCCAAATATGTTTTAATGAACTACAACAATGTCATCGTCATCTGTTTAATTTGACCCAAATATCATGGTTACACCGGATGCTGAACAGCAAGAACACTGAGTGAACTACTGTGTCCCACACAACATCATGAATAGTAGCATGCTTTCATTATTAGATTGATTTGCTTGCATCAGTTATTTGACTTTACAATTAGCATTAATGTTAAATGACTACATGGTGATGTGCTAATTGTGAACTGTTTATGTTATAGTATATAGACCTGGACAATTTTTTATATTTTTTTACAAAGTGTTGACCAGACTCAGTCAAAAATCATTTAATAGTTTGTCTGATGATTTCACCAAAACTAAATAACAAATTTGACAAACAAGCTAGCATGTCATAGTGGACACCATAGTGGACACTAGAGGTTTGATTTTTGGCAAAATGATTCTAAAATGAGATGACCGAAAAAAAAATTATTAAGGAGGGACCTGTAGGTAATTTACTAACTCAAACTGAGCTACCAGCCATGAAGACCACATTATACAAGTCTACAGTGCTATACGGCTACGTACTTCGCCCCAGCGACCGACAACATCATTGATGTAGTTGCGTCCGAGTGAGAGGTCGACTATACAGCGGTTGACAGCCTTGCTACTGCGCTCTGGTGTGAGGTCTTCCTCAGCGATACCCACCCAGCCCAGGGAGCGCACGGAGAAACGCACAGGCTGCGAGTCTCCCTGTGGGAGGGCCTCCTTTGACTGGGCCCTACAGGCAACAACATCAACGGCTATAAATAACACAGAGTCAACAAGGGCTACAACATCGCATCATGTGATGTTAAGTGCAACAAATTGCTGAATTATATCAGTTACCTGGTGTCCACAAAGTCTCTTTTTTTATGATGTATAGTTGTTTGTGGAACATCTTTAATACATCAAAGACATCTTTAATACATTAAAGATGTCCAACAAACAAGAAAATGCATATCAATAGGAAATGTCTTTGTCCATGAAAGAGACTTTGTGGACACCATGTAACTTTATGGATACCATGTAACTTTGTGGACACAATGTAACTTTGTGGACACCATGTAACTTTGTGGACACAATGTAACTTTGTGGACACTATTAACTTTGCGACTTTGTGGACACCATGTAACTTTGTGGACACAATGTAACTTTATGGATACCATTTCAATCTGATTATGGGATGGTGTGACTCACACCATCCCATAATCAGATCCCCACCCACAGGTGGTCATCAGAATCAGATTTATTTGTCCCAATTATACATACCAACATAGAATACAGTTATTTCTGATAAATCATATTAATAACAAACAAAAACAACAGTCAGTTAAACAACAGTCGCTATCATAAGAGCCAATCATGTTTTACTTTCTACGTAATTAATTTTACAATAGACTTTGTAAAATAAAAAAGTCAACATGTAGATTTCTAGGAAAATGTAGGATTTTTTTTTAAATATAGGAAATAAAGGAATTGCAATTAAAGTATAGGAATTATAAGAAACTATAGGCACGTTGGGCATCCTGCAATGCACTCACATGGAGTGCAGTGATTGTTGGACAAGCCTGAAGGCATGGTCCTCAAAGTCATGAAGGTGTTGCTCGCTGTCAGACAGGTCACCGTTGCCTGGCGGAGACGATGACACTATCCCTGCAAGATTCTGCAAACAACCACCATCACAAAATAATGACGATGGTGATATCTCCTATTGTGCTGTCAACTGCCCAGACAAGGTACTTAGAGTGTCATCTGCCTAGACAAGGTACTTAGAGTGTCATCTGCCCAGACAAGGTACTTAGAGTGTCATCTGCCCAGACAAGGTATTTAGAGTGTCATCTGCCTAGACAAGGTACTTAGAGTGTCATCTGCCCAGACAAGGTACTTAGAGTGTCATCTGCCTAGACAAGGTGCTTAGTGTCATCTGCCTAGACAAGGTACTTAGAGTGTCATCTGCCTAGACAAGGTACTTTAGAGTGTCATCACCTATCTACCTAGACAAGGTACTTAGAGTGTCATCTGCCTAGACAAGGTACTTAGAGTGTCATCTGCCTAGACAAGGTACTTAGAATGTCATCTGCCTAGATAAGGTACTTAGTGTCATCTGCCTAGATAAGGTACTTAGTGTCATCTCCCTAGACAAGGTACTTAGAGTGTCATCTGCCCAGACAAGGTACTTAGAGTGTCATCTGCCTAGACAAGGTACTTAGTGTCATCTGCCTAGACAAGGTACTTAGAGTGTCATCTGCCTAGACAAGGTACTTAGAGTGTCATCTGCCTAGACAAGGTACTTAGAGTGTCATCTGCCTAGACAAGGTACTTAGAGTGTCATCTGCCCAGACAAGGTACTTAAGAGTGTCATCTGCCTAGACAAGGTACATAGAGTGTCATCTGCCTAGACAAGGTACTTAGAGTGTCATCTGCCTAGACAAGGTACTTAGAGTGTCATCTGCCTAGACAAGGTACTTAGAGTGTCATCTGCCTAGACAAGGTACTTAGAGTGTCATCTGCCTAGACAAGGTACTTAGAGTGTCATCTGCCTAGACAAGGTACTTAAGAGTGTCATCTGCCTAGACAAGGTACATAGAGTGTCATTTTCCCAGACAACATACTTGGGAGTTAGAACAAGTTTTTTTGGCAGCAGTTAATGCAAATTCTCTCGTAAAATCATGTTATATAATATAAATTTTGTGCATTCTAACATCTTGACCGGCCAAATGTGTTTTAATGAACCACATTAAAAAAAATATACTTTCATTGTTTAATTGTTCAGGGCGAATATCATGTTCACATTGCATGGGGAGGGAGTACAATGTTACTGGTGATGATACCGAGATGCCTGACCCCCCACCCCTTGCTAAACTTTGTTCATACTGGCAAGTATGGGGTGATTAACTTAACTATTAACTTAACATTAACTTATTTACTAGTTAACTTATGAAGGTTAACTTAATTTAACTTGTAGTGATTAACTGATTAACTTCAATTAATTTTCAATTAACTTACTTTTTACAATGTAATTAGATTAATGTCATCCACATGTATAGATACAGGTGAGAGGAAAATGGCTGAGTGGTTGACACTTGGAGTCAGTAGGATGTGCTGGTCAACAATTTTACAGATGAAAAGAGAGTAAAATAGTTGTAACATGAAATTACAATAAAAAGTATCACCTTTGTACCTTCTTGTGAAATAATATTACATCTAATAGCTGCGAGCGTTTGAGACATGATAAAAAGACAAGATACCTCGTTGGACGACATGGCTCTATGTTGCCTGTCAAAGTCCGCTGGTGGCAGCTCTCTCTGTGCAGTGCCACTCTTCACATGGAAGTAGTAGGCACCTTTCTCATCTGGAAACAGTAGAACACTATTGCAGTAGTTTGGACAGCTGGTTAGGAATTTTAATTAGAGCATATCTAAACTATCTTGTTCTTTGGCTTACCTCTCCCTCACTTTCCTTCCCCTGATCATCCTTCCATCCGTCCATCCCTTCCTTTCCCTCCTTTTCTCTTTGTCTGTTTCTATCTGGTTCTCTTATTATATCTGTTCCCTGGCTCATGCTCTCTCTCATTCTCTGTCTCTGTCCCTCCCTCTCTCTGTCTCCGTCTCTCCCTCTCTCCCTCTCTCTCCCCCCTCTCTCTCTCCCTCTCCCTCTCTCTCCCTATCTCTCCCTCTCTCTCCCTCTCCCCCCTCTCCCTCTCTCTCCCTCTCCCTCCCTCTCCCTCTCTCTCCCTCCCCCCCCTCTCCCTCTCCCTCTCTCTATATATATATACCGTAAATTTCCGTGTATAATACGCATTTTTTCCCTTCAATTCTTACTTAAACGGGTGCGTATTATACATGGTGATAGGGCTAAACAAAATTTTCTCCGACCGGATATGGATAACGCTACTGGAACACTAGTACTATGACATCAATGTGCGGAAGCGTACACGAACGGGAGCGTCGCCGAACGGGAATAACGGCGAAATACGTGGATGGTGTCGGATTAATACGCTCAAATATGTTTTGCTCCCTGAGCGCCAAAGCACCGTGATTGGTGATCTTGAATCGCGTGAACGAACCGACAAGTCAATGCCACGCCCACGGGTCAGCCAGTGTGGCTCCAATGTTTAAAGTTGTGAATGCAAATAAAGATGATTGTACCATATGTGTGTTTCGCAGATGAAAGTGTGCGTGTAACATATCAGAATAGAGCCTGGTATTAATTTAAAATTGAGAGCAGAATGACGCAAAGTAAGTTCTAACAAGCGCATATTTTATCAGTTGCGCAATGGTCAAGCTAAAATGCAAGTTATGTAGGGCTTACACGACAGACGAGGCGACATATCGTCGCGTGCGACGAGCCGGCGGCAATGCCGGAACTTGCGTGATATGTTTACGATTCTGAGATGGATTCAAGGATCATCAAACAAACAAACTTTGTCACTTCAAGCAAACTATCAGAAGCTGGAAAATCAGGGGTCAATGTCAAAAGTTGGGGTGCGTATTATACATGGTAATATAGGAATTCTATAAGAATTTAGCAAAAATCAGGGTGCGTATTATACATGGGGGCGTACTATACACGGAAACATACGGTATGTCTATGTAAGTCTGTCTGTCTGCCTGTCTATCTGAATTTACGTCCATCTGTCCATCTGTCTGTTGACTTTCTCTCCCTCTTCCTCCCCTTCCTCAGATGCATGCTCACCTTTGTGTTTCTCCCAGCCGGGAGGCAGTACCTCAGAGGGCTCCTCCTCCTCATCCTGTAACCATGACAACATGACAGTGGACACACAGCTATGACAGTGTCACTGACATGGTTATGACAAACATTGTAATGCTGACATTGCAGTGTCACAGTGTCAACAATGATGTTGACATAGTGACACTGGCATTCTGCTCTATGCTCTGGTCTTGTGCAACAGTCCCACAAGTTTCGATCAGTTAACAATTCAAAACAAAATCCTGAAACATGCTTTTTTACAACTAACCCAGGTCTCCCCTACTTTTAAAAAATTTATGCTAAATAAAAAATGTGCATTCTACTACATCTAAAATAGTTTATGCCTGCAAATCACAGCAATTTCAGCACTATTGGTAACTCATAGAAAAACCAGCAAGCACCATTTTCCAATTCCATGACCCCAAAACAGCTCCAGTCTTAGTCCAGGGGTACTTCTAGACCCACGTTTACCTCTGCTGATGCCTTCAAGCTGGTGTCATCGTGGTTGTCACCCTTGTCATCAGACCTGCCTTTGGAAGGCTTGGTGACGACAGCATAGAGGTCCTCAGTCTGCGGTGCGCGGATGTGGGGCACATCCGCCTGAATCCCGCTGTCGTTCGAGTCAGGCGAGTTGATGAACAGTAGCTTGTCGTCACTGTGAACCCACATCAAATGTCACATCATATGCTATTCCGTATTGTGAAAACACATTCAAATGTCATATCAGATAGCTGATGTCATTCATAAAGTGAACACATAATCATATATCACATCAGATGTCATTTCACACAATAAACATACAATCAAACACCACATCAGATGTCATTCCATACCATTAATATACAAACACATAAGACGTCATTCTACATTGTTAACACACAAACACATCAGACGTCATTACATACAATACGATATAGAATAATATGCACTGACAAAGTCATGTCTTTGTCAATATATTCATTATTGTCATAAATAAAATTGTCCACAAGACCCCTTTTTCAGACCTGTTGACAAAACCCAACACAAATGGTTAATTTGATCACAAACACATTCGTGCTGACAACTACCTCATCTCTGGCAAAACAAAACATAAATACGCTTGTCTTAATTCCATTGGGAAAAGAAAGCCATTAAAAACATGATTGACAAATCACCTTTCATGATTGACAAATCATCTTTTGCATGAACTTCGTGCTCTGTATTATAATTTTGTAATGACATCTATGGCTGACGCAGGCACACCCACATAATGATAACACCTTGCGGAACAATCGTTGTTAGATTGAGTACTAGAGACAGCATCCGTGTACATGGTGTGACTTCTCATTCAATGCTGCATTTGGGGACAGATCATTAATTTACTTCCGGGTTCATGTCATACAAATAAAGTGCCAGTGATTTGGTACCCACTTCTGGCAATTTCTGCTCTATGGAAAATTATTTCTGGACAGAGATATGGCTGTATTTAAGAACTACGACACTACAAGTCAGAGAGAATGCAGTTTGTTTGGATGACAAACATCAGTCTAAGTCCCACGCAGGATATGGCTGTATTTAAGGACCAGGACACTACAACGCAGAGAGAATGCAGTCTGTTTGGATGACAAAGGATGGGGCGCATCTTCCACACTGGTTTTCATGAAAACAATTAGTAGGATTTGACGAAGACGCTACTGAAGGTCGGTGACAAGACAACAATGGACAGTTTTTGTTAAAACTTAATAGTAATGGTTCACAAAAGGGTGGACTTGCCTGATTGACTTCTAACATTGGTTACAATTGGGAAAATCAATCAAGTATTGTATCCATCTACAGCGATATGTTTTGATGGGCCGTTGGAAAAACACATAAAATGGCCAGCCAACAATGAACTATGAACCAGTGACACAGTTTTTCAATAGGGCCAATGGTTGGCTACCCCAAACAAGTGAATCATACACCCCATAAAATGTTGAATGTTTGAAGGTTTTCGTTCAGCATGACAATGCGTGGTTTATTTTACTTCATTTAGTACGATACATTACACTTACAGCTCCAGACTTGCCACCTTATCAGAAACACGCAATATTAATGATCTCCTGGCAAATAGAGAAAAAATAAATGAAAATAATCCTTCAGGCACTGCTGCATAAATAATAAATATATTGATCTTAGAACATGGTACACACAGTAAGCACGCTTACCAGTGGACATGAAACAACATATTTCAATTTTATGATTCATCCCAAATCACAGAGCTTACCCAGTCGTCTGATTCCACACCAGATCATTGTCCTGATCTAGATCCAACGCATTTCCTATGTCACTAACGTCAACAAAAACCAATTTCTCTGCATCACTGCGGTGCCCGTCGCCACTGGACTGACTAGTGTTGAACATTGCCATGGCCAACACAATCATGTCATATCTGCATGAAACATTGAGCGCCCTCTGCTTCAAATGCCACCGTTCCATCGCAGAAATCACATCCCGATTGCAACTTCTCACACCAGAGTCCCACACAGGGTCGTTGTCCACAGATCACAGCAGAGATGCCACAACCACAACTGCCACAGCTGACTCCATCTTGCACATACTCCAGACACAATGATTCAGACCGCAAGCAAAACGCTACTTCGGCTGCTGCCACATTAACTATGCCTGAATGAGACCATGAGTCAGTGCCAGAAGAGACTATAATCCCTCGCAGTTCCATCCCCAGTTGGCACACACTACTAACTCACTATGTCTACACATGCTCGTACATTAAATATTAATGATTTTGTATCTATTATTTAATTACAGAGTTGCGGTCAAATACGTATTTGTATTTAAATATGTTGATTTTGCGTGTTTTTATTTTATTTTTCCCAGAAGCCCGTATTTGTGTTTATCTGATGTTCATATTTGGTCAAATACATCCTATACAGCAACATGTATTTGGTGAGTTAGACCTGCTTGAACTTGCATATTTTAGGATTTGTTGGTAGATACATACCTACCTTCCTAACCCACCTTTCCACCACTTAATTCACTAATAATACTGTCTAAAACATAAAATACTAGAATAATAGAACATCTCTCACTGACAGCTCATATTATCTATTTGGTCCTCCTGCTGTAGCATATTATCTATTTGGTCCTCCTGCTGTAGCATATTTGAATTTAATATAGAATAATATAGAATGAATAGTTCATACCTGTATTTGATCAAGCGTATTTAAAAATAAAAAATAGAGCATATTTATAATTTGAAATACAATGTATTTTATTTGATCTCCCCCCAACTAACCCTACTGTGTAACTGTTAGGTGGTTCCCATAAGGTGTCACCAAACATCATTACTAAAACAAATATTAAATGTCAACACATACAAACTGACTGGCTCTATTTTGTCAACCTTGGCAATAGGTTTTAAATATAAAATTTGTTCCAGTCAACTAAGCATATAAAGTCAGACATGTTACACTGACTACAAAAGCGTCAGTACAAATGCTAAAATAAATAACAGGTTTTATTTTGTGTCCACTAGCACGTTTAATATAAAATATGCCCCAGTCAATTTGGATTTAAAGACATATATGTTCCACTACTATGGGTGACGCCAATGTACTGTGCACAGAGTAAGCTTTAGACATCATGTCCCCAATGTAATCAATGTAAATGTTAGTCGAACTAACCCACTGCGTGCACATCAACTATGACGCGGTATTGATCAGCAGCGGACCCAACTGTTTGGTGATCTGACATTCTTCAGCTCAGTACATCAGTTATTCATGACCTGACATTCTGTCCTATTTATTAACATTGGCTATCTGTTTATATTTGTCTCGACACGTGCTTGAGTTACCACAGCAAGGAGGGCAGACTCACCCGTATGAGAGTACAAGGACTCGCTTAAATGGTATGTTTCACAATAAATGGTGACAAGCCTGTCTGTCCAATTCATGAGCTGTTTTTGTACGAATCTTTCTTGCTTTGAATGCAATGGAAATAAAGTTAGCATTGTGTGTGCTGTGAGATGAACCAAGTACAGCACGAAGACAACATTGGAAACCTTCAAAAGCATTATATGTGCTGTGAGATGAACCCAGTACAGCACGAAGACAACACTGGAAACCTCCAGAAGCAATGTTGTAACAGTGCCAGTGTATGTTGTAACAGTGCCAGTGTATGGAGCCAAAATGTAGGGAATGACACAAACAAACGAGAATTTTAAAGATACACTGGCTAATGAAAATATCTAATGAAGACCTATACCAACGCACTTACATGTCACCAATCTGAGAATAGATCAAGATCAGACGATGGAGATGGATCAGCTGCACACTAAACATTTTTGTAATTGTAAAAATTGAAACCAATTCTACTTTTGAAAGTATGCTGTAATTGTAAATTATTGTTTGTATAATTGCAATAATTACATCAATTACAATTTACTTATATTAACATACATGCTGTGTAATTCACAAATACTGGATAAACTTTTTGAATAAACAGTTAGTCCCGCATAAGCACCTGTAAGTGTAATTGAAATAGTGCAATACTGTAATTGATTAAAAAAAATTAGAAGAAGTGTAATTGTAGTTAATATTACTTCGCATAGTAGAACGCAACCCTGGTGTGTATAGTAGAACACAGCCCTGATGTGTATAGTAGAACCCAGCCTTGATGTGTATAGTAGAACCCAGCCCTGATGTGTACAGTAGAACCTTGCCCTGGTGTGTATAGTAGAACTGTGCCCTGATGTATATAATAGAACCCAGCCCTGATGTGTATAGTAGAAACCTGCCCTGATGTGTATAGCAGAATTCAGCCCTGATGCATATAGCAGAACTCTGCCCTGGTGTGTATAGTAGAACCCAGCCCTGATGTGTACAGTAGAACCCTGCCCAGATGTGTATAACAGAACCCAGCCCTGATGTGTATAGTAGAACCCTGCCCTGGTGTGTATAGTAAAACCCTGCCCTGGTGTGTATAGTAGAACCCTGCCCTGATGTGTATAGTAGAACTCTGTGCTTATGTTTATAGTAGAACCCTGCACTGATGTGTCTAGTAGAACACAGCCCTGATGTGTCTAGTACAACTCTGCCCTGATGTGTATAGTAGAACCCAGCTCTGATGTATAAAAAAACTGTATCCTGATGTGTATAGTAGAACCCAGCCCTGATGTGTCTAGTAGAACCCTGCCCTGGTGTGTCTAGTAGAATCCTGCCCTGGTGTGTCTAGTAGAACTCTGCCTGATGTGTCAAGTAGAACCCTGCCCTGATTTGTATAATAGAACTGATGTGTCTAGTAGAACCCAGCCCTGACGTGTCTAGTAGAACCCTGCCCTGATATGTCTACTAGAACCCTGCCCTGATGTGTATAGCAGAACCCTGCCTTGATGTGCATAGTAGAACCCTGCCCTGATGTGTATAGTAGAACCCTCCCCTGAACCGTGCCCTGATGTGTATAGTAGAACCCTGCCCTGATGTGAACATTTCATGTGGAGTCAACAAGAGCAGCCATATAAACGACCATGACACAAAGTGAGCAAACCATTAGGTACAATATATTATTCAACACAATCAGGATATGACACCTCTGCAGCCAGGAATAATAGAGTAATTTTTATTAGGCTACAAGGAAACAGAGCCGGCAGATCAATGGAAATGTTAAAGTTGTCCAAAAGTCCAGTGACTGAACTGAAGAGATCAAGTGCAGATTGGTCACTGACAGTTCCAGTAGTGAAACAGGACACAGCCTGCATGCGAGACGTTGGAGAAATTCTGTAAATATAACTCGCTAATATTTTGGAAACAATTAATAAATAAATTAATAAATTTGGAATTCATAATGTGCCATATATGTAGGTCAAAACCTGCTCAAAGACGCTAACAAGGTCAAATATGTAAGATAAGTCAAGTTAAATTAAGATACGTTAAAACCATTTAATTAAGTTAAGATGAATTAAGATGAGTTAAAACCAGTTAATACTGTTAAATAAGTCAAATGTCCTTGTCATTAAAACAAGATTAGTGCTATTAAAGTGCTTAACAATGACTTGAATGCAGCAATGGAGGTCGCGTCTATCATTGCACAATGTTGGCCATGAAAGTGCCACAGTTCTATGAAAAAAATAAAAAATGACACACAGCAACTAAAAATAAAAGTGACTCAGTGGTGTCACTTACCTAAGTTGGACATGCTGTTTGTTCATGACACTGGCTGAACCATCACCATCGTTCCTGGCCCCGTCATTCTGGTCTGTGTCGTCACTTTGTCGGGCGTTGGCTGACTCCTCAAGACTTGCGTAGTAACCGAGGAAGCCAGTTTTGTTAGCGTCGCTGTACGTCGGTGATGTGCCATCCTCCGCTGGACTCGCAATGGCTGAGTCAGCTGTTGTAGCATCACTATCGGCTGGTGATGTCACATTGTCATTGGACGCGTCACCTGATGCCATTGTCGTCTGCTCGATGCCCATGGAGGCAATGTCAAGTTGGGCGTATTTCTTGCGACTCTTCTCTGTGTTTGCTGCCGACGTGATCGTGTCGGGGTCATCATAGAGGTCGTTGTCGCAGTAGTTTATATTTGAGTTGATGGCGTCGTCTGTTGTCATGTCACCTGCTGTCATTTCACCCGCCGTTAACAAATAGTTGGGGTTTGCAAAACTCGTGAACGTGTCACTATCTGGAAAAGAAAAAAGTTTAATAAATTATGTTAAATAAATCAAAGTTATATAAATTAAGTAAAAAAATTACTGTGGCACTGTAACTTATAATATTATAAGTAACAGTGTGATAGTATTCCATGGAGGTCAATAGTGATTGCAGAGAAACAGATTATGCATTTAAATAAATTAACTATTTACAAACATTGGTAATGTGTCATGACTAGACGCTGGTGTGGTTAATGGTCACCAGATGGCAGCACACACCAGATTATGGTGCAGATCTATGGTAGACAAAATATTCCTGTAGATTTTCTTGTAAAGGAAACTGTAGGATTTGATAAAAACTCTACTACAGGTTGGTGACAGGAAAAGAGATATGCCACTTTGCTTGTTATATAGCATGAAATCAACATGTTTAATACTGTTTTGAAATGGAAAATAAATACTGATTAGAGGACATTCACTCCACCAGACATTTACTGTCTGCAAGACTCACTAGACAGTGCAAAGATGTCACACATAAATTATGATATTGATATTTGAGGTGCCTTCACTGTTCCATTGAGACCGAACCATGCAAACAATACTTTCAACCTTAAACAAGTTATGCAGTGATACAATTGTCAAAATGGCTGGAAAGCAAAGAAACCTAACGAAATTAGCAAAGCTATAATGATTAATAATTACTTTATTTAATTACTTCAACTCTGGTGTCTGAGTTAGTGGGTGGCATCTTACCTAACATCTTAATCCTTCCTATCAACCCTAATGGTAGCATCAACCTCAGTCCTTACCCTAATTATAAGACACATTAATCATGTTTTACTTAGAATTAACACACTAAACAATACAACACAACTGGAATATTGCCATTTAACATTTTCCCATGAAAACAGGAAAGCTATTCAAAAAAGGTTCTAAACTGACATGTATGTAACAACAATAATGTTTAATTTCAGACAAAAGTCCATATATATATATATATATATATATATATATATATATATATATATATATATGGACGTCATGTATTAAAAGTATACAATTGATCAATCCAATATTTAATCATTCTGTAATAAATAAAAGTGTGAAAATAATTCACAAAAAGTAGATTACCAGACCTTTCTAAACAGCATAAAAGGCTAAATATTGACAAGCGAATGCGTTCGTTAAAAGATTTTACATAATTTGTAGTGAACATATGACTTGCCCTACAACAGGATGACAAGTTGTGTAAAATAAAAATAAAAAATGATATGCAACAGTAATGTCTTTCAGACTCTGTTTATAAAAATTACACAATTTAAACTGGTTTTTTAAATTAACGATAGTAGTCACTTGACAATTAAGTGGCCTTATGCGACGAGAATAAGTATTGTGTGCACCCAGTTTTACTATTACTAGCATTATTACAACTTGTAACACTGCACGGTTCCATGTACAATTAAGACATCCTGGAGACTGAACAAATGACACAACAGTTTGAATGAGAAACTATCAAGATGACAATGAGAAATGTTCTACATAAATACTGCAAAGATATAAGACAGTTTGCTGAAGCAGCACCTGGGATTAGGGCTGATGCATGAATGCACCTTTTTATGCGATAACTGATAACACTGACAAAGGTTTCATGATAAATCTCAGGGAGTAGGCTATTGCTAGCTAATCAGTTATGATCTCCAGTGAAAGTGACACTGACAAGTTTGAGTTGGCACACCAAAATCTGAACACCCTTCGGTAGGTCTTTATAAATCAAGCAGCCTGCATGTGTTACTTCAATAGCAATGTCTATTCTACAACTTCTGTAAGATTTGTCAAACATGGTTTAGCCTATGTCATAATTTGTATTGTCTAAACATGAATATGTTGCAATATCACACAATTATACATACTAATCCTGCCAAAATTGCAAAAGAGGTCTGGCTCGATATACTATTGCATTTAGCTATTCACACTTTTGCAAGTGACCCCAATCTAATCATCAAAGTCAATTCTTTAGATGATTTTAACAAAAGTATGCAGTCTTTTATCAAACCAACTGTGTCTATTACTTAAACTATTCACTACAAATCTGACCATCAACGAACCTGATTTGTGAATCAATTGAAGATGGAGTTTTAAGGGCTGACATATAAAGGTCATGAAAACCTTCACTAATGTTGCTGTTATTGGCACGAACTATGCCAAATATGATTAGAATTCAAACAAGAATAAACAGTTACAAAACAAAATTAATAAAGTTGATAATTGTTTAAGATAATGTATCTAAACAAATAATTTAACAGTCTAGGAGATGTTTGAAGACACATTTGCCTCTCCAAACAGCTATATCAATAACAACCTAGATATATCAATAGCAGCCTAGCTATATCAATAACAGCCTAGCTATATTCATGACAAGGTAGTGAAATTGGCTGTTTAGATAACTTAGCATCAACTAGTGCAGAAACCTAATTCTAAAAAATTTGAAATTGTAATAAAGGGTTATTAATGGGTGGGCAAGTGATTGGGGAGGTGGTTGAGTTAGTGAGAGGTTGGGAAAGTGGTTCGATGGGTTAGTGGTTGGGAAGGTGGGTGAGTGGTTGGGTTGGTTAGTGGTTGGCAAGGTGGTTCGGTGGATGAGTGGTTAAGGAGGTGGTTGGGTGGGTAAGTGGGGGGAGGTGGTTAGGTGGGTAAGTGGTTGGGGAGGTGGTTGGGTGGGTAAGTGGCTGGGGATGTTGTTGGATGGGTAAGTGGGTGGGGAGGTGGTTGGGTGGGTAAGTGGTTGGGGAGGTGGTTGGGTGGGTAAGTGGTTGGGGAGGTGTTTGGGTGGGTAAGTGTTTGGGGAGGTGGTTGGGTGGGTAAGTGGTTGGGGAGGTGGTTGGGTGGGTAGGCACTGAGACCCTAATCAGCAACACACTGACAATGTTCACTGGTTACGTAGATAGGCGCACAATGCTTAAGCAATCTGGATGTCATGTTGTCATAAAAAGTCCAAACTGCCCACAACTGAATGAATGCAATTTTACACTGTTCTACCTTAGAGATGTAGTAATAAAAGTGGACAGCCAACTCCGGCTATATGTGCAAGCCTGTCATGTTGCCCAACTATAAACAATGGACCTAGACTGGACGTGTTTCTGATAGTAAGTGGGTTTAATCTAAGTAAATCTAAATTCACTTCCACTCATCCATTTCTCGATTTTTACCCGATTTGGGAATAGCATAGAAACTTAGTCCTTTGTGTGTGGAATTGTAGCATCCCCCCATCAGAAAGGAAAAAGCAGCGACTATATTTATATTGCTGACATGCGGTAACAGGAAAAGGGTTGTGCCATGTGGATTTTGCACATGCGTGTCACAACACAATCTCGCAAAATTCAAGTTGGCTATGCACTTTTATTAATGCTATATATCTGTTCTATGGTTTTACGAAACACAAGCATACGTAGATTGCAATACAAGATGAGATTGACTTGATGAATTTAGAAATAACTGCATTGCACAGGCATGCTAGCTGCAGGAGTTATTTCTATTTCTGATCTCTTCATGAGGGGCGCTGCTATTTCTGTTGTGCAGAGCAAGCAATAAAATCAAATGAATTAATCTGAATGCACACGTAATGAAATCTGAAAAAGCCAAGGATATAAAGAGCCGTGGCACCACGGAGGTGTCCATATATACAGTGTAACGTACCTTAAATCATAGCAAGAACATACCACTTTGATGACGTGTATCTTTATTTGTGAAAATGAGAAACCCGTATCCTAGTTGCAATTTTAATAAGTTTATTTTTTATAGTGCACTTTCCCTGAAAGCTAAGTGCACTTGACATAAAATGCATCAAATAAACAAATATAAAAAAGTATATAATATATATATATATAATATGTATGTATGTAAAAAATACATATAAAACTGTGTTAAAATTTATTATAATAACATTAATTTATATAAACACATTATTTATTAATACAAGCCAGCTCTGCAGATACTACAACTTGTTTAAGACTGTCACTCACCATGTTGATATAATACAGATTGCTGAGGCAGAGCGTAGCCAGGAAGCACCACCTCTGTCATAATACTGAATAAAAGGCAAGGTGCTGAATTTATGCAAACACACGCAATGTTGTTTTTACTAAAAACAATATAACATTACTCAAAGACAAAGCCTGGAACAACCAACTCCTCATAATGTTGATATAAAAGGCACACCATTGAATTCATGCAAACTCAATCAAGTGTGCGCTATCATAAGTTGTTTTTATTTGAAAAAGTTATATAAGATGTGAAAAACTGTAAAGCCTACGGCAATACCACAAAGTATCCTCTCAATTAGGATGCATAAGGCTGGCTCCACTGCGACTAGCATTGCATATTTCTACATGTCAACAATTAGGATACATAAGGCTGGCTCCACTGCGACTAGCATTGCATATTTCTACATGTCAACAATTAGGATACATAAGGCTGGCTCCACTGCGACTAGCATTGCATATTTCTACATGTCAACAATTAGGATACATAAGGCTGGCTCCACTGCGACTAGCATTGCATATTTCTACATGTCAACAATTAGGATACATAAGGCTGGCTCCACTGCGACTAGCATTGCATATTTCTACATATCAACAATTAGGATGCATAAGGCTGGCTCCACTGCGACTAGCATTGCATATTTCTACATGTCAACAATTAGGGCTAGCAAGGCCATTTATTGGTCACAATGATACTCAAGCTGGGATGACTACAGTGCAGCAGTGGAGCAGTTCAGCAGTTAGAGCACTGGTCTGTCAGTTCAGCAGTTAGAGCACTGGTCTGTCAGTTCAGCAGTTAGAGCACTGGTCTGTCAGTTCAGCAGTTAGAGCACTGGTCTGTCAGTTCAGCAGTTGGAGCACTGGTCTGTCAGTTCAGCAGTTAGAGCACTGGTCTGTTAGTTCAGCAGTTAGAGCACTGGTCTGTCAGTTGGGTGGACCGAGGTTTGAGTCCACGTATTGTTGTTTCAAAACTTGAAAGTTCGTTCACCCCACTTTGCCTGTGTCTTTCCGAAGAGACACTAAAAGCCGTTGATCCCTTCTATCTGGCGTCTACACCAGGGGAAGTGAAAGTTTCCACACGGGGTAAATGTGTAACCCATCATGCACTCACAAACTCCAACATGCACCATTTGTATCTAGGATGGGCGATGAATTAGCTACTGCCAATAAACCAACTAGCATGCCTTGTCCACACGGATACCAGTGCTGCAGAAAATGTCACCATCATTACTAACCATAAAGGTTCACTTATATTGCTCTAAGTGACTGATTTGATTCGATTTCAAATGTCATTGGTGTAGCAAACGACCAGTGGTCACTTTGTATGGTCACTCTGAGTTACCGCTGACCACACTGGCCCCAAAAAATGGGTGATCTAATGAGAAAACCTACATGAGTGCCAAGCCAATGTGACGTTCTCAAGTGGCACTCAAAGCGGTTGACATCTGTCTTGTCACAAGGCTTTCTAGTTGCATTGCCACAAGAGACAAGTCTAAGTAAGCAAGGACGAGATGATTTTCCGTGACAGTGCCTTTACAAGGCCGCAGCACGGTTGGAACATGACTCGGAGAACCACACACCTCAGCTAGTGATTCTCAGACAAATTGTATAAAATAATAGTAGTATCTTCTTCTTCTTAGCTGCTGTTTTATTCAACATCGTACATTGATGTAATATTCCCAAACATTATTTATTTTCCACTCACAGGTGATAAAGGTGCTCAGTTTGAGTGCACGCAGGTAGGTTTGCTCAGTTTGAGTGCATGCAGGTAGGTTTGCTCAGTTTGAGTGCATGCAGGTAGATTTGTTCAGTTTTAGTGCACGCAGGTAGGTGTGTTCACTTTGAGCACATGCAGGTAGGTTTGTTCACTTTCAGTGCAGGCAGGTAGGTTTGTTCACTTTCAGTGCAGGCAGGTAGGTTTGTTCACTTAGAACTTAGGCAGGCAGGTTTGCTCACTTTGAACACACGCAGGCAGGTTTGCTCACTTTGAGTGCAGGCAGGTAAGTTAATTGCTCACTTTGAGTACAGGCAGGTAGGTTTGTTCACTATGAGCACATGCAGGTAGGTTAATTGCTCACTTTAAGAGCAGGTAGGTAGGTTAATTGCTCACTTTAAGAGCAGGTAGGTAGGTTAATTGCTCACTTTGAGTGCAGGCAGGTAGGTTAATTGCTCACTTTGAGTGCAGGCAGGTAGGTTAATTGCTTCCCTTGAGCGCATGCAGGCAGGTCTGCTCACTTTGAGCGCACGCAGGCAGGTCTGCTCACTTTGAACGTATGCAGGTAGGTTTGTTCACTTTGAGTGCAGACAGGTAGATTTGCTCACTTTGAGCTCATGCAGGTAGGTTTGCTCACTTTGAGCACATCCAGGCAAGTTTGCCACTTTGAGCACAGGCACGTAGGTTTGTTCACTTTGAGCGCATGCAAGTAGGTTTGCTCACTTTGAGCGCATGTAGGTAGGTTTGTTCACTTTGAGCGCATATAGGTAGATTTGCTCACTTTGAGCACAGGCAGGTGGTTTGCTCACTTTGAGGTTTGCTCACTTTGAGCACATGCAGGTAGGTTTGCTCACTTTGAGCACAAGCAGGTAGGTTTGCATTATTGCAGCTGAAGTGCCATCTGGTGAATATGAAGTTGCCAAAGTTGCACACAGGTTGACGTCATTCAAAGTATTATGTAGCGGGGTGATACAGGGTCTGAAGTTAACTAACGTTGGTTTCATGAAGTGTCATGTGCACATGCATCATTGTTTTGACATCATTCCTAATTATGTATTGCATTTTGTAGAAAAAAAATCTGGTGGCCAAAAACTTTCCATACATTAGCCACACCATTCACCATGTTTTCCTTTCAATTCGCAAACTGAAATATTTTCACTAAAAAGTTGAATAAACTCTACTGTCTGCAAGAGCAATCAGAGGGTCTGTAAATTAGTCTTTGTGACATCTTTAAACGACAAACTTTGGCAAAAAAACATCCACCAGTATGATGACACAGAGGACCTACAATCGACCAATATAATGACACCGGGGACCCACCAGTGACTGGCATGATGACATAGAGGACCCACCAGTGACCAGTATGATGACACAGAGGACCCACTTCATCCAATAGGCATGTTACAAATGTCAGGGATTTTCCTTGCATGTGCAGACTTTGTCTTTGCATTGGCCATGATATGTTGCTGGCAAGGAAAATGATAAATTAGATAAAAGTTGGTTAACTAATTTTCTCTGAATAACAGAAAAGATAGATAATATATGTTACATGCCTACATACAAGTGACCAGTATAATGATATAGAAGACCCACCAGTGACCAGTATGATGACAGGGGACCCACCAGTGACTAGCATGATGACACCCTGGACCCACCAGTGACCAGCATGACACAGAGGACCCACCAGTGACCAGTATGATGACACAGAGGACCAACAAGTGACAAGTAGAGTGACAGAGGACCCACCAGTGACCAGAATGATGACACAGAGGACCCACCATGGCCCAATAGAATGACACAGAGAAACCACCAGTGACCAGTATGATTACACAACGGACCTGGCAGTGACTAGTATGATAACACAGCAGACACACCAGTGACCAGTATGGCAACACAGAGGACCTACCAGTATGATAACACAGTGAACTTACCAGTGACCAGTATAATGACCTACCAGTTATGAGGCCATGTATGGGGTTAGTCTGCAATAGCCAACTGTTATTCCAGCGATTCACGTTCCTATACACCGAGCCATTCCAGTCAGCATTCCTGTTGATCAGTTTCCTGGTGCGTGTGCGCTGCGCATACAGCTGCAGTAAGCGAGTGCACACCTCACGAGGAAGGTTTGCCCGCCACACCTCGGGAGGCAGGTGTGCTGACTGCCTACGCAGCAGGGACGAGTTTCGCAGTGTCATTGTGTCTCTCATGAGTGCAACGTCTGTATCACCAGAGGGTCCTCAACTTGACAATGGTGACAGTGGACACATTTGTTGAGATCCTGTCAATACCAGTTGACAATAACACTACTACAGATGCGCTCGTTCTCAGTGTTTACTTCGATGACAAAAAAGCTTTTTAAAACTCCCCAGCTGTGGCGTGATTCGTTGACAAGCTGGGATAGCTCCACATGGGACCGACTACTAGCTGACGTCATCGCAGGTTGAAGCAACGGTGCTTTGTGTCATCCCACAAGCTGTATACACACAGAAACTCCATTGAAAGCCATGTAAAATCAATGCTCGTTTTGCGAATTTACACAGACAAGACGATAGTGCTTCCAGTGCTCCTGAAGGGATCTATGTCCCCATCTCAGCTCCAGCTGAGCGTGGCCTGAAGAACAGTCAACAGTGAATCCAATTTATTGCAGCAACCACTACAGCTACGAGTGCAACCGAGATCGACACTGAGCATGGATACCAATATCACATGGCAAAATAGTTATGTGTGTACATTATGCATGTCTCTCTTCATTACGGTGTTAGTCGACACATTCTGTTGTCGTGAGCAAGTGCCCAATCAGATTATTGCAAGTGATTGTTGTGGCTTCCGGTAATAACAGACAGCCAAACTTATGTCACTGTGATCACTCAGCAAAACTGACAGCCCAACTTATGTCACTGTGATCACTCAGCAAAACTGATAGCCCAAATTACGTCACTGTGTTCATTTGGTCAACAATGAACAGCCCAACTTGTGCCATTGTGTTCATTCAAGCAACAAAGGCAAGCTGAACTTAAGTCACTGTGTTCACTTGGGCAATAATGATCAGCCCAATGCTGAGCAACCCAACTCGTGTCATTGTTTTTCTTGGGCAGCACCAGACAGCCCACATGATCTTCACTTGGTCAACATGGGGTAGCCCAACTTGTGCCCCCAAGTTTACGCAGGTTCCATTGAGCAACCCAACTTGTGTCATCACATTCACCTGGGCAATGACGGACAGCCGAACTTGTTTCATCATGTTCACTTGTGTAAAGCCAAACTTTCACCATCTTCACTTCACCAATGCTGTTTCACTTATTGTATGACTTGACATCAAAAGGTGGCACAAACACTAGGGACTACTTCTCTGTGCCTGACAGCACCACAAGTAGCACTAAACCACCGACAGAGCGCACTAAGCTTCATCCGGTGCCAATATCACCAAATGTGAATCACTGGCATTGACCTGTGGAGCAACAACTGGATTGACAGACAGATGCAGGGAACACAGGTCATGTGAGGGACATTGCCTATTGATCCATCATCCAGCTGCAGACACAACTATCTTCTTTCAACCAACGTCAGCAATGCACTGCACAGATACAAGGACCTGAAGCAGTCAGTGTGTGAATGCTTCAAGCACAGCTGACGGAGTGCCTGTCTGCTAACACTGTCATCAACTACCCCAAACACGAACTTCATATATCTCTTGTGCCATCTGTAGATGTAGAGTCATGATGCAACAAATGCCAAATTCCTGACCAATTCCAGAGGTTGACAGTAAATCTATATGTCTGCAGCATTTAATAATTGTGCTGTATCCTTGCACTGGACACTTTTCTGTTTGTCGACCCCTAACCCACCGATGACCCGCGAGACAGTGCCAAAATTTGAAAACACAACAAATTAATTAAATGATCAGATAAAATGCATTTTCCTTCATAATTATATTTACAAAGTTTGGCAATGTTCATCAAATTTTAAATTTGGCATGGTCTAGACAAACAATTCAAGGATATCATCTTATGCTCAAAATCAGACACTAATTATGGCATATTTTATGCAGTGAATTTGTTTAGTTGTATTTGCCAGCACAGTTCATTACATCCAATGAGGTTCAAACCTGTCCACTACTTAGAATTTGTACAGTTTGTTATGCAAGTGGCATTATAAAAAAATTCAAATATTTCTATTAAAATTTAAATATTTATGTGCACCCTAAAAAACTTTTTCCCAAACATAATATAGAAGTTCTGTAGTAACTTTTGTATTTCTAAAAGAAAATGGTTAATATTTAAGTTGAAGCATAATTTGTCATTTTCTTTATAGACATGTCAGGTACCTTTTAGCCACAGACAGTGACTGATCACAAGTTCACTGGAGAGTGTCTGCGTGAATCTCCTGCATAATTGCAATAAGCCCAGCACCTCTTGATGTGCCTAAATCTTTAAACATCACTTTAACAAATCTCAAACTACAGCTACCTTCTGCAAAACAACTCATGACATATTTTGTTCTTAAAATTCCATTTCCACCTTAAATCGTCGGCAGTACATCGCTCTGATGATATAACTTCTGCATGTCCCTGTTTATGATATCATGTCTGACAATTCTGGTTTGTTGTGCCTCTTAAGTTTGGGCTCCTGGTGATTTAGGAGCTAGAGAAGTTTTACTATTATTATTATATTCATTCTGACATTTACACTTGGCATTACCAACAATTTATACTTCGCTTTACCAACAATTTATACTTGGCATTACCAACAATTTATACTTCGCTTTACCAACAATTTACACTTGGCATTACCAACAATTTATACTTCGCTTTACCAACAATTTATACTTGGCATTACCAACAATTTACACTTGGCATTACCAACAATTTATACTTGGCTTTACCAACAATTTATACTTGGCATTACCAACAAGTTATACTTGGCATTACCAACAATTTATACTTGGCATTACCAACAATTTATACTTGGCTTTACCAACAATTTATACTTGGCTTTATCAACAAACCAAAATATTATAATATATGCAGAGACACTAAAATAGCTTGTACAGAATTTAATAGAGCACGGAAACATTAATAATCACAATATTAACCTTCCTCAGTACAAATAACTGCATAGATAGAACCATCAAGTTAGTTCAAAGGCAGCTGATTCAGACACGCAGCAAGCAGGTCTTCAATGATTATGTCATTAATCTCACAGTGAATGTCTCTATATGCCTGATAGTGCCATCTCTGGTGAATGAAGCATTCATTCGTGATAGCTTTATAAATGTCACATGACAAATGGCACAGTGCATCATGCACAGCCAGAACAAATGGCACAGTGCATCATGCACAGCCAGAACAAATGGCACAGTGCGTCATGCACAGCCAGAACAAATGGCACAGTGCATCATACACAGCCAAAACAAATGACACAGTGCATCATGCACAGCCAGAACAAATGGCACAGTGCATCATACACAGCCAGAACAAATGGCACAGTGCGTCATGCACAGCCAGAACAAATGGCACAGTGCATCATGCACAGCCAGAACAAATGACACAGTGCATCATGCACAGCCAGAACAAATGGTACAGTGCATCATGCACAGCCAGAACAAATGCCACAGTGCATCATGCACAGCCAGAACAAATGGTACAGTGCATCATGCACAGCCAGAACAAATGCCACAGTGCATCATGCACAGCCAGAACAAATGGCACAGTGCATCATGCACAGCCAGAACAAATGGCACAGTGCGTCATGCACAGCCAGAACAAATGGCACAGTGCATCATGCACAGCCAGAACAAATGACACAGTGCATCATGCACAGCCAGAACAAATGGCACAGTGCATCATGCACAGCCAGAACAAATGGCACAGTGCGTCATGCACAGCCAGAACAAATGGCACAGTGCATCATGCACAGCCAGAACAAATGCCACAGTGCATCATGCACAGCCAGAACAAATGGTACAGTGCATCATGCACAGCCAGAACAAATGACACAGTGCATCATGCACAGCCAGAACAAATGGCACAGTGCATCATGCACAGCCAGAACAAATGGCACAGTGCAACATGCACAGCCAGAACAAATGACACAGTGCATCATGCACAGCCAGAACAAATGACACAGTGCATCATGCACAGCCAGAACAAATGGCACAGTGCATCATGCACAGCCAGAACAAATGGCACAGTGCGTCATGCACAGCCAGAACAAATGGCACAGTGCATCATGCACAGCCAGAACAAATTCCACAGTGCATCATGCACAGCCAGAACAAATGACACAGTGCATCATGCACAGCCAGAACAAATGGCACAGTGCATCATGCACAGCCAGAACAAATGGCACAGTGCAACATGCACAGCCAGAACAAATGACACAGTGCATCATGCACAGCCAGAACAAATGGCACAGTGCATCATACACAGCCAGAACAAATGACACAGTGCATCATGCACAGCCAGAACAAATGGCACAGTGCATCATGCACAGCCAGAACAAATGGCACAGTGCATCATGCACAGCCAGAACAAATGGCACAGTGCATCATGCTCAGCCAGAACAAATGGCACAGTGCATCATGCACAGCCAGAACAAATGGCACAGTGCATCATGCACAGCCAGAACAAATGGCACAGTGCATCATGCACAGCCAGAACAAATGGCACAGTGCGTCATGCACAGCCAGAACAAATGGCAAAGTGCATCATGCACAGCCAGAACAAATGACAGAGAAAATACATTCAGAAAATGAAGGTGAATCATTTTTTAAAAGGTGGCAAGTTTTCAATGGGTTGCAGTAATTGTGAACTAATTTGACAATATTCTGTCACAGCCAGAACAAATGGCACAGTGCATCATGCACAGCCAGAACAAATGGCACAGTGCAACATGCACATCCAGAACAAATGACAGAGAAAATACATTCAGAAAATGAAGGTGAATCATTTTTTAAAAGGTGGCAAGTTTTCAATGGGTTGCAGTAATTGTGAACTAATTTGACAATATTCTGTCACAGCCAGAACAAATGGCACAGTGCATCATGCACAGCCAGAACAAATGGCACAGTGCAACATGCACAGCCAGAACAAATGACACAGTGCATCATGCACAGCCAGAACAAATGGCACAGTGCATCATGCACAGCCAGAACAAATGGCACAGTGCATCATGCACAGCCAGAACAAATGGCATAGTGCATCATGCACAGCCAGAACAAATGGCACAGTGCATCATGCACAGCCAGAACAAATGGCACAGTGCGTCATGCACAGCCAGAACAAATGGCACAGTGCATCATGCACAGCCAGAACAAATGACAGAGAAAATACATTCAGAAAATGAAGGTGAATCATTTTTTAAAAGGTGGCAAGTTTTCAATGGGTTGCAGTAATTGTGAACTCATTTGACAATATTCTGTCTTTTACTTGTAAATAAATGAGTGGCAGTGATAATTTTAACATCTTACTGTTTGCTCTAAAATTGTGCTTACACCTTTTTTATATATCATTATACAGGTCCGGGCTTAATTTTATTTATATATTTATATGCAATTTAATGCTGTATTATTTAATATTTTATACATTATAAAAATATGCATTTATGTGTAATATTCAACCTCTTTGGTTGCAATTCAAATAAATTTATTACGTAAATGAAGAAAAGAAGATAGAGCAAAGGTAGGTTCCTATATAGTGTAATATACAGCCCTTACGATTGCTCAAAGATAGGTCCTTATATAGTGTAATATACAGTCCTTACGATTGCTCAAAGGTAGGTCCTTATATAGAGTAACATACAACCCCCACAATCGCTCAAAGGTAGGTCCTTATATAGTGTAATATACAACCCTCACAACTGCTCAAAGGTAGGTCCTTATATAGTGTAATATACAGCCCTTACAACCATTCAAAGGTAGCTCTTTATATAGTGTAATGTACAGCCCTTACAACCGCTCAAAGGTAGGCCCTTTATAGTGTAATATACAGCCCTTAAAACTGCTCAAAGGTAGGTCCTTTTATAGTGTACTTTACAGCCCTTACAACTGCTCAAAGGTAGGTACTTATATAGTGTAATATACAGCCCTTATGACTGTTCAAAGCATCTTACACTTCACCCCCAACAGACCAGTTCATTCCAACACCAACTCGACTTCAGAATAAAATTTCAAAGATGGAAATGGGATGACATAATTATGCTAGTAGCACCTTTCATGCAGATGTTGATACATAAAATGCCAGTTAGGTAGCTACTGCACCCTGAACACTGCTACTTGCAATACTGCGCTCGCTCACAATAACAATGCTGTTCAAACACTGCTAGAGATAAATCAAGGCTCGCCACTAATCTGGCATGCTGGAATTGGAAATCAAACCTAATGGACGTGCTACTCCTGAGCAGAATTTCAAATGTTCTGTAGTCATTTTGTCGAAGCATGCAGATGCACAGAGATGATGTTGTAAATGTTCACATATGAATCTCTGTGGCTATGGAACACAATTACTTTAAGCACCAGTGATTGCCAACTGTCTCACTAACAATAGATCCTGTCCTCCATTCACAGACTGCAACCTGTCAACAGCTGTGTCCAGGGCTGGGTCCAATTATGTAGTTGTAACTGATTACAGTAAAATGCTATAATTGTAAGTGCAATTAAAATATGTTGTGTCACTGCAATTACAGTATGTTTCATATGACAAACTACCTGAAAAAAACTATAAAAAAAAATATCAATATCCATTAACACAAGTTGAAAATTAAAAAAATCAGCAACAGACAACATATAATTACTAAATGGTGAATATACTTGGCTCTACATAATACAATTTTAACTGTAATTGTAACAGTGCAGTTGTAATCAATTTGAACATTTTAGAAGTGTAATTGAAGTGAAAAATTAAACATAATTGTAACTGATTTGATTTTGTGTAATTGGACCTAACCTTAGTTGTATCCAACCAAGTTAACTTATTCATCTTCAGCAACACAGATGCATCAGAAAATGAGTATAATATTATGCATAACAATCTGGCATATAAAAATTTCTCTTACATGCCATTGAAGTGAACCATATTTCAATAAACAATTCAATTATTTGTGCCAGACGTTTATACATGTGGTCTTGTTTACCATTATTTAGATGGTCGCACAGGTATGTTGGTTACATGTGAAATACTGCAATGAATAAAAAATGTCTCCAACCAATTTAGCTTCTGTCAATGCCACTGACAGGATATGTCATCTATGTCAGGTGTCATCTATGTCAGGTGTCATCTATGTCAGGTGTCATCTATATTAGGTGACATCTATTTTAGCAACATTGATCTATGCAATACAGTAAATCTGCTATGCCGAACACGTGTCAAAGGTGAACAATTATCCACAATGTCTGTTTCAAAGTCCTGTGTTTAGAGGTAACTGGATATAGATAAGAGTCTGCCTTCACTGTTATCTAATGTTAACTGCCTGTGAATATTCAAACATTTAGATGTGTGAATTCATAGATTTTGAGCAATAAAATAGGGAGATTTCCATAATAATTTATTTCTTTGCAGTCATGAAGATTGAATAAAAGTACTGGAACAAAATATGCATTTGCTAAAACCAAACGTGTACACTTCGCTAGAACATATTTTAAACTAAAATCCAATGTGTGTGTATAATTTACATATATATATATATATATAATAAAAAGACTACTAGAAGAAATAAAAGGTATATATACACCTGTAAACAGTTATTAGAAATGTATAATGAATAAGTTTCGTACTATCTATAAAAAAGTCATTCTGAGCAGACTAAAAATAAGTATAATTATAAATGCTATTGGTTAAAACAGCATCAGTTAATAAAACAGTCCTTTGTCCTGTTTGTTTTTATTTCGGGTAAGGGGTAGCATGTACAACACTGGGTAAGGGGTATCATGTACAACACTGGGTAAGGGGTATCATGTACAACATTGGGTAAGGGTTAGCGTGTACAACATTGGGTAAGGGGTAGCGTGTACAACATTGGGTAAGGGGTAGCGTGTAAAACATTGGGTAAGGGATAGCGTGTAAAACATTGGGTAAGGGGTAGCGTGTAAAACATTGGGTAAGGGATAGCGTGTACAACATTGGGTAAGGGGTAGCGTGTAAAACATTGGGTAAGGGATAGCGTGTAAAACATTGGGTAAGGGGTAGCGTGTACAACATTGGGTAAGGGATAGCGTGTACAACATTGGGTAAGGGATAGCGTGTACAACATTGGGTAAGGGGTAGCGTGTAAAACATTGGGTAAGGGATAGCGTGTACAACATTGGGTAAGGGGTAGCGTGTAAAACATTGGGTAAGGGATAGCGTGTACAACATTGGGTAAGGGGTAGCATGTACAACATTGGGTAAGGGATAGCGTGTAAAACATTGGGTAAGGGGTAGCGTGTACAACATTGGGTAAGGGGTAGCGTGTAAAACATTGGGTAAGGGGTAGCGTGTACAACATTGGGTAAGGGGTAGCGTGTACAACATTGGGTAAGGGGTAGCGTGTACAACATTGGGTAAGGGGTAGCGTGTACAACATTGGGTAAGGGGTAGTGTGTACAACATTGGGTAATGGATAGTGTGTAAAACATTGGGTAAGGGGTAGAGTGTACAACATTGGGTAAGGGGTAGTGTGTACAACATTGGGTAAGGGGTAGCGTGTACAACATTGGGTAAGGGGTAGCGTGTACAACATTGGGTAAGGGATAGTGTTTACAACATTGGGTAAGGGATAGCGTGTAAAACATTGGGTAAGGGGTAGTGTGTACAACATTGGGTAAGGGGTAGTGTTTACAACATTGGGTAAGGGGTAGCATTTACAACATCGCATATTATATGGCACAACCCTTGCAGTTGGTAGGAGTTTGTGCAGTTCATGCTGCGGTTGTTCAATTTGTTTAAAAAAGTGTTCACATATAACTATATATGTCTCTCTTTCAAAGTAACCAGCTGCACATGTGCTAGTGCCTCGATATAGGGTGTGTCCGGGCATATAATGTTCATAGCACGTCTTTGCACTCGCTCCAAATCACTTTGCAGAACCAGTGTGAGTGGACCATGCAGGGCAAGCGTATTCCAGCGTCGGCCAGACCACCGTCAAGTATTCCAGCGTCGGCCAGACCACCGTCAAGTATTCCAGCGTCGGCCAGACTACCGTCAAGTATTCCAGCATCGGCCAGACCACCGTCAAGTATTCCAGCGTCGGCCAGACCACCGTCAAGTATTCCAGCATCGGCCAGACCACCGTCAAGTATTCCAGTGTCGGCCAGACCACCGTCAAGTATACTGCTAAAAGGTCTTTAACGGCCGTTTCCCCAACATGTACGTCCCATGACAGATTGCTGATAATAGTGATACCAAGTACCTTTGCCTCAATTACTCTCTGGGTTTCTCTTCCGTTGATATGTATGGGATGGAAATCTTTCCTTGTTTTTTTAGAAAAATCAATAAGTTCTTTTGTCTTATTTTGGTTGATTTTCATGTCATTTTGTGTTGTCCAACTGTACACCACATGAGCTGCTTCCTGGAGGGTTGGCACCTGGTGTCCAGTGTAGACGATGCTCATGTCATCAATGTATTTGTAAGAAACACACGCCGTTTTTAAGTAATTTATTATGAGGAGGAAAGTGCAGCTTTGTGCCTTGTGGAACTCCTCCGTGGATGTGGTTCCAGCTGGATGCTGCGGTAAGTTTTGAAGTAGAGCGTTGTGATTGATTAGGTCAAATGCCTTAGAAAAGTCAAGTAATAATTCCTGGATGGATGCTATTCGTTTCAACTTGCTCTGGTCGTTGCTAGAGCATGGGCACCGACATATGCAGAACGACAGATACATGGAACATGCCCCTCCCAAAGTGAGCTGTTGCAGACCGTGCAGCAACTGGATTGGCAAGCAAGGTGGACAAATCTTTAAGAACCCAGTTTGGCATAGAGACCATGTGCTTTATCCGTGTCTAGTTTGTGAAGGTGATGTTCCACCTCCTCAACTGAGACAACATATTCAGCAGGTACAGATGACACTTCAAGATGAAGGTAGTCATTGCCAGCATTCAGGGCAGGTAGATGGTCACTCACTCACTTGAAGAAGTCAGTTATGATTCCAAAATAAAACAAATTAATGACGAAACTGGTTGAGACATACCTTTTTGTGTGGAAATTGTCCAAAAAAGCTTAGAGCAAATGAAAAATCTCTGTTGGGGGACAATTTGATTTAATTGCAAGAGGGCATTGGTGACTGTAAAATGAGAAAAAATTTGTCCAATTTTACCAAAAGCAGATTTTATTTAAATTCTGGATGTTAATAATTTTGCTCAAAATTTGGGAGATCCCATCAAACGAGGCAATATGGAACCTCTGTGAACTATATTTATGAAGTTAAGTTTCTGGACTTACTTTTGCATGTTACAAAATGTGACACTGTTATAATACCAGGTGTGTTCTACTGCCACTAGTTCTAGCTGTGTTTAGATTTCTTGCCACGACCACCACATCCTCATACATTTGCCTTGGTTTTTGCCCGTCACTCCATGGCACATTGATCAACCACTGGTGTCTCTAAGGACTTCAAGTATTGATACAAACACTTCCGGCCACATATCTCGCATGCGGGCAAAGAAATATCATCCACCAATCTGATATCAAAGGTGATGTGCCAGAGAGATGTTATAAAGTTACAAAAACTCAGCGTCATATCTGAACAGCCTGCCACTGTACCGCACTGCGCAGATGAGTTCAGCGCACAGAACATGTCAAGCAAAATTACTTTCTTGCATGTGACTACACACTGATCTAATTATATACATGTGCTGACTAACAATGCCTTAGTTGAGATACTAATGGGCTGGTGGAGATGGAACCGTAGCTGTGGTGTCTTGCATCATGTTAACTACATGCAGTCTGTAGCAGGCCAAGAAGCCCTTACAAGCTCTGACAGTTGGTTTATAGTGACAGCCGTCTCATAGGGCCATCCTTATGTATTCAAGGCATCATGCTAACAGTCCACGGCCTGCTGTCTATGTCACAGATCAACTCCAGGTAAAGCTGTCCTTTGGCTTCGTTTACAGGATGCACAAATAAACACCTAAAACTCGGTGATTTTGTGCCATATGTGTCACCAATGTGGACTAGACACCATTACTACAAAGTGTTTTTAATATTTTTTCATTGTAGCATCTGGAGAAAAGACTACTTTGCATTGCCCTACGGGAACCTGCTTTTATAACTATATGTTACTGGAGAACGCAGGAACTAACTGCTTATATATGTTATGGATATTAACTGTTGATTGAATCATGATGCCTTGCTAAAGTACGCCAAATTGAAGTACAGCTTCAGACCAGTCTCATATCACAGGGAATACTCTTTTGTTCTGCTAAACGTCCACATCTCTCATATCACATGGAATACTCTTTTGTTCTGCTTGCTAAACGTCCACATCTCTCATATCACAGGGAATACTCTTTTGTTCTGCTAAACGTCCACATCTCTCATATCACAGGGAATACTCTTTTGTTCTGCTAAACGTCCACATCAGTCTATCAAATAATACACTATGGCTGAATATTGTGAAGATGGTAAATTGTCATGTGTGTCTATCATAAGAAAAGCATAGTTGGGTGTTTTCAGGACAGACTTGGTAGCATTGGTGTAGTGGACAAGTGTACAATAGACAGATGTGACAGCTATGGTGTAGTAGCCAAGTGTACAATAGACAGTTGTGATAGCTATGGTGTAGTGGACAAGTGTACAAGAAACAGACGTGATAGCTATGGTGTAGTAGCCAAGTGTACAATAGACAGTTGTGACAGCTATGGTGTAGTGGACAAGTGTACAAGAAACAGATGTGATAGCTATGGTGTAGTAGCCAAGTGTACAATAGACAGATGTGATAGCGATGGTGTAGTGGACAAGTGTACAATAGACAGATGTGATAGCGATGGTGTAGTAGCCAAGTGTACAATAGACAGTTGTGACAGCTATGGTGTAGTAGCCAAGTGTACAATAGACAGATGTGATAGCAATGGTGTAGTAGCCAAGTGTACAATAGACAGTTGTGACAGCTATGGTGTAGTAGCCAAGTGTACAATAGACAGTTGTGACAGCAATGGTGTAGTGGACAAGTGTACAAGAAACAGATGTGATAGCTATGGTGTAGTAGCCAAGTGTACAATAGACAGTTGTGACAGCTATGGTGTAGTAGCCAAGTGTACAATAGACAGATGTGATAGCTATGGTGTAGTAGCCAAGTGTACAATAGACAGATGTGATAGCTATGGTGTAGTAGCCAAGTGTACAATAGACAGTTGTGACAGCTATGGTGTAGTAGCCAACTGTACAATAGACAGTTGTGATAGCTATGGTGTAGTAGCCAAGTGTACAATAGACAGTTGTGATAGCTATGGTGTAGTAGCCAAGTGTACAATAGACAGGTGTGACAGCTATGGTGTAGTAGCCAAGTGTACAATAGACAGATGTGACAGCTATGGTGTAGTAGCCAAGTGTACAATAGACAGATGTGACAGCTATGGTGTAGTAGCCAAGTGTACAATAGACAGATGTGACAGCTATGGTGTAGTAGCCAAGTGTACAATAGACAGGTGTGACAGCTATGGTGTAGTAGCCAAGTGTACAATAGACAGGTGTGATAGCTATGGTGTAGTAGCCAAGTGTACAATAGACAGGTGTGACAGCTATGGTGTAGTAGCCAAGTGTACAATAGACAGATGTGACAGCTATGGTGTAGTAGCCAAGTGTACAATTGACAGATGTGACAGCTATGGTGTAGTAGCCAAGTGTACAATAGACAGATGTGATAGCTATGGTGTAGTAGCCAAGTGTACAATAGACATATGTGACAGCTATGGTGTAGTAGCCAAGTGTACAATAGACAGATGTGATAGCTATGGTGTAGTAGCCAAGTGTACAATAGACAGGTGTGATAGCTATGGTGTAGTAGCCAAGTGTACAATAGACAGGTGTGATAGCTATGGTGTAGTAGCCAAGTGTACAATAGACAGATGTGACAGCTATGGTGTAGTAGCCAAATGTACAAGAGACAGACGTGGTAGCCATGGTGCAGTACCCAAGTGTACAAGAAACGTGATAGCTATGGTGAAGTAGCCAAGTGTACAATAGACAGATGTGATAGCTATGGTGAAGTAGTCGAGTGTACAATAGACAGATGTAGCTATGGTGTAGTACAGAAACAGTAAGAGGAAATATTTATTAGTCCCAAAGACATAACAAAACAGATTATTCAACACAAAAACCATACAATATATTACATTTATGCCGACATGAGAAAACGATTGTGGTAAGAATATAGAGTACAGTCGGAAAATAAAATATAGTAGAAAAGTTAAAATAAAGATAGTAGCCAAGACTTGTTAGCTATGGTTTGTAGCCAAGACATGTTAGCTATGGTATAGTAGTCAAGTGTACAAGAGAGACATGATAGCTATGGCGAGGTAGCCAAGTGCACAATAGACATATGTGATAGCTATGGAATAGTAGTCAAGTATACAATAGGCATATGTGATAGTTATGGCATAGTAGCCAAGTTTCCAATAGACAGATGTGATAGCTATAGCATAGTAGCCAAGTGTACAATAGACAGGTGTGTTAGTTATGGTGTAGTAGTCAAGTGTGCAAGAGACAGACGTGATAGCTATGGTGTAGTAGCCAAGTGTACAAGAAACATGTGATAGCTATGGTGAAGTAGCCAAGTGTACAATAGACAGATGTGATAGCTATGGTGTAGTAACCAAGTGTACAAGTGACAGACATGATAGCTATGGTGAAGTAGACACTACAATAGACAGATATAGCTATGGTGTAGTAGCCAAGTGTACAAGAGACAGACATGATAGCTATGGTGAAGTAGACACAGTACAATAGACAAATATAGCTATGGTGTAGTAGCCAAGTGTACAAGTGACAGACATGATAGCTATGGTGAAGTAGACACAGTACAATAGACAAATATAGCTATGGTGTAGTAGCCAAGTGTACAAGTGACAGACATGATAGCTATGGTGAAGTAGACACAGTACAATAGACAAATATAGATATGGTGTAGTAGCCAAGTGTACAAGAGACAGACATGATAGCTATGGTGAAGTAGACACAGTACAATAGACAAATATAGCTATGGTGTAGTAGCCAAGTGTACAAGAGACAGACATGATAGCTATGGTGAAGTAGACACAGTACAATAGACAAATATAGCTATGGTGTAGTAGCCAAGTGTACAAGAGACAGACATGATAGCTATGGTGAAGTAGACACAGTACAATAGACAAATATAGCTATGGTGTAGTAGCCAAGTGTACAAGAGACAGACATGATAGCTATGGTGAAGTAGACACAGTACAATAGACAAATATAGCTATGGTGTAGTAGCCAAGTGTACAAAGAGACAGACATGATAGCTATGGTGAAGTAGACACAGTACAATAGACAAATATAGCTATGGTGTAGTAGCCAAGTGTACAAGAGACAGACATGATAGCTATGGTGAAGTAGACACAGTACAATAGACAAATATAGCTATGGTGTAGTAGCCAAGTGTACAAGAGACAGACATGATAGCTATGGTGAAGTAGACACAGTACAATAGACAAATATAGCTATGGTGTAGTAGCCAAGTGTACAAGAGACAGACATGATAGCTATGGTGAAGTAGACACAGTACAATAGACAAATATAGCTATGGTGTAGTAGCCAAGTGTACAAAGAGACAGACATGATAGCTATGGTGAAGTAGACACAGTACAATAGACAAATATAGCTATGGTGTAGTAGCCAAGTGTACAAGAGACAGACATGATAGCTATGGTGAAGTAGACACAGTACAATAGACAAATATAGCTATGGTGTAGTAGCCAAGTGTACAAGAGACAGACATGATAGCTATGGTGAAGTAGACACAGTACAATAGACAAATATAGCTATGGTGTAGTAGCCAAGTGTACAAGAGACAGACATGATAGCTATGGTTTAGTAGCCAAGTGTACAAGAGACAGACATGATAGCTATGGTGTAGTAGCCAAGTGTACAAGAGACAGACATGATAGCTATGGTGTAGTAGCCAAGTGTACAAGAGACAGACATGATAGCTATGGTGTAGTAGCCAAGTGTACAAGAGACAGACATGATAGCTATGGTGTAGTAGCCAAGTGTACAAGAGACAGACATGATAGCTATGGTGTAGTAGCCAAGTGTACAAGAGACAGACATGATAGCTATGGTGTAGTAGCCAAGTGTACAAGAGACAGACATGATAGCTATGGTGTAGTAGCCAAGTGTACAAGAGACAGACATGATAGCTATGGTTTAGTACAGGAACAGTTACAGGAAATATTTATTAGTCCCAAAGACATAAAAAAAATAGTATTCAGCACAAAAACCATGGTAAGTGGTAAGAATATAGAGTACGGTCTGAAAATAAAAGATAATAGCCAAATGAAAATAAAAGATAGTAACCAAGACTTGTTAGCTATGGTTTGTAGCCAAGACTTGTTAGCTAGGGTGTAGTAGCAAAGACATGTTAGATATGGTGTAGTAGCCAAGACATGTTAGCTATGGTATAGTAGTCAAGTGTACAAGAGAGAGACATGATAGCTATGGCGAGGTAGTCAAGTGTACAATAGACAGACATGATAGCTATGGTGTAACAGCTAAGTGTACAAGAGACATACATGACAGAACTTTATTGTATAGTAGTCAAGACTTACTGTCAGTGGGTGAGTCAGACATGATAGCTATGGTGTAGTAGTCGATGGGAGGCAGGTCCTTGCAAGGAGTGCTCCCACAGCTGAGTGAGAGAGGAGAGGAAGGCTGAGAGTGAAGCTGGTCAATACCCTCCACAGACATCTTCCACCACCGTCAGTTGGTGCGTAGTGGGGTGTGTTAGCAAGTAAAGCAGCACATCTGCAAGACAGGTTAGTAGTTGGTGCTCAAGTACATTTAGTTTCAATGTTAGTGCATGTGAAAAAGGCTTTAGTATCATCACCTTGCAACAACTAGGTGACAAAAGGCTTTAGTATCATCACCTTGCAACAACTAGGTGACAAAAGGCTTTAGTATCATCACCTTGCAACAACTAGGTGACAAAAGGCTTTAGTATCATCACCTTGCAACAACTAGGTGACAACTGACATGAACATGTTGTTAATTACACAGTGACACTGACAGAGACTATCAGTGTCATTGACACAATTATACAGAGAAACCATCACTGAAAAGAAGTCAGCCACACACTGGCAAAAGATGTGAGCAATGCACTGACACAGACATTGTCAGTGACACTGACATAGGAATTGTCATTGACACCGACATACAAATTGTCATTGAGCCTGAAACAGTACCGGTAATATAGTGGAGAAATTAAAGATGCTAAAACACAGTATTGTCATGTTTTGACAAATTCCAATATAAACGCAATTACATTTTGTCACAAAAAGTTGATAATGTTAATTCCAATATTCTAGTTCCTTTTTTTTACCAATTATCTTTTCTTTAAATAGCTTGGTTCCCTCCAACTGTAAATTGATCAGATCTCTATAGGATAAACATGCACATATAGTAAACACAATTGCAACAACATGCACTGCATGTGTGCAACATTGAACAAATATATATGTATTTAGATCTGTGAAAGATGTATATTTAATATGTGCATAAAATACTATCCTTATTATATACTTACTGGTGTGTGCACAATTACTGGTGTGTTCAGTCTATCTGACATAGCTACGTTGACAACACATGGCAAAAACAGCCAAGTTAGTAACACAATCAATAACCACTGAATAGGTTAACCAATACTGAACAGTAAGATGTAATATGACTGCTATACAAGTAACCAGCATAATAGATACTAGCTTTTTGTAAGACACCTGATGTACACTGCATTATAAAAGAACTGTACAGTGCTGCCACCTACTGAGTGAATACAAACTACTTGTCCATGTCAAGCAGTGCTAAAAACACTAGCGACACTATACTATGACTCATCATAATAATATCTTCAGAGGATTGTCTTTACAATTACACTTAAATAGTATAGTAATGGACAGGGATGCTTGCAATACTTATAAAAGTATTGCAGTACTTTACTGCTCTATAATAATACAGTATATAGCACCATTTTAATATAGTTTAGTACATTTTGGTTAGGTATTACACAATGTTTCAGTTGCAAGGACAAGATAAATACTTTGATCATATTGTGGTTTCTTATGGGGAATAAAGCATATAATAAATTAAAACTATTGAACAAATAAACAGACATTGTTATAAAACAATACTTTTGAAAGTATTACCAATACTGGTAATAGGATATTGCAAATTTCAAAACACATTGCAAATACTTACTTTGCAATACTCAAAATTGCATATTGGAATACTACAACATGCAATACTCTGACTACTGCGTGCAACTGTAGCAATGGGTGTGTAAAGAAGGCATCAGTATTCCTTAAATGGATGCCTTGTGTCTGATAGCTAAGTTAACGACACAATCAAGCGGCAGAGAATAATACAAAGTCTGCTGTTGGAATATTATTACTATCCAAAAGTGCAGACTTTGTCATATCTGTGTTTATGTTCATGGTTAGTTCTCAAAAATAACATTACTATTTGTCTGCTGTCTGTCTCGGCTGTTCAACAAGAGTTATATGAAGAGTTCACTCACACCATAGCAAACCACTGACTAGGTGACAACTGCTCAACATCTAAACTAAGAGTCAGCCACATAATAATAAAAAAATTTATATTGTGCAGTTTTCTTGAAAGTTCAATGCACACAATGCATAAAGTAAAAAATAGTAAATACAAAGCATATAATTATACATAGAAAATCCATATAAAACAATGATAAAACTTATAAAAATTTATGTTAAGGCATACTAATGAAATTATATATATATATATATATATATATATATATATATATATATATATATATATATATATATATATATATATGTAATAAAACATTTGAAAAAAACTAGCTAAATACAATTATTTGCAAATTTGTATTTTGGATCATATGAAGATCAACTATGTTAATGTGTATTCTTTCATAAATATGCAGTTTTATCAAATTAAAATTTTATTTTTCATATCTTTATGTGCAAGGGATCCTAATGTCATTGACATGTTCATAAGATGCCAGCCATCCACTAGAAACTTACATCTGGGCCACCATAAGTACCTTACTCCTCCAATATGACACTGTTCAAAAATACTGTGAGCAATAAATTGCTAAAAATGCTGCAGTGCTTAAAATCCTGCATTTCATACATATGAAGGTAAATTAGCGATTGTGAACTGATGTCAAACAGGAGGCCAAAAACAAAGTGAGGTAGAGAAGGCACACTGCATCTGTATGGGCCACTAAGGCACTATGCATGAAGAGGAATTAGTAAAAGGTAACGTAAAATTAGTGATCCACCTCCAGAAAGTGGAAGAGTTGGTAACATTAGATGTGACTCACCAGGGGTTGTGTCTGCCATCTGGTGACTGTGTGGAGCGACACGCGGTCACTGTTAATGGCTACAACAGGTGAGCTTAAAGAGGGGCACGCAGTGGGTGACACTGTAAGCAACACAAACAAACCAGTATCAACAGAAGGAAACAAACTGAACACAAACAGAAAAAATAATGTTTGAGCAAAACATGATCTTTAACCACTTAATATTTTTGGAAATACATGATTTGGCAATGAGTTAATATTTACAACATATATAGCAAGGTTGGGTTAAGTTGTAATTTGTAATTAAAACTCCATCCTCAACTGATTTAGCCTATCACAAATCTGGTTCGCTGATGTCCAAATATGGAGTGTGTGAATAGCTTAAGTAATATCCACAGTCGATTTAATGAAAAAATGTGTATTTTTGTTCAAATGATAAAAAGAATTGACTTTAGTCATTAGATCTGGTAAGGCTCAAAAAAGTGGATATCCAAAGTATGAAACACTGTGCGGGTCAATGCCAATGATGGGCATGACCTCCATCCTCTTGCCGATCACATGACAAAGTTAAATAATTTCACCAAGGGTTAAATTCGTGAATTTTCAGCATTTCCATTTTCACTTGACTTAATGTTTGACCAAACATTAAGTAATTTAATAGTTTGTCTGATGATTTCACAAAAACTACATACAAAAGTTGCACAAACGAGCTATTATGTTGCATTGGATACAAAAAAGGTTTGATTTTTCGTAAAATTTATTTTAAATGAGACTAACAAAAAAATCTAATTGTGGAGGGATGTTTATTTACTCTTACAGCACAACTGTAATTAATTTTTTTAGGACAATGTTATTGTAACTGAACTTTTATGAGGCTGTGTAACTGACCATTTTAATTGACAATTGAAACAGAACTGAAATAAGAATGCAGGAATTCACCTAAACAGGAGCAGTAGTGATTCGTGTCATTTTCTTTTATAAAAAAATTTTTGTACTCAACCAATGAATTATTGCAATCAATCTTCTATGAAGCATAGTAATTGATTTTTGTAACCGATGTAATTGTAATTGATTTATTTGAAGCACTGTAGTGTAATTTAGCTTTTACGATACTGTTTAATTAACCATTGCAACTGACCCCAACCTTGGTACAGGATACTGTTTCACTGCAATTAAAGATTGACAAATCAATCTTCACTTTTGAAGGTGAAATATAGTCTTTCACTCGATGATTTATTGGCGTCAACTTCCCAATTCATGCCATTTCTGACAGAAAATGTACTGCAGCAATAAAGAATAAAACATATAAAGTACAACACTATTCATTTAGATGTACATTGAGATTGAAAAACTCTGAGAATTTGGGCATTTTAATTTTATATACGAAACCACCAAATACCTGCATATCAGTTAACCTATGAAAATTACTGTACCTTTGCTGTAAATGAACAGCAACAATTTATGTTTATCATCTAATTTATTTGGAAGAAAAAACTGCCTACATTGTGTTGCAAAGCTTCTAAATATATTTCTAGTTTCAGTTAGGGTTCTAAAACAAAACATCAGGCAGCACATCCCAACCTATGGGCACTGGAGCAGTGTCTTCTACACTGAGCAAACAGGGTCTGAAGGAGGCAGAGCTACTTCAATGAGACATTGACACTGCTTTGATCTCCTAGGCCAGCCCCCATGGCTACATCAACATGACCTGGCAGTCAGCCAGCTTGTTGTCACATCAAAGGAATTTATTTATGCTAAAACATATTGTTTTGTCTTTGGCTAATGACCTATCAATTATTTATCTACTGTGGAATCAAGAGCATTCCTACAATGTACATCATTTGAACAAAAACAATGCCTATGCAAAAGATCATTCTAACAGAGATCAGGATTGCTTCTGTTGTCAGGCGGAAAGTTATTGCGCTTCTGTTAGAACACCTTTTTGGCAACAATGGCAGACAGGCATGTTTCAGTTTCAACACACATCATGGCAACTGCATCAGAAAGGTGTGTTTCTGTTTCAAGACATCATGGCAACTATGTGAGACAGGTGTGTTTCTGCTGCAACACATATCAGGCAAACATGTCAGACAGGTGTGATTCTGTTGCAACACATCATGGCAACCGTATCAGACAGGTGCCTTTTTGTTGCAACACATATCATGGCAACTGTGTCAGACAGGTGTGTTTCTGTTGCAACACATATCATGGCAACCATGTCAGAAAGGTGTGTTTCTGTTGCAACACATATCATGGCAACTGTGTCAGACAGGTGTGTTTCTGTTGCAACACATATCATGGCAACCATGTCAGAAAGGTGTGTTTCTGTTGCAACACATATCATGGCAACTGTGTCAGAAAGGTGTGTTTCTGTTGCAACACATATCATGGCAACCATGTCAGAAAGGTGTGTTTCTGTTGCAACACATATCATGGCAACCATGTCAGAAAGGTGTGTTTCTGTTGCAACACATATCATGGCAACTGTGTCAGACAGGTGTGTTTCTGTTGCAACACATATCATGGCAACCATGTCAGAAAGGTGTGTTTCTGTTGCAACACATATCATGGCAACCATGTCAGACAGGTGTGTTTCTGTTGCAACACACATATGAAATGTGAGACAGATGTACAAACATGTGTTGTACTCCAGTGATAACAATGTATTGTGCTACAACTCCTGTTACATGCTGCTGTGCAGAAAGAACAAACACTGCAGCTGAAGCAACATTCCAACACACCAAATGTCATTAGTGATAAATGTCCACCTGGTAACCAGGTCAATGATGGGACAGTCAAGTATTACATTGTGGCTGGTTGGGATTAAGACTAATGGCTGCCACTCACAGACAGAAGTTGTGGCACTGATCAAATCATACACCTGCCCATGAACTGACAGGCCTTTTATCTGTCACACACTCTGTGGTCAGAATGACTAATTGGCTTAGTCCTGATTAGTCATTCAATCACAGTCCTTCTCTTCAAGAGATAGAGCTCAAGGCTACTCACAGACATGCTGCACATTCAATGTCAGTGTGACTGACTGGCTGGCTGGTGCCATACATTCAATGTCAGTGTGACTGACTGGCTGGCTGGTGCCATACATTCAATGTCAGTGTGACTGACTGGCTGGCTGGTGCCATACATTCAATGTCAGTGTGACTGGTTGGCTGGTGTCATACATTCAATGTCAGTGTGACTGACTGGCTGACTGGTGCCATACATTCAATGTCAGTGTGACTGACTGGCTGGCTGGTGCCATACATTCAATGTCAGTGTGACTGGTTGGCTGGTGTCATACATTCAATGTCAGTGTGACTGACTGGCTGGCTGGTACCATACATTCAATGTCAGTGTGACTGGTTGGCTGGTGCCATACATTCAATGTCAGTGTGACTGACTGGCTGACTGGTGCCATACATTCAATGTCAGTGTGACTGGCTGGCTGGTGCCATACATTCAATGTCAGTGTGACTGGCTGGCTGGTGCCATACATTCAATGTCAGTGTGACTGACTGGCTGACTGGTGCCATACATTCAATGTCAGTGTGACTGGCTGGCTGGTGCCATACATTCAATGTCAGTGTGACTGACTTGCTGGCTGGTGCCATACATTCAATGTCAGTGTGACTGGCTGGCTGGTGCCATACATTCAATGTCAGTGTGACTGGCTGGCTGGTGCCATACATTCAATGTCAGTGTGACTGACTGGCTGGCTGGTGCCATACATTCAATGTCAGTGTGACTGACTGGCTGGCTGGTGCCATACATTCAATGTCAGTGTGACTGGCTGGCTGGTGCCATACATTCAATGTCAGTGTGACTGACTGACTGGCTGGTGCCATACATTCAATGTCAGTGTGACTGACTGGCTGGCTGGTGCCATACATTCAATGTCAGTGTGACTGGCTGGCTGGTGCCATACATTCAATGTCAGTGTGACTGACTGACTGGCTGGTGCCATACATTCAATGTCAGTGTGACTGACTGACTGGCTGGTGCCATACATTCAATGTCAGTGTGACTGACTGGCTGGCTGGTGCCATACATTCAATGTCAGTGTGACTGACTGGCTGGCTGGTGCCATACATTCAATGTCAGTGTGACTGGCTGGCTGGTGCCATACATTCAATGTCAGTGTGACTGGCTGGCTGGTGCCATACATTCAATGTCAGTGTGACTGGCTGGCTGGTGCCATACATTCAATGTCAGTGTGACTGGCTGGCTGGTGCCATACATTCAATGTCAGTGTGACTGATCCCAGACATCCGAATACATGTGTCATCACTAACTGTATTTGTGAGAAGGCTAGAACCAGGACGTATGAGGGCAATTGTGATGTCACAGAGCAAACATCAGCCTCTGGTTCTATTGATTCCGTGCTCCAGAAATAGACGTCCCACACAATATATCAGTCTGCGCATCATCCCAAGGCTCTCAGAGACCAAGAGGACAGGACAGAAACAAATGATGCCAGCATACCTTAGTTGACATGTTCACAATCTCTGAAATGTTACATATATTGTCACCAACAGTCCATATGCTGCAGTGACTCTGTCCTTGTCTGTCCAAACAAACTGTCTGTATGTCACTCTATGATCCCAGCTCCAGCCGACTTCTAGAAAATATGAGAAATAAATAAGCGCAAAAGCTGCAATGGCCTATCTGAGTACTGAATGGCCTGCCACAGACGAGGCATGGTGCCACGCTGTCTCGTTGCCATGGTAATGCATGCATTCACCTGCACGTTTGATCTGATGCGACAGACCATCCTGTTCACTGCTGAATCAGTGTCGGCACTGACATGTCACACAGTACTAAGTACTTCTTGTGTTACTGGTGCGTGCATGTTCAGTGACACTAAGTGCATCCTGTATCATTTGTGGCACCAGCCTGACAAGGAGTAGTCATTTCAGAGAAACTAAGTTCATTTTATGTCACTAATGAATGTTGTTGTCACTGCCATGACATAATAATAATTCAGATAATAAATACATTTTGTGTAACTAATGAATAAATTACATTACTGACACGAGTGACTGTATCCTGGTGTTCTTACACTTACATCATTACTGACACGAGCGACTGTATCCTGGTGTTCTTACACTTACATCATTACTGACACGAGCGACTGTATCCTGGTGTTCTTACACTTACATCGTTACTGACACGAGCGACTGTATCCTGGTGTTCTTACACTTACATCGTTACTGACACAAGCGACTGTATCCTGGTGTTCTTACACTTACATCATTACTGACACGAGCGACTGTATCCTGGTGTTCTTACACTTACATCATTACTGACACGAGCGACTGTATCCTGGTGTTCTTACACTTACATCGTTACTGACACGAGCGACTGTATCCTGGTGTTCTTACACTTACATCGGTACTGACACGAGCGACTGTATCCTGGTGTTCTTACACTTACATCATTACTGACACGAGCGACTGTATCCTGGTGTTCTTACACTTACATCGTTACTGACACGAGCGACTGTATCCTGGTGTTCTTACACTTACATCGGTACTGACACGAGCGACTGTATCCTGGTGTTCTTACACTTACATCATTACTGACACGAGCGACTGTATCCTGGTGTTCTTACACTTACATCGTTACTGACACGAGCGACTGTATCCTGATGTTCTTACACTTACATCGGTACTGACACGAGCGACTGTATCCTGGTGTTCTTACACTTACATCATTGCTGACACGAGCGACTGTATCCTGGTGTTCTTACACTTACATCGTTGCTGACACGAGCGACTGTATCCTGGTGTTCTTACACTTACATCGTTGCTGACACGAGCGACTGTATCCTGGTGTTCTTACACTTACATCGTTACTGACACGAGCGACTGTATCCTGGTGTTCTTACACTTACATCGTTACTGACACGAGCGACTGTATCCTGGTGTTCTTACACTTACATCGTTACTGACACGAGCGACTGTATCCTGGTGTTCTTACACTTACATCGTTACTGACACGAGCGACTGTATCCTGGTGTTCTTACACTTACATCGTTACTGACACGAGCGACTGTATCCTGGTGTTCTTACACTTACATCGTTACTGACACGAGCGACTGTATCCTGGTGTTCTTACACTTACATCGTTACTGACACGAGCGACTGTATCCTGGTGTTCTTACACTTACATCGTTACTGACACGGGCGACTGTATCCTGGTGTTCTTACACTTACATCGTTACTGACACGAGCGACTGTATCCTGGTGTTCTTTCACTTACATCGTTACTGACACGAGCGACTGTATCCTGATGTTCTTACACTTACATCGTTACTGACACGAGCGACTGTATCCTGGTGTTCTTACACTTACATCGTTACTGACACGAGCGACTGTATCCTGGTGTTCTTACACTTACATCGTTACTGACACGAGCGACTGTATCCTGGTGTTCTTACACTTACATCGTTGCTGACACGAGGGACTGTATCCTGGTGTTCTTACACTTACATCAATACTGACACGAGCGACTGTATCCTGGTGTTCTTACACTTACATCGTTACTGACACGAGCGACTGTATCCTGGTGTTCTTACACTTACATCAATACTGACACGAGCGACTGTATCCTGGTGTTCTTACACTTACATCGTTACTGACACGAGCGACTGTATCCTGGTGTTCTTACACTTACATCGTTACTGACACGAGCGACTGTATCCTGGTGTTCTTACACTTACATCGTTACTGACACGAGCGACTGTATCCTGGTGTTCTTACACTTACATCGTTACTGACACGAGCGACTGTATCCTGGTGTTCTTACACTTACATCGTTACTGACACGAGCGACTGTATCCTGGTGTTCTTACACTTACATCAATACTGACACGAGCGACTGTATCCTGGTGTTCTTACACTTACATCGTTACTGACACGAGCGACTGTATCCTGGTGTTCTTACACTTACATCAATACTGACACGAGCGACTGTATCCTGGTGTTCTTACACTTACATCGTTACTGACACGAGCGACTGTATCCTGGTGTTCTTACACTTACATCGTTACTGACACGAGCGACTGTATCCTGGTGTTCTTACACTTACATCGTTACTGACACGAGCGACTGTATCCTGGTGTTCTTACACTTACATCGTTACTGACACGAGCGACTGTATCCTGGTGTTCTTACACTTACATCGTTACTGACACGAGCGACTGTATCCTGGTGTTCTTACACTTACATCGTTGCTGACACGAGTGACTGTATCCTGGTGTTCTTACACTTACATCAATACTGACACGAGCGACTGTATCCTGGTGTTCTTACACTTACATCGTTACTGACACGAGCGACTGTATCCTGGTGTTCTTACACTTACATCAATACTGACACGAGCGACTGTATCCTGGTGTTCTTACACTTACATCGTTACTGACACGAGCGACTGTATCCTGGTGTTCTTACACTTACATCGTTACTGACACGAGCGACTGTATCCTGGTGTTCTTACACTTACATCAATACTGACACGAGCAACTGTATCCTGGTGTTCTTACACTTACATCGTTACTGACACGAGCGACTGTATCCTGGTGTTCTTACACTTACATCGTTGCTGACACGAGCGACTGTATCCTGGTGTTCTTACACTTACATCGTTACTGACACGAGCGACTGTATCCTGGTGTTCTTACACTTACATCAATACTGACACGAGCAACTGTATCCTGGTGTTCTTACACTTACATCGTTACTGACACGAGCGACTGTATCCTGGTGTTCTTACACTTACATCGTTACTGACACGAGCAACTGTATCCTGGTGTTCTTACACTTACATCGTTACTGACACGAGCAACTGTATCCTGGTGTTCTTACACTCACAACATGTTTGAACACTTGAACATATGTTAAAAAAATAGCTGGCAGACCAATTATTGTCAACATGCCAATAATGCTGAACTTGGTGCATTAGTTTAAATGGAAGGTGTCTATGCCTGGGGAAGTAAGACACCCCATGCAGTTGAATTAGTTTAAATGGAAGGTGTCTATGCCTGGGGAAGTAAGACACCCCATGCAGTTGAATTAGTTTAAATGGAAGGCCCTTGCCGTGTCAACATGCCAATAATGCTGAACTTGGTGCATTAGTTTAAATGGAAGGCCCTTGCCGTGTAACCCGAAAGTTCTGGGTTCAATGTCAATGGTTTGTATTGCATTCTTAATTGAGATCTGCTGATTACTAGTTCTGACAAGTGTTCCAGCCACTCATTTCATAAACACCAGGGTACAACTTGTCAACTCATCCAGCAGCAGATACAGGGGAATGAGGCGGAAATATATGAGAAATATAGAAGAAACTAAAAGTCCCAGATTCAACCTTCACGGTGTCTATGCCTGGGGAAGTAAAACACCCCATGCAGTTGGTATGTGTGCAACCATTAGTGGACTCACACCTTTATATGTGTGATAACACTCCACTATGCAGGATGTACCACGACAGGGTGTACCACGACAGGATGTACCACGACAGGATGTACCATGACAGGATGTACCACGACAGGATGTACCACGACAGGATGTACCACGACAGGATGTACCACGACAGGATGTACCACGACAAACTGCCAGCGAATGAAATGACTGAACCATGGCCATTGTCTCAGATAGTGACTAAATGACATTAGATAGTGACTAAATGACATCAGATAGTGATTAAATGACATCAGATAGTGATTAAATGACATCAGATAGTGCCTAAATGACAGGGGTGTATCCACAATCTTTCTTGGGGGCCAAAAGTGTGACCCTGTGCAAATGTGGGTCATGAAAGAGTTTATGTTAAATGACTGCAAAACCACCAAGAGGCTTATGATTGCACTTAATAGTGAGTGGAATCTTGGCGTGACATGTGCCATTATGCACTGTAATAACATGCTCAGTGAAGCCACACAAGAGCACGAGACATGCTGGCTCCACCTACAGTCTGACGTCTCTCCAAGACGCCTTTGCACAACCACGCATGCAGCCCCCACTCATACATATTGCATGAGTTTATCAATAGCACGCTGCATATACCAACGAGGCAAAGCGTGAAGATGCAGTCAGGCACCATCCAGCCTCTGGGTGGCGCCACAAGAACTACCAACACTTCTTGTGGTTCAGTCAACCGGAAACATGACATCAGCCAGTCAGTCAGGCAACTGCATCAATGTACTCCTGGTCATGCATTTGCTCTTGTTGGTAACATGCATGCATTCATGCAGAACATGATCAAGGAAACTCACACTTATTGGTCACAAAGTACTAATGGGGTTCCTTCCTATAATACCCTTAAGGCACACTTAGTGAAATATGGATTGAGTGTGATTTTTAGGGTGCTTCTGGGTATATAAAATTAGCAAATTTTTTCTTTTCTAGTAGTGTGATGCCACAGCTATCAAATTATGGTACTTAACAGTCACTGATCCACTGTGTAACATCCTAGTAGTTAGATGGCTAGATGTCCTTAAATAGCCATATTCCCGTACAAAGTTAATATGATTGCAGAACTGAAATATTTTTTAATCAGTCAATTATGATATCATATGTATAATTCATCTTTAAAATATTATATTATTCCAATACATCGATAATTTACGCCATTATTATTATATTACAGTTTAAACTAGTCTGTCTTTCATTGTAATATACACATTTATAAAATAAGTAAATGTGTAACCATAACACCTGAAATGGTTTAAAATTATATATTAGAAAATTGCATGGTGAACATGAAGAAAACAAATAGAGAAGAATGAAAACAAAGAGGAAATTCACACCATTCACAGAGACGGAAAACACAAGTGTACACATGTGTACATTTTATCTATAGTGAACACACCTGTATGCAACTTGTCAATCGTCGTACTTCACTGATTCACAAGGCTATTGTATCTGTTCCTGCTGCTCCTGGCTGCTCCTGATTGCTCCTGGCTGCTCCTGATTGCTCCTGGCTGCTCCTGATTGCTCCTGGCTGCTCCTGATTGCTCCTGGCTGCTGAAAGAGTATCAAAAAGGTATGAGTTAATTCTGCTACAGTTACACAATGAACTCTTGGCAGCGTTAGGGGCTTTGTAAATATGAAAACACACGCACGCACGTGCGTGAGCACGCACGCACGCACACACGCACACACACACGCACACACCCATATCCAAAACCACACTGTCAATCATTACGCAATGAATAGATTGGCAGACAAATTGCCAATGCAGTGAATAGAAAACCGATTATAGCAGATTTTCAACCATGGAAAAACCTCTAAACAAATATTCCTTTCCAATGTCTGTATGATTTTATCCAAGTGGACCCCTCACCCACCCACCCACCCTCATACGATGTAGTTAGGATTATTGACTTTTTATATTTACAAAGCCCCTTAGTCATTACATAGACATGCCTCCTCACACAGTGGCATAGTTCAATCCCTCACAATGACAGACAGACTGTGAAACACTGGCCTAGTTAATTCTCCAACAATCAATAGCTCTGCTATACTGCGCTCAGACAACACTTCATGTGGTGCTGGGGGCTGTCTGACTGTTATGCATAGTTGAAGAAAAAATAACCCATCAAATATGACAAAACTTGCTGTCAACATGCATCCAATGTTACCTAAAAATAAAATTAAACACATATAACACATGGGGTGAACACAAGCTCAAAGGCACTAATACGGTTAAAATACATTAAAAACAAATACATTGAATAAATAAAGAAAAGGTCCATGTCATTAAAAAGTCATTGCCGCAGTCTACAGCAATGTTCTAAAGGTCACACGCTTTAAGGCAGTTTATTTCATGCTGAACAAAATCTCATGGAAACGTTACTCTAAAAAACTGTACACATCTTCAAATCTGTCTCATTTAATCCTCTGCCAAAGGGCAACATTTAAAATATATACCAAAACCTGCTGGCTGCCAACAATAATTCTAAAAGAATCACAGAAATTAGCTAATTTGTGAATCTTCTATGTATTACATTTGGAATTGTGGTCTAAGCCCTTCTATAGATGTTGCCTGTAATGACATGGGGGGAATTTGGGGCCATATAGAATCTGTGAGTCTAATCTAATTTAAGACACAGTCGTTACAATGTCCATCATCTACTAAGCCAGCTTCTCAAGGTGCTAATAAATGGCAGCAGACATCCCATTAAGACATCCCATTAAGCATTGATTCCTGGGAAGACAAGACTAAATGACACCAAGGCTACAGGCAGACAACACACATATACATATAACACACGTCATATGTACATATCACACATGTGTACATGTCACACATGTGTACATGTCACACATGTGTACATGTCACACATGTGTGCATATCACACATGTGTACATGACACACACATGTGAAATCAATGGAAATTTTCATAAATGTCTATTCACCACTTCTCAACACCTATTTCATGTTGTGTGCAGTTCTTTGTAAGGGTACGGACACAAGGCGATGAAGATATGCAAGCGTAACCCTAACTAACCCCATCTCTAGCTAACCCCATCCCTTGCTAACCCCTTCCCTAGCTAACCCTAACATGGTTTACAGAAGATATAACCATTCCCATAGACACAGCTTCAAGTGAACAGCTTGTTTGGAAAAAGCAGAATGCAGTAACAATCACGAATAGCATAGTACAGACCGGATGCCAGAATGGCAATTTGGGCAAAATTAGGGGGTATGCCCCGGTATGGCACCAGTTTGTGAGGGAGCAGGTAGCTATTTTGCACCAGAATAGTAATTGGTGATATTTATTATGTGGCCCAGTGCATTGGTAATATTGTGTAAAAAAATTTGAGAGAATAGTTGCATATTGGTTGTGTCACAGCAACTGGAAGCATTGTGTAGATCAACATTTTCAAATGTGGCCGCAATGGGTATTTGGTCATGTGACACCCCTTTATGGTGGTGTATCCAAATCAAGCAGTCCACCATGTACCCTACCAAGTAGAAGCATGAAAGCAGTCACATAAACAATACAATTTAACAAGTCTGACACCCAAAATCTTGTTAAATGTGACAAATTGTCACCTTTCTGAGAAAGTTGCATCATATTTGGTTAAAAATCAAGAAATTATACATAAATATTAATTTGAAAATCAGTTTTTGGTATATTTAAAGAGAGTAAGTAGGTTTCATTGGTTCGCAATGCTCTAGAAATCTAGTGTACATGGTCTATGATTTATCAAGTGTCAAAATTTACCTATAATTAAATTATGTGACTGGTTTTCAGCTAATATTATGGGCAAGGTATTGTTTTGATTTGGCTGTGAAACAAATAATAATGACGTGACAAGCAGGAGTGTTCTATAATGGGTTTACATATACATTGCGCTGCAACTTGACATAAAATTGGACACTTTCTCAGAAAAAAGCTTCCCTATTTGGGATCATGCCTCAGTTAGACTTCCTGGTGTGTTACACACGAATGTAGGGCACAGTAATTTTAGATGTGTAATTTAAAAAAATCATATCATCTGACATAACTGTATTTGAGCAGAAACATTGGCAAGTTTGCTGGTAGAACATGTTGGCAATGTAACTGTGGATTTTTAGATGATTTCAATAGATGTAAGGATTGTTGGCAATTTTTTCGCCACAAGGCGCGTGTGCGTAGTAATTTATGCAGAAATTGGAAAACATTGATGGGTATGGCACGTTCAGGCATTTTAAGAGAGTTAGAAATATGTGATTTTTACTAAACTCGACCAACATGTCAATGAGATGATGACAACGGCAGGTAAGAAGTTTCAGAATTTTTTATGGTCTCGTTTTCTTATAATCGTGCAAAACGTTAAAATGGTCACCAATGGGAAACGTAACAGTAGGCTGAACCCTAGAGCAGTAGCCTGTCATGTCCAACCCTAGAGCAGTAGCCTGTCATGTCCAACCCTAGAGCAGTAGCCTGTCATGTCCAACCCTAGAGCAGTGGCCAGTTTTATTTGGCTGACCTCTTCTCATTGCTCTCTTGCTTCCAAAATCTGTGTCACTTTTGCCACGAGAATGAACATAGGATAATTCAGTATGTGCCACATGCGAAGTTGTATTTGCCTTATCTTGTTTGTTGTTGGTGGTTGTTATCTGATTTGTTGAGTAGCAAGATTGATAACAAGTGATGTGTAGTAGGTGTTGAGTGTTCTATGGTTGCCTTGGTAGCCTTGAAGTCATGGGTGTAGTCAGAATAGGAAACTCGGTAAAACTTTAATAATATATATTTACACAAATACAAATAAAAATAACAGGCAGTTCCTTTTGTCCCAATTCCCAGTGTCCCTAGTTCTCACAGCCTTACTTCCCAGTGTCCCTAGTTCTCACAGCCTTACTTCCCAGTGTCCCTAGTTCTCACAGCCTTACTTCCCAGTGTCCCTAGTTCTCACAGCCTTACTTCCCAGTGTCCCTAGTTCTCACAGCCTTACTTCCCAGTGTCCCTAGTTCTCACAGCCTTACTTCCCAGTGTCCCTAGTTCTCACAGCCTTACTTCCCAGTGTCCCTAGTTCTCACAGCCTTACTTCCCAGTGTCCCTAGTTCTCACAGCCTTACTTCCCAGTGTCCCTAGTTCTCACAGCCTTACTTCCCAGAGTCCCTAGTTCTCATCCCAAGTTCTCATTGCCCCAGTTCCCAGTGTCCTAGTTCACATTGCCCCAGTTCCCAGTGTCCTAGTTCACATTGCCCCAGTTCCCAGTGTCCTAGTTCACATTGCCCCAGTTCACTCAACCGTAAATGATTACTTTTAGACACTTGGAACAATGTGACTGAATAGTTTCCATGCTCTGATTGTAGTGTGGCTGAACACTTCAGAGATCAAGTTGCTGAGGAGATCTGATCGGTCCTACTGATAGTGTTGGAGCAACACTGCCACCTGAATGGTACAATAACAGGGGGGGGCTAACTAACAAATAAAACTAAACTCTGCTTACACAATGTTAACCTTTTTATGTATCAATCCACAAGTTTACCCATTTTACAAGCCTTATTTCTCTGACACAATCTGCCCAGCCAACTCACGCCATACCTTGCAGCTCAAGATCCCAGCCGAACACCTTGGGTAAGCCCTCAATTGTACCGTGTTTCTGCCAACTCCCCAGGTCTTACTTCAACATTGGTCAATGGGTACATCCCTGTTTTTACTGCTTAGTAGCTTTGTGAACTGATTACATCTGTTTCTCCTGCTGCTATTGTCTGTGGCTTGAAGTAATTAAAGAGAAACAAAAGTCAAGGTTTTTTCATCTGGAAACAACAAGAGAAGACTACATCAAGTCAGAGTTGACTCTACGCTGTGTGGTCAAACACTTTTAAAGGGAAACACACATCATGGTTTTGGGCCTGTGCACCTATAAGAGTTACTAAGACAACCATTTGCAACTATAATTAAGAATATCATGCCAGTGGTTTACTAGAAAAACCTTGTTGAACACATAACATTTTATTTTCATGCAGCACGCCATACTATACTAAATGGCACCTTTGCAGAGTGAATCGGCCATGAATCGCACGAGACGGCAGCGGAGTAGCACAAATAATTGGACAAAGTCGTCGAGTATGATTCGTTGGGCTATTCACTCCACAAAGGTGCCATATAAATATATTTCACATGCCATAAAATCATTTAAAAGTTGAGGTTCTATATCATTGCAGTCGGTTGTCATTCGGTTTTAAATGATAAAATTTCTGTTTGTTGTTTTATTAGCGATGACGTAAATAATACCTTTGTCGTGATATAACGTGTGCAGTGGAGAACAGCAATGGGGAACTGTAAGGTAAGGTTGGGGATCAGTAAGCTGGTGTGGTAGAAAGCGGAGAATAGCAATGGGGAACCGTAAGGTAAGGTTGAGGATCAGTAAGCTGGTGCGGTAGAAAGTGGAGAATAGCATTGGGGAACCGTAAGGTAAGGTTGGGGATCAGTAAACTGATGCGGTAGAAAGAGGAGAATGGCAATAGGGAACCGTAAGGTAAGGCTGGGGATCAGTAAACTGATGCGGTAGAAAGAGGAGAATGGCAATAGGGAACCGTAAGGTAATGTTCGGGATCACTAGACTGGTGCGGAAGAGAGCAGAGAAAACTGACCGACAATACATTTCAAACATCTGTAGTTTGTTTTTACAACAGAAAGCATGGGTGCACGTGAATCCAGCATATGGTACCCACCGACACTGTCATGTCATGACGTAATAACTAGTTCGGTCTGTATCACGAGCATTCAATACCACTTTTAGTATTGCACCCCTGTTTTGCATGACATGTACTGAATGCGTGTGTAATAATGTTACACCAAATGAAAATCTATTTGTAAACACCTAGTCCTGTACTTGCCAATAGGATATGGCCATGCTGTTTGTGTCCAAACATATATGTTTACCTTTTTTGCATTTGTTTACTAAATTAGTCCCATCCTGACTTAGCAGCGCACTTGACTGAGAGTTTGTTATACTTGTGTGTAATCTAGGTCGGAGTACTTAATACATCATAGCTGAAGTCTAGTTGTTCATTTTACAAGAACTGTGAGGCACTAATTGGTATCCTGGTCAACATGTCAGCTGCCAGGATAACTTCTGAGTAAACCACTGGCGTGATATTCTTGATTTTTGTTGCACATGGTTAGTTTTTTATATAGTCTTAGATGCATAGCCCCCAAACCATGACTTTTGCTTCGCTTTATAACGTAGTTAGGTATTTGGTTGCACTGACTGACAGCCCTGAAATGTCAGACCCAACCTACTGGCTAGATATCCTAAACATGTGCGGATTTACTTTATTACAAGTGATGAATACATTATACCTGATGATGACGATGTTGTAGTAATAATAACACATAAGCATAACATTATAATTAGCCGGCCTCTTCCACAATAACAGAAGGAACATCCTTTAAAACAATCTGTTATTTTATCAAAAATAACATGCATTGTACTTTCAAGTTTTGTAATTTTACTATAATCCAGCAAGTGTAGGTATGTGTGTTTGTATATATATATATATATATATATATATATATATATATATATATATATATATGTGTGTTATACTACTTCTCCTTGATGCTTGGCATCTCAGACACCAAATTCACAGGGGTTCATCTAAGATCCCACGGTCGGGTCATCACAGTGTAATGTTTTAGAAATTCATCCCGCTATTACCCTGTCTATGAACAATCAAATTACCCTTTGTAGTCATTACGTACAATTATCCGCAATGCTATGCAAACAATTATTTACAATTCACAATGTCATCCATCGATTCTTTGATTGTTCCAAGTTACATAACACAAGAACAAGATGTTGCTAGAATTTACTACAACTGCCAGTATTACTTTGCAATTTCGAGAGTTGGATTCCCAGAAGCCACCAAGACTGACTGGCAGCAAGTACCAAGGCATAGATGGACATCTCTATGAAAGTTTGCAAATATTGTTACCGTGACAGTCACTTACGAACTACATATCATAAAATGCTTCATAAAGTACTGTCACTTCACAACGCTGGGATATTATTATGCCAAACCAAATGTATTCAGAATTCAGGGTACAATTGTTGGTACTTATACAAATATGAACTCTTCCAAGTCAGTGTGGTCAGGCAAGCTTATGGAAAGACCTAATTAAATAGATCAATCTGGTTTCAATTAGAGCAGTGATTATCAGTATTACATGCCTAAATTAGATCATTCAGTAGGTACAGTTGGCCATAATGACAATTAAACAAATCTATTATCTGTGGTCCTGTATGATGCTGACTAGAGGTCACTGTGTCATCCTCACAGTACAGTTTCTGATTATTTGCATGTTTCAGTGTGAAATATATTTTCATCTTGTTTCTCAGACAATTTGTAACCATATGGTTGGACATGACATGCAAGGTTCTCAAAGTGGTGCTTCCTTGCTACATTTGTAGTATCTTAACTCACGTCATGTCAGGACATTGTATCTACTTCATTCAGCATTCTGTACTGATGTGAGTAACAAATAAATAAAACATACACATCACAGAAGATTCTAGGTTCAACCCACACAAATTAATACTGTAACAAATCATGTCACTATTAATAATATACTTATTATACAGCATGATTGTTCCAACTTGTTGTGCATTCAATACAGTCGCTGTAGCACAACTAGCTATTCTTCACTCACTGTAGCTAGCAATGTCGCAGTCTCCACACCGCAACTGGAGGTCTTCCAGTACTTGGCCATAATATTTATTAACATCCAACCCCATTTTTCAAAAAAATTTTCTTGACAGGCCACACACAAGTAATTAACTGAACATCTCAGAGAATGCAAGGAACTGATATCATTAATCAGTATGCCATGGCAAGTGGTGCCTAGACAGATGCAGAATCTGCTTCTAAAGCTAGCATGGCATGGTTATTGCATTGCCACTGTCTGGGTGTGTATTCTCAAAGGGATGAAGCAGTCCAGTCTTGACAGTTCTTTTGCCTACTGGGGTGTGTCCTTGACCAACTGATCACTTCGGACCACTGCTGTATTCCATCATTGTGAGCTCCAGAAACTGTGTCAAACCACCTCATATATTGATCAATTGTAACTCTGTGCAGAATGAGGACAGGGCTGATTGTCTAGAAAATTAAATGGCAACATTTGACAAATGCCAGCAAGAAGACAGACAGATATTAATTGTACCCGGTATGTGGTATGTTCGGAACATCACCAGCAGTTTTTATATGCCTCAACAGTTTTTAACATTGAAAAAAATAAACAGTAGATTCTGTTTTCAGGATCCAACTGTTACTGGCATGTGCATACTATCAGTACTGCTAGGCATAAACTGTTACTGGCATGTGCATACTATCAGTACTGCTAGGCATAAACTGTTACTGGCATGTGCATACTATCAGTACTGCTAGGCATAAACTGTTACTGGCATGTGCATACTATCAGTACTGGTAGGCATAAACTGTTACTGGCATGTGCATACTATCAGTACTGCTAGGCATAAACTGTTACTGGCATGTGCATACTATCAGTACTGGTAGGCATAAACTGTTACTGGCATGTGCATACTATCAGTACTGGTAGGCATAAACTGTTACTGGCATGTGCATACTATCAGTACTGCTAGGCATAAACTGTTACTGGCATGTGCATAATATCAGTACTGCTAGGCATAAACTGTTACTGGCATGTGCATACTATCAGTACTGGTAGGCATAAACTGTTACTGGCATGTGCATACTATCAGTACTGGTAGGCATAAACTGTTACTGGCATGTGCATACTATCAGTACTGGTAGGCATAAACTGCCAACAAACCCAGTAGAAATGTACGTTTGTATGCAGCATATGTTTTGCAGATCTCAAATATATATATTTCTATATTAAAAAATTACTTTAAGGACTTAGGTGCAAGAAATTAATAAACGGGGGACACTGTATGAAAATGACTTGGTACTCTACGTGTGTATCAACAACAAGGAAGTGGTCCACCACCAACCAGGATGTGGTCAACTGGTCCACCACCAACCAGGATGTGGTCAACTGGTCCACCACCAACCAGGATGTGGTCAACTGGTCCACCACCAACCAGGAAGTGGTCCCCTGGGCACGTATTCTCGAAAGACTTAAACATTTACACAAGTTTTCAGTAAATATGCCAGCAAACCTGGGGGTTAACTTTTAAAATATTATTGGATGTGTAAATGATACTAGGTGTGCTAAACACAGAATAGGCCTACTGAAGTATTATAATCCATACTGAATCTCAGCCAAGACTGACAGGATTGTTATAATTTGTAATTCGCCATGTTATTTGGGTATTTGATATTCCGTGCAGGGTTCATGCAGGAAGCATAAAGTAAAATTCAAGAACATTCGGGGAGAAAAAACAGCACTTTTTCAAGAAAATTTTTTCAAAGCATCTGCACGTTATTTCAGAAACAACAGTTGCACATACAGAAAAAAGCTAATTGACAGCAAGAAATTTGTCTTAATAGGAGTCACCCCTTTTTGCTTTACCTAATAATTTATTTATTTTAAATATTGTAGAAACTAGAGCACTTCTCATCTCTACTCAAATAGGTGTTTGGAGTCCAAGTCGCTGAAGTTACATCATATTTACAGTTTTGTTAATATTAATAAGCAACGCCTGGCAATGAATTGGGATTAGGGTACCTCAATTTAGCGTAAATGCTGAAGCAACAACAATGCTGAAACTTTATCCGCACAGTGTTTTCAAAACGCCATGGTATAACGGTTTCGTGAGCTGGAGTCTTTCTGCAAAACGTGTTTTCATCTTCTTCTACTTCAGAAATAAATCACTATCATAATATTTTCTAACAATTTGTTTGCACTCAGTTGATGAAATAGCAAGTTAGTTATTTAGAATATCAATCCCTTGGGCCAAAAGTTTCTTAAGATTTTTGTGAATTTGATCAGGCATAAAATTTTGCCGCAAGCAGTACACACCTTGAATCGCGCTAATTCCTGAGATCCTTCGCGACCCAATTTTTATATTTATCGTCCAATAACCACTCATGTCTCACATTACAATCACTCTCAGCTCTCGACATGGCGATTATTAATCAATTAAATTAATTAAAAACTTATTAAAATAACTGAAGCAATTAACCACAAGTAGAAAACATGCAACCACTGAATGTTGGTGCATTCACATAGCAACACATCAATCTGTTTTCAAGAACATTCAAGGGTACTTGAGTCACAAAGTCAAATTCAAGAACAATCAGGGATCTGTGCGAACCCTGATTCAGTGATATACCACCATATTTATGGAAAACTTGAAATTAGGAATTTCTAAGTGTTTGGATAATAGGGGCGGCAGTCCATATACAGCAGCTGTGCTACAGGGACATGATTAAGCCACAGAGCAATTCATTATACTAATGAAGCTGTCTGCAGCATTACTGATGATTGTCCTACACAATGACCTGCACCAATCAGCCAATAAAGCCATCTGGCTGACATTTTCAACAACACATTTGCTGACAATATGGAAGCAGCAGTAATTACTTTTGATTAGAAACTGTCTATGTAGGCTGTAGCAATAATACTGCCACTTGATGTAAACCGGGATGGATAGTCAACATAAGGATAGGCGATATGAAGGTAGTCAGCTTCTGCATTCAAAGTATTACTGGGTTATTGACAGATAGAAAAAATTTTCTTATTAGAATCATTGAACTAACATACGTCATAAAGTTGTCAACGTCACTCAGTGTCAACTCCAGTATCCTGTGGTTGTGAAGAAACAAATCAATATCTTATTATGGCCGAAGACACTACTGTGTACTAGTATGTTATATTGGCCTCAGAAAGTCTCAATGTTTCCACAGTTCACATTCCAGTGAGTCTGCATTTTACTTCCGCATGCATATCATATGAATAAAGTGCCTGTGATTTTGAGGTGGTATCTGCATCTTTCATTAGATTTTTTCAAAACCAAATTGTAGGATTTGATGAAAACACCACTGCACATCAGTGACAAGAAAACCACCAGTGTTCAGTTCTTTTATTAAACCTAATCATAATTGTGTGCACAGTGTGGAATTGCTTGACTCACTTCCAACTAGTGGCAATAGTTTTGGTGGGAAAACAATAGTCTTACACCTGCTAAGCCAGACTGACAAAAAACACAGACACCAGACAAAAGCAATAAAATTGAGTGTCTGCTGAATGTTTTCATCAATGTAGACATGACTAATTGTGTAACTGGTTGTAGTGGAGATATACACAGGTACTAACCTTAGTTACCAGGCAGTTCTCTCACACTTCCAATTATATCCCTGCTCTCGGTCAATTAAACTGAAACACAATAGTTAGCAAATATTGTTACACATGCTGGCAATATGTTCTACTCCAAAACAGGGGTGCAGTTGTGATTTCATAATCATACATGCATTCGATTATGACAGAACGATTTATTTACATTATGACATGGTCATCATGTACAAAATAGTGCATGCATGCGATGGAATCAGTGATTTTTTAAAGCTTTGGCTTTTGGTCCCTTATTTGAATTCTACAGTCCCCTTGGCAACAACCAGTATAAATATTATGGAAAAAAATGTTAATGTGAAAAATCTACGGTCTCGCCACCAAGATCTACATTCCCAATTCGGGGTTCCTTTAAAAACTGCTGGATGGAACTGTTGTTTACGTTTAGATGCAGAGAAAGTACAGAGAAAGCACACTTGAGCATGATACATAAACACACAAATATGTGTACATATGCATGCGTACCGATACACACACAGGCAGTGTGCGATGGAGCTCTGACGTCGAGGTGCAATGAAGATGGGCTGGACCTGTCTGACTCACTGGGACTATTCCCAGTAAACATGTCACTTCCATACTAATCTCATTGTCAATGCCTTATAGATTTTCCTCACGAGGGCCAACAGCACAAAGATTGTGCATCCCTAATGATGACTGCAAATCAACTTGCATGCTACATTGATCAACGGTAGCAATCTGATGATGGTCACACTTACAGCCCTGCATGAACCTAGCAAAATACCTAGCATGTTAAGCAGTAATTGAAAAATGTACAAATCTTAGCAAAATTTTAACTAGAAAAAGGCCAAACCATAGTAATTATTATTATGAATACAAAACTGTAAATAATAGATGCATCAAAATATTTTTATTTATTTTTATTTTGGTATTCCCCCACTGTTTTAGACCAGAGGAGAGGTGGACAGGAAATCCTAAATTTTAGCATGTCAATTTCTAAATGTGGTGCTAACACAAGTTCCTTAATAATTGGTATTATTATTTTATGCTGTGAAGTCAACGATAAGAACTATTAAAAATGGATTCACTTCACTTAGTGATTTTTTTAAGTAGTTGTATCCTTCTGTTCCATTCTTCAACATATTTAGCGTTAAACTTAAGTGAATTGATATTGATGACCGTGTCAGCTTCCTTGAAACGAGCAACATAAATGAACTGTGTTATCTACAGTATTTAACACTACGCATTAACTATTAGTGCCCTCTCTTACCGTTGAGTTGCTTTAAAATGATATTCCCACCATAATCAAGTAAACATGACTGTTTTTTGTGAATACAGCATTACCAATTCAGACTAACTATTTGAAATAATATACTCATATTCAGTTTAGTTTCAAAATATGCTCATTTAAAACAACATCTTTGTGACAATATTTATGTGTATGATACAAATACAAGGATTTGAATATGGCCCCTTGCAACAGAAAATAGCACATCATCCCATTAATTCAATAAATCATGGAGGCCATGAAAGAGTGTTGACTCTGCATACCGATCAGCTTAGGAAGATGTGTATAAATAACAAGTACACCACCAAGCAGGGCTGGGTCCAATTATGTAATTGTAATTGATTACAGCAAAATTGTGTAATTGTAATTGATTATGGTTTCAAAATGTTGCTGTAATTGTAATTGTTATATTTTGTATAATTGAAAATTTATTTCAATTACAATCAATTACAGTACATTTCATATCACAAACTACCTGAACGAATTGTCAATAAAAATATAAGTCTCACATGAGTTGAAAATCAAGACTAATAATAACACCTGCTTATATATTTATATTTAAGTCTCAGTATTCACTATCTGGTGGGTACTGGTCCATGGTGCTAGTGGTGGGTAGCCTTAGCAATTAGCCTTTTCAGTAAGTTGGTAACAGCCAGGAAGCAATAAACAATGCACAGACATTCAGTGAAACATTGCAGAGTTAGCAAGCCAATTACACCCCTTGTGTTATGGTGGGTTGGAGACAGGTCAGGTGGCAAGGACCGTTTATATGGCCTCTGTTCCCATTCCCAATTAACACAAAGCAAAGGGCAGACCAATTAAGAATGTCAGCTTAAAGCAGGAGCTACAACCTCAAAGTAAACACATCATACCCTATTATTAGTATTTTCCAAAGAAAAATTTAAGAAATACACACGGATAAATGTCTGCATTGGAATATGTCCTATAGGATTATGTCTGGATATTGCATTGTATTTTTATATAATAAAAATATGTTTTAAATGGCTATCTTTTTATTTAGTATAATTCAAAGTCACAATTCAACAAAATGTACAAACATTACCGTTATATTTGTTTATCAATTGTGTAAAAAATATTGAAATTCAGCAAAACGCGTAAAAATACATAATTAACAAATGCTGAATATATTTGGTTCCGCATAATGTAATTGAAACAGTGTAATTGTAATTGATTTGGAAAATTATGATTGTAATTGAAATAAAAAAAATTATGTAATTGTAATTGCTATAATTTTGTGTAATTGGACCCAGCCCTGCCACCAAGTCAAGCCCTGCTTAGTATATATGTCAGACACAGAGACAAGTAAGTGTCTTGAGAGGGCCACTCTCATGGTCGGTACAAAACAGTGTAGTATATTACACTTGTGTTGAATTGAGGCTGTGTAATTGTAGTTGATCATTGTAAATGAACCCAGTCATGACAGCAAGGATGTATGATTTCACCTAAAACCCTGTCCAAAATGAACAGAAATGCTACATATAATCTTCTCTTATGAAACAATATAGCTGTACTCAACATATGAACTATTGCAACACCAACTGGGGTCACAACGAACAAAGATGGAAAGTTCATCAAGGTTAATCCATGTAGTTTTAAAAGTGAAAGCAAAATAGCAAATTGGTCAATTTACTTTCACTTCATGTTGAAAGCAAAAATATATTACTGTATTTACATAAAACTTCCTTGCATTTTATTGGTATAACATGTTTTCATTGTTTTTTTATTTGGCTGACGACAACTCCTTTCTAGCGTATCAAGCTGCAGCACTACCTCAAAGTGGCTTCAGTCTCGAACAGCAAAATGCAATTTGGTGGCAACGATCAAATTACTAAACGCTCATCACAAAACATCGCAGGAGATTCAGACGAGATGAAGTGGAATCAGTGAGATGAAAGGTCAGCAGGACACCAATCGTCTCCTTGGTACTACTGGGAAGAACTAAGTTTGTCAGTCTTACATCTATGGCCTTCTGCGGAATTCATCTGTTGTATTTCTTGATGGTGAGATCAATAGCCCTGGCAAGGCATCGTAATGTATAAACATGAGGGCTTCGCCCCCATGAGGCCCAAAACACGGCGTGCACACAGATGAACTCAATCTGATTAATAATGCAGCTATTGGTAGTAGCATATACCTGTCTGTGCCAGAAAACGTGGATGTTGGCATTACAACAGACTTCCCACGTTACGCTTAAATACAACGTGCTCCATAAGTCAGACTGACCTTGTCATCACAAGTTATATAATAATTCATTAATTTTATTTAACAAGATTGCCACCCAAAGACACAAGCTCCAGGTAGAGCGTGGCTCTTGGAAAGTGTACAACAGGCAGGTAATGTGTCCAAATACCCTTTGTGAGAGATAACATTTTCTTACAAGCTATATTCAAGCAACAATGTTCTTTTTTGTTTATTTTATTATCACTTTATACCCTATAGTTCTATCTTCTTTGAAGAAAGTATTTTAATCAATACATTCATAAGTGTTTTCGTGTAATCTGGATTCCTCTAAATGTATAGGTATGTCCCAATTAACAATGTTACACCTCATGTTTTTATTTTTATTGCCGTAATTTATTTACTGTCAAAAATTGCATAAACCGGGAATCTGACAGACTAATAAAGCATCCCGTGAAACATGTTTCACTTTCAAAATTGAAGATTGTTGGTATTAATGTATATATTTATGTACATTAAAATGGTACCTATACATGACGTAAAACTAGCATATTTTAATTTGTCGCCAAATTGTGTACTATTAAGAGGTAAAAGATCATAAAAATAACAATTTATGTATGTATATTATTGTTAACCAATCAAAACGTTATAAATACTAATACAATAAAATAAGTATTACAATGTTCCATAAAAGTCATTAGGTTAACCAATCGCTGACATTCACTTAAAAATTATTTTTAGCTGTTATATTTCTCCTTATTAACAAGAGAAGAAGTGACACAGCTCCTAGCAGACAACCTGGCAAAGTATGTACAGACTCAGTCATCACCAAATGCTGGGCAAAGTGGGACAGCAGCAGCCCTGAGATGACCTGCACTGGAAGCCTCCAAATTAAATAATTTGTCACAATCCAAGTTTTGATAGGGCCCACGTGTGAACGATCTCCGCAAAAATCCACTTCATTAAATTGGTTAGGAGTCATTCAAGTGGAATTAACATTGCTTATGGACCTCTCAACAACAGCAAGGATGACTACGATTTAATTTTCATGCTTACTGTTTTTTCTAGAAATGCTGCCTTTGAGATCGACGACCATCCACATGAATCAAGACCATAATAGTCAACCATCATTATCCAGATACAAATTACAGCAGAGTGAATATTTTTTTTATTTCACGACCCCACAGTATGTGTAATATACATAAGAGAAAATATAATATAACAAAATACAAATTTTTAGGCAATACACTAAAAAACACTTTTATTGGATGATCTCAAAGGCATCATTTCTAGGAAAAACAGTAAGCATGAAAATTAAATCATAGTCATCCTTGCTGTTGTTGAGAGGTCCATAAGCAGTGTTAATTCAACTTGAATGACTCCTAACCAATTTAATGAAGTCACTAGTCACTGTAGCTGCAGCTGCTACAACTTTCTCATTTAGAAATAAAACCTAGTCCATTGGGGATTGCCACAGTCAGACAGTTGATTGTCAATCATGAATTAAACATGTTTTTTATATTCAATTACTAGAATGTGTTTGGAAAAATAAACAAGTTTATGAACATTTTGTTATACATTGCTTGTCTAGAGACATTCTAACAATAGTGCCATCAATAGATACATTGCTTGTCTAGAGACATTCTAACAATAGTGCCATCAATAGATACATTGCTTGTCTAGAGACATTCTAACAATAGTGCCATCAATAGGCAAATAGAACACATACATTTTAGCAAGCAGTGTGTCACGGTTATCATGTAGTATCCAAAATGTCCTGATAAACAAGTGGACTACATTACTATTAGTGAAGCCAGGTGCAGAAATGCACACAGCACTTTTCAACAGGGAAGACTGGATGAAACTCCAACCATGCTTCTTTACTAATTAACTAAAACTTGACTTTGCCTAACAGCCTAAAAAATAAATCATCATTATAATGCTTAATGATTCTGGTTTGTTGTAGAAGTTGGTTATATTAATATTATATTTCCTCGTCCCCGGCTGTTGGAAGAAATGTCAGCACATTTGCGAGTGCATCAACAAGATGACGGTGCACATTTGTATGCAAACTGCAATTTTTTCTCTAGGAACAGGGACAGATTTGCACTGCATTTTGTAAATTCTAGCAGTGGCCACACCAATGCTTTGTACATGTCATGATGGTTAGCCCCATAATTCAGTTAGTTCCTGTGGCACTGAAATGAATGTGCTTATCAAATTAGTTTTAGTAACTACAAACATTTTAATTTGCCTCAAAAATGACACCTTGGTGTTTCAGATACTTCTAGTACAGTGGCGACAAGTTTTCTTTCAGTCTCACCTTCATGTAATGTTCCAGGTGGTTTGCTAATGGCCTTATGCACCAACTAGAGTATGGAGAGGTAAGTAAGTTGCCAAAACGCTTCAGTTTTACTCGCCAGTCATTGGCAGGTCTGTTGGCAAGTTACAAACTGGCAAGTCAAATCAAGTCATTTATCTGAATATCATCAAGTCCCAGGATTCACTAACCACCATGATTGTTGTGGTTTGTCTGCGGTAATATTTAACGTCTAAATCTAGGCATATGCTGCCCCACCACAACATTAGCCAGTCTTAATAATTATTGTATTCGGTGCGGCTTGTCACAACAACATGGTCTTTTGAGTCACCAGATTTTTTTACAAGTCACAAAGTGGCAAGTCAAGTCTCAAACTTAACAAGATTTATTTAACAAGATTTGCCATCCAAGCCAAAGGCCCAGATGGCAAGTGGACAAGGAAGCCATTGGCTTATCGAGAGTCCAACAATGTTCACCTACTTATAACCCGCCCTCCTGAGATATGTGTCAACCTTGTTTTTAAACATATTCACGCTGCTAGCAGTTACACAATCTGTAGACAATTTGTTCCATTCATTTATTGTCCTCTGTGAGAACGAGTGCTTCCTGATGTCCAATCTACATTGATCCTTTACTAATTTTACCTCATGTCCTCTAGTTCTGCTATCCTTCTTGAGTGAGAAAAACATATTTCTATCAATAATTTCATACCCATTCAATATCTTAAAAACTTCAATCTGATCTCCTCTTAAAACTTGAATTCCAAGTCATGAAAATGGATGACTCGAGTCAGTCCCTATGATGCAAGTCTGGTCATTTGGTGTGAACCTGTATGTGAGACTTAGAAGTTTAGATACTGGGGTATTAGTGGTAGTATATAGTATCGACATGGCAGGATCCGCCATGAAAGCTAGTCATATTCAACCAGTGACATTATTGTCATGTATACTTCTATAAATTGTATCATGCACAACTTAATAGGTTTAAATCCATGCCTGTTGATAGTGATGAGGTTGTTAGTCATCAAATATCCTTACCAAATGCATTTGTATTTGTTCCCATATATAGTCCATATGACTTGACTTAGAGGTAGAAGGGACCAAAGGCTGTTAAATTTAATGCCTCTTTTCAAAAAGACACAGGCAATGTGAGGTGAACAAAGTTGTCAAGTTTCGAGACAACAGCAAGAGGACTTGACTGACTTGCCACACATTTGCAACTTTACGTGTAAGCAAAATCCCAATCTGGACCAGATGACATACTTATTACCTTAGAAATTGAAAAACCCTTACAAATCTTGAAAAATCACATGCTTGCCAGACGTCATCACATCATTGTCTAGCAAGGTTATCAAATGTAAGCATGGGATACACTGTTACCAATCACACATCTTGAAATGCATCAAAGTAAGAACATTAACCTTGATTGAGTGTCACTGTCCATTTTATGGGGTAACTCATGCTAATTATTTTTCGAAAATCATGAACATGACGTATTTTACGGTCCTAAAGTAAACGTTTGCCGAACAGAAAGATTAACTGATTTTGCGATGTTATTACCACTGACATCGTCGACACAACAATAACATTTAATAGTGATAATTGAGGCGGAGAACTTCCTAGCTAGACTAGACCGGGAGACCAGGCTGGTCCGAAACGCGGAGTAGTCAAAAGTTGTTTTGGCGTCGTAACTGTCAATTAACCGGTAACATGCATAAAATCTCAGTTTAATACGAAAATTTATGTGCGCACATCGAAATGGTATGTCGCTCAACGTTTATCATCACTGTGAGTTGATCGGAAGTTGGTCAATAACATACAATATACACAATTTGTAAAATACCTACCGGTTTCCTCAAGAATACGGCCTTTTCCTTCCTTGTACAACCTCTCGTTTGAAACGAGAAGACGGGATATTCAATCCCGCCGCCTGGCGAATCTTTCAGAACCAAATGCAAAACCAAAACCAGTAGCGCCATTGGGCGTGAATGTATTGTAAGTCACTTACGATTTTCACCACTGCCACAACTTACATTTGATATAGAAAATATAGGATATAACAAAACAATTATAATTAATAATCTTATATAAGTCTTAGCAGTCAATTTGCATATAATATATTAATATAATATATATATATAAATTATTAAACAACTAGCATGTGTACTACATAATGTTTTAAAATATCATAATAGATATAATTATTAGTTTCATCTTTGAAGACAGGAAAGCATATGTCAACTTCTTCTTCTTCCATCTCATGACTCTGTATTGGCCACACATAAAATATGACTAGAGTACTGTCAAGCTTGTCAAGACCTTCCAGAACAAGTGTTTGCAGAAGACTCTCAGAATCTTCTGGCACAGAACTTCAAATGAAGAACTGCACCAGAGGACAAAAGCAAAATCTCTTACCCAAACTATGAAGAAGACAAGAAGGAAATGGCTGGGGCACGGATGTCGAATACCACCAGATGCACTGCCCAGAATAGCCCTACGCTGGACACCGGATGGGAAGCGGAAAAGAGGTTGTCCCAAGGAAACCTGGCGAAGAACCACGGAGAAAGAGATGAAGGCATGTGGACTGACCTGGGAAACCATCACCAGACAGGCTGCAAACCGACAGCAGTGGTGCTCTCTTGTGGAAGCTTTACGTGCCACTTGAGGCACGAAGAGGACTGAGTGATTGTCAAGCTTATTTTGAACAAAGTAAAATATCAGGGGAAATGGACAAAAGGTAATTAATAAATAAACAATATGTCACACAGTGTATCCACTTTTATTCCCAAAATGTAGTGCTAGGCAAATACCAAGAGCATATAGGTTTGCCTTGTTCTATGAATTGTTTTATGTGCGCACAAACAAGAATGTCTCCTACAAATTTGACCATTCCTACAGGTGACCGACCTTCACCTGATGAGCTTCCAGATATACCTCCGGCTGAAATACCACATCGCATTAACACTGACAGTTCAAACCCCAAGAAAGGCAATTTGAAAGACTGCAAAAACTGGACGGGTATCATGTTACTGTCAATACCAGGAAAAGTGTTCAACAGGATTCTTCTGGAAATAATGAAAATAGAGGTTGACAGACTATTGCGGGAGGAATAGGCTGGTTTTCGGAAGGAGAGGTAATGCACGGACCACATAGCTACTCTACGAGTGATCATTGAATAGTCCCTGGAGTGGAATTCTCCTCTGTGCATCACTTTCGTAGACTTCGAAAAAGATTTTGATAGCGTTGACCGTACTGCCCTTTGGAAGTTACTTGCACATTACTGTATCCCAGAAAGGATTATCAGACTGATCCGTACAACTTATGAACCATCCACTTGCCAGGTTGTCCACAACGGCTCCTTGACTGAACCCTTCTCCATATTATCAGGAGTCCGCCAAGGATGTCTGCTGTCCCCATTCTTGTTCCTGCTGGCAGTTGACTGGATTATGGCATCAACAATAGAAGGTTGCCAGTGGGGATTCCAGTGGACACTCTCCAAACAGCTAGAGGATATTGACTTTGCAGATGACGTCGTACTACTTTCACACCGTCATGACAACATGCAGGACAAGGTGACATCACTGTATGAGTCTGCTGCAAAATTGGGTCTGAAGATGAACAAAAAGAAAACCAGGACTATGAGAGCAAATCATGTAAACAAGAACAGCATCCAGTTGAGGGGTGAGGCCTAGAAGATGTGGAGCAGTTCACATACCTGGGAAGTGTTGTGAGCAGAGACGGTGGCACAGACCGAGACATCAAAAGCAGGATAGGGAAAGCTACAGCAACGTTTAAGACCCTGAGACCCATTTGGACTTCACAGGTCATCTCCGTCAAGACCAAACGTCGGATTTTTAGCACCAACGTAAAGTCAGTCCTTCTTTATGCATGTGAAACATGGCACATAACAAAGGCCTTAACATACAAAATGCAGACCTTCATTAACAGATGCTTGAGAGCCATCCTTCACATCAAATGGCATGACAAAATCACAAACGAAGAAATCTGGAGAAGAACAGGACAAGCACAAGCAGAAGCCCAGATCAAGAAAAGAAAGTGGGATTGGCTGGGTCACAGCCTGCGAAAACCAACGTCCAGTGTGGAACGCCATGCTCTAAAATGGAACCCACAAGGGAAACAGGAGAGAGGAAGATCTGGCTCCACCTGGAGAAGGTCTGTGGAGACAAAAGGACAGACGTTGGGACACTCCTGGGGTCAGCTGGAAGTTTTGTCCCGAGACAGAGCGAAGTGGAGGAAGCTTGTGGTCGACCTATGCTCCATACAGAGTGCAAGGGTATAAGTCAAGTCAAGTCAAGTCAAGTCAAGTCAAGTCAAGTCAAGTCAAGTCAAGTCAAGTCAAGTCAAGTCAAGTCAAGTCAAGTCAAGTCAAGTCAAGTCAAGTCAAGTCAAGTCAAGTCAAGTCAAGTCAAGTCAAGTCAAGTCAAGTCAAGTCAAGTCAAGTCAAGTCAAGTCTTACAGGTGGAATACATGTGACTATGTACATGTGCATTCAGATTATTGCACTGGCTACAGAGCAGGGAGATGAATGCATTCACCCAGCCGGTGGGTACACATAAAAAGTGGCTACATCAGTTAACCAATGAAAATCGTTGTACATTCCCTGTAAATACTATATGTGATTATAAAACTTAATAATGTTCATAGAAACAGCATCTGAGTTAACTGGCAGATATAAATGATTTTTTCAGCACAAAACTAGTCGTCAAATGCTAAAACACCAGAAGTTGCAACAGCCATGTTTCTTCTTGAATATTTAAAGGTAGACTTGACTTGACTTATACCCTTGTGCTACCGTCACTGCTCTCAACTGCAGGGAAAATCCTAGCAAAAATCCTTCTGAAAAGTCTACAAACAATTGCAGAATTAATTCTCCCTGAAAGCCAGTGTGGGTTTCGCACCTCACACTCCACAATTGACATGATATTCACCTTGCGGCAACTACAGGATAAAGCTGTTGAACAACAAAGCCTCTACATGATTTTTATTGACTTGTCAAAGGCATTCGACACAGTGGATCTTACTTAGAAGATATGGAAGCCCTGAGACCTTTGTCAAGGTAATTCAGGAATTTCACGATGGCATGGCTGGTTCAGTGTCTGTTGGTGGAACAATTAAAGATCTATTTGAAATCAGTCATGGATTAAAGCAAGGATGCGTCTTGGCACCCACTTTGTTCACTCTCTTTCTTGGAGCAGTACTACCTGCAGCATCGGAATAGTTGAGTATGGGAATTTTCATCCAAACTAGAACTGATGAACAGTTATTCAACTTGGCTAGACTGAGAGCAAACACAAAAACTTGTGAACGTTGCATTCGTGAACTGCTGTTTGCAGATGATGCTGCTATTGTTGCGCACACACTAGAAGACATCAAAGAGATTCTTAAACATTTTGAACAAGCTGCAACCTTATTTGGACCTACAATTAGTACAAAGAAAACTGTAACACTCCACCAACCTCCACCTGGACAAACTTCAACCAGTCCACACATTGAAATCTCCGGCACCCCACTAAAGTCAATAACTTCACATACTTGGGAAGCATGATTGCATCTGACAACACCATCGACATGGAAACTAACAACCGTATACGTGCTGCCTCAGGAGCCTTTGGAGGACTCTGGAAGCGAGTGTGGTCACAACATGGCATTACAATCTCCACAAAGTGCAAGGTGTACAAGGTGATTGTACTACCAACACTCAGCTGAGACGTGTACTCTCTACCATTGTCACATCAGAAAACTTTCCCAAGTGCATCTCCGGCATCTACGACAAATCCTTCGGATCTCATGGAAAGACCACATTGCAAACATAGAAGTGTTGAGACAGGCCAACATGTTAATTATAGAAGCCATTCTGACTGCATCCCAACTCCACTGGACTGGACATGTTACCTGAATGAGCAGCGATAGACTCCCAAAGGCAGTGTTCTATGGGTAATTATCCAGCGGGAAACGCCTTCGTGGTGGACATTTGCGATACAAAGATGTGCTAAACAGACATCTCAAAGCTACACACATCCCTGTAAACACCTGGGAATCCACTGCACATGACCAACAACAGTGGAGGAGGGCCATACATCAGGGAAAGATTCATATAGTAGAAAAGTTAACACAAAAGTATCAACATGAGCATGATCGTCGGTACGGCCTTCTAGGTGCTTCTATACCTACCGTCTTCTGTGATGACTGTGGCAGAGGTTTTGTGGCACAAATAGGCTTGAATGCTCACCGAAGAGCAAAGCACAAGGATACCCCCCTTCATTGATGCTATCATTGAACACGATGGACAGCAAGATTTAAAGGTAGGTAGCCTGATCATTTTGTTTATCATAAAAGTCAAATCACATGTTTACATACTGCATGTTGAACTGGGGCAGCCTAATAGGCGGACCATGGGAGCCATGTCGCTCTTATTTGACTTATTTACTACCCCGGTACTCCCAATTGTGCCTTTGATATGGAAATATACTTGTTTTAATTTTTGCAATGATTGTAGCAACATGGCTCCCCCGAGTGCTGTCTATATAACAGGTCTGCCCATTAGGCTGGCCCTGCTGAATGGCAAGGTTCATATTCATAAACAGATAAACACATTTGGGCAGTCAAGATGTTAATTTATAATAGATATATACTATATAACAGGTGATTACAACATTACTTGTAAACAACATATGAACCACATAAACATGATTAGTTACGACTCGCACATCACAGAAATGACCGTCTCAAAAACTTCATAAGCAGAATACATTTTCTAAAAGTTCTAAAAATAATGTTTCTGTTTGTGTGATTAAATGTGACAAACATAATTATGTACATTTCTGTTGAGCTTTAAAACAAAACTAAATGAAACCAAACATACGCACACACCAAGTTGTCAGTTAATCACACATAAAGTTGTGCATGAAGAGAGTATATCAGCTGGACTTGGCACCACCACTTGGGTGGTTTTTAGCACTACCACTTGGGTGGTTTTTTTCCAGATACTTCACAACACTTGCACATTCTTGCACAGAGAAGATCGCTTTAGCTAGCGAACCAACTGTAGCATTCGCTTCCTTCCTGTCTTTCCACGTCCGCAACATCTGATGTATTTGCTCACGTAGGCCCTGGTAGTCATGTTCTATAATGTCAGTTTCACCATCCTCAAAGCCGAGCTTGCGTGCCACAGTTCTCCAATTTCTGCCAAGGTACTGTTCCATGGCATCAATGTCTTCGTCCGTGATGATATCAATGCAAGCTGTTAACAGACAACACTTAATGAGACAAGGGTTTGCTGTAATTAATGAAAATTAATTATTTTGATGCCACAATGACAATTATATGCATTGCTACGTCCTAACAATGTGACTATCATTATTGATATAGGAAAAACAATAATGGTAATAAAATCAGTGCAATAAAGACCCAAACAAAAAACTAGATAATCACAAGAAAACCCACTAAAATAAAGTCATAAGTCATTACAGAAATAAATGTTTATTCCCAACTGGATTTTACCCAAAAAATGTACATCCATACGAAAAAATTCAGCTCATTATAGAGAAATCATCATCTTTATTTTTAAATTGTTGTATTTAATAAATTACAAAATATGTATCTTGTGTCAGATTCGAAAAGGTGGTATCTAATTATTAAAAATACAGTGTCAATGGGTTCTTAGAATATTGCTGGAAATGGATTTTTATTCTTCTATGTTATCTATACATGTTATCTGACAAGGGTGGGCCACAAACAGGTTTTCAATAACAACATTTTTAGGTTTTCTTGTCAACACACCATAGAACTTGTTGCTTTGGGTGGGAACCTTTTTAAACCACAGTTCACAGATAATGAAGAATTTAATACTCCCGTACTCAGAGTGAGACATGACGATGTATGGACTTGGATATCAAACTAAAATGATATATAAGACCTAATACAGAGTGTGCATTCATTACCTGTTATGGATGGCTCTGGCCTGTGCTTGGATTTCACTGTGGGACTTTTGCGAGGGTTTATAACCATTACATTGCCACTGCCAATCTGCACATTACTGGCATGAGAAATGTGCACGGCGGACTTTATGCCAGACTCTGCAACAAAACACAATAGTTGTCACATATCAACAATGGAAAACATCAATCTATAACATTAACACCATCCAGCTCATTACAAAACAATATAATGGTGAAAACAAGTATGAACTGTCATCCCCCAAACCACCTGTTGACCTGTTCCTAAAGTGAACCCTAGTCTGCTACAGACCTTCACCATTCAGTTAAGTTTGTTTTGAGATATCTTCTAGTAATTAATGAACTTAAAACTATACTGTGCTCAGAGACTAAATTAAAGCTAACCCCCAAATATTATGTTGTCAGTTTGTCACTATTATATAGAAGTTACAGCACTGAGGAAGAGCATCTAGTACACTTGCCAGGTGTATAAGAGCTGTTCCTTGGGTTGGATTACATATAATAATCGACTACCGACATGGAGATACTGAGGTCATTGTATTCAATCCATGCCACAGCCACTCTTACAGTGTCAAGTCTGCTCTGTGGCAACACCTCATGGTGGTTACAACAGTATCAGCTGGCTAAGTCATAGTCAAAGTTATTAATTATGGCAATATAAAAAATTAAATGGGTAATTAATACAACAGATGTTATACAATTAGATGTACAAATATATGTATGAAAATATGTGTACTGCCACAGCATTAATTTTCTTGCAAGTAGTTTTCATGAAAAAGTGAGGAACATCCTCCACCAATCAACTTTCACTGTTTTTTCATCAGTTTTTAACGTGCTGTGATGGTTCTGGGTCGCATCAGCGGCGAAATCTCATCAACAGCAAAATTTTTGGACACTTCTGTGAATTAGTTGATCACTTCACCAGCATAACATTGGTGGCTTCTGCAGCATTACTGCTGTGGCTTTTTGCTTTGTCACTTCAGCAGCGTTTTAGATGGTTTATGCATGAAAAAAGGCAACAAAGCACATACCCGTTTACATTAATTTTAATAACATAAAATAGATGCTTTATTAGTAAATAAAAACATTTGCAAACTATATTCATGGATTATTTTAATATTATTCACATTTGAAATATGCATTTGAAAAATAAAACGTTTTTTTATTCATTTTCAAAATAGTATGTTCGTTTGATCATATTGAAGTAACCATATTTGTAATCAAATGCATTTAACAAGTATTTAAGTTTTCAAATACTTTTAAATTTGTGTGCCAAAGCATTCAATAAGGCAAACACTATGCTAGGCATGGTCAACAGAGCCATCAAATATAAGACCTAGGAGGTAGTGGTACAATTTTACAAGTCTCCTGTAAGACCGCATCTGGACTATTGCATTCAAGCATGGTGTCCATTCAAGCAAAAAGACAAACTTATTAGAAAGTGTGCAACATAGGGCGACCAGGATGATACCGGACTTGAGATGAGAAGGATCAAGGTAAATCAAGGTAAATACTACTACCAGTGAAATTCCTTTCATAAAAAGGTGCTGAAGCAACCAAAAATCGCTGAAAATCACAAAAAAGCGTGACCGTGGCAACAAAGTGGTATTTCTTGCCCAAAGGCGGTAATATTGACACCTATGTACTATGTATACTGGGTCCCGGATGGGTCGGCCCACGCAGACAGATGTTTGGCCCACAGCGGAATTCAAAGAACGGTTGTTTCAGCCCAGCTATATATCATGTGAATTATGATTGCACACATATATATGTACATGCATATGCTCACACACATATATACTTATATTAATTTATCATTCTTATACAGGAATATCCATAAAATAAGCAAAAGTGATTAACATAATTATATAATGATTCAAATCTAAGTAATTATTGTCTAAACAAAATGTCTTTGAATTAAAAATAAGATAACAAAATATATACGCTCCGTTTTTGAGCCGTCTCACAACAGCCTGCCTAGTGTCATCAAATTTTAAACTATTTCATTTGTTTATACGTCATTATTTTATATAACGTTTATGTTTAATGTAATTCTTCATCTGTATGGTTTCAAGATTAAGTAGAATTAATTAGTAAGAAGAGTTGTTAGAGAATTATTTTAATAATTTAGCATATAACATTTCTCAGATACTGATTTAGCCAATGTGAGCGAAAACACTTCACGGTTCACTGGTTGCGAAAAGGGTTGTTTCGGCCCATTGGCCAAACCCATTATGGGCCGAAACATCCGACACCTTTTATATAATTCGTTAAATTCCGTTGACGTCACAAAATGACCCGACTGGATTAGGAGAAACAGGAATCATCGCAGCGAATTATCAATATCACATTTAGTAACAAATATAATTATCATCTGTATGTGTACAAAGTCGTGCATTGTATAACCGTGGAGAGGTTTTATTTGGTTAAAAGTTTGTACTTTTTCAAGAAGAATTAAAACAATTAATTTGGGGGAAATCCCAAACAAAGTCGGAAGTCGAGATGGTGTCACGGTCACGGCGCTCGTGACAAGGCTCAAGCGGCTTGCCTTAAGCCTAAGCTAAGGCTAAGCCTAAGTAAGTTTTAGCGCCGACATATCTCTAAGAATTCGTGTACACTCTACGTACCATCGAACACAAACATATTTGTAGCTTGCTTTGGTGAATCGGCCTTCGCGTGTTTATTCATTTCGTCAAACTAACCATGCCACGCCACACAATCCATTAAGTTCAGCTTAACCAAAAAGTCCCAACTTGGTCGTGCGGTTATTCATTGATCAATAACGAAACACACGAAAGAGGGCGCTGCTATGCGGTGCCTAATTTGCGGACTTGTTATTGCGTACATTTTCCTAATGTCCGCTCTTCAAATTAGGAACGCCATATCTTTTTCTGTTTACTAATACCATAATAGTATGTTCCATTTCGTTTATCGATGTAACATAAGCGATGTAATATGGGCGCCTAATTTATCCTTGTGTAAATTGTCATCAACCTGTCAGAAACCGAGACAATTAAGGCTATCCTCTGCGAATAATGTAATCATGCAATGGCATCACATACATTGTATCGGTAAATCCCCACCCTCATACAACTCCTTGATTAACCAAAGTGCCTTCTGGTTCTGCGACCATTGTGGAATTCCAAATTTTACCCCTTCTCCATCCATCTAGAAATAAGCAATCAAATTCTAACTACACTTGGTCTGACAGCTCTATACTTAGCACCCCAACACTCCATACATCACAAAATACAGGCTTAATTTTCGCCACAAACCCCCAAAACACCTCAACCCCCGAACATCACAAGAAAATCCAAGGAAATTAACACACTTAAAGGAATTTCGATAAATACCAACGGCGTTAAGAGCATAGAAAAAGCAACCAAACTAAAGAGAACTATTCAATCTAATAACCCAGACATCACAGTTGAAACTAAATTAGATGAAAACTATGCTACGTACTCTTTTCTCCCACCTAACTATGAAGCCATCAGAAAGGACAGGAATGTCCATGGCGGTGGAGTCCTTATAGCCTTTCGTGACAAAATTGTAGCTGAACCCCTCCAAAATTTAAACTCAAATTGTGAAACAGTTTAGACGATAATTCACTTTGCACGTAACAAATGCATATACTTTTCATCTTATTATCGACCCCCCAATTGACCACCTCCAATCCTTTGAAGCTCTCTATATGAATCCCTAAATAAGCTATACAGATCACGCAAAAACTCTCCCTAATGTAGTCATAGCTGGGGATTTTAACCTCCCTGATATCAACTGGACAAATCACCAGACCACTAATAACAGCACTGCTAGCAAGCATAATAAACTACTAGAAATAATTAATGACTTTGGGCTGCAAAACATGGTAAACGACCCCACACGTATCGTTTCTGGTAACATTCTTGACCTCATACTCACCTCAAATCCCTCCATTATCATCAACACCCATACCACTCCTGGTATGAGCGATCACGAATCTGTGACCTTCAATGTCAACTTAAACCCAGTTCGCAACAGGAACCCCCCACAAAGTTTATAGTTACAAATAAGAAGACTGGAACAAACTCAAAGAAGACATAGACAAACTAAATCGTGAGTACTTCGACATTGAGCCCAACTCATAGGGTATAGACACAAACTGGACCTTCTTTCGCAAACGTCTGACTACCTTGATTAACAATAACATACCTAGACGATACACCGAAGTTAAAACCCACATCCGCTGGATAACACGTGAACTAATTAGAATGCAGAGAAGACGTAACAAAAGCCACAAAAAGACAAAGCAAACTGGACTAAACGGCGACTGGGAAAATTTAAGGAACTCAGAAAGCAAGCTAAAAAAAGCGCTAGCAAAATCTTACAAATACTATGTTAACAACCACATTGGAGACAGCCTGAAAACTAATCCTAAACGATTCTTGTCATTTATTAAGGCAAATAAACGAGAAAATATTGGCATTCCCAACACTTCGAGTAAACGACCAGCCAATAACAAATGATCGTGATAAAGCAAATGCCCTCAACAACCAATTTAGTTTTGTATTTATCCAAGAAAAGCACCCCATCCCCCAAATAGCCCCCTTCTCGAAATTGGCATAGATGGTGTAATAAAGAGTCCTTAAAGAAACTGCAAAGCAGATAGCTCCCATTATCACCCAAATTTTCGAAAAATCATACAACACAGGAAAACTTAGTACGCAAAAATGCCACAAATCTGATCCTGCTAACTACATACCTATATCATTAACCTGCATCCTCTGTAAAGTGATAGAACATAATCATCCTAAGCAATATGTGGAAGCACCTGCATAATCATAACGTCATTCTCCACTTCCAACACGGATTCCAGTCGGGACTGTCTTGTGAATCGCAACTCACTGAGACAGTCCACGATTGGATGACTGCTATGGACAACAAGACCCAAACTGACGCAATCCTGCTTGACTTTGCCAAAGCCTTCGACAGAGTCCCTCACCTACGCCTTCTATCAAAATTGACCTCCTACGGAATCACTGGAAACACTCAAAATTTGATCAAATCTTTTCTATCCAACCGCAAGCAGAGAGTCTCAGTTAACGGAGCCTTGTTGGACATTACAGATGTCACATCTGGTGTTCCACAGGATTCAGTTCTAGGACCTGTCCTCTTCTTACTCTACATAAATGACATAGAAGGGAACGTAAAATCTTCCATACGCCTTTTTGCAGGTGACAGTATTATATATGGTAAAATTTCTTCTAAAACTGACCACGAAATTCTCCAAACTTACATCAACCAGCTCCAAACATGGTCAGACAAATGGCAAATGGAATTTAATGTATCTAAATGCGTCCACCTTCCAATAACAAACCAAATTAAAACCAGCCCACACAAGTACTCGCTTTTTGGCCAGCCACTATCTACTGTATCCAGCCACTCACATCTCGGAGTAAAATTGGATTCCAAATTAACATAGACACATCACGTCAGTGACATAACTTCAAAAACTTCGAAAGTTTTAGGCATGATTAAACGAACTATTGGCCCATGTAAACCCGAAGTTAAACGAACAGCCTACAACATGCTAATCCGGCCAAAACTCGAGTACTCGTCACCCATATGGAATCCCCACACCTTTTCACAAGTTAAAAGCCTTGAAAGAGTACAACACTCTGCTGCCAGATTTGTTAAAAATGATTACAGAAGGAACAGAAATCCAGCAGATCTAATCACTGCCCTTGGATGGCCAACCCTTGAACGAAGACTAATTATTAAACAAGCCACAACCTTCTACAAAATTATAAATAACATTATTGAGATCACCCCCCCCCCCCTCCAGGCGTACTAACCCGCTCTCGAACCCGTGGACAATACGTAGCCCCTAGGTGTCGTATAAATGCAATGGTCTTTTAATTTTATCCCCGAGCAATTCCCATATGGAATATGATCCCACCAAAAATTACCAACATAAAAAACCCAAATCATTTCAAAAAGCTATCATAGAACTCCCTTTCACCACACCTCCTCACCTAAACTTCCTATAAAACACAGCAGCGTAAACTTATTCCATGGTGTGGGTATGGAGACTGTCTATGTGTGCATGTGGCAAAACTGCGACAGTTTCCATACACCTAACCAACCTACTACAAATTTTCAACTGACATCCTATACATAAAATAAATAAAAATATCAATTAAAAAACCCTTTCACTAACATTAAAGATACTAGTCTTTTAGTTGCATGCACCACTCACAGCGCATGCGCACAGACCACCACAAACTCTTGCGCTAGCCCAAGATTGAGCTGTTTGGAGTGTAACCACTTGAGACTTGAGATACTAAACATCCCCATGAATTCACCGAGTTAAGCGCAGAATTCAAGATGGCGTCCAAGATGTCGGCAACCCATTGATTTAACTACTGAACCACTTATGCTAGAGGTCAAATATTGGTGTCTATCTATCTATCTATCTATCTATCTATCTATCTATCTATATATATATATATATATATATATATATATATATATATATATATATATATATATATATATATATATATATATATATATATATATATATATATATATATTGGTGGTTCTGCTCCTCCAAGCAGCCTCGAACACAATCAGCGGTGCCGACTGCAGACCCGAGTAGCATAATTATTGAGATGATATTGAGATGCTGGTCAGTTCCTGACCAGCATACTTCCATTTTAATAATCTCGTTCTCCTAATGTCAACTATTTCTTCTTCAGGATGCGGTAAAATTTATCTCGAAAGCAGACCACAATGAATCATGTTCCAGCAAGATCAGATCCATATCTGGTCGTTTGGTTCAACCAAGCACAACAGTAAGCTGGCTGACTGTTTTACTCTAATCTAGCTGGCTGACTGTCTTACTCTAACATTTTCCTACGGTTTTAAAATGCAATGAATGCATATATACATATATATATATATATATATATATATATATATATATATATATATATATATATATATATATATATATATATATATATATATATATATATATATATATATGTATATATAAATTTTACCGCATCCTGAAGAAGAAATAGGATGCACAAAAAAGCTGACATTAGGAGAACGAGATTATTAAAATGGAAGTATGCTGGTCAGGAACTGACCAGCATCTCAATATCATCTCAATAATTATGCTACTCGGGTCTGCAGTCGGCACCGCTGATTGTGTTCGAGGCTGCTTGGAGGAGCAGAACCACCAAGCTGTGGGTGCACTCACTGCAGTAGATATTGGTGGGCCTCTTCAAGCTCTTCATATTTTTAATGTGGCCTGACAACTTTGCCCTGCTGCGTGTTTGCATAGAGGAAATGGTACCAGCATTCAATGCTGGCAGTCTCTATCTATAGCAGACGTGAAGAGTGAAAGTAGATGATGGGTGATGCTGAGTTTAAGATGTTTGCCGATAAGGGAATGTTCGTTGTTAAGAGGACATACCACTTCAACGGTGGAAATCGGGCAGTGTTTGATGAGAATGCTGAAAGTATCCAATCACGGATTCTACCCTGGCAAAGTTCTCAATCATGCTGATTGTCTCAACATATCTGGGTGAATATTTTAGCTTGGCAGCAATGGGTGAAAATTTACCCTCAAAATTAAACTACCAGCAATGTTTTTTTCTATGTTTTCCTGTCATGTGTAAATGTTTGGACATCCAAAACGTCAAACATTTAAAAAATCGGATCATCTTGGAGAAAGTTACAGGTTGACAAAGTTGAGACCAAAAAACTATCAGAACGTCCGTGCCTATTTATGATAACCAAAACATTACGTATTAATTTTTTATTCTTTTAAATGGTTTGTGGTCTGTGTTCTGTGGAACATATGTGGTATCGATACTCTAAAATTATTAGATCTTGCTATTTTTCCTTGTTACGTTTTCTCCGGTTTAATGTAGTCAAAATAGGTACTTTATTCAGTAGATTTCGGTACGCAACGTTTCATTTAACATTATACATACATAGCAGCAGTCTAAAATAAGGAACAAAATTGTCCCAATTGCCTAACATGTTTTCGTTTCATGTCTGCGATTTTATGTTTGCTGAAGCAAATATTATTTATGATGGAACATTTAATCTACTACCACATTTTTCGTCACGGACGTTCCGCTTTTCTTTGTTATTTTCCAAATTCCATAAATGTTATTTGGGGTTCAAAACTGTTTGGTTAATGTACGGGTTTTGATCGATGTTTTAACTATAGTATGTGGAGACGATATTATAAAGACATGCAAAAAATATGCATTATGATATGCAAATGATTACAAACTGTAATTTAATAAAACATACAACAGAAAATATTGATCCAATGTACACCTGTGTACATTTAGCAGATACTTCTCCGTCACGGACGTGCTTGGGAGACTGCAGGCTGGTTTCACGGCTCTTGCGCTGTGCTGCATGACGGCTGGGGAGTAATCATCCCGACAGGGACACTGACAGGTTCACTGCAAGTATCATCATCAGACGCCAACTTCGAACTGTCGTGCTCGAGGCCGGAGACGCTCCATTCTGGGGTCTTGTACTTGGACGTCAACTTCTCAAGCCGCCACACTTGCAACTGCATTCCAGTGCAGTGGCAGCGCCGACTCCATCTCCACCTTCAGCTCCACCTGCAATTCCAACAGAGAGGAGACGGTCCAGAAGACTCGACACCTCATAATACACAGACACCACCGTGGAGCTGGCCGAGGGTGCCAGGCCAGGCCACCGTGGAGCTGGTCGAGGGTGCCAGGCCAGGCCACCGTGGAGCTGTCTGAGGATGCCAGACCAGGCCACCGTGGAGCTGACTGAGGGTGCCAGGCCAGGCCACAGTGGAGCTGGCTGAGGGTGCCAGGCCAGACCACCGTGGAGTTGTCTGAGGGTGCCAGGCCAGGCCACTGTAGAGCTGGCTGAGGGTGCCAGACCAGGCCACCGTGGAGCTGGCTGAGGGTGCCAGACCAGGCCACCGTGGAGCTGTCTGAGGGTGCCAGGCCAGGCCACAGTGGAGCTGGCTGAGGGTGCCAGGCCAGACCACCGTGGAGCTGTCTGAGGGTGCCAGGCCACCGTAGAGCTGGCTGAGGGTGCCAGACCAGGCGGTATAAATAAATAATCACGGACGTTCCGCAAAAACGAACTGTCCGTGACTTTTTGTTTTTCTGGTCCATTCGCCTTATTAAATAACACGACAGTACGTACATGGAGCGAGGCCTCGCTTCCCGTGTCAACGTTCTCGACAACCATGAGAAGCTCTAACGAGCTACCTGCTGTTCAACCATACTGTTTCTGGGCGCGACTGTGTCAGCACTCTTCGACAAGGATAATAATTAGACTGTGCTGCATAACGTGAAGGAGAGTTTGGAGAACATCTGCTGCATGGGAGCTTTCGTCAGTATTTACAGTAAAATGGAACATCGCGACAGCTGGAGAAAGGTTCTTGATAACACTGTACGTACGGCACCAGATGACCGCTCTGGGTGCCCATAGATATAAGCTCTACATTAGAGCCACCATGAAGTGTAAACTGTCTCTGGCTACTGCGGCTGTCTGGCAGTATTCCTTCTGCACCTACCACGCTGGGCAGCAATGGTGTGGAAACACCCTGCCTCCCACTGACTGGGCTGGTCATTGCAAGGTGATGGACAACTGGGTCTTGTAGCAAGCGACACCCCCTCCCCACATTAGACAATTTAGCTCCTCTGCATGGTTTCTTGTGGCTGTAAGGGTCATTGGGGAAGATATGTGGATAAAGAAAGGTGGGGCTGTACTGCAGTGGACAATCGTGTTCCCACACCTACACACAGGATGAATCTGACACGGTGGGATTGATGGTACAGCTTTATGCAACTGGGGCTGATTCCGCAGTAGTGTGAATGTATTGATAGCATAGCATCTTGTTGAGGTGGTTTGTCTATATCAGCATGTAACGTTGAATTGAATATTACATAAGTTGTATGTAATAAAACGATTGAACTTTAATATTTTATTCGCCTTTTCAGATTTGGCCTGATTAGATTCAAAACTGAAATAAATGCATGTTCTGGTTACTGTAGAATGTTTAGTGGTGTTAGTTGGAGCATAGTGGAAAACCCTACCCTAGACATCAACATTTGCCCTCTAGCATAAGTGGTTCGGAAGTTATATAGTTAATCAAAGGGATCCCCCATCCTGGATTCTGTGTTTAACTCAAGGCGGATTGATAGGGATTTATAGTTTGTTACTCTAGACTCATTCGGGGATCTGTGGTACAAAAATAAACTTTTTTATTGAACTTTTAAATTTTACCTAAAACTCATGGACTATTTGTTCTTAATTGTTCTTCAGTAGACTCTATCGACCGCAATGACGGACTCTCTCGACCACATGTATGAACTGTCTCGACCACATGTATGAACTGTCTCGACCAGAGTGACAACCGAACGTTCTCCACCACAAAGGCGGATGAGCTCGAGCGAATGGTATCTTCTTCTTGCATATGATGCGGGGGGAGGGTAGTAACGCGTCAAATTGTAGGTCCCGAAGTCAGGCGAGTTCTGGCCCGTCCAACCTGGTGGGATATGGATGAATTCCCTTAGTCTGCAAGGCGTCGCGTCCCACCTTCTCGTCCAAGCTTCGTTTGTCCATGTGGTCCTACTCTTATCGGGCGTGCTCCGAGAAGGGGTGTAGAAATCGCAGACGCTTTCGTCCAGGTGCAGTTGTTGTCATCATGGTGTGTAGTGTGTGTTGGTCATCTGCTTCGGCAAGACGAGCTAGTGCGAGGCATTGTTTGATTCGATGGATGTCTAGGGGCGTTATCCCAGTGTCTACTGGCAGCATGACCCTTGGTATGGTATGGTATGACGTTCTAAGACGCGTAATACTGTTTTTGTAAGTATTACATACGTGTTCCATATGCTTTATCCAATACAGTGGTGCCGTTCAGATTGTTGAATCAAACGTGTCTGTACGATTCGGTCGGAATTTGTTATTTACGTCATGACGTGGCCATCGCGTACATATGGTCCAGTGCGTTTGATGATGACGGAACTATTATTTACATTACATCGTCCTTCAGCTTCCACACGCGGGGTGCATCGCTGCAGTTAACCTCCACTTAAAAGACCTCCACCAAACCCGATCCTGTGAGAGTTCCTTAGCTAATTACGATTTGAAACAATGGCAGACGAAAAATTGCGAGCGTTCGTGGCGTCAACAGTAGCACACATAGTTTACTAATGACATCGAAAGTGTTGTTTACGTCATCCCGTACATAATGGAAGACAAACATTTTATAATTTTAAAACCAATTGACAAAATTAACCGAATGGGATGACATAGAACATTGTCGCTAACTTTTAATTGTATGAAATAAACGTATTATTATTGGCACTAAACAACAACGAAATAGAGTCATCAACCATTTTCCAGTTAAACTGCTTGGCAGTGATACATTCCCATCAGATACTATTAGCTATCTTGGTGTTGTCTTTGACAGTGACTTCAACTTTCACCAGCATATCTCTCAAGTATGTAAATCCTGTTTCTATCATATTCGTGATCTCCGTCGAATTCGGCGTCACATATCTATATCTACTGCTAAAACAATATCAACGGCATTAATTAGTAGCCGCCTTAACTATTGCAATTCACTACTAAATAACATTGCTAAAAGAGACTTGGCTAAACTCCAAAATTGTCTGGCACGTGTGGTTCTCAGGGCGCCTCGGTTTTCACCGTCAGTACCATTACTTCAACAGTTACATTGGCTTCTAGTTTCTTATCGATTTAATTTTAAGCTGTTCACTCTTACATATCGTGCAATAACCACCCTACTTGGCTAGTCTCCTGCATCAAATATCCCTAGGCAGCTAAGATCATCAATTTCACAACAACTTATTGTACCTAAAAACAAAACTTAACTTGGGTAAACGTGCTTTCTCTGTCGCTGCGCCTAGGGTCTGGAATGAACTCCCTATCACTTTGAAAACATCTAAAACTATTGCTATTTTTCGAAAAAAAACTCAAGACATATATATTCCAAATTCCATTTCCACCATAAATGTTCGGTTTTCCCTCGTTCTGATACTGACTTTTGCGCGTCCCTGTTCACGATTATGCTTAATGATTCTGTTTTGTTGCGCCTCTGAGCTCAGCTTCCTGAGGATATAGGCGCCATAGAAGCTGATTATTATTAGTATTATATTTGCGATATGCACCCCCTGTAATCGTGCTAGAAGGATGGCGACAGCGTGGTGTCACAAGTCAACTAGAAGGCGACAGCGTGGTGTCACAAGTCAACTAGAAGGATGGCGACAGCGTGGTGTCACAAGTCAACTAGAAGGCGACAGCGTGGTGTCACAAGTCAACTAGTCACCAGAATTAGCATGTTCTGAGTTAGGTTAAAATCTGGAAAAAAGTCAACACTGAAGAAGACTTGCCAATTCAATAAAACACATAATTTAAAAATAAAACAGTAAAAAATACTAGCTAGATGGACAAATCACAAATTGTGTATGATCGAGTACGTGCATGTGTTAACACTTCGATCCGCCTCCAACATATCACACAAAAAGCAACACAGGTCCGTATGTCCCTCTGGTTGAGCTGTGTAGCTACACTCGGTAATCGTTTAGTTAACTGGCCTAAATTATTACGGCTTTATGCCGACGGTTTTTACAGCATTTTTGTACCTGAATGCATTCCTTACATCATTCCGCATATGTTCCAGTAGAAAAGTTCATATATTCTTTAAAAATATTGTGTTTTAGGCCACTTTTAATAAGTTTTACACATCAAAACAGCGGAACCGATTGCATGATAAACATGGCGCGTGTGCGATTTGCGCATTAGTCACGCCTCGGTGCCATCAGAACCGCGAACGCGATGTTTGTGTGTACTGGGCATACAATTACGCAACGTAAAAAAATTAAGAGAACAAATTAAAAAAATATAGGCTCTAAAAAATTTTCAAACGAAGAAATTCTAGAAAAAAAATTGAAACATTCTCCAGTTTTCATATTAAACGCAACATTTGTAGAGCACATACAGTCACTGCTAACGTAATATTTCATATTTTATTTTATTAAATATTTGATGTTGCAAATATTATTTGTATGAAAATTATGTGGTCGATATTAGATGTTATGCGCATGCGCAACTACAAGGGGACATCTCATTGCAAATATAATTTAATTTAAAAGAATGCATGGGTTAAATTATCTGTCGTTTGGTGAGCAAAGGTTATTGTTTTTGTAATTAAAACATACTTATGATATTGCATGTCATGCGCATCTTTAAATGGACAATTCATTGTATGTCATTGTTAATATAATTAAATTTAAAAGAATGCAGGGGTTAAATTATCTGTCGTTTGGCGAACAAAGGTTTTTTTTTAAATTATGCTGATATTGCATGTCTGGTTTCCTTCTGATGGGGAGGGGTATTGTTGGGAGGGACGGATGTATTCTGTGTTGTCCGTTTTCGCAGCAATATCCTGCGGAGAAATCGTGATGTAGTACCGCCTTGCCAGTGATTAATGGGAAGAAGAAGATATAGCTCAGAAACAATTTTAATTATTCATATTAAATAACATTAATTACTTTCTCATAATACCCTTGAATTAAAAGCATCCTTTCATTGCGCATATACACATTCAACAAAATATATAACATTAATTTACATATTAATAATTAATTAATCAACGTGCTACACTATTGTAACTGCTAGTGTGATTTTGACGTGTAATAAATAAAACACAACAGTTTACAGTTATTTAGCTTTCTTAGAGGGATGGAGTCATCATAGAGTATTCAATATCTTTGCCACAATACTTATGTAAAAACAGAAATGTATTATTATCATTATGGGACTACATAACTTTTCATTATCATTACAAGCCATCATGTCAGTTTCATTATCATTGCCAGCAATGGCCAGTTATATGTAAAGAACTCCATGAACCAACTATTGTAAAAGTTTCTTATATTTATTTGAATGAAAATGTCGCAAAGTAACAATGGTGTTTTAAAGCTGTCTGCTGGTGTAACTCATACTGCTGCTTAGCGGGTTTATTGATACAGATGTTAAAGACAGTAAGCTTACCCCTGGTCTGGAACCCACATCAGTGAAGTGACCACCAACGAATGAATGGCGTTAATTAAAAGCCTGTCCCCATCAGGAGGCTAGTTTGAAAAGGACAGTTAGGTGCAGAATCTTGATAAGCCCATGGTGTCCTTGTCTGCTTGCCATCTGGGCCTTTGCCTTGGATGGCAATCTTGTTAAATATTGTTACAAATGGAGTACGGACATAACTCCTCACGGACAAAACCCCTAACGATCATTATTATTTTGACCTTGCAGTAATGCAACATAATTTGTCTGCATCTTGTTTATTTAAAATAATTCAGTCACGTACATATTGACACTTCATATGTATTGAATAGGAGAAATACCAATGATGTGGCTAATTGCTTATAAGATGATCTTTACACTTTTTATTATACAAAATCAGTAGACCTAGCATCACATTACAACATACATTTATTTTGTTCGGAGATGGTAATGTAGGTATACAGACACAGACACACCTACTCCGGATATAATTCCCCTACCTAAATGGAGACTAGGACTAAAAAACTTCCTCACATAACTACAAAAAAATACAACATGCGGTATATGTAATAACCTTTATTTGCATTGTAAAAAATTAGTTACACATCTTTATTGTGGGAGGAGGGGTGAGTGCTGAGTATGAGTACACCACCTGTACCATGGCTAATCCGGCACAGGCTTTATACAATTTTCCTGTTATTGTTGTTCCGATTAATGCTTCGTATAAATTATATACCCCTATGTAGGCACATGCAGATATAAGGTAAACTGCTGTAGGAAATCCTTGCCCAAGCCTAAATAATAACACTATTTAGTAAGTATTTACATCGAGGCAGTTGCACAAAAGAAATTGTGTGGCATTTGCACGTAGTGCCATGACTGGCGCATAACCGTCGAATACACATTGAATGCACAGGATTGTGTATCCGCTGGATGTGAGCTGTGAATGTGTTATCAGTCATTCGATCAAGAAATGTGTATTCAGACAAATCCAGTGATACTACAACTGCACATAGACACAGCATATACGTAAAAAGCAATACATATGTGGTTTGGTTACTCACCAGTTTAGAAATATAAAAAACTAAATATGTATTTGGTGTTCCCCCAAAATATGAATATGCATATAATTTAATTATTATTTGTAAATTATTTAAATGAACATGTTAATGTAAAGAGAGTACATTAAATTGTAAATTTATACAAATTGACTTAAATTTATATAAATTGACTTAATAAAATTTTGTGTGAAACACAAGACGGCAGAGCTGGGATAAAAGTATTTAATGACAGTAGTTTTCACATAACGTATATACACAACAAGTCAATTGGCAACAGTTGTGGTACAATATAATAATAATGCATGTATACACAGTGAAACATAAACTGTCCATAAAGTTAGCAACACTAGAATGTTTGCTAATTGTCCCAGCATGCTGTTTGCTAATTGTCCCATCATGTGTTCTATAAAAATAAAACATGTATAGATGGCGACACAATTCTAGTTGTATATACATTATTATGTATCAACATAGTAAACATGTAAGGTGACATTGGAGATACCTAAATTTACTAATATGTCCTAGAACAATAGGTGGGATGTCACTGAAAACGCCAAAGCCTTGATGTGTACAAGAAGTCAAGGTTGTCATCCCACAAAAAATTAAAGTACTCCTTCCCTCCCTCCTTAAAGTTGCGCATGCGCATGACATGCAATATCATCAGTATAATTTTTAATTACAAAAACAATAATCTTTGTTCATCAAATGACAGATAATTTAACCCATGCATTCTTTTAAATTTAATTATATTTACAATGACATGCAAGGTTCAATTCTAGGGCCATTATTATTCCTAATATACATCAATGATCTAGCAACAGCAAGCACCAATTTCTGTCCAATCATGTATGCAGATGATACCACCCTGCTGAGCACACTAAATACATTTACAAATGATCAAACGAATGAATTGGCTACATACAACAACATCAATTCAGAATTGATTAAAATAACAGACTGGTTAGCAGTAAATAAACTGTCCCTGAATGCTGCAAAAACAAAAATGATGAATTTTCACTATAAACAGAGAAAATTAAAGAACCACGAAGTACCTAACATTAAAATCAATAATATACCGGTTGAACAGGTGACACAATTTAAATTTCTTGGAGTCATAATAGACTCCAACTTAACATGGTCTCCTCATCAAAACTTCATCGCCAACAAACTATCAAGGATATGTGGAATTCTCTCTAGATTAAAACACTACATACCAATACACATCCTAAAGATAATATATTCTTCCCTATTTATGTCACACCTACGCTATGGTATATTAGCATGGGGCAGACAAATAAACAAACGAATAAACAAACTACAAAAGCAAGCAATTAGATCTATATCAAACAGTAAATATAATTCACATAGTACACCTTTATTCAAAGAACTAGAACTGTTAAAAGCAGACGACCTCTTTAAGCTGTCATGCATGACAGTTTTCTACAGATACAAAAATGGAACCATTCCAGAATATTTTAAAGACATGTTCACTGGTAATGGAAATGTATCATCTAGACCAAAAAGACAAAGAAAGGCACCACAACACTTTACCGATATAATAAATAATTTTCCCCAAAACCATTATTTTAACATCCAGATTAAACAAACTAATACAATATACTGCCGCCTTTGTATCAGACATACAATACCACAATTACTTCAAGAAAACTTTCTTCCACAAATTGCCATGGAGAAAATTAACACCCATTCGTATCTAGGCTTTATGAATTACTCCAAAAAATATATCATAAGTAAATATGACTTGGAATGTAATGTTAATAACTGCTACTTCTGCAAAAAGAATATGCCAGCTGAAGCCTAGAAATGTATGGTATGCCTTCGTCATCATTATCATGATAAACTGCATTACTTAATAATTCATAGCTATGTAATATAATATTATACTAAATATATTCATTCAGTATTATATTATCACTATAATTTTTTTAATTATAAAAAACAGCTGGTTTTTGAGTTCCTCACAATATAATTTGTAACTAATAAATTTGGTACTAATGTATTATTTTTACTGTCAAGATTTTAATTGTATTTTACAAGAATAATGTATTTATCCTTTCTGTATTATTTAACTTCTCTGTAATTATTACATGATACTATTGAGAATTATATTCGATTCACATTTTATTCACATTTATACACACAAAAAAATAGTATTCACATTATTTGCACTATATGTATTTTTGCTAGTATTATTTGTTAGTATTATTAGCACTGTTATATTTGTAGGCAAATTTAGCAACTCCACATCTATTTACAACAGTAATAATGATTATTGCACCATATGTAGTCATAGGGAGGCTTGTACGATAGCGATCTCTCAGGTCTTAGTGCAGGCCTCCCTGGATCATCAAAACTATGTAAAATATGTACCAACTGTTTTTTGACTCTGTATGTATGATCTAAACAAATAAACTTCACTTCAATGAGATGTCCCCTTGTAGTTGCGCATGCGCATAACATCTAATATCGACCACATAATTTTCATACAAATAATATTTGCAACATCAAAATTAATATTCCATTAAATAGAATATGAAATATTACGTTAGAGGTGATTGTACGTGCTCTACAAATGTTGCGTTTAATATGAAACTGTGGAGAATTTTTTTCTAGAATTTCCTCGTTTGAAACATTTTTGGAGCCTATTTTCTATTTTTGTTTCTCTTAATATTTTACCTTGCGTAATTGTATGCCCAGTACACACAAACATCGCCTTCGCGGTTCTGATGGCACCGAGGCTTGACTAATGCGCAAATTGCACACGCGCCATGTTTATCATGCAATCGGTTCCGCTGTTTTGATGTGTAAAACTGATTAAAAGTGGCCTAAAACACAATATTTAAAAATAATATATGAACTTTTTTACTGAAACATATGCGGAATGATGTAAGGAACGCAATCAGGTACAAACCGTTGGCATAAAGTCGTAATTATTTAGGCCAGCATTACAAAACGTGCAAGTTAACAAAACAAACAATTTCCACACTCTAAGCACAAATTGGACTAATGAATAACTGAAATGACGCCATACGCGTCATGGCTAGCTTTCCAAATCCGCCAGGTCCGCTTATCCCGTGGTCCGCCTTTTAGGCTGTCCCATATCACTACCTGCTCACCACATTTTGTAAAATACAATTCAAAATAGACGTTAAAATTCATCCATGTGATGTGTAACGGTTACTGTGTATGTATTTGTTGGTTGCTGCTAACTCATTAATTGTCATAGGTGAACGCGACTTTAAACCACAAATTAATGTTTAAGGCAAGTAACCTTAACATTTTGTAAAATACAATTCAAAATAGACATGACGTCGCCTGGCGACCACTAGTACAACTAACCCGCGGTCAACATTTTTTGCGAAACCGGATGTGTACCTTTTGAAGGGTGTCGGATGTTTCGGCCCTTAACGGGTTCGGCCCATGGGCCGAACATCCAACGGCGCGACCGGTGAACCGTGAAGTGTTTTCGCTTGCTTGGGCCGAACCACCCGTGTATGCAAACCGGTGCCAGCGGGCTCCGTGGGCCGAAACGAGTAACGAATTATAACTGTTTGTGTTGTAATTGTGTTTTCGAACTAATATTACTTATTTTTTAAATTATTTAAGTAATATTGAAAAACATACAAATGCGCTAAGAATTTTAAAGTTTTTTTCAAACATAATATATATACACACACACATACACACACACAATTCAAATTTAAAAAACAAGTTTGGATATGTCAAGATAAAAATTTCACCGTACTTCAGTTTAGATCATTATTTTATTATATCAACCGTTTTCCGTAATATTTTATTTATACTGTGCTACAATTCTATAAATACTTATAGATTATTATTATTTTATTAGCGTGTGAGCGTATGTTTCTGTGCGCAATCTTTGTTTACTTTCTTATCGATTCAAGCTGTGGGCCGAAACGACTATTCTTTCCACTACTAGAGTGGGCCGAATCAACCGTCGCTGAATGCAATAGCGACAGTGAAGTGGGCCGAACCATCCATCTGCGTGAGCCGAATCGACTAGGCCGAACCATCCGTCGGAGTGGGCCGAACCCGTCAAGGGCCGAACCATCCGGGACCCGTTTTGAAGGCGGCAAAACTCATGTATACTGTTTCCGTCGAACATGTTTGGGCACGTTACGGCAGTTCATATATCGTAACTTTGTCGGCCAGTTTCATTACAGACATTCGAATTAGAATCATAAGGTTAGGCAGTAATGGCGAAACGCGATCTTTCTAGGACATTCCAAGAGATGGAATCGGAGGATCTAAGCCTGGAAACCACAGTTCCGACAGATTTGTCACTGACACTCTCGGTGGACGAATTGAGTGACCATACGCACACTCATAATCGAAGGAGGACGCAAAATAAATATTTGATAGAGAGAAAACAGCTTGCCCACGACTTACAGGTTGTTAAGATTGAATTGTCCCAGAAGAGTCTGATGATTGACAATTTAAAGGCAGACCACATGCAGAAAGTGGATGACTTGGAAGAGAAACTCAGTGACGCACTCCACCAGAAAAATCTGCTGCAGGCTAAACTCGAATCACAGCTGAAGATAGAACAAGAGGAAGCAAGGTGAGCTGCTCCTTCATACATACATACATACATACATACATACATACATACATACATACATACATACATACATACATACATACATACATACATACATACATACATATCCTCTTCGGTCTTCAGGCAAAATCTGCCTATGTACCGCTCTTCGCTAGCCTTAGTGTGGCTTTGTAGTCATATTTGACTGCCTGATTTCGCCAGTGTTTGTCTAGTCGATTTTTAAGCGTATTTACTGACGGTGCAGTGACGACGGTGTCCGGAAGTGAATTCCAAATATTAATGACTGGCTACAGAAATGCCTCCTTAATTCCCGTTTACTCCGGTCCTTGAACAACTTTAGAGAATGACCCCGTGTGCCTTCGTATAAGTATTTGTTAAACATATCGTGCGAAAAGGTAAAAATGCCATACAAGTATTTATACACATCAATAATATCTCCTCGTAAACGACGATAGGTCAGTGTTGGTAAATTTAATGCCTTTAATCTAGATTCATAATCTAAATGTCTCCGTACTGGGACCATCCTAGACCTAGTAGCTCTTCTCTGGACAGCCTCCAGAGCATCAATATCATGCTGATACTGCAGTGACCAGACTACCACACCGTATTCCAAAGTAGGACGGACTAGTCCCTTATATAGATGTAGAAAGGTTGTCCTATCCAAGTATTGATATGTTCGTCGTATTACACCCAGCATCTATTTGTTTTTGACACTGCCTGCTGTACCTGTTGTGTAAATTTTAACTGGTCATCAACTAGGATGCCCAGGTCTTTCTCTACATGGCTACACTCCAGAGGATTTGCACCAGTTTCTGGTGTCAAAGTATAAGTAAATTCTGGGTGCCCATGTCCAATTCTTAGAACTTTCCTCTGGCTCTGCCTAAATGAGTGTCAGATGTTTCGGGGTAAAGGTGCATTAACCTGGCCGAAATTATTAACGCTATTAAATGACATTTTTACCTAATTTTTTCGATGCTAATGTGTTCTTTGCATCACTCCCCATCGGATCAGGTACAAAACGGACGTATATTTGTAAAATATATTGTGTTTGAGTGCACTTTTAGTGCCCATAACAAAGCTATACCGGCAATAGCCGGTGTTGTTAATATGGCGATCATCCGAAATGTGCTGTAACAATATCACAGTGACACCAGAACCGGAAAGGCGATTTCACTGTCAAATATTTCGTACCACAGTATACGAAAAATAGAAGAAAAAGTGCAATTTAATGTTACAAAAAACTAACAATCGACAATTTAATGTTAAAAAGCCCCAAAAATCGAACCAGACAGGTGATTTCACTGACAAATATCTTGTATGCAGTCTAAGAAGAAAAAAATTGAGTTCAATTTAATTTTGAAAATCCACTGACAAATATCTCGACGAAAAATATAAGATAATGTAAAAAAAAGCAAAGCCATCGCAAATATATCAAAAAATAATTAAAAGTTCACAGATCGTGCAATTATCTTTAAATCTTACTCATAAACAAGTGTCTTGCTTGCCCAAATCACACAATTCAGTAATAAATAATTCTTCAGGGGACATTGAAGTGTTTATTTTTGACATTACTAATGTGGAAAATTGGACATTTCACTATAAAAGATGTTGTCGTTTTGGAAACTGCAGCTATAGTGAATTTCGAAAATATCTTGATAAATTTGGTCCTCGAAATTCAACATGGCTGCAGTTTCCAACACAACAACATCTTTTTGTAGTGAAATGTCCAATTTTCCTCATGATACGGTCCAAACATTAGTAATGTCAAAAATAAACACTTCAATGTCCCCTAAAGAATTATTTGTTACTGAATTGTGTGATTTGGGCAAGCAAGACACTTGTTTATGAGTAAGATTTAAAGATGTTTGCACGAATACCAAGAGAGGTAATTATGTTTAATAAATATACCTTGTTGAACACCGAAAATCTTTTTTGCATGGGCAGTTTCATATTTATTCAGAAAGTGCTGACTAGGTTTCCCACAACTTTAAATGCTTGACCGTAGACGTAGACCTTTTGGACGTGCTGTTTGCATCTAAAATCAACTTATTTGGCAAGATAGTCCATTCATTCTTTGTTTACTAACAACCTCGCATTCCGATTTGACAGTTCTCTTGATCGAGTGTTTGTGTTGTGTCGAAGCCTTCGGCTAAGTTACATGCTGGAAGATTGTTGGTACCACTTCAGGCTTTAACATTATCTGTCGCCGACATTTTGAAGGATCTTGACCCATTGGTTGATGAAAATATGTCAACTTCAAAACACGACTTTTCAAAATGGGCTGAACAAAGTGTAGCATATCGTATGGGCTTCCAACCAGCCCGCCCGCAACTGGGAATTCATTGCCTCACTGCTGTCTGTTTTTCCAGAGGAAATAAAAAAGACAACCCTCAATACCTCGCCAACATTTTTTTTCATCCAACTGCTGCACAATACAGCATTGTAAGAGTTTTTGTTGCGTGTAAATCCAATATAAAAGCAAATAAAAATATGTAACTGCACATCTCAACCACGTTAAAAATACATGCGATATGCACAGCATACGTCACATCTGCATTGGGGGTTAAGGGGGCTGCTCTCCACTGATTGGTCAAAATTGCAAACACCGATGAATATGTTAGCCTTCGTGAAAAATTACCAGAATTTCAAACTTTTAGAATAAATTCCGAGTAAACCAATTGCATGATGTTCTTTATTATAATATAGTTGCAAATTGTTAGTTTTTAGGCAAAGGCCCAAACCAATGCCTTTGGTTTCACTTTAACATTATTTACGTTATTTTACTATTTGCGACTTGCATATTGCAAGTCGCAAATAGGAAATGTTATAAATTATATATATCAGGCCTTGACATTAACGTTGCCCCGGCGCCTTTTGGGGAGCTGTCAGGCAAGTTCGGGCCACATGTTTTCATATTATGTTGGCCTGATGGGCCACCATAGTTTCAAATCGTTTTTATCAGACAGGTCATCGTTTATATCGCCTGTCCTTGCCCTCCCCTTGGCACCTCAGTTAAACAAAATATTTTGTGTTATCACGTCCTACAGTCGCCATGTTGTTGTGACACCTAGCAGACATGGACTGTCCGCTAGGTGTCACAACAATGTCTAACATGCACTCCAGGAACCCGCTAGGACACAGATAGCTAAGTTTACTGTAACTTTGTACTTAAGTCCAAACGTGTATATTTGAAAGAAATAAAGCCCAATGGCAGCAATTATAATTATGTAGGCCCTTACAGTTCCTGTTCACCCGTCGTATTTTCGATTATTACTAGCTGTAACTCGATACGGATTGTCAAAAATGCTGAAAGTACACACACAGCGGCATCAAAACACGACTCTGTGGCTTCGACAACAGTATCTGATTCTCAAACATTTTCAGCAGCAATATTTTCTGTCGTGGAAAATTTTCAGAAAATATAAAATCAATCACAAAGAGCAAAAGAAATAACGACTAAAATTTTTTCCAGGCCAGTAACTTTTTTTATTTAATGCATACAAAAACACAAATTGTTATTTTTTTATTCATAGACATTTCAGTTTAGTTCATTGTTTATTATATCAAGCGCTTTCCGTTGTTTGGTTTTTCTATTATTTTGATATTGCTGTATGATACTTTATCATTATTACAATATTAGCATGTGTGTATGTTTCTGTGCGCAATCATAATTTCCATTTTGTCAAATCAGGCCATAGACCAAAACGACTATTCTTTTAATTCCCCAGCTTAAAAAAATTTGCTACTAGCATAAGTCAAATCGATCATAGCTGAATTCACTGTCTGTCTACATATGTCTCTAATACTTTTGAGATCGTTGGGAGAACAGAAGATACCTAGCTATTTTTTTCAAATAATGATGTATCATTATTTTGTCAATTTTGAGTGTATCAGATAGTACTCTGGTGTTTAGCAGCTGGTTTATTAATGATTTGTTGACCGTCTGCATGCAGGGTTAGAATTTAGCCTAAAATTAGTGGGGGCCAGCAGAGCCCCTACTTTCCAAAATCTAGGGGGCCTTCACCAAAAGTGGGGGCCAAGAAATAGTTGCATGAAAAAGCCATAATGTAAGTTTGTTCAACAACATTTTTTATTTTGTACACAACGCATGTGCGGCGAATGTTGCTTTGCAGCAGCCTGATTAATAATTATCATATCCGTAAAAGCAGATCTGTAGCTAAGGTCAAGATCAAGACCTGACATTCCTTGCATATCACACATCCACATAAATGATGTGTATGACCAGCCAACTGGCCACTGCCCAGTAGTGCCAGTACCCAGTACCCACCCCAGTTGGTAATTGGTATGTTTCAATTGTGTGAACTAGTGACTACTATTTAGTATCTTCAATTTCCCCAGTACTGATTCATTCACACTTGTACTAATTCACACCTGATCTGTCTCATGCTAGTGACTGCAAGCCTGCTGGAAATGCCACTGGGTGTCAGTGCCAGTGGGTGACATAGTAGTAGCTAGTACTAGCTACTAGCTAGACGCTACTAAACAACAACTGACATTAGTATTTCAGTAGTAAACGTTACACAATGTTCATATATTATTTTTTTATTTATTAAAACAATAAGTCTGTTTTACAGTTTATTTGTGTTTCGTATTTCTTATAAGATTATAGTTTTATTTTCTCTAAACTTAGCGGGCTGCGGGTCTCGGGCTTACCCGTCTTTGGGCCGGGTATGGGCCTGAAACTTGCGGGCCGGGCCAAACATTCACGGTCTGGGCCGGGCCTAGGCCTAAATTCTAATTTGCGGGCCTGGGCCGGGCTTGAGAAATTGCTCCGGGCCTGGACTCTAGTTGCTAATTGCGGACCGGGCTTGGGCTCAAATTATAGGCCCGCGCAGGGCACTAATGGCTGCCTGTTCTTCCGCAGGAGCATGCGCTGTAACAAACAAGCCTAAGACTAGGTGTCGTATGAAACTGGAACGTACACAACTAGATTGAGGTTATAATACCTTGCTAAAAAGGTCTATCTGCAGCAGATATGGAAAATTAATAACTGTCATTATTTTTAAAAGTATATGCTCTATGCAGACATGCTGTTTGGGGTTGAAACCTTATAATTAACATAACATTAACATTTCGATCTTGTGCCGATCTCTCAGACTACAAAATGTACACCAGGCGTTATCCGCTAGGTGTTGCTAGTTACATCTGCATAGCGTTTTTTCGTAAATGTTTTGAAAAATTCTTTTACCTTTAAAACGTTTTGATTTAGTTTTGTCTTCTTCTGCTGTCTGCCTTTTCAAAATGTTGTCCCCGCCAGTTATATACTTGAGAAAATTGGCCATTATGATCGAAGAAATCAAATACGCTTTCCCGCAATGGAGAAAGAGTGCAAAGCAAAACAGATCGTCAGTATTATTTTAAAGATATATGTACCATGTCTTTCCCTATAGACGCGCAGTGCGCGAGTGTGAAGACTAGGGTGTGTGAAGACTAGGGTGTGTGAAGACTAGGGTGTGTGAAGACTAGGGTGTGCATCTATTAGTTCTCAAACATGGCCTGAATCAGGATCTGGCGCTATTGGTGAAATCAGCTAATCCGCAGTGTGGTGCCACTGTGAACTATACGAAAAATGCGGGGTGCTTCTATGGAATGACGCGGGAACCATGTCATTGATCACTGATCTATTTTGCGTGATGTGTTTTGTCCATTTTACATGTGCTTCGAATTGTTTTGATGGGGCTAAATAAACTTAATGCAAGTCTACAATCAGGTGTTGCGCTGTTTGTTTTGCACTTAGCAAAGATGCAGTTTCAGCACATCTACCAAACCAAATGACACTCGATCGACGCACTGCAAAAACGCACGAGACAGACACTAAAAAAGCGCGTTCATTCACAGTTTTTATAATTCCAGACAAACAACGTCAGCCAGCCACCACTCGATTCTTTGAGCATCATTAAATAGACAATTCAAACTTGCACGCTTTGCTGATGGAGAGTGAGCGATAAAATAAATAAAAGCTAGTCCTAGCACTTCCACAGACATCTGGTGAAAACCACCAGTAATTATAACAATGTGGTGCCATGTTGCGGCTAAAAATACACTATGAATTATTTCTAAAGAGTCCACAAGGTGACGCCAGCTGCAGCAGTACTGCTGTCATTTGCATTTAGCGTGCTTCACTCCTGAAAATGTATGTTTTTGCGCATGGTTTCACTTCTCAAAAAGGGGTGCGCGCATCTATTAGGTAGTGCGCTACTATAGGGAACAACATGGTATGTCATTTATTATTTCATGTTCCTATTTTTATTTGGCATGTTTGCATATTCATTGGCATCTGTCTCTCTTGAAAGATAATGAAGCTGTGCCATAGGTGACGTCAGTGTTTTGCACAGCTGTGAACTAAAAAGTCAGATTTTTTAGTGGCAGTCTCTACTACAGATGGTACAGGTGTAGACAGTTTAATGTAGAGGCATGATAATCGATGGCTGACGCCAACGCTTCGTCTTCTCCGTCCACAGTTCGTTTGTTCCTTCTTCTGCCTCCCTCATACCACTATGCACAGTCTGTCACCAGTTATTGCAGTCTGCTTCAGCAGATTCTCAGGATTCGATGTCTAGCAGTCCCCCAACACCATCCAGGGCTGTATCGGTGACAGCAGTTTCTCTGGAGTAAAGCCCATCTCTCCATTTCTTTGTTGCAGTCATTGAAAATCTCTCCTGTAAGAGATTTTAAAGGCGCTGTTTTCTTTACACCTGGACCAACTGCTTTCTTTAATCCATCATCCATTCCTCGAGCGTTTCCAGTGTCTGATGAGATCTGAATGCTCTGACAAAGTTTTAGCCAGTAATCATTGGCGCAGCATCTGGCAGTTCAGTGTGTCATACTCCTTGCTGATCTAAGAGCAGACAAGGTGTTCTCACTCTCAGTAGGATATTTCTTGTAATTGATCATGACTGTCCCACTCCATGCTGGCGTGGTTCCTCGGGATCCTTTCCCTGCCAGAAGAATGTATACCAGACCTGGGGCTGAAGTACTTGTACTCATGTACTCGAGTACATTTTTGAAATACTCATACTCATAGGAATTATGGTCATGTACTCGTGTTCAATGTACTCAGATTTTACGAGTACATCCGAGTACTTTATTCAATATGATATTGTGAAAATGATATCATTTCTTATTATCAGATCATTAACCAACTACAACAATAATTTCAAATATTATGGTAGCAAATTGTATTACCTGCATATGAATCAAATAAAAAAAAAATTATGTTCTTGCATGCATCTCAACAGAGTTATATATGTTTTCTAATACAGGATCATTAAAAACACTTTTATTATGTCAATTCTGTTGCAATAACCATGATATTAATTGCAATGTAATAGTCCCTGATTTGTAATAATTATTATTGTTACATTTAGTAGATTGGTTTCATTTTACTTGGTATTGATGAGTTTTCACAAACTCATACCATGGATCACTTTTCTGCGCATCGAATGCACTTAAGCCACAAAGGCTTCGCTTCAAGAGGCAGCATCTTTTGATTCTTTTCCCAGTCAGAAACCCCTAGTTCATATCCATAGTTGTACTAGTTACCAGTCCAGGCCATAATCCTTGTATTTGTTTAATTAAGCCAGGAAGTCCAGTAAGCCCATAATGAAAGGGTCATTCATCAGTTAGCCATAAAATGCCTTTGTTGCTCTCACAAGTGACAGTGCTAAGTACTGCTAGCTGAGTCTTCTTCTGAAAAACTTTGGTGCATGACTCAAGTCAGACAGCCTACACCAGTATTGTTTGGTGCCAATTTGTAGTGTGGTTAAAGTACAAATGGGATATTGAGCCCTGGACATTGGCAGGTGCTAATTCACCCTCTCAGCAAACTAGTTGTGGACTTGTGGTCACTGCCAGCCACAACATGCCTAACAGTGTTCATTGATTCATATATCATATATATTTAATGTTTATATTTCTTTTCTCTTGTTATGTTGTGCTATGAAATGTATTTTGAAAAGTATTTTCAATTTAGATATATTTTAACCCATATTTGAATGCATACCCTGAACATTTGCATCTGAATGCGAATTGCACCTTTGAATGGAATGCAACCTCCAGTTTGGTCCCAAACATAAAGAGGTTTTTTTACAGTTTTCCTCATAAAAAAAGTGTACTCAACTGCCAGTGCATAGTCAACTCTTCCTGAATTATGTAAATTAATTCACAATGTTTATTTTTTAAATACGTTATTATTACTATATAGAATTACTATAATATCATACAAGATGTACCGGTACTCGTATTCGTACTCAGCCATCACCAATGTACTCGTACTTGTACTTTACTCATGAAAATGTACTCGGCCCCAGGTCCGTCCTGCAAGGACCCACTAGAAATGAGTCTCGTTGTCCTGCATGATGGCGATGTCAATGTTGTTTGAGTTCTAGATCGAAGATGGCTGTCTTCCTCGAATCATCAATCTGTTGGAGATCGTTTGATAAGCCAAGGCACATGGTCCTGACATTCCAACTTGTTAGTCAAAGAGCTGGCATCTTCTTTATCCTCTTTGATTTGCCTGGTGTGATGTTGTTGATCCACTTGTCGAGCAGATACTCTAAGCTCCAAACACCCGTTGAAGTAGGTGGAACATGGCAGGTCAGCACATTATTGGCTATAGGCTGTCCAGCTTGAGGTGGGCAACAGCTGACCAGTGGGGCACGATGATCCCTCCCACTGTCGGATGCAACTCGTAGCACCCGTTCCCTATGCCAGTTGAGTTGGGCTTATAACTCGTAACTGCTTAACATCCTATCCAGAGCGCAAGCCTGGTCGAAGTATGAAGAGATCCTGGGTTGCCCAGTCGTCAGGATCCCCCTCTCGGCCTCACTAGTGTAGTTTAAAGGAATGCAGTACATTTGGCACCAGTACATTTGTACATTTGGTACTAGTGAGGCTGCAGGAGCTGCCGGAATGATGGCATGGTTGACACCAAATCGACTTCGGGCTCCATTCTGATAGGTTTACTCCCCTATTGACACTCAAGGTTCCAACCTGTTCCCCGATCTCCAGCACATTCGCCTGGGGCCGCTAGGTGCCTAGTATCCGCAGTGTATCATGAGGAGGTTGTGCTAGAGTCTTGTCTATGGAGAGGCTATGTTCGAGCAGATATATGGAAAACACCCAGGCGACTCTAGAAACAAAAGTATTTCAAACAGCTCTTTGAAACTTAGCATTTTAAATTTGTTCACCTTTATGTTTTGTAGACGTCAGCAACATCAAATACAACAAGAATTGAGCGCCATTTTGAAGCGTCAACAGCAGCTAGAGCGAACAAATGAGCGACTCCAAGAGAAAGCAATAGACATTCGACGAAGCCTGCAAGATCTTGAGTTGTCTGAAGGACGCTACCATCAGTTGAAGGCGCACAATGAGGCGGAACTGACGCTCAAAGACATTGTTGCTGTGAGTCATACTAACTGATTTGGCAGGATTATAGTCGTCATTAAAAAGTCAAATTCTAATCATGGAATCGTTTTCAGTTGAACATTGACACCATCTCAAAACATTGATGTTTGATAGCATACAAAAAAACTAATTTTTAAATGATATTAAACAAAAATGTTTTCTGTGTGGAGAAGGAGGGTGTTAGCAAGCTGCCATCCAAGCAACAAGCTCCATATAGCAAGTGAACAAGGAAGCCATTGGTGTATCAAGAGTCCAAAAATTGTTTACCTAATGTAGTGGGGAGGTGAGGGTTTGAGGTTAAATGACCCTGGTTTCATGTAGTCTCATACATTGATGTTTTTACATGACTCCTTAGATGTATGTATTTGAATTCATTCTTGAGTACATCTCTTTGCAGGTGAAGCTGTTTGAGGCTGTTTTACCATGGAAACAGGAGAACGGAGAGCTGAAGACTCGGGTACGCAGTCTGGGAGAAGAGTTACACAAGTGTTGCACAGAGCTGCAAAACTGCAAAGATGTACGTAGCTTTGTGCATTGTTCTACATACAAAATGCCTGGCAATAATTCTGTTTAATTCTGTCAAACAAAGCTGAATAGCTCATAAATGATTAAATATAGAGTGAACCATCCTGCTGAGTGTATGCGTGGCATTGCAGGCTCTCGAGGAAGAGAAGCGTGTGCATGCCCAGCTGCAGATACAACACCAGAAATTGGCCCTGGCATACGCTGATGTCAAATCTCAGGTCCAGAATGATAACTACAAGATTGAGAACTACGACAGAGTCAAGAGGTATGTCATGATGAGCTGGAGTATTATCTTTGTGTGAAGGGGCCATGATGAGCTGGAGCATTGGATTTGTGTGAAGGGGCCATGATGAGCTGGAGCATTGGATTTGTGTAGGTGCCATGATGACCTGGAAGATTGTGTTTGTATATAGGAGCCATGATAACCAGGGGCATTGTTTGAGTGTAGATGCCATGATGACCTGGAACATTGTGTTTTTTTATATGCCATGATGACCTGGAGTATCATGTTTGTGTAGATGCCATGATGACCTGGAGCATCGTGTTTGTGTAGATGCCTCGATGACCTAGAGCATTGTGTTTGTGTAGGTGCCTCGATGACCTAGAGCATAGTGTTTGTGTAGGTGCCATGATGACCTAGAGCGTTGTGTTTGTGTAGGTGCCATGATGACCTAGAGCGTTGTGTTTGTGTAGGTGCCATGATGACCTAGAGCGTTGTGTTTGTGTAGGTGCCATGATGACCTAGAGCTTTGTGTTTGTGTAGGTGCCATGATGACCTAGAGCGTTGTGTTTGTGTAGGTGCCATGATGACCTAGAGCATTGTGTTTGTGTAGGTGCCATGATGACCTAGAGCGTTGTGTTTGTGTAGGGGCCTCGATGACCTAGAGCGTTGTGTTTGTGTAGGTGCCATGATGACCTGGAGCATCGTGTTTGTGTAGGTGCCATGATGACCTAGAGCGTTGTGTTTGTGTAGGTGCCATGATGACCTAGAGCGTTGTGTTTGTGTAGGGGCCTCGATGACCTAGAACGTTGTGTTTGTGTAGGTGCCATGATGATCTGGAGCATCGTGTTTGTGTAGATGCCTCGATGACCTAGAGCATTGTGTTTGTGTAGGTGCCATGATGACCTAGAGCGTTGTGTTTGTGTAGGTGCCATGATGACCTAGAGCATTGTGTTTGTGTAGGTGCCATGATGACCTAGAGCGTTGTGTTTGTGTAGGTGCCATGATGACCTAGAGCGTTGTGTTTGTGTAGGTGCCATGATGACCTAGAGCATCGTGTTTGTGTAGGTGCCATGATGACCTAGAGCGTTGTGTTTGTGTAGGTGCCATGATGACCTAGAGCGTTGTGTTTGTGTAGGTGCCATGATGACCTAGAGCGTTGTGTTTGTGTAGGTGCCATGATGACCTAGAGCGTTGTGTTTGTGTAGGTGCCATGATGACCTGGAGCGTTGTGTTTGTGTAGGTGCCATGATGACCTAGAGCGTTGTGTTTGTGTAGATGCCATGATGACCTAGAGCGTTGTGTTTGTGTAGGTGCCATGATGACCTAGAGCGTTGTGTTTGTGTAGGTGCCATGATGACCTAGAGCGTTGTGTTTGTGTAGGTGCCATGATGACCTGGAGCGTTGTGTTTGTGTGTAGGCATCAAGATGACCTGGAGCGGGACCTAGCAGACCTTAATAAGCAGCATGGCTACTTGGTGGCAGCACATGAAGCGGCCATAACTGAGAGAGACTGCATCAAGGCCGAGGTGAGTGAATATATGGGGCATCCTCCCATCACTCATACATATACGCTGCCAACCATCAACTAGAAAATAAAACCTGCGTGACACAAATGGAGTAGTCTACAAATGTGCTATTTTCCCTGCTCACAACAATTTTATGGTGTAACAATAGGATATACATTGGCACTTTACCAATACATTACATGGAAACTGGAAGTAAAATAATCATCTGTGCCCAGCTGAGTGCGTCGAAGCAGACGGCTGTGCTCCTTCAGCAGGACAAGGAGTTCTTCTCGAAGCAGGCGACAGAACTACAGAACCGCCTGCTCCACTCTGACGACCGACTCACTCAAGTCACTGAGAACCTGGAACGTACCAAGCAGGCGCGGGAGGAACTGTATGACAAATACGTCACCTCCAGGTATGTGCTAGAGATAGGAAAGTCAATACGAATTGTAATACCTCAAGATTTATGAATTCTTTTATACCTTATGAACTTTACCACTACCTGTAACCATAAACTCATTTGATAATTTTCTGTGGTGTACTTTAAAAAATGGTCCCCATGCCTTTTTATATTATTACTGTACAGGCCTATTTTTATTGAGTACTCTATTTTTAGTTTAGTACTCTATTATTAACAAATTATAAAGTTCCATAACTTCCATATAAAAAACAGCAGTTGGAAAACAAATTATATTATGCTTAGATATGAAATCACAGCATTACATTCTTCCTTATTTAAGACAATGTCATTGTTACAATCTCTCATTACCACCAATTCACAATTCATATTTGCATAGTCATAGTATGTAGCAGTTACATTTATATTTCACATTTCTTTACATTTATACTTAATGGCACTGATAAGCACATACAATAGTTCATGGTGTGTCACGTTATATTTGGAAATAATGTGTCATACATTCTGGCTCATAGTAGACCTATCAGCAAATGTCATTGTATTTGCTATGTAATTAACAACCATTGTCTGACAAGGCTACTGTTCTGTAAAACTATATAAAACTAAAGACCAAAGCAACATCTAAAGATACACATTCAGCAAAGAATGGTGTTAAATCTCTGTGAACCATGTGGTAGCTTCCATACCTTGCACAAAGCATTAGGCCACTGTAAGCACATGTTGTTAACACTGGCATGGCACAGTGGCCATAGTTAACACTGGCATGGCACAGTGGCCATAGTTAACACTGGCATGGCACAGTGGCCATAGTTAACACTGGCATGGCACAGTGGCCATAGTTAACACTGGCATGGCACAGTGGCCATAGTTAACACTGGCATGGCACAGTGGCCATAGTTAACACTGGCATGGCACAGTGGCCATAGTTAACACTGGCATGGCACAGTGGCCATAGTTAACACTGGCATGGCACAGTGGCCATAGTTAACACTGGCATGGCACAGTGGCCATAGTTAACACTGGCATGGCACAGTGGCCATAGTTAACACTGGCATGGCACAGTGGCCATAGTTAACACTGGCATGGCACAGTGGCCATAGTTAACACTGGCATGGCACAGTGGCCATAGTTAACACTGGCATGGCACAGTGGCCATAGTTGAGATCCGTACAGTGCACAACAATACTGATGGAACAATTTGTTTTTGATGACAGTTTGAAGTGAACCAAACTCAGGCATAAACCTATTTACACTACAATAACATTTCTTGATACCATCAAGCACCATTTCATACTTATTGGTTGTGCTAAGTACATTTCTCAGATGTATTGTTTTCTCACATGTAGAAACATCCGTACAATTTATTTCAAAATGCGGATTAGCATCCTTCTTGTTATACTCCAATATTTTGCTTTTTGACCCATTACGCAACACATCATGTAGTTTGGCATATTTTTCACACGCCTCAATAATTTTTTGCAACCTAGAACTAGTAGTGGTGTAATGTCATCTGCATATCATGCAGCTTTGCAGAAATTTTGCCCAATATAACAGCCAATACCAAAGTCTTTAGACTCATCTAACAGCCCATCCATGTACAATCCAACTAAGTGGAGACATAACACATCCTTGGTGAACCACATTCTTCACGTTGAATTGGTTTGACATTAAATCATTCCATCTAACCTGTAGTTTCTCGTTTGTTTACATCTGGAGTAAAAGTCTTACAACTAATGGGCACATACACTTGTCAATTAGTTTTTGAAACAGCAAACAATAATTCACTCTATCGAATGCTTTAGAAGCATCAAGTAATAAAACATGCACAGTACTACCATTACTTATGTAATATGAAATGACTTCATTTACCATATGTATCAAAAACTCCTGTTTGTTGTTTGATTATAATGGCATCATAAAGCAAGCCTAAGATGATATCTAAGGTCAACGCTCTGTAGTTATCAGATCTATGATGCACCTTTCTTTTATCATTTGAAGTTTCACCATAGTACTTATCAGTAACTCACTTGGTGATACATCATGAATAAGCATGCCATTGTAGAGCAAGGTTAATGCTTTGAACAGTGCCATTTTCTTCTTTTTTCCCATGTTTCATGCAATTTACCCATTTCTAGAGATCACCAATACCGTGCTGCTGATGGCAGTTGTGACCATCATCATTATCATAATTTTCATGCATACACATATTAAGGGTAGCCCGTACTCGAAAGCAGTCATATGTGATATCTCGGTTAAAACTAGATGTATCTTAACCAAATTTGGAACACTTGTTACCTATGTGAACAGTACTTTGTACATCAAATTTCGGCTCATTTGTTTATGGGTTGACATAGCAACGGACATTTGAAAATGGCAGGCATAGGTGTATTTGTGAACATTTGTTGTGAGCTAGCAATTTTGTCTGGAGTAATGCAATTGTCAATGATCATTAGCTGGAATGTCCCTTTATACAATGAGATGGTTTTGAGTTGAAATATCAGACTTTTGCAATTGTTGGGAAAGGAGTGTTTACATTTTTCTTCAGACACCTAGGTGTACTGTGTCTTTGCTGCTAGCTCCCATTTTTAAACAGTCATTCTCAGAACAGTCTTATTGTATGCAAGACATGCAGGAACAACTGGTAAAAATTTCAGCTCTTTACTTTACATAATTTTTTTTTACATTTTGTTACAAATTTGACAAATGTTCAAAAAAATCATTTGGAGAAACGGCAAAAAATAAAAATATCTGAAACACTGAGTGCATAATGGAAACACATTAACAAAATGCATAAAATTCAATATAAGTATATACTGGGTTCACACAATGAATAAATGCAAGCATTATCTACAGGTGCAACATGTTTTGTTGTTCACATCTCATTCATGCAAAGTTTGCACAGTGTCACTACCACGTACCAGGGTCAGACAAGTGACCCTCCTCCTCGGACTGTTTTTCATCTGCTTGCATCTTCAGCAGAGCTTTCCGCTTTCTGCTGGACCTGGTCTCCACTTTGGCAACCACTTCTGCCTTACGCAGCCGTAATGTGTCCTGTCTCTTTGCCAACACACACAGCTGCGAACTCGGCCCGGTACGTGGTAGTGACAGCCGGTGTGGTTGACATCACAGTTGTCCTGGTGTGGTTCTTGCCACTGCTTCTTCTCTTCCCCTTTCAACTTGTTCTCAACAAGTTAGCATTCGACGCAATACTTTGACTGGATGACGTAGTCAATGACTAACCCAGTCAAGACCTCGATCACAAACCCGACGCCAAACAGAGAATGAAATCCCCTTGTCTTCCATGAGCCATCGTAACCCACAGAGATCTGCAAGGGCCCGTTGCACTCTCCATAAATATCCTGGTGCATACGACGTACGTTCTTGTGAGCTTCCATCAGTGCATCATATGCTGTCCCGTACACCAGCTTCTGTTTCAGCGTGTCCAAGATGGAACTGAATGTCTTGCTGTGGATGCCACCCTTGATGTTCATAAGGGTTGTCAGTCGCACCAAACTGAATGTCTTGCTGTGGATGCCACTGTTGATGTTCATAAGGGTTGTCAGTCGCACCAAACTGAATGTCTTGCTGTGGATGCCACCCTTGATGTTCATAAGGGTTGTCAGTCGCACCAAACTGAATGTCTTGCTGTGGTGCCACCCTTGATGTTCATAAGGGTTTTCAGTTGCACCAAACTGAATGTCTTGCTGTGGATGCCACCCTTGATGTTCATAAGGGTTGTCAGTCGCACCAAACTGAATGTCTTGCTGTGGATGCCACCCTTGATGTTCATAAAGGTTGTCAGTCGCACCAAACTGAATGTCTTGCTGTGGATGCCACCCTTGATGTTCATAAGGGTTGTCAGTCGCACCAAACTGAATGTCTTGCTGTGGATGCCACCCTTGATGTTCATAAAGGTTGTCAGTCGCACCAAACTGAATGTCTTGCTGTGGATGCCACCCTTGATGTTCATAAGGGTTGTCAGTCGCACCAAACCTGTCTGGTTGATACCACCTTCGCGGGCTGCAAGTACAGCAAGGTGGTTGATCATGTAGGGCTGTTGAGTAGGGTTGTCACGCACTGGCAGCTGTGGTGACGAATACACACTTGACAGCTTGGCACTACACTTGTCACACGACAGTTGAAGTTGGACAGCATATCCCTTCACAGCTGTTTCTGTGATATGCAGTGCTGCCGTGTTGCACTCTGGACAAGCAAGTGGCTTCACAAGATCGTGCAGTTTGTCTGTGAAACAACACAAAGTGGGCATCGGAAGATGTCGAGGTCGACGCGCTCTCCAAAGTAGATGCTCTAGGAGACAACAACACAATCTTACATCGACTGACAGATGACGTGTGTAGTTCAGTGAGGGACAGAGGCTCAGAGACTGACGGCTCTTCACCAGCAACTGAAACAATGAAATATAATAAATAAGTAAACAATAAATAAAATGTTCTCTTCACACAAAGATTATTCAGTTGTTAGTTTTATTATCATTCAAACCTAATTGTGTTCATTTGCCCTATTGCATAGCCTGGCTTAGAGCACTGAATGAATACAAAAACAATTAGCTCAATGCTAGCAATGAAACCATTGAACCAGTTCTCCTAAATATTTCTAATTTTATATAAAAACAATAATACTGTACATATTATTATAATGATATAACTGCTATTATGTTACAGCAAACTTATACCACACCATGCCTGATACGAATAATTTTCCTTTGTTTGTGTTCATCGTGCACTGTGCCATGCTTTCTTAGTCACCGTCGTGTATAATGTCCGTTTAGCGATTTACTAATATTTTGTCCGCTACAGTTGGGCATTGTATGTTTACATACCTGTCGTCTTTGGTCTGCCTGCTCCAGGTTTATTTTTCTTTCTCTTTTTGACGCCAAATGGATGCACATAAGTAAACTTTCTTCTTGGTTCCATTGTTTACGCATTCTGTCGGAGGTGACGCCGATTGGCTGACGATGATGTCATCGGCAAGCAGAGCACGATCATTGGGTTAGCAATCTACGCATTATTATAGTGAGCCACTGATAGCTTAACAGGTCCTTATTTGGTAGTGAGGTAACATAAATTTCTTTCCGAAAAGAGGCATCCAATGAGATTCTAGGAGAACTAGGACGAGACATCCGCAATTAGGTAAACTTCCGAACAAGACAATAACAAATATGGCGGGGTTCGTCACTTTGCATGTTTCTGGTTTCGAACGATCTTTTTGATCACTACTGGACATTTAAAAATGGCTTCCACACTGGATTTCGTTTCTCCAATAAAGAGGGGCATGTTATAAACCATGTTATTATTAGTATTTACATTTCAAATATTGAAAAATGCTGTTACATGGAGTTAGATAAGATGATAATGTACCGGAAAATGACATGATCGAAAAAGTGATTTTTTCATTATTTCTCGGCCCGCGTCTGGCCTTAATAACAAGATTGTCAACTTTTTAATAAGTGAGTATTATCTTCATCAAATCCAACAGAATTGTACAATTGTTCAAACTTTGTGAGGAAAATAAGTCGGCAATATATTATATTCAACCTCTGTGGTCGTGATTAAAAATAAACTTATTAATTATTTTGAACTGCGTGTATAGAAGAATACATGTTGTCATATCAGTTATATTCTGGCCCCATCTTGTTAGACTTGTGATATTGTGTCAGGAAACAGTATGAGACACCGCTAGTAGTGTACTATGGCATGGACAAGTACCATGTGGGTATGAGACAAAGTTACTAGTGATTGAATGTCAATATCGTGTTCCAGGGACCAGTACCGAGCAGGGTATGAGACAAAGTTACTAGTGATTGAATGTCAATATCATTTTCCAGGGACCGGTACCGTGCAGAGTATGAGACAAAGTTACTAGTGGTTGAATGTCAATATTATGTTCCAGGGACCGGTACCGTGCAGGGTATGAGACAAAGTTACTAATGGTTGAATGTCAGTATCATGTTCCAGGGACCAGTACCGTGCAGACTTTGAAACAAAGTTACTAGTGGTTAATGTCAATATCATGTTCCAGGGATCAGTACCATGCAGGGTATGAGACAAAGTTACTAGTGGTTAATGTCAATATCATGTTCCAGGGATCAGTGCCATGCAGGGTATGAGACAAAGTTACTAGTGGTTAATGTCAATATCATGTTCCAGGGACCAGTACCGTGCAGAGTATGAGACAAAGTTACTAGTGGTTGAATGTCAATATTATGTTCCAGGGACCGGTACCGTGCAGGGTATGAGACAAAGTTACTAATGGTTGAATGTCAGTATCATGTTCCAGGGACCAGTACCGTGCAGACTTTGAAACAAAGTTACTAGTGGTTAATGTCAGTATCATGTTCCAGGGACCAGTACCGTGCAGACTTTGAAACAAAGTTACTAGTGGTTAATGTCAATATCATGTTCCAGGGACCAGTACCATGCAGGGTATGAGACAAAGTTACTAGTGGTTGAATGTTAATATCATGTTCCAGGGATCAGTAGGTGCTGATAGTGACACTGGTTGTAGCTACTGACAGTGACACTGGTTGTAGGTGCTGACACTGATACTGGTTGTAGGTGCTGACACTGACACTGGTTGTAGGTGCTGACACTGATACTGGTTGTAGGTGCTGACATTGACACTGGTTGTAGGTATGAGACAAAGTTACTAGTGGTTGGATGTCAATATCATGTTCCAGTGATCAGTACCATGCAGGGTATGAGACAAAGTTACTAGTGGTTAATGTCAATATCATGTTCCAGTGATCAGTACCATGCAGGGTATGAGACAAAGTTACTAGTGGTTAATGTTAATATCCTGTTCCAGGGACCAGTACCGTGCAGGGTATGAGACAAAGTTACTAGTGGTTGAATGTCAATATCCTGTTCCAGGGACCAGTACCGTGCAGAGTATGAGTCGAAACTGAGAGATGAGTTGGAACAGATCCGTCTGCGCACCAACACGGAGATCGACCGACTCAAGCATGCCTGCCATGAGACATACGAGAGGGAAAACAGGTACAGTCATACATAGTTATACATATGCACGCATGCATGTGCGCACACATGCACGCACGCATGCACACACACACACGCACACACACACATTTTGCCCTAAGTAACCACCATTAACTTTTATTGCTGGTAAAAAATCCTGTCTGAATGCTCCAAAGATTAATTAATGAAAATAATTTTTCAGCTCCCCTAATTTCACTTCCTGTCTCTAACTACTGGCAAACATTCTGCCAGCACTAAACCATTTAGCTTCATGACATATCATACTGAAAATTTTATTTTAAGCAATAAGATTTAAGATATCCTGTTATGTTTCCACCATAGATGACTCTTATATAATGAAGTACAGAATGTGTGGAAAACCAATGATTGTGTAATCATTGTTATGACTTAATGCTGTCAATGTGTGACTGTGAGGTATGTGTGTGCAGGAGTCTGAGGGAGGCGCGGGACATGGCCCTGGCAGAGAAAGAACGTGCGCTCGCAACCGAGCAGGACCATAGCACAAAGTATGAACAGCTGATGCACGAGTAAGTACACACACCCACCAACCCATCCACCCACCCACCCACCCACCCACTTGTTCCTTTTAATTTAACTTTATTTAACTATGTTGAGGTTACTTCTGTTTTTAAATTACATGTATAATTACCTTTAAACTAAATATTTTATTAGTTTTAACACAGTTTTATTTCATGCGTTTGATATAAAGTGCATTGAGCTTTCAAAGGCACCTCTCTAATATAATAATTAATTTCTTGTTGTGTGACTGCAGGTATCGCCGACTGCAAACGAATAATGACTGTCGCCTGGGGGAGCTGCAGTCAGATGTGAAACTGAAATCGTTTGAGCAGGAACGCACATCTATGCTGTATGAAGAGACCGTGCGGTCCCTCAAGGAGGCGCAACTCAACACAGAGAAACTGCAGAAGAAGCTCGAGGTTACAGCAGTACTTACATACTTAGTTCTCCAACCTTTGTGAGTTTGTTCCAGGCGTAGTCCATCTTCTTGATTTCTTTCTCTTTTTTCTTCCCTTGATGGATCGTCCACATCTTAATATTTAAAAAAATACATACAAAATACATACATATACGTAAAGACTGTTTTACTGCAATTAAAGACCAATAAATCTTCCTTAAACCTTTGAAGGTGATATATTATGTTTTATACAATTTCAGGCAGTAGGTATTTTACAACGATAAAGATTAGTATAACATTGTTAATTTAGGTGTAATTTGAGATCGAAACATTAAGTGAATTTGGGCATTTTAAGTACATGAAACCCCCAACTAGCTGCATATCAGTTGGCCAATGAAAATTTTTGTGAATTCCTTTATGACTGGCAATACCTATGTTGATGCAGTTACACTGGTGGTAGTTGCTGACATTGACACTGGTTGTAGGTGCTGACACTGATACTGGTTGTAGGTGCTGACAGTGACACTGGTTGTAGGTACAGACGGTGACACTGGTTGTAGGTGCTGACACTGACACTGGTTGTAGGTACTGACAGTGACACTGGTTGTAGGTGCTGACAGTGACACTGGTTGTAGGTACTGACAGTGACACTGGTTGTAGGTGCTGACACTGACACTGGTTGTAGGTACTGACAGTGACACTGGTTGTAGGTGCTGACAGTGACACTGGTTGTAGCTACTGACAGTGACACTGGTTGTAGGTGCTGACAGTGACACTGGTTGTAGGTGCTGACACTGATACTGGTTGTAGGTGCTGACACTGACACTGGTTGTAGGTACTGACAGTGACACTGGTTGTAGGTGCTGACAGTGACACTGGTTGTAGGTGCTGACAGTGACACTGGTTGTAGGTGCTGATAGTGACACTGGTTGTAGCTACTGACAGTGACACTGGTTGTAGGTGCTGACACTGACACTGGTTGTAGGTACTGACAGTGACACTGGTTGTAGGTGCTGACAGTGACATTGGTTGTAGCTACTGACAGTGACACTGGTTGTAGGTGCTGACAGTGACACTGGTTGTAGGTGCTGACAGTGACACTGGTTGTAGGTGATGATACTGGTTGTAGGTACTGACAGTGACACTGGTTGTAGGTGCTGACAGTGACACTGGTTGTAGCTACTGACAGTGACACTGGTTGTAGGTGCTGACACTGATACTGGTTGTAGGTGCTGACACTGACACTGGTTGTAGGTACTGACAGTGACACTGGTTGTAGGTGCTGACAGTGACACTGGTTGTAGGTGCTGACAGTGACACTGGTTGTAGCTACTGACAGTGACACTGATAGTGACACTGGTTGTAGCTACTGACAGTGACACTGGTTGTAGGTGCTGACACTGATACTGGTTGTAGGTGCTGACACTGACACTGGTTGTAGGTGCTGACACTGATACTGGTTGTAGGTGCTGACACTGACACTGGTTGTAGGTACTGACAGTGACACTGGTTGTAGGTGCTGACAGTGACACTGGTTGTAGTTACTGACACTGACACTGGTTATAGGTGCTGACCAAGGAGTACTATGGCCTCCAGATGAGTATGGAGAGACAGGTCGGGGAGCTTGAGTCAACATTGACAGAATGCACACAGAAGTTGGAGTCGTACGAACGACTCGAGAATGAACTAGACGCTGTCATCATGCAGGCAGCTGAAGGTTGGTGCTGTGAACATGTGTTATAGTGGAGGATGAGATTGTGTTTATTTGAGGAGGATGCTGATAGCAAAAAAAATTATAAAAGCATTGCCATTAACAATATAGGTGGCTCCTACTATAGCAACCATTTTTTTTCTTATTAGGAGTCTCCCATCCCATAATTAACATTGATTTCTTATTCTATACTGCTCAATGTATTATTTTCAGTTTATTATTTGTCACACTTTTGAATATTTGTATAATCAGGGTTACTGTGTGAATTATCTGTTTTCATTGGATAAACAAACTCTTCGTGATAGCTAAAACTGTTTCAGTTGAGAATGAGGCTGATGCCGAGCGTGTTCTCTTCTCCTACGGCTACGGAGCTAACATACCAACAACCTCCAAGAGACGACTCAAGCAGAGGTGTGTACACTGAACAAACATTCCCTAAACTTGTGTTTCAGTAAAATTGCCAGATATCAGTGGCATATCTAGGATGAAAGGAGGCCAAGGGAGGCCAAGGGGGGGCCAAGGGGGGGCTGGCCTACTCAACCCATGCTACCATCTAGCGGCACAATGGAAAATATGGTTAAAAAAATCAGCCAAATGTGAGGGTCATGGCCCAATAGCTTCTCCCCTAAATATGCCCCTGCCAGATATATATCAGAGGCTCAAGTATATCTCGAATCCCTGTTGCCAATCAGTTCCCTTAACTTTTACACCACTACTGCTTGAAACATGTCAGAGTTTGTTGCACTAGCGTTTTGAACCAGTCAGGAAAATTTGGTGCACAACATACATGTTTGGTGTGATCATTTCGTTTGACCATTCTGTGCCACTGGAAACACTGCAGTATCCCAGCTACAAGACTTGATTATGCCAATGATTGCTACTGAAGAAGGTACACTGGTACATTATAGACCAAATGAGTTTTGCTGACTAGGATATACTAATGTATAACAGCAGTTAAGGTTTTGAGTGTGATGGATGTAGATGGTATGTTTAGTCTGATGGATACACAGACACTTGTGAGATCAATTGTTCATACAGTTATTGAATGACAAGACAATAGATTATGGCCACTATATGACAAGGTAACATGTCTGGTTTATGTCTCATAGCAAAATATCCAGAGGTAAAAATAAGTTCTTGATTCAGTGTGTGATGTAAGATGTGGCACGTGATGTGTTGTGCCATATGACTCGTGTGTGTGTAGTGGCACGTGATGTGTTGTGCCATATGACTCGTGTGTGTGTGTAGTTAGAAATGTGTTGTATGTGACAGTGTGGACCTGGCACGGCGTGTGTTGCAATTGGAGCGAGCCAACACGTCTCTACGGAAAGAGGTGGAGCGTGAACGCGCACAGCTGAAGGAATACTCTGACAAGGTGATACACAGTTAAAGTAACCTGGCCATTTAACGCTTTTAGTTCTACCTTCACAGCGAATGCTTGGCTCTACTCTTAAAATAATGATCAGAATGATCATATAGTCCTACATTTCAAATGTTGATACAGAAGTTAATACAAAAACATAACAGATTGATTTAAGAATAGATGCAGAGCAGTCAATATCTCTGAAGTGTTACTGCTTTCAATTTTATGAAAGGTCAATGTAAATGTAATAAAGCTGTACCAAAGATAGACAGTCATTCTGCTTGTGTAATCCATGTTTCATAGTACAACAGAAATGTGCAGCTAATTATCTGGTGTATGTGTATTGTATATGTATTGTATGTGTATTGTATGTGTATTGTATATGTATTGTATGTGTATTGTATGTGTATTGTATGTGTGTTGCATGTGTGTTGCATGTGTGTTGCATGTGTGTTGAATGTGTGTTGCATGTGTATTGCATGTGTACTGCATGTGTACTGCATGTGTACTGCATGTGTACTGCATGTGTGTTGCATGTGTGTTGCATGTGTGTTGCATGTGTGTTGCCTGTGTACTGCATGTGTACTGCATGTGTACTGCATGTGTATTGCATGTGTATTGTATATGTATTGTATGCGATTTGTGATTTAATCATAAGCATTTGCATAGTATTCATTTGATTTTTCAAATGCGCATTTCAAATGTGAACAATATTAACATGATCCATTAAAATTTAATGAACTCACATACACCTAAGTTATGTTAACTTCAATTAATGAATGAAGCCGAAAATTACAATTGAATTAGTAATTAGTAATAATATTATATGAAACAGGCGTGTTGAAGAAAGGGCAAGAAGGAAGTGTATTACTTATAATATTTGCCCTATTGCAGTACATATGATAAGTCATAATAATAATATATACAGTAGCATGGATGAGGTACAGTATCAGTTAAGTATATATGTATGACTAGCATAATGAGAGTGTTTTAACTAGATATTTATTCTAACCTGCCAATAGAAGATACATGAAAATAATTCAACAATGCATTTGTAAGTGCACAGGTCCAAATTAAAATCAGTTTAGCAAGTGTGGGCACATATGCATAATTTCAGACATTTGCATTTGAAACATCGGCTTACATCTGAACCCATCTGATGACAACATACAAAGTGACGTAGAGAGATCCATGTGACTGTTTCAGTTGAAGTCGAGTGATGATTTGCTGTCCCAGTCGCAACAGCCGTACCATTACCTCGTGCAGACCATAAGAGGCAAAGACGAACAGTTACGCAGAGAGAAGTCTTGCACCGAGTCGCTCGAGAACAAACTGCAGTGTCTGCATGAGGAGTTCAACGGCCTGACTCGGGCCAAGAACATGATGGCTGCCGACCTTGAAAGACTCCTTGGGCACTCAGAGGTCAGTGGCACTCGTCATAGAGTGATACTTGGTCATGAAACATGGGGCCAGCATATTACCCAGAATGGACATGGAATGGCGAATAACATTCAGTGGATGTTCTGTATGATGATGTTACTGGCATATTTAGATAGATAATGGTATTATGAAACTTTTCACCAAATGAGAAGCAATTATATAGATTGGGCATGTCTACATAACTGCTGGGGGACAGTGGCTGGTTGTAATGTTTTGCGTATTCATCCTGTAATTGCTAGTTGGAAACTGGTCAATAAGTACTGGTTGACTAACCAATACGTGGCCACCAATCACCGTTACATGCCCATTTCATGTAATATACTGGACTTGAAACAAGTTCATACATCTGATGCTGGTTGCTAACTCCAGAAAATGTTTTGGTTTTAAGAATGACTCCCTCATATTTATTCTTATTGTCATATCCAGGTGACCATAAGTCGATAAGGGATTATATAAAAACCCATGACCTGCTGGTTACAAGTTCAGCACCATTGAGGAACATCGCCAGTACATCATGTCAGATGCACCATCTTGATATATTGTCTGCTGTGATCATGCAGAACAGCATACCAGTCACGAGACTTCACCATGAAACATCCAATAAAATGCTCTCCATATTAGATCCATTCTTGTGGATCAGTGTTTGCAGTGACCACTTCTAGATGACTAGTGACCACTTCTAGATGACTAGTGACCACTTCTAGATGACCAGTGACCACTTCTAGATTACTAGTGACCACTTCTAGATGACTAGTGACCACTTCTAGATGACTAGTGACCACTTCTAGATGACTAGTACTAATATAGAATTGGAACTTGCTCCTGTTTGTTTTGTATCTTATTATTTATTTATAATACGACGACTGATAAAACTACTGGTGCTACTAAAGGCGTGCTGTTGAATGTATCTTAACATGTGTTTCTGTTCTAACAACAGTGTATATGTTCTCGTGCAGGAATTGGCCCACATGAAAGATGCTGTGAGAAAACTGGGCACAGTGCCGAAGACCAACAACAAGCGAGCATCTGCACTTCAGACCAAAGCTCTGATAGAGTCAATGTTGAGCAAGAAAGGTTCCTATGGCCAGAAGACTGTGCACATCCAGACGGCTCGTGACGTCCCAACCAAGATGATGCCTGAGAGTGGAGACACAGCACACTCCATGCCAGCTCCCACAGTGTTTGTAAGTACACATAGCATGTCATTGTCTGTTTGTATGTACACATAGCATGTCATTGTCTGTTTGTAAGTACACATAGCATGTCATTGTTCTGTTTGTAAGTACACATAGCATGTCATTGTCTGTTTGTAAGTACACATAGCATGTCATTGTCTGTTTGTAAGTACACATAGCATGTCATTGTCTGTTTGTAAGTACATATAGCATGTCATTGTTCTGTTTGTAAGTACACATAGCATGGCATTGTCTGTTTGTAAGTACATATAGCATGTCATTGTCTGTTTTGTAAGTACATATAGCATGTCATTGGCTGTTTGTAAGTACACATAGCATGGCATTGTCTGTTTGTAAGTACACATAGCATGGCATTGTCTGTTTGTAAGTACACATAGCATGTCATTGTCTGTTTGTAAGTACACATAGCATGTCATTGTCTGTTTGTAAGTACACATAGCATGGCATTGTTCTGTTTGTATGTACACATAGCATGGCATTGTTCTGTTTGTAAGTACACATAGCATGTCATTGTTCTGTTTGTAAGTACACATAGCATGTCATTGTCTGTTTGTAAGTACACATAGCATGTCATTGTCTGTTTGTAAGTACACATAGCATGTCATTGTCTGTTTGTAAGTACATATAGCATGTCATTGTTTTGTTTGTAAGTACACATAGCATGGCATTGTCTGTTTGTAAGTACATATAGCATGTCATTGTCTGTTTTGTAAGTACATATAGCATGTCATTGTCTGTTTGTAAGTACACATAGCATGGCATTGTCTGTTTGTAAGTACACATAGCATGGCATTGTCTGTTTGTAAGTACACATAGCATGTCATTGTCTGTTTGTAAGTACACATAGCATGTCATTGTCTGTTTGTAAGTACACATAGCATGGCATTGTTCTGTTTGTATGTACACATAGCATGGCATTGTTCTGTTTGTAAGTACACATAGCATGGCATTGTCTGTTTGTAAGTACACATAGCATGGCATTGTACTGTTTGTATGTACACATAACATGGCATTGTTCTGCTTGTAAGTACACATAGCATATCATTGTCTGTTTGTAAGTACACATAGCATGTCATTGTCTGTTTGTAAGTACACATAGCATGTCATTGTTCTGTTTGTATGTACACATAGCATGGCATAGTTCTGTTTGTAAGTACACATAGCATGTCATTGTCTGTTTGTAAGTACGCATAGCATGGCATTGTTCTGTTTGTATGTACACATAGCATGGCATTGTTCTGCTTGTAAGTACACATAGCATGTCATTGTCTGTTTTTAAGTACACATAGCATGTCATTGTCTGTTTGTAAGTACACATAGCATGTCATTGTCTGTTTGTAAGTACACATAGCATGTCATTGTTCTGTTTGTATGTACACATAGCATGTCATTGTCTGTTTGTAAGTACACATAGCATGTCATTGTCTGTTTGTAAGTACATATAGCATGTCATTGTTCTGTTTGTAAGTACACAGCATGGCATTGTCTGTTTGTAAGTACACATAGCATGTCATTGTTTTGTTTGTAAGTACACATAGCATGGCATTGTACTGTTTGTATGTACACATAACATGGCATTGTTCTGCTTGTAAGTACACATAGCATATCATTGTCTGTTTGTAAGTACACATAGCATGTCATTGTCTGTTTGTAAGTACACATAGCATGTCATTGTTCTGTTTGTATGTACACATAGCATGGCATTGTTCTGTTTGTAAGTACACATAGCATGTCATTGTCTGTTTGTAAGTACGCATAGCATGGCATTGTTCTGTTTGTATGTACACATAGCATGGCATTGTTCTGCTTGTAAGTACACATAGCATGTCATTGTCTGTTTTTAAGTACACATAGCATGTCATTGTCTGTTTGTAAGTACACATAGCATGTCATTTTCTGTTTGTAAGTACACATAGCATGTCATTGTTCTGTTTGTATGTACACATATCATGTCATTGTCTGTTTGTAAGTACACATAGCATGGCATTGTTCTGTTTGTAAGTACACATAGCATGGCATTGTTCTGTTTGTAAGTACACATAGCATGGCATTGTTCTGTTTGTAAGTACACATAGCATGTCATTCACTGTTTGTATGTACACATAGCATGGCATTGTCTGTTTGTAAGTACACATAGCATGTCATTCACTGTTTGTATGTACACATAGCATGTCATTGTCTGTTTGTAAGTACACATAGCATGGCATTGTTCTGTTTGTAAGTACACATAGCATGGCATTGTCTGTTTGTATGTACACATAGCATGGCATTGTTCTGCTTGTAAGTACACATAGTATGTCATTGTCTGTTTGTAAGTACACATAGTATGTCATTGTCTGTTTGTATGTGCACATAGTATGTCATTGTCTGTTTGTAAGTACACATAGCATGTCATTGTCTGTTTGTAAGTACATATAGCATGTCATTGTCTGTTTGTATGTACACATAGCATGGCATTGTTCTGCTTGTAAGTACACATAGCATGTCATTGTCTGTTTGTAAGTACACATAGCATGGCATTGTCTGTTTGTATGTACACATAGCATGGCATTGTTCTGCTTGTAAGTACACATAGTATGTCATTGTCTGTTTGTAAGTACACATAGCATGTCATTGTCTGTTTGTATGTACACATAGTATGTCATTGTCTGTTTGTAAGTACACATAGCATGTCATTGTCTGTTTGTAAGTACACATAGTATGTCATTGTCTGTTTGTATGTACACATAGCATGGCATTGTTCTGCTTGTAAGTACACATAGCATGTCATTGTCTGTTTGTAAGTACACATAGCATGGCATTGTCTGTTTGTATGTACACATAGCATGGCATTGTTCTGCTTGTAAGTACACATAGCATGTCATTGTCTGTTTGTAAGTACACATAGTATGTCATTGTCTGTTTGTATGTACACATAGCATGGCATTGTTCTGTTTGTAAGTACACAGCATGTCATTGTCTGTTTGTAAGTACACATAGTATGTCATTGTCTGTCTGTATGTACACAGCATGGCATTGTTCTGTTTGTATGTACACATCATGGCATTGTTCTGCTTGTAAGTACACATAGCATGTCATTGTCTGTTTGTAAGTACACATAGTATGTCATTGTCTGTTTGTATGTACACATAGCATGGCATTGTTCTGCTTGTAAGTACACATAGCATGTCATTGTCTGTTTGTAAGTACACATAGTATGTCATTGTCTGTTTGTATGTACACATAGCATGGCATTGTTCTGCTTGTAAGTACACATAGCATGTCATTGTCTGTTTGTAAGTACACATAGTATGTCATTGTCTGTTTGTATGTACACATAGCATGTTATTGTTCTGTTTGTAAGTACACATAGCATGGCATTGTTCTGTTTGTAAGTACACATAGCATGGCATTGTCTGTTTGTAAGGACACATATAATAACATTGTATGTTTGTAAGTACACATAGCATGTCAATGTCTGTTTGTAAGTACATATAGTATGTCATTGTCTGTTTGTATGTACACATAGCATGGCATTGTTCTGTTTGTAAGTACACAGCATGGCATTGTCTGTTTGTATGTACACATAGTATGTCATTGTCTGTTTGTATGTACACATAGCATGGCATTGTCTGTTTGTAAGTACACAGTATGGCATTGTCTGTTTGTAAGTACACATAGCATGGCATTGTCTGTTTGTAAGTACACAGTATGGCATTGTCTGTTAGGCAGTTACCCTGGTCTTCGACATAGATGCCAACTCTTACAGTTTACACATACTGCACTTAATAAGCCTACAGTTTGCTTGAATAAAAATGGGGCCATGGAAAAATTTCAAAGCATCTGTTCTTATAAGCGTACACCAAAATTTTTTTCTCTGGACAACAAGGTAACTGTTTAACCCTAGTGGTGTCATTTAGTGAATAGTATAGAACAACTGGACAGTGGTGCCACCTGTTTTACACCACATGGCGACACTTTTCAGTTGTTTCACACTAGTCAAATTACAATAATTATGGATCCTGCTGAATAAAAAATGGGATGTACGCTAATTAGGACATGTACACTTAATAGGTGGAATACGGTAACTTTCATGGATTTTCTTAAATTTTATGGGTGTAGGAGACATTCCTTCAGGCATTTTTGTATTACAGCGTATGGCCCATGTTTGTCAAATGGCAGCAAGTAACAGATCATCTGTTCAAAACACGAAGAGCGAGTTTAGAGAATATTTTAGCTGTGCGCAGTCAGCTGCCTCAGTCTTGTAAGATGCAATCAATATATTCCAGTTTGCATGGCGAGGTCCTTTCAAGCATGTGTGGCAATATAGCGAATGTAGATAATGTTATGGGTTTGTTTGTGATCTGACATACTTCTGGTACCAGTCTTACAGGTGTGCTCCACTCAGGGTTGACACATATGCATCTATGTGTATATTACAACTGACTGTGTCATCTGCATATGTAAGAGTGGCCCTGGTTTACTACATATGTCACATTTACCTCGATCACCTGTGTAGATGTCAAATTTAGATTTGTTATGTTCCTGTATGTCAAAGTAGGTTTAGTCATATTTAGTCATTGACTGTACGTCATATATTCTTATTCTTTCAGATGCTAAATGTTTTTATTATGTAATTGTTTCTTTTGTAGACGGCCCCTGAACACGCAGACTGGTATAAACAACTGAAACAAAAACATCAAAGAAGAGTGAAGAATACAGACCTGCATCCGAGTATGTCAACGTGATACCACAGCAACGCTTACCAAACTGTCATATCTGCATGTGCTAGCCACCTGACAATTCAAATGAGGCAGTGGGATCAGGGACTACTAGCAACATGATATGGTGTGAACTTCATGAGAGATTATCTAACATAAAAGTCATGATTGCCAGGGGTTGGTGCCAGTGTACTTGATTGTATTGAATTATGAACTGTTTATTACCTAACCATGTTTTTGTCAAATATAAATAACTTGTTGCAGTGCATTCTTCACACGATCCTGCAAATAACATTTGGTAATATTATCCTAACAACAGAAATATTGTGCCCAAGAATGGTGAACTTCAAAGGGTGATGATTTTGTTGGTTTAAACCTTGTATATGATTCTTGTTGAACTTAGTCGTGTGTACATGTCATTTGACCTGTCGTTGTTTTATATACGTTTCAAATAAAGTTTCTGTATGTTTAACAGCATCAGAGTACTCACTCATGTCAGCCACTGGGGTCGAGGTCTGCTGGCTCCAACCATCTGTCTCCAGACATCTCTATCCCTCATTGCCGTTTCCAGCTCTCCCGGCTCTAGTCCCACATCTTCCATTACACAGTCGATAAATGTTAAGGCTAGTCTGCCTTGGCTTGTTCTTCCATGGGCTAGTTGCCGCAGCCATTTCATCATTGCGTCTGTAGCAGTGCGCAATAAATCTCAGCCTCCTTTCTCATAGCTTGTCTGCAACTTTACTCATTCCACTACAGAGCTCTATGTTAGTCCAGTGTTGCTGCCAATGAATGGTGAATGCGGTATGCAGCATTCTTGTGTAACACAATTCGTATCCACAGAGGAGCCCAGACTCCACCGTTGTCATGGGTAGATGCTGCTGAATTTTGCATGGGAATGCAGACTTTATATCTTCCAAAATGGGTTGAGTACCTTTCTGTTCTTGATGTTTTTGACTTTAGCGTTGACCCAGGAGGAACCAAGGTATTTGAAGTCATCCCAGGTAAAGATGTTGATGTTTTCAATATAGTTGTAAGCATTAGAGTAAGTCGTGATATGTTATTTATATTCTTGATAGACTTACATTGATGAATTCATTCCATGTGCCAATGTATAGACAACATGTTACACACTGTCATCCTATCATATAACCACGCTTAGACAATAGGTTTTCTGTTGATATCTTAAGTTAATAAATACTAAATGCGCACCCAGTCAGTTGGGGAGTCCCAGGATTACTTGCAGAAATGTTGCTGTTAAAAATAGTCTGAGTCAAAAGCCAGTATTGTGATAAAGCCAATATTGTGAGACAACCTGAACAGATTTGGCTTTCACCATTGGATCATGGCGGCAGCAAACGTTTTGTACTGCAATCAAGTCAATTTTTATTCTCTAATACCATACAATGGTGTATGAGATAACTACAATATCCAGAGTACTTGCAAGTACTCAAAACATTTTAAAGTAATAAGAACAGTCAATGTTACTTAAACTTACCAATTATGATGTTGATCAATTTACAAATTCTTATTAGTTAATTTAAACTATGAATGTTAAACAACACAGAAAACTTGAAAGCATTAGCGTGATTAACAATATATCTAGTCGGAAATATATTTCTTTGGTCTCTTAAAGTGTCACATTGAAACAATAGATGAAATTCATCCCCAATCTCATTTTTATTACAAAAAGGTACAATACCTTTCATTTCTATCAAAATTGAACCATCTGCCTGTTTCCATAGGCAACTTTGTGTTACCCAGTCTAAATTGAATAAAAATAAGTCTTAATCTCTCCGGTAACAAGGTTAAGTATGGTTCAAACTCGAACACTTCCTTAAATATTCTATTTGTAATACATTTGTCATTGTAAAATACATTTGATGACCATGTTTGAATATATCTTTGAGCGTCAGGGCTTCCCTGGCAAATTACGTAACAGTGCTGCCTGGTTATTGAAGCGCATAATCACGTGGCTTCTGAAGCGTAAAACGTCACCCGCCATTAACAGACAGTCTAGGGACCACGTGGCAACGTCTTAGAAGACCTTACACAAGTAGTATGAGCTCTATACGAAAGCGCTATCTACAGATACAATGAGAATGAGTACGTTCATAATAGCAGTTGGTTGTTAGTAAATAGTTAATTATACTACTGTATATTTGATTAAGTTAAATCAATGTAATAATAGTTAATGGATGTAAAAAAATATGTAAAAGCTGGATCAGTAATCAAATACACGAATGGGAAGCAAGTCACGGACAGGAAAGATGTGCTACATGTCTGGGGAGGGGATGAACGGCCGGGATTATTTCAAGGAACTGCTAGTGCCAAACTAAGGGAAGACAGCGAACTAGAACTACTGAGTGCAGGAGAGGTAGTTGTGGAGTTACAGAAGATTGGAGATGCAGAAGTAGAGCGACCAGTGAATAAGATGAAGAAGGACCGAGCGACAGGTATTGACGAAGTGCGAGTGAAAATGCTCGTGATGGCTGAATGCGATTGTTAAATACCTGCACGGGAGAGGGAAAGATCCCAGAGGAGTGGCGGACGGGGTTGATAGTCCTTGTATGGAAAAGAAAGCGAGACGTCTACGATCTTGAAAAATACCGAGGTATTACCTTGCTGAGACATGTTGTGAAGGTGTTAGAGAGAATTCTGGATAAATGGATCAGGCGGATAGTGGAGTGTGAAATGGGAGAACACGGTTTCAGAAAAGGAAGAGTTGGCCATGACCACTTTGAGATGGGTGGGTGTCCCAGAGGTGGAGGTGGGGATGACGGAACGCATTTATGAAGAAACAAAGAGTTGAGTAGTGTGCGGGCCGGGAATATCGGAGGAATTCAAGGTGAACGTCGGTCTGAGACAGGGAGTGCTTTAAGGCCACTGTTGTTCATAGCAGTAGTGGAGGTGATCAGTAGGAAGGCGAGTACGAAGGGTATTCTCCGCAAGTCGCTACTCGCAGACAACCTGGCGGTAGTAGCGGACAGTAGGGTAGATCTTCAAGAACGTTGGTAGTCATGGACTGAGAGTAAGTCTGGAGAAGACGGGGGTGTTTTGGGTTGGGTAGCAGAACAGAGATCTAGATACAAGACTGGAAAGGAACAAACTGAAACAGCGAGACAGCTGGGTGGAGCGGTTTGCGGTGATTGCAACACGAAGAATGAAATTCGCCTGAGAATACAAGCTGGGGAGACTGCGTGGAAGAAAGTGGGGGGGGGTGCTGGGAGGCAGGTGTATTTTCTTCCTGTCTTGTTCGATGGCATTGAGAGATGATGACTTTGTTCTGTGCATGCCACTTACTTCTATAAGCCGTCTAAGGTCTCACATTGAATCAAATTGTACGTCTACTGTATTACAATCAGCTTACAAAGAGTTTCATTCTACAGAGACTGTTCTTTTAAAAGTACATAATGGATAGAGGTAGAGCAACAGCGCTTACCTGGCTTCATTTAACTGCTCCTTTTGATAGCATTCACCACCCATTAAGCGCTTGTCAATGTGGCGTGGCATATCTTGCACAGCCCTGAGCTGGTTTTCATCATACTTAACTGTTATATACCAGAATGAAGATAGTTAACTGCTTTTCAGCGGCACTACCCACTTCATGTGGTGTTCCTCAGTGTTCTGTTCTTGAACCATTAATTTTTACTCTTTACAATACTCCAATCAGTTCAATTATTCAAACTCACAACTTGTATCACCACCTATATGCAAATGATGCATAGATTTACCTTTCCTTGGCTACCCCGGATTGCCCTGTAAACCAACTTAGGGATTGTATTCCACTGGATGACTGACAGCAAATTAAAGTTAAATACAAATAAAACAGAGCTTCTTATTATTGGTACACAAAAGCAGCGTGGTAAACTTGATTGTTTTTTCCCGACACATATGCTAGGCAAGAGTTTCACTCAGCGTCTCAGAAGTCACATAATAGAAAAAAAATTGGTAGCATATTTCATAAACTTGTCGTTGCTGTTTTTATCACATTCGTGACCTTCGTCGTATTCGCCGGTACATGTTTTTTTGCTGTCGCCAAAACAATTGCAACTGCTCTTATTAGCAGATGTCTTGACTATCACAATTCCCTTTATCATAATATTGTTCTCAAAGGTAGTTTCTCTCACTCAGTACCACTTCTTAAATCATTGCACTTGCTCCCTGTCCGATATTGCATTATTTTAAAGATCTGTGCAATTACCTATTAATCACTTTCATCCAAGCAACCGGCATATTTACACCCACTGCTCATTCCTGCAAGACAGCTCAGACAGCCCAGACAGCTCAGACAGCCCAGACAGCCCAGACAGCTCAGACAGCTCAGACAGCCCAGACAGCTCCGATCATCTAATTCGTATTTACGTTTTGTTCCCAGTGTTAAAAGCTTTTTCAATTGCAACACCGACCCTGGAACTCACTCCCTGTTACTGTTAAGTCTGTAGAACTCACTCCCTGTTACTGTTAAGTCTGTAGAACTCACTCCCTGTTACTGTTAAGTCTGTAGAACTCACTCCCTGTTACTGTTAAGTCTGTAGAACTCACTCCCTGTTACTGTTAAGTCTGTAGAACTCACTCCCTGTTACTGTTAAGTCTGTAGAACTCATTCCCTGTTACTGTTAAGTCTGTAGGAAATTTCGCCATAAACTACAAACCCACCTGTTTAAACTTGCTTATCCTCCATAGCTCCCCAGTGTACCAACCCAACTGCTTACAACTGGGCCTACTTAACGGTTATGAACTGCTTAACCCCTTTTGTTTTGGTGCGCTGCCGAGCTTGGGTCTCCTGAGGATATTAGCGCAATATAAGTATTTTGTATTATTATATCCCGGAGGCTAAAAGGAAAGGTGCACAGCTCGTGTGTAGCACCGGCTGACCTGTACGGCCCAGAGACCACGGCGATGAAGGAGCTGAGGGTGGAAGTTGCTGAGAAAGTGAGTTTCAGGAAGAAGCTGGTTAGGAGCCGGTTAAAGTGGGTTGGACACGCGGGAAAATGGAAGGGGAACGGTTGACAAAGAGAACGGGTGCGCATAGAGTGGAGGGTAGAAAGAGGACTGCGTGAAGAGAGAATTGGGGGAACTGGAAGGAAAGTATAGAACAAGAACGAGGGATAGGGGGAGTGGAGACAGGTGGTGGAGACGGCAGTGAAACGGGATGAACAACGAAGAAGGAAAACAATCTTTCGGCATCGTCGCCAGCCGCACCACGGATACACGAGACAAAAAAAAACAGATCGGCCATTCGGTCCTTCCATCGGGGTCACACCCCGCGGTTCAACCATCGCAGACCCGGCACCGCGATGCAATGTTGCCTGGTGTATTCCGCTAAAGAACAAGTCGGCATTGTCGGTGGCGGCGGCGTTTAACACACTGCTGGTCGACGCCGCGCCTACGACGCAGCAGACCGACAAGGGACTCGAATTCCTGAATCGTAGAGTACATACACTGTTCAGGAATGCCGGCATCCATCACTCTCACACAACGAGGAGACGAAGGCGAGCATCGTCGAAAGATTCAATCGAACGTTGAAGACGCGCATGTGGCGATACTTGACGAAACACCAGACGTGGTGATACATTGACGTCCGTCAGGACTTTGTGCGGTCGAACAACGACACCCCCACCGCAGCATCGGCATGACTCCATCACAGGTGAGTGCGGAGAATCAAGAAAAGGTGTGGCAGCGCCTGTACGGTCACGACGGTAAGGGCGTGCCCAAGTTCAACAGCTGTATCAATTACCAGGACCTTGTCCACTACAAAGACTAGCCGCGCGCCTGTCGTCGCTTGATTCGAACGATGACAGGCGAAACAACAACGGAGGCCTCAACCTCCACCACCATAGAGGACGCAACAGAAGAAACTACTGACGCGCAGAGCAACAACGACAGCACTCCTTGACGTCTCTTCGGTACCGCGTGTCCCAAAGAGGAGATCGTCTTTCTGTGTCAGGTCATTGTCTTGTACACGGTCATCTTGATCAGCATTTACAACCTGACAATCGTTGACGAAAATTATAATATGTGGACGGCCCTGTTGAGTAGTTCTTTGGGATACCTGCTGCCCAATCCCACGTTGAGACGCAATGGAAACTGATTTCTACCTGACGCTGCCTACATGAAGATGTGTCCCGATAACACCTTGGCACATTACATCACGGACTTATCGCATAGGTCTGTCAGACAAGTGGGAATGCGGGATGGTGGAGTTCCAGTACCCGCAATGTTGGCACAAAGTTCGAGAGGAGGATACTATCTTCTACCCCAACGATCACGACCCTATGGGACATACCCAGAGAGAGGAGGATACTAAATTCAAATTCAAATCAAATTTATTGTAACTCTTTACAATATATACAAATCAAGGTAAACCCTATATGATAATGTAAAGAGAACAATAGGGGAAGAACATTATACAATGTTATACTCCCTAGTATATATTTCAATACATATATCATAGTATTAAACACAAAAATAGCGTGCAGGTGTAGAAAACGAACAGATTGTGATTGTGATACATGTTATATATTGACATCATTGTGTAATATAAATTGCTTAAGTATACATTTGTAGTTTATTATTGAATAAGAAGTAATGTTGAGTCTTGTGTTAAAATAATTCCAAATGATAGCACCCTTAATTCTTACAGAACGAAGTCTTATTTCTAAAGTTGCCATGTATATGTGTATTTGTGTAGATTGTCTTGTATTGTAACTATGAACATCTTGATTAAGTTGAAACATTACCAAAAAAAATTGGTAGAAGACCACTGTTGTATTTATACATAAACATTTGTATTGAGTAGACATATAGTTGTCTAAACGTTAAGATGTTTAGTAGTTTAAAGATAGGTTTTGTATGAGTTGATATATTAGCTGATACGAGCATTCTCACCGCTTTCTTTTGAACCTTTATAATACTTGAACAATATGAGTCAAATGCACCACCCCACACTTCAATACAATATGTCAAATGAGGGAATAGAAACGAGTAATATAAGGTGACCAGGCATGGTCTAGTTAAAAATCTTTTGGCTTTGTTGATGATGCCTACCCCTTTAGAGATTTTACATTTAACTTTGTTAATATGTTCAGCCCAATTAAGTTTGTTATCAATAGTAACGCCAAGAAATGTTGTAGAGGATACTTGTTTAATAGCATTATCATTAATTTCAAGTTTTGTCGGTTTGATAAGTTTTCTGTTAGAAGTTCTAAATATCATGTATTGGGTCTTATCAATGTTTAGAGATAATTTGTTAGCATTTAACCAAGCTACAAGTTTTTTTAGTTCAATATTCATTTTGTTAGCTATATCATCCAATTGATCACCCTGTATAAATACACTAGTGTCATCGGCAAATAATAACGAGAAAAGAATATCTGAGACATTAGCAGTATCATTGATATATAATAGAAACAGCAATGGCCCCAGTATGGAACCTTGAGGCACTCCACAAGTAATAGAGAGTTTAGTTGAGCTAGTGTTATTGTAATACATATATTGACTTCTATTAGATAAATAACTTTTAATCCAGTCATTGGCTAAGCCACGTATACCATAACATTGGAGTTTTTGACACAGTATCTCATGGTCAACAGTATCAAATGCTTTAGATAAATCTTAGAACACCCCTAGCACAAATTGTTTGCTTTGTAGTGCTTCTGATATTTTGTCTACAATGGTCATTAGTGCCATGCTAGTGGAGTGATTTTTTCGAAAACCAAACTGATATTTGTACAGAATGTTATACTTATTAATAAAATTTATCAGCCTGTTATACATTAGTCTTTCCAATATTTTAGAGAAAGTTGGTAATATTGAAATTGGTCGGTAGTTAGAAAATATTTTTTTTCTTTAGATTTGTAGATAGGTATTACCTAGCTATTTTTAACTCATCTGGGAATATTCCAGTATTTATAGAGAGATTATATAAACATGTTAATGGTTTAATAAAGCTTTTATGTTTTTTAAATTACTTTACTGGAAATATCATCCCATCCAGGACTAGATATTTTGAGAGCGTTTACTATTGCTGATACCTCATTTTCACTTACCGGTTCAAGATATATAGTTTTAGTATTGCTGTTTTTCATGTATGACATAGGGTCTGTTTGGTTCTGTGGACTGTTTTTTGCTAGGTTAGAGCCAACATTTATATAGAACTTATTAAAACATTCGCTTATTTGTTTTTTGTCTGATGTTACTACTTTGTTGACGATGAATTTTGTCTGCGTTATACGTTCATGTTTCTTGTTTATTATTTCTTTTAAAAGGGACCAAGACTTTTTAAGGTTATGCTTATTTTCTTCAAAGAGAGTTGCGTAATGTTCACGTTCAGATTTCCTTAGTAAGCCATTCAACTTACTTTTGTACACTTTATATTTAGTTTCGTTATATCTTGTGTTTTGTCTCACTTATTTAACATATAGTCTATTCTTCTCTTTTATTGAGTTTTTTAGCCCATATGTTAGCCATGGTTTCCTATTCTTGTAGTTAAGCTTGATTGTTTTTATGGGAAAGCAGTCATTGTATTCTCGCAGTAATGACTTATAAAATGCTGAGTAGGCTGTTTGACATTTATTTGTGTACGTTATAATATCCCAGTCAAGATTTTGCATGTTATTATAAAAATGTATCTATGTTTGCCTGGGAAAAGTTTCTGTTTGTTGTGTATTTAAGATTGTTGGTTAATTTGCAATTATTATCAATGAGAAATATTGGGAAGTGGTCAGATATATCTGTATACATAATGCCCTGGAGCATGTTTTTATGATTATTTGTAAAAAAATTATCAATTAATGTTGCAGATTGATTAGTTACCCTTGTTGGTTTATTTATTAATGGAATATAAGAGTGTAAAAACATCAAGTTAAAAAAATTACATGTTGGTGCATGTACTTCATGGTTAAACAGATTAATGTTAAAGTCACCCATAATGTAACATAATTTGTTTTCATTGTTAAGAATATCAAGTATATTAGACATTTCATCAATACATTTGTTTATATCATTGTTTGGCGGTCTGTATATGACACCAACTATAATATCTTTACCATATGAATTACTATCTTTATGAATCTCTATAAACTGACATTCTATGTAATCATTTAATTTAGTAATGTCTAATCTAGTGTGGTATGCAATATTGTCTTTAATGTAGAGGGCAACACCACCACCAACTTTAGTGTGCCTATAAATATGTTCTGCTTTGTATCCTGGTAAATCACAACTGTTGACATTGTAGTCTTGACACCATGTTTCGCTTATACCAATAACCGAAAAATTATGATTTAGTACATGGAGATACTTATCTAATTCATGTAGATGTTTGCTAATACTTCGAATATTAATGTGTAGTAAAGAAAACATTTTGTTCATTGTTGACAGTTGAGAACATTTGTTAATAAAAGTGTCTTCAACAAAGAAGTCACAGTTATTTTGTACGGCTGAGTAAACGTTATTAAAATATTGCAAATCCGGATCATTATTGTACATAGGCAAACTGTGGCTATTATTATTCAAATCAAAAGGATTAAGTAGCTTATTTTGTAAATCACAAAACGATATATTCGTAACATCAAATCAATCATCAGAGATGGCATTGAGGAAATCATAGTCATTTTTGAAATGATTAAATGGCAGAATAGACGAAATGCATTTAATGCAGTGCCAGTTGGTAATTAGCTTCACATCATTAATTTGCAAATAAGGTAAACATTTAGTGTGATATGCACAAGAACAAATGATACAGGTTAAGGAAGTATGCTTATTAACATACTTTTGTATGTTAATAAGCATATGTTTGAATAAACATGTAAATTGAATTCATGTAAACACAGTGGAAAGAAAAAGATTTGCAATTACAAGAACATAGCACTATATCATAGCACTTAGCAAATTTGCTGTATACAATCTCTTAGCAACAAAGAAGTTATTGAAAAACTATCTTCTACCCCAACGATCACGACCCTATGGGACATACGCAGAGTGCTGGGATTGAGCATGGGTATTACTACAGTCGGGTTGTATTGATGCACAACACCAGCAAGGCGCTGGCGCGTATCATGTCAACGGACAAGGTCAAGGCGCTGGCGCGTATCATGTCAACGGACAAGGTCAAGGCGAAATTGAACCACAGCGACATCTCTCAACAGATGAACTTTTCATGACACCAAACTCCAAGTTCAACATGCCTTCCCAGAGTGCAATGGGAATAAAACTAAGTTTCCACCCATCGCTCATCACCAGTCCGAAAGAAAGGGACACACTGTCTGTTCATAGGTCTGCTGCGCAGTGCCATGTCACTCATCAAGAGGGGAGACGTGGCGTTGGGAAGGGGAGTTTTGAAGACCGGCGTGCGCATTGCCGTCTTTTCCGATCAGAGTTGACCAACGACGCCTGTTGACCAACGACGTGCGACCTCGTAAAAGTATAAAACGCGCGCATGTGAAGAAATGAGTCACTACAGTGGCGAGACAGCGCAAGAGACAGACTCTTAAGAAACGTGAGGCCGACATATTCGACGAAGGCTTTCGTACATAGACAGTTGTGCGAGGGGGTCAAGAGCAAGCTGGATCTCTTTACCGTACCCCCGGCTCAGAACAGCATCGTCGAGTCATATAGTGGAACATCAGTCCATGGCTTCTCTCGAATCGGGTGGTCCGATAGAATTCTTGATACCCGGATCTCGCCAACACGATGCTACACGTACAAGCGAAGGTGACCCGAGCCGACGGAGGCGACCTCGACTTGGCCGATCCCGTGGGTCCGGTGAATAACTGGCTGCATTCACTGTTTAATCAAGTCGACGTCTCGGAACGGTACGCTCGTGACCCCTTCGACCAACACGTATCAGGATATGACCACTCGCATGGATGCCGTTGAGATCAGCGTCGTGACCGTGGCTAATGCAGGGTTCGTGGACCGACGAGCGGACATCGTCCGGAGTCGTGTCGCCGATATGATGGGCCGTCTCCACGTGGACATGTTCCTGCAGGATAAATTCTTGATCAACGGCGTCGATGTCAAGATACGACTGGTGCGAAGCAAGAATGCATTTGTGTTCATGGCCGGCGGTGTCAACCCCGATTACAAGATCAACATCACCAATGCCACCTTGTTTGCGAAGAAGGCCACCATGAATCCGTCCGAGCAGATCGCGGACATCAAGGCTTTCGAGAAGAGCGCGGTCAAGTATCCGATGCAGTCGGTCGAATGCAAGGTCTACTCCATTCCCACAGGCGCCCGGTCGCACACTTATGAGAACCTGTTCCTTGGCACCCTGCCGAAACGTCTGGTGCTGTGCTGCATCTAGAACGACGCATACAAAGGTTCGTACGACAAGAACCTGTTTCACGCCAAGAACAACAGCAGCAACTTCCACGCCGTGTACGTGGACGGGTGACAGATACCCTCCAACTGTCACAACCGGATTTCAATGGAAACCTCTTCGTCAGGAGCTACCTCAACTGTTCACATCGACCGGCAAGATGTGGCAGGACGGGGGGAACGGAGTGCTTCGCAGCTACTTCCGGCAAGGCTACACCTTCTTCGGTTTCGACCTGACCCCCGACGAGTGCGATGGCGCCTGCTTCCATCTGGTACAAAAGGGTAAACTGCGCATCGAGATGCAGTTCCGTGATGCGCTGCCGACCATTGTGAATGTCACCTCCTACGCCGAGTTCGTGCTGGAAATAGACAAGAGCCGCAACATCATCTACGACTTCTAGACACCCTGTAGGTCGTCAGACTACTAGCGATGGACCCGCGCACCAAGTCGATCTTTCGCGGTGTCATACCCAAGGATGGACTGCCTACGACGATAGACGCTTTGCTGGTCGCCTTCGTGTGCAAAACTGATGACGCCGACGAACCGGGATAACATTGGATAGCGCTGTACTTGGATGCTGATGGACACGGCGATTACTTCTGCTCGTATGGCCTACCTCCACGAAAAGCGGCGTTCCACACGTTCATCAACAAACATTGTTCCGAGTGGACTCATAATGTCAAGACGCTTCAGAGTCCTCTGTCTAACATTTGTAGGCAATATTGTGTAGCTTATGTATTGCTTCGTTGTAACGGCTTTCCGATGAGAACTTTTGCGAATATATTCGGCACTGGCTTAGTTGCTACAGATTGCCGGGTGTTTGATTGGCTTAAACAGTTGAGATAGGGTAGACTGTACTATCGTACATCGATTGAGCCTCTGGCGTGGTGGACGCACCCATAAGCTCGCGGCCTCTGCCGCAGTGGTAAACACTCCCAAGTCATCATGTAGCCATAGTGGTATTACACGCTACCCTCTTATATCATGCTTGATGTTGTTGCAGATTAAAATACGTGTGCACTCGTTCAATACCGTGTTTTGTTCATTTCTCATTTACTCGTCAGGCAATAACACCCCTACCACCCCTCTTAATGATGTCCACTCTCTTGCGTCACCACGGATGATCTTTGACCACTCTTAGAAGACTCCTTGACCAGTCCTTTTAGTCGCCAGGGAGCGCTGGTGTTGATCATGTAGTCAAACAGCGGCCGCAGCGCTGATGTCCAGTGAGCGATAATGCACCTCTTTACCTATACTCTCACACAGGCAACTTCATCCGGGTTTTCTCCAAAATCTATTTTCAGTTACCTCAGTTTCAGTTTACATGGGGCCTCTTTTGCATATTCAGATGGAATCATTAACTACTCTGCATGTAATGTGTTTATTTACTTATATTTATGTGCATTATATATATATAAATCACCTGTTAAATGAACACTTATTTGATAGTTAATTATATATATATATATATATATGTATATATATATACATATATAAATATATATAAAGTCACCTGTTAAATGAACACTTATTTGATAGTTCATTATATATATATATATATATATATATATATATATATATATATATATATATATATATATATGTAATTAACTATCAAATAAGTGTTCATTTAACAGGTGACTTTACTGGATAGTTCACATCCATGTTATCCAGGTGTTTCCAGAAGGCCTGTAGTAACTATTCCAGCCACAAGCCTGAGAGAGATCAGTTTCAGGCTTGTGTGAATGGGAGGGAGATCATCACAGAACACAAATGCACTGTACCAAATGGGATGGGCTGCTCATTCAGGCACCTGTGAATTGGAGGAAATATATATTGTTTTTGTACAAATAAAAAAATCTATCACCAATGATCATACAGTATAATTCTTTTTTATTAAAACACTTTACAATTGGTTGTACTTTTTTACAGGTATTATTTGCTAGTGATATGGTGAAAAGATTAATGTTGGTTTCAACAGTCAATTAATCTCTTACACTCAACAAATAAGTACCAATATATTCACTGACCATCCCAGCTTTATAATTACTTTTGTGTCCAGTTTCACCAAGTTTTTACTGGCATTATTTATGTACGTGAGCGCACGCACGCACGCACGCACACATGAAATAGCAAACAAATTACATATATGTTTGCCATCTGATAAGTTCTACTGTTGCTGGATAAAGTCCAGTAAATATTTTACACATTTCCACTAGTATTGTTTTGTGATTGTTCATGTGAAAATAAAGTCAACTATAGCAACAAGCCGTTCAGCTAGTATTACATATATATATATTTATTTATTGTGTATTTATTATGCAGCATACGCTTAACCGCAGGACTGAGCAGAGCTATACCTCTTATTTAAACATTGTTTGGCTGGACTTTCTGCAGTGACAGCTTTGTATGATCTTTCTAATGAACTTCTGTTTGTTGTACTCACTTTACCAGAGTTGTCTTTATTGTGTTCTCTGAGTTTGGGTTTGCGGGTTTTTATCAAAAGAGGTTGTAAATGTTCAATAAACAGACATGATAACTCGTTCTCTTGAATTTGTGTTTGCTTCATTACCATTGGCCGAGTTACATTGTTTTTACTGGATACATGACATTGGATTTCTAATGGCTTGGTTGTTTCCACAGATATTCGTCTAGCTCGACTCCACCCATTCACGGTCCGTTTACACGATTCTACCTGCAGAAGCTCTCTGCTGTCGCTGCATTGAGGACCCGCTGCTAGGTATTTCCTCAGAGGCCCATATACTTCGTCTATTTAAAGAGGTTTTATTTGCTGGATCTTTCCACCGTGCACCAGTTTGTTGGGTTCCCTACACTGGCATTATTTGTGTCAAGTTGGTTTGGTGTTTTTGTATTTCGTACTCCACTTTCACTTTTTTCAACTTTGCTCCAGTGATGGTTTCCGAGTTTTCATAAGCATGGTTATATCAACAAAGATGTTATTTGTGTCTACATCCACATAGTCTCTATCACCGAGTTGCCATCTACTGCTTGTTGGGTTTGTTCCATTGGAGTTGTCCACTGAATTATGTCTGCTCTATTCCCACATTGGACGCTGCATTTGGTAGGTTTCTGTCAGATTTCTTGGTTCTACCCAATTAAACTGTCTTGGCTGGTTTTTCGCCACTAATACAAGATAAGTCTAGTGCTACTAGTGATGTGACTAGACAACACAATCTGCATCGTGATTGCATAAACAGCAAATATCCAGTGGACAGAGAGGACAGAAACAGCAGATCCATATCCTGTTTCGGATCCTGTCTTCACAGACCATAAGTCATCATCAGGATATTGTGGCGCAATCAACCTCTGAAATAGACATGTCAGCTTATACCCGTCTTACATGCAGACTTGCTTGTAGGGCGGCAGTTGACATGAGTAGACAGGAGACGACTTAAAAAACAGAGCAGGTTTGATGATGGTACAGTATCGACACGTTAAATTTGTGAAGGAATAGATTGATGTGTGTGCGTGTGCGTGCGTGCGTGCGTGTTTGAGTGTGGGACGGCGTGTGTGTATATGTGTTTGAGTGCGTGCATGAGTGTTTGTGGTATGCGTGCGTGCGTGCGTGCGTGCGTGCGTGCGTGCGTGCGTGCGTGCGTGCGTGTGCATGCATATTTTCACATAGTGCGATATGATGATATAGTGCTTGACGTGGTTATGGTGTCGTGGTGATTGTTAATGGTGAGCTGGCGTAGTTGTGTGTCCAGCAATAGTGGACGCTTGTTTGGCGGAGTACTTGTGTAATAGTTTGAATGGAGTGCCTATATGGTTTATATATATATATATATATATATATATATATATATATATATATACACACACACACACACCCACACACACACACACACACACACACACACACACACACACACACGCACACGCACGCGCACGCGCACGCAAACACACACACACACACACACACACACATATATAATGCCGATGTGGTTTCGATGGGGAGTGCTGGTGGCACACCCACCACGCAGACTTCCTTGTAGGACGGACAGATAATTACGCCAGTGTATGTAAACAACTTTCGTCTGCTGACCACTGAGAGCTCCTGCCCCTGTGTCTTACACTCGTATTTGGTTTCATCCACGTACACTGTGAGGCCTCCTGATTCTTCTGACGCACAATTGATCTGTAGTAGATATATCATATGCGTCAAAGTTGTCACATATCATTATGTCTGTTTGGACTGTAAATGTAACTCGTTACAAGCATCGCCAGTAGCTGATAATCCGTACCCAAAACGATCCGGAATCGATACAGTTTTTACCCAACATGATTAATGCATGCAAGACTGTGAATGGAACTTCATTAATGTTAAACATATTCATCGGAATGCAAAAACTCCAATTCAGAATATGTTTTTGTTTCGTTGTGGGCTTTTGCAGTTCATACATGATTTTATTGGGTGCAAATCATTTGGGTACAAATTAGAAACAACCCTCGGGACTTGCTTCAGCTAGTGCCAGAAATAATGGTTACGTGATCACTGGCAGGTTATCACATGACTGTTCACTGCTTTTATACTAAGTAAATGAAACATTCAGGACGACATACATAGTTATACTCTGAAGCATCGCCTAAAATAAATTGCCCAATGCATATTTTGCAATGCTTCTTGCTTTGAGGTAATACTTAAGTTTTAAGTTGAATCACAGAAAAAATATGCCTACGCTTTACTGATGGTAATGCAAATGTAAATGAAACAAACTGTAGAACAATGCGGTACTATTGCTATGGAAAGTGCAACACAGACCTATTTATAAATGTTGTTCTTCAGGAGAATACAAAGCATTTTCTGGACAAATTACATTACGAATGAAGAGGTTCTACAACAGAGCAGAGCAATATATCGGAAACTATCATAACAAGACAAGTACAATAATTAGGACTCATTATAAAAAGCCTGATTTAGACATTAAAAGGAAGAACTAGGTAATGATTGCCAACGTCACTAGACACACTATGGAATACATACTTTGTAGCATCCGCCACCAAACATTGTTGCGTACGTTTTCGCACTTGATCCAGTCCGTTGCATTGCCCATTTCTCTTTGTGTCGCAGGCACACAGAACCACTGCTATACAATTCCCGCAGGTAGTTTCTATCGTCAGCTGCAACAGTGTAGCAAACCTATATGTGTTGTCATCTGTTTACGTCAGTATGTCACAGACTGGGACAGCACAGCAAGAGACAGCGTCATGCGAGCTCTCATATACAACAGTATCCCACAGACAGCATTTTGGTCAAATCACTTTTTAGGTTGGTCATTTGTGAAAATCGGATCAAATCGAAAAACGGTTGAACATGTGTGTCACCTTGCAACTTACCGATCTGGTTGTCTGGGAAGGCACATTGACTGTCTCCAACTTTATCAGATGCGATGTACCGTTTTAGATTCTATGCATACATAACACATACATTATTGACAGAAACATGTCTAACAATATCAATATATGTCAACAATGATGGTGACGCCTGTACATAGACGCTGGCTATGTACAGGATAATATTTTTATGTACCGGTATATATCTTATTATGCACATGAAATATCTCAAGAACCTGGAAGAGCAGATTACCCATGCTACTTACTCGTAAGAATGGGCAGTAATCTGCAATTGCTACAGCTCCACCATATGAAGGAATATCAGACGCATTCACACCGTCAATGCTGGTAAAAGGCTGAAAATTGACAAAGGGACATCTTGGGCATTTGGTTGGTTGTGGCCGACGTGTTTTTTGAGTCATGAAGTAATGTTAATATCTGCTTTTTGCTATTTTGGTATGAGTTGAGCTTCTAAGTTTCTATAGCAAATTCCTGCTTTTTCTACTATAAAATTGGCAAAATAAATATGTTTTTGAACCAATAATCATCATTGTACGTATCACTCTGCGAATGGTGTCCTATATAAGTGTTAGTTATATAGACAACAATCCATAGTACAATTGTTTTGTCTAAAAGTATGTTTTATACAATGTGTTAACACAAACTTAATAATTTTATCCACCACTACGAATATTTCCGAAATCCCTGGCTGCATGCCTTGCGGTGGTTGGCCTTGGGTCCAGAAGTTTAAAGACAGCAAAATGTACCAATGGAATATTCGCCACAAAACAAACACAAATCTGCTACATACAGATATGTAGCCGATTTACTTATCTTATCTTGCAAGTGATTGCCAAATTCCGGTTTGCTTCAGACGGAATACAGTATATTTCAATTAACAAAGTTTCTAAACCATAATTGAAGGATAGTTATATAAATAGGTTTTAATGTTTCAGATACCTAAAAGGTGTCACATATTCACAGCCCCCTGTACATTCACAAGAGGCCATTACAAATTCACTTCCAACGTTACCTTCATAACAGACTACTGCATCATTTGCTCGCCGTCATAATTACATGCTTAAGATGAGAGAAGAACATATGTTCACAACTACCATTACCTCCACAGTACTTTACAATACATTACATGTTCAGAGCCAAAGTTACTTTGATATGACGTATGTACAACACATAGTGACAGTGAGCATCACATCACCAAGAGGTATGTACATCACATAGTGACAGTGAGCATCACATCACCAAGAGGTATGTACATCACATAGTGACAGTGAGCATCACATCACCAAGAGGTATGTACATCACATAGTGACAGTGAGCATCACATCACCAAGAGGTATGTACATCACATAGTGACAGTGAGCATCACATCACCAAGAGGTATGTACATCACATAGTGACAGTGAGCATCACATCACCAAGAGGTATGTACATCACATAGTGACAGTGAGCATCACATCACCAAGAGGTATGTACATCACATAGTGACAGTGAGCATCACATCACCAAGAGGTATGTACATCACATAGTGACAGTGAGCATCACATCACCAAGAGGTCTGAACAATCACAAGTCAACAACTAGCAATCACGCACGCACACACACGCACACGCGCACAAACGCACGTACGCACGCACACACATCATACTTATATATAGTTTATTATTATTAATTAATTATTATGCATGATTAATGTAATGTTAGGAGCTAAAAGCTAAAGGAAGCTAAAGGAATGTATTTCTTTGGTACCACATTTTTATGACAAACATGTTTGCCAAATTCTGATTGTTAAAGGCACACCTGATATTTGGAATCAATTATTTTGTTAGACTTCTGTAAACTACAATAAGCAACGGCCTTCCTTTCATGTGTGCAGGTCAACTTGTCCAACCTTTTCAGACCCCACACGTCACAATAGGGTGACAGCGATTGACTACTGCAATCAATAGAACACGATGCACCGTGTGCACACAACAGGTCACAATACGGAACAACTGGCTCAGCACTACGACTGACAGGACAACATGCACTGTGCACATACAACAGGTCACAGTATGGAGCAACTGACTCACCACTACGAGTGACAGGACAAGATGCACTGTGCACATACAACAGGTCACAGTATGGAGCAACTGACATACCACCACAACTGACAGGACAAAATGCACTGTGCATACTCAACAGGTCACAGTACAGAGCAACTGACTCACCACCACAACTGACAGGACAAGATGCACCGTGCACACACATCAGGTGTACGGAGCAACGGACTTACCACGACATCTGACAGGACAAGATATAATGTATGCACACAACAGATCAGAGTACGGAACAACGGACTCACCAGTACAACTGACAGGACAAGATGCACTGTGCACATACAACATGACACAGTACGGAGCAACTGACTCACCAGTACAACTGACATGATAATAAGCTGAACATGATATGTATAGTGTGTACACGATCCTTTAGAGACAAGACAACTGAGTTTCAAATGGTGTCTAACATAATTTTTTAAGCTAGATAATAAAAACATTAATATAAATTACTGCTGGATTAAATATAAAAAAAAGACATGTGTTGATATATGAATACCATATATTATGATTTAACTTATCATATCAGACACTTTGAAACACCAACGCATTTGTCTTTATCTGCATATACTCCTTGCAGCTCTTCTTGGCAAAGTCACACCCTTTTCCATAACCATGCAAGAGAGGTTCTGCCATCTTATAGTTTACACGGTACCATCTGAAATATATCAAACATTTACGCTCCAAAGCAACTTTTTGAAATAATCACTGCCTCACTCTAGATATTCATTCAATCATCACAGTCTCACTCTTGACATGTTTCAGAGCGTTTAACAAATAACAGCAACGAAAGTTGCACTTACCCAGTGTCCTCCATGAGAGCCAACGTCACACGGGAAAATACTGCATTTTGAGTGACTATACCTGTCATCGCTTCATTCTACAACAACAATACACACCAACTCCTGCTTCATACACACCCCTTACACACACCACAGATACCTAGAATATAATTCTATGTTTGTCTGTCTCCATCTCCCCCTCCGTCCCTCCCCCCTCCCCCTCTCTATGTAATGTTGTTATATTATTTCAAAATAACAGCAGATTGAAGACATATATTTCATGTTATCCGATAATCTATTTTCACATTCCGTCACCTAGTATAGAATCTTGTGAAGTTACCTCAAACACTCTCTTCTCCCAGTGTGATATCTTTGTGCCATTTCCGCCCTGGTCTTCCAGCTCAGCGCCCTCCAGGGTGGCGCAGCCAAAGTGTCTCCGTGCCTCCCTCTAAAACAGCCAACTACATGTAACCGCCCTTATTCATATGCTAAGAGAAAGATGTAATTTTCGCACAAAAGGAATATCATCACCATTATCAAGTGCCGTGTCTGTTACAGGCGTAGGCGATCATGACCCTCCGTTTTTCACGATCATGTGTGTCCTGTAACATTATACTGTGCTCTTGCCTAGTCAAGCTGTTAGACCATCAAGGATTTAAAGCTATTTGTTGTCCTCTGATTCTTTTCCCTCAATATTTCCCAGTGTCACTAGATGTTCTAGTTTTCTCATTCTCATTACGTAGCAATTCTGCTCATCTTTTCCTGATTTTGCACATGATCTTCCTTTTATCATTAGCTATGTTTAGAATGTCTTCATTACTTTTCTTTTCTGCCAACGAAACTCTAAGCATGACATACCACTTACAACAAAAGGTAACAATATATATGAAACATAAATGCGACTCACAACAACAGTTGGAGTGACTAACATTGTGACGTTCTTCCAACCCTTCCGCTCAAAGATTTTAGTGATGTTAGAACTCCAAATTGTTTTACCACTGCAGAACAGAACAGAAAAACATGTATTCAATTTCCGCCGCAGCTGACTTTCATAACGTTATTCCACGAAACCACCCACCTAACTATACACATGCAATCATTAGCCAATCGCTAGAACTGTAAGGACTTACATTACTGGTATTACTGGTCTCACACATACAATGCATGCGTGTTGACAGAACACAACTATGTGTACACTTTCAGAACAAACATGCACCCCACATAATGTTTATATGAGTCATTATACTTTTAGACCATCAATTGGGCTTTGGAACCAAGCGATCAAAATATGTGTCTGAATAACACAAAATGTTCGTCAGTACACATCTGATGTATACTGATTATGGTTATGGCTATGCTGAATTCTTGTAACGTTTTGCCAAATTGATATTTTAAGAAATATACTATCCAAGAAGCTGAACATATTAACTGTTTTCGATTGATTTCTGTTGTTTGCAAATATGTTGCAATTAGCCTAGTAAAGTATATCATACTTTCAGTGTGTAACCGATTCTGATTTTAGTGGGTGTGCTCAAAAACGTACCGCGCCTTGGTAACGGTGTTGATATTAACGGCGTTGATAAATTAATGGTTTTCTGGGTTTTACGCAAAACTCTTTGCTTTATCATCGCCCATTGTTAGATATATCAAGATGCTTTATCAGAGGTCTATCTCACCATACTTTCGATTATTATCAATAACTGCATCTTATATACTAAATGTTGGTAACAGTGTTGATATTTAATAAACTTAAGGTGACATAATTACGTTTCTAACCTGACTAATTTACAAACTGCAGAAGTCACACAACAAACGCAGTGTTCACCGTGGCACATTGATGTCGTGCAAACGGTGTCGCCACATAATGAATGAATAAGTATTATTCTATGAGCTGTCAGTGTATAAAAAAAATTCGGTAACGGCGTTGAAAATATTTATGGACAAATCTAAACGGGGTCATATCCTATTTGAAAACAACTTTCAAATATAACTTATTAATTAAACCAACCGAAACACATTACTTTAGTTTGGGTACCTTGTACATTAGTTTGCATACAAATGCGTTTTCAGTTACGGATGTCAACTCGGACAGACTGTTTTGGTCTACCAGGTTTAATGAAAAAATATTTGACGAAATGTAACTTTGTTACATGCGCCTATAGTGTATAGTACATGCTTACATACTGCAATACATTATTTTGTTGTACCTTCATAAATATACATTTTAGGGACATTTTCTTACCTCGGACAGCAATTTATGGCTCATAAGTATGATATCTCATATACAGTTCATAGAGTGTTCATAGCAACTGTGCAATATGAAATTGTCTTACTCCTTTACTGGGGGTCGGCCTGAAGATTTGTTACGTTTAGTCACTGGACTGCCATATTTGTCACGGTAGTAGCCAAACAGCCCTCTTGAGAAACCCTGCCAAAATATAATTCGTCCGTCCTCTAAATAAATCAACGTGTGAGTGTTATAGAATACATATAATACTTAATCTCTGCATGTAATATAACAAAGTTATTTGATGTGTGGAAGGTAATGCGATGGACCAAATAGCTATTGTTAAGACATTACAATGACGCGACCACCAAGACTCCACTTATAATGTATCTATATTTTTTTACTATTTCACAATTCACATATCTCAGCAACACGAAACAAGTCATCGATCAAAAATAAAAATGATGTCACAACATGTCTAACAGGTGCTGTGTTTTACGCATCTCATATTATGGACAAATTGCCTGTATGAAATGACATGGAAGCCCACGAAGATACAAGATGTGACTACCTACCAAGGCATGGTATATCTCGTGTTTGACGGTTGCTAGTACACTTGCTTGCAAGTGTACAACACCAGCCAAGGCAATGGTTTGGGGACAGATGTTCACATACCCTGCCACAGGTCTGAAAGATAATAAGTAACGAAATGCAATTTTAGACTTTATAATACAAGCGTTTGGCTGATATGGCACTTGTTCGCAAGTGTTTAGCCTCACAAAAGGCTTTTCTTTGGGGACAGATGTTTATATATCCTGCCACCGCATTCTTGCATTTGCTTGAGCGCATATCAATTTGCTACCTGTCGAGTGCGTGTTCAAGTTGACAACACGATGCGAACGCTTTCAATCGCGTTCCACACGAAGCTGGTTTCTTGGCAGAGACATACAGTATGAAGTCCGTGTTTACCCCAGCACCATCGCTACCCTTTTTTATAGGCTTGTCACCATCCATCTTGTAGCACCCCTGACAGACAGAACATAGAAAACGTGACTACTAGTGCAAGCCTGACATCGAGTGCGTACGTAAATATATTTCTTATTATGACAAACTTGCTGAATCACATACCGCTTGCACCAATTACTAAGTCAGCAGTTGTCATGACAATCAACAAAAGCTGACCGACGTATCACTACATGAATAATGACTCACAGATTGAGAACAAAACAAATTTGAGCGCGAGTTTTGGTTAATCGCCGGAATCGTCATCGATGATTTTGACTTTGTCAGAATACATCGCGTAATCAAAGGTCGTTGACGCCATTGTTGTTTTCGATGTCGGGTGTGTCTAATCCATCGTCATTCCCGAGCAAATTCACTTGGAGTTGTGGCAGTCTTGACACTGATTACATTCACTTATTGACTAAATCAATCTCAGTACCATGAAATCGAATTTATCATAATTCTTTGGACAACTTGCAATGAGTTTGAACTAAAATGTGGCTTTTATTGCACAAATTGTCAACAGGTTCAAAACATGGCTGCCTCCACAATACAGCGGCTTTTGATTTGAATACGTAATTATTGCGTACAGTAGTAGGAAAGTGAAATTATGGCCAGTGTCACTGCCTCCGATAGTATTAGCCAAATTGGCGAAACATCTATAGCATTGGTCCTCTTACCGTTAGATGTTCAGCAGGTATTTTAACTGGACCACAGGTAGGCGCTTCATCACAGGCTCCTACACAGTAATGCCTATGGATTGGGTCATCTGTTCTATAATATACAGTTCCGTTGCATGTTCTGAAATAATACCACTTGTATATATGTGTTTAGCAGTAGTTTTCTTAAACAACTTTTCAATTCTGAACTATTTTTTCATTACCGCATTTTATTATGAATAATCTATATCATAAGATGTTACATAATAACTTGGATGCTCAATTAGAGTTAGTGACATTGTTGTTATTTAATGCAAACCTCATACCGTTGCAATCTGATGGGTGCCTTCACACTTCGAACTTTCAGGGTATTCTTAAAATACTCCACAGACTTTGGTATTAGTTCTTTCTGCAAACAAACAGATAAATGATTAAGAAAACAGTGAAGTACCCTTTTTGTCAGACCGCACAGTGCAACATATTATGATTATGCCGTTAAATTAAACGAATCAGTAATACTAAGCTCAACATAAATTACCTTAATAATAATATAATTTACCGTATAATATCCATAACCATGCTACATAGCAACTGCTTAAACACCCCGTTCAGATCTACTGGATATATAATAATATGTTTAATCTTCTTCACAGGGAAAACACTGCTATTAACACTGCATAAATGCCAAGCAAACACTGATGTATTGTATTTAGCATGTTGGATTCAATAGAGACATCCCTGGTTGAAAAAAACTTGTTGAAAATTGCTTTGGTAATTTAAAAAACATATACAAATTGCAATATGCTTGAATTATTTATAATATTAGCTGATGAAAAAAATATCAGTTCTTACTTCGATGAGATTTTTTAACTTAGCATCCAGCTGTGGAATAGTTTCGGGGTCAAAGTGCACGTGGATTCGCATCTTCTGGTCGATACTGCGTTTTCTCACAACTCTTGTTGGCTCACCCAAGTATGTGTGATAAATCTGAATAACCATATCACAAATACTAAGTATTGTACATGCTACCAATAATTGGTTTTAATCACATGATATATTTGTATCCCACTCATTTGTCAGCTAAATGATCACTTTTACCAAAGGAACGATAAGATGAAAATAGTCTCATATGATATTGTCCCATATATATAAGGTTAGAGTAATCATTTAGCTGACCGACCCCACTGACTTTGATCACAGGTTTGTGTGTACAAAGTTAACGCTCAGCGTGAGAGCAAAGAAGAATTCGACCAGGCCCAGGCTTAACTGGGATGCAATCACAACAAATCCAATTTCAACTGACTAGGAGGCATTGGAAAGAAGCCAAACCAACTCGTACAAAGACTATGTTGATATATATATATATATAAAACAAAACAGGCTCGGCCATCCTACCGCCTCGAGTAGCTTTCAAGACTAGTGTTCGGCACACGAATGTAGTAAATGAAGCACATTAATGCACAATCTGAGACAGTATACAAAGCGCAAACTACACTGCGCACCACGTGTGATGACACGAAGGAACAGCGTTATCATGACATTCTCGGAGCATTTGACAGTCGCGAGTCGACAAATGCACTCTATAATGCATGGAAGTTAGTCAAATAATTTCCGGGAAAGAAATAAAAAAACATCTTTATACAAGGGGTAGATCGTTTATACAAGGGGTAGATCGTTTATACAAGGGGTAGATCGTTTATACAAGGGGTAGATCGTTTGATGCTCGGAAAACTCACTTCAATTGCTCTTTTCAGATAATATGAGCACATCTAACCATCCAGTTGATCCGATCTATAAGACCAACTCAACATTGACACCTTCTCACTAGCAGGTGTCAACATCAATCGAATGAAACTTGGCAAAGCCCCAGGATTAGACGACATTCCCATTGAAATGTGGCAACTACACAAGTTAAGGAAAGATTGATTTAAGTCCTGCAACAAAACATATTTAGGGAATATACCTCCAGAATGGGGGATCTAGGGTATCGTACCAATGCCTAAGAAAGGAGACCTGACACTTCCTGAAAATTATTGTGGAATAAGTCTAACAAACACAGCTGACCGTCTACAATCGATTCCTGCTTAATATAATTCGCTCTAAGCTAGACATTTTTTTATGCCCAAACCAGAACGGATTTAGACCCATATGTTTATTCTTGCACTTAGACACATCATCGAGGAAATGAGAAACACCAGAAAGAGGCACCCATTATTTTCATCGACTTCAAGACAGCCTTTATTTCAATAGGCAAAACTAAACAGTTCTGGATTTTTCATGCGTATGGCATCCAAGAGAAGATCGTCAAAGCTAAACATATAATGTATAAAAACACCTCTGCACTCCCGAAGGGGAAACTACAAATTTCAAGTTTAATGCAGGAGTTCTCCAAGGAGACCCTATCGCCCCATACCTGTTCATCATAGTATTGGACTATGCTCTAAGAAGTGCGATTGATTACAGAGAAAGACTAACTAATACGATACGCCGAAGCACCAGACATCCGACCTGCCATATCTCTGATCTGATATGTGTTATGCTGATGACACCGCCCTGTTCGCTGACACGATGCAAGAAGTATTCGAGACATCTAGGTGGGCGCCTGTTTCGTCTGGGTCGTTGACGCATGTAAGGCGGGTCACCAAGTTGTCGAGCAGGTAGACATTCACGTCGACATCATGTCAGGTTTCATCCGCTAGCAGATGTGGAGGACCCACTTGGTGCGACCGGACACATCGACGCGAGTTCCAGCGTAAACCATCTTCAAGCACGAAGTTGTTTGGCCCATTTTTCTTGGCGATCCTCTTAGGTTACGACACCGACGATGCCAGTTTATGCATTAGGATAGGTCGTTTCGTCCGCACCCAGTCTCCACGTTTCATCGACGTGTCTTGTGAGTGACGTCGTTTGTCGGTGTAAGCTTTGGTTCGTCCCTGCTTACGTCTGATCGATTCAGCTAGAACTGTAATATTCGGTGTAGGTGTCTGAGGCGGTTTCAAACTTTTCAACGGGATCCGTAGCTTTCGACCAATCATCAACTCTGCTGGGGTACGCTGTGTCACCGCGTGTCGTGTCGATCGGTACGTTTGCAGTATCGTTCATACTGCGTCCGTGAACGTTTCCTCCTCCTTGAGTTGCGCACCAAGACTCTCTTTGATGACACGATTCAGCCTCTCCATACCTCCGTTGCACTGAGGGCTATACAATGCGCTGCAACGGTGTTCGATGCCGAGTTTCTGCAGGAACATTTAAAATTTGTATGACACGAATTGTGGTCCGTTGTCGCTTTGCAGAACGTCACGTCGGGTATTCCCCATCGAGAAAACAGTTTTTTCAGTATCTGAATGTTGGTGGAAGACGTCACCGTACTGGTTGCAACTATCGTTGGTCATTTCGAGTGGACATCGTTTACCACAACGAGAAATCTTTGATTGTGGGGCGCAGCCTGTACCTCGCCAAAAATGTCGATTTGAATGTGTTGCCATGGTTTCTTAGGCCAAGGTATGAGTTGAAGTGATGGTTGCGTTGGCTTCATAGATTTTTCACACACTGCACATCCTTCACAGTCTCTGAGGAAAGTTTCGATGTGGCGATCAATTGCAGGCCACCATACGGTATTGCGGCATCACTGCTAAGTTCGTACGATCCCTGGATGACCCTCGTGGGTCATGTGCAGTAACTGCTGTTGGAGTGACGTAGGGATGACAGCACGAAAGCCACGCGACACACAGACGTCATCGAACACAGAAAGTTCGTCTCTCAGCCGGAAGTAAGTTTCCGAGCCAGCAGGTGGGTGTCGGGCCAACCATTCTGGATAAACTGACGGACTTGCCTCACTGTGTCATCACTGGAAGAAGCAGCCTTCAACTCCAGTGGTGTAACGAGGTTGTTCAACTCGACTTCCATTACACAGTCATGTAATCTGTCATCGACTTACACGATTCGTCGTTGACCAGTCTGCTGAGCATATCTGCTACCTGGTTCTTCGAACCTGCAGTGTACTGAATGTCAAAGTCATACTGGTGAAGGCCATCAGACCATCGATACATTCGTAATGGCATTCGTCCTGGCAAACTGACACTTGTCCGGATTCAGCGTGATGCGATACTTAGCCAGTCGGTCGAGCATTAGCTGTAGTCTCTTGTCGCGCTGGTCCTTCGTGCGCCCGTCGATGAAAGTGTCATCGAAGTGGTTGATGCAACCATCTGTTCCGCTGAGTACAGACGATATGATCTTCTGGCACTTGGGGCTGAACTCAGTCCCTACGGCATCCGGCATTATTGGAAAAAGCCCTCATGAGTGATGAATGCCGTCATGTACTTACTACCTTCTGCCATGGGAACTTGCTGGTAGCTTCGCTTCATGTCTAGCTTGGTGAAGACAGTGAAGTGGTGGAACTCGGCAGAGTTCCTCAATCGTCGACAGTGGCTGTTTATCTGGAATTATTGCCTTGTTGCTTTCGGGTCAACAAACAATCGTATTTCACCTGATTTCCGACGTGCGACGATTATATTCGAAATCCAGGGTGATGAGTCGATTGGTTCGGTCATCCCGTCGTCTTATAAGCGTTTCAACTCACGTGACACTTCCTCAGGTACAGAGAATGGAAGGCGACGCAATCCTCGTGACACAGGTGTAACTTCCGTGTTACGTCGGGGACGGTGAACAAACCTGGCAATTTTCCCTAACAATGTGAACAGATTGAATGATAACGCCAGCCTTCGAAACTTGAAATCCAAGTTGACCGAACAAATCTAGTCCCATCAGACTCGAACCACTCCGGGTGACATAGAACGGAAATTTCTGGATATTTTCTGACTGGTATGTGACTGGTAAATGTACCAGTCCCTCCAGTGGGATTTCACTACTGTCGTATATTGACAAAGTTCCCTCAGGCGGATGCAAGGGGTACGCGAAGTGCTTCCGATAAAGAGAGTCATTCAATATCGACACTGTCGCTCCAATATCAATAATACGTGTCACCACTGTGTCACCAAGTTGCAGGCTGTATGTTTTGAACGGCTTAGATATACTGGTTACCGAGTTCACCGAGAGAACAAACGGTGCAGATTCATTTGGCTGCTGTATTTGACTGACGGCATTCCCCTTTCTGGAAGATCTGCAACACTTCGCAGTGATTAATTTTTTAGCACAAGGCACGTTTTCGCCCTGGCAGAACATTTCGCGCTGCCTGTCGCGTGTGAACTGTAACCACAGTTGCTACACGGCACTTGTACCCGAGTGTTGGTGGTTGTGTGTGTACTCCTGTTCAGCTTTGCTGCAGGGTAATGAGACTTTCCCCGGACAGCTTGAACCCTGGGCGATTCAAACTTGGTATTGTCTGTAGCCCATGTCTCTGATTGTTTAATGTTCAAACTCTCGTTTACGGTAACCTCAATACGGGACGCCAGTGTGATAGCTTTTTCTAAAGTGAGCGTATCAGGTTTCATTAGCAGTTGTTCTCTAACTCTAGGGTTATTCGTTTACTCGATCAGCTGGTCGCGGATCAGTTCATCCGACACCTGACCGAAGTTGCAATTTGCTACAAGTTCGCGCAGTACAGTAAATTAAGTAATGTACGCACGTACACTTTCCCCGGGCGTTGCGCCCGTTGTCGAAACGTACACCGTTCAATCACCACACTTCATTTTTGTGTCGGTCTCCGTCAGGGACGCAAATATTCTCTGGCCTTCTATCCCCAGGCAATGCACCAGGATAGCTCGGCTCCGTGCTGCCGTGACGTTGTTGGCCCGTCGAGGTCGCTAGCCATTACGTAAGTTTCGAAATTCGACAACCAACGAGTCCACGGCACCGGTGGATCGCCCGGTTTTGTTAGGAACACCGGCGGAGGCGGTAGGCGATATTCATCCATCCTCGTCGCCAAAATTTGTTATGTCAGTACCAATGTAAAACTGAACAAAACTCATTGGTAAACAACACACACTCTTGTTTAAACTCAAACATGGCGGAGCCCCCTCAAACTGTCAAACCGAGGCTCGTGACGTCGCTTGTCAATTAATGGTCATAGCATTACTTGGACGATAATTTAACAGGCAACGTACTGAAATATGCGGATGGCACAAAAGTGTTTAGAAAAGTTAACAATGATGGTGATAAACAACATTTTCAAAACAATCTAGACAAATTAGCTAAATGGTCTGGAAAATAGCAGATATTATCGAATTTTGGGAAATGTGAATGCCTACATACAGGACACGGAAACTTGGATGTAAATGATAAAATTAGATATACTGTTCTATGTACTACTGTAAAAGAAAATGACTTAGGAGTAACAGTAAGTGCTGATAAGAAAGTTTCAAAACAGTGTAGTATTGCAGCTCCAGAGGGTAATCAAATTATTGGGTTGATTAGGAGAAATATAACATACAAGGAAAAAGCAAATTATACCTCCGTATAAAGCAATAGTTAGGCCTCATTTAGAGTACTGTATACAAGCTTGGAGGCTATCTCGTAAGAAGAATATATATATATATATATATATATATATATATATATATATATATATATATATATATATATATATATATATATATATATATACGCTTGAAAGAATACAGAGGTGAGCAACTAAAATGATTCACGAACTGAGAGACCTTAGTTATGAAGAACGACTGAAAGAATGTGGTTTAACAACCCTAGAGACAAGGCTGTTAAGATGATATTTTTAAGACAGTGTGGTATTGCAGCTCCAGAGGGTTATCAAAGCATTGGGTTGATTAGGAGAAATATAACGTACAAGGAAAAAATCTAATTATACCTCCGTATAAAGCAAGAATACTGAGGAGAGCAACTAAAATAATTCAAGAAATGAGAGACCTTAGTTATGAAGAACGATTGAAAGAATGTGGTTTAACAACCCTAGAGACAAGGCGGTTAAGAGGAGATTTTTAAGATAGTAAATGGGTATGAAAATATTGGTAGAAATATTTTTTATCACCCAAGAAAGATAGTAGAACTAGAGGACATGAAGTAACATTAGTAAAGGATCAGTGCAGAGTGGATATCAAGAAGTACTCGTTCTCACAGAGGACAATAAATGAATGAAACCAATTATCTACAGATTGTGTAATTGCAAGTAGCATGGATATGTTTAAAAACAAAGTTGGCAAAGTGTGTGTGTGTGTGTGTGTGTGTGTGTGTGTGTGTGTGTGTGTGTGTGTGTGTGTGTGTGTGTGTGTGTGTGTGTGTGTGTGTGTGTGTGTGTGTGTGTGTGTGTGTGTGTGTGTGTGTGTGTGTGTGTGTGTGTGTGTGTGTGTGTGTGTGTGTGTGTGTGTGTGTGTGTGTGTGTGTGTGTGTGTGTGTGTGTTAGGGTGATTCTTCATATATACACTTCTTCTAAACTAGCAAATGTTAAAGTTGGCTCTGTTAGCCGCTAATGGTATGGTGTGGTATATATATATATATATATATATATATATATATATATATCTGATGGCCGAGAAGAGGAACTAGGTTTCACTATCAAAATCAGGCGGAACAGAAAAGTTAAACCAGAGATGATAACAGACCTTGACTTTGCGGATGAAATCGCCTTACCGTCTGACCAAATAAAGCAAGCACATGAGTTACTGAACTATGTCGAAAAGGAATGTCAAAAACTCGACCTGGGCATTAATGCCAAGAAGACTGCTATGTGGAGGTCCTAAAATCGGATGCTGGTGTGACAGATACAGAGGAGTTAACTAACTGCATGTATGAAGGAGAGAACTGATTGGCGAGCCATATATATATATATATGTGTGTGTGTGTGTGTGTGTGTGTGTGTGTGTGTGTGTGTGTGTGTGTGTGTGTGTGTGTGTGTGTGTGTGTGTGTGTGTGTGTGTGTGTGTGTGTGTGTGTGTGTGTGTGTGTGTGTGTGTGTGTGTGTGTGTGTGTGTGGGTGGGTGGGTGGGTGGGTGGGTGGGTGTGCGTTTGCGTTTGCGTTTGCGTTTGCGTTTGCGTGTGCGTGTGCGTGTGCGTGTGTGTGTGGTTGCGAAGGCGATAAGTAAGTAAATGTTTCTGTAATGTTAAGATAACTTATGATAAGGATCAAAGTTAAAAATGCTATATTAGGTCATGTGACCATATCAGGAAACGACCTAATAAAGATTCTCGATCGTTCATAGGCCCTACCTCAGAGTCTTGCACGTGATGTTGATATCCTTGGTCTTGATCTTCCTTGACGCCTAAATGTATATAGGCAGAAATAGTCACCATTGAAATTAAGCCAGCAATCCCACCGACAGACCACATGGACATAGTCGTTTAGTCAACCATGTCATTAACATAAAACATTCCACGGCAATGTTGCAGGCGTGATAGTTTTTGGACAATTCAAATAACTTGCGCGCGATCGCTGCGCGCGATAGCGTGAATGCTGCAAGTTGCGTCATGAGGCGGATTGTGCGCACATTGTATATATTTTTACACCGCAATACGGACGTTTATCGAAAAGGCTGCAAAATATGCTCAGCCACTGCCCACGTATCAATGTTACGATCGCCAGACGAGATAGCGACAATCAGACCTGGTTGATCCAGTGTACGCATTGAACTATTGTAGGAACACTACCAGCTGGGAACCGGCGACTTTTTTGTTTTTAGCTTAACAGTTTCTTACGTTGTACGACTCAACGCGATTTAACAAGATTGCCAAAGGAGAAAAAACCCAGATGGCAAGGAAGTCATTGGCTAATCGAGAGTCCAACGATTTGATAACGGTCGAAAGGCAAACATCAGCTGAAAACAGGTATGTTTATTGTCATCCCAGTAACGACAACCGATATTGCGTTCCATCGAGGTGGAACTTAACCTTGTTGGCACATGGGAATTTCCACAATACGAGATTGTGGCCGTTCTATTGGTATATTTTCTGTGCGCATGAAAAACAAGTAAACGCCAACGATAATGTATGGTGTTATTTTAGGGCAATATATACTAATATGGCTCTGTAATTGTTAAAGAATGAAGGTGTCAAATTATGTGTAAATGTCACGCACGTTATGTTGAATGGATATCTAAAGAGTAATGGTAATGCTAGACTAAATGTTTTTGTTTTTTGACATGACATATTCCTAATGAAACTATACCATATATACCATATAATTGATTGGTATACCATGGTGTGAAACAGGGAAATTTTACATTGGAATATGATGATATATTTTCATAAGGGATTAAATCATCGTGTATTTAGGGTGTTCATTTTGGGAACCTGGATTTTCATAAGGGGGTGGGCAAGCATGTTTTCACGAAATATCGCCCAAAGGCGCAAACATCCCTTTTGAAAATATACCATGGTGTTTTGAAACAGGTAAACCATGGTAAATCATAGTAGACCATGGTAAAATACCATGATATGCCAGGGAAACCATGGTAATCCATGGTGTTTTCAAACAGGGAAGCCATGGTAAAATACCATGGTGTTTTCAAACAGGTAAACCATGGTACATCACAGTTTACATTGTAATGTCATGGTTTACCATATAATATAACGAGATACTATGGTATATTTTCATAAAGGTAGACAGAACACAGGGAAAGCAACTAAACTAACTTTGTAATCTGCTGGAACAGACTGGTGTTACCTTGGATGGTCATAGACAGAACCCAGGGGAGAGCAGCTAAACTAACTTTGTAATCTGCTGGAGCAGACTAGTGCTACCTTAGATGGCCATAGACAGAACACAGGGGAAAACAACTAAACTAACTCGTTTTACGGAGAAAACGCATATATATATATACACCTCAATTTCTACCCAGTCTGGTGACTGATTTTGAACTGTTTGTGTGTTCTGCAGAGTATTCAGTGTAGTGATAGGCACAGGGCGTTTTTTATAGAATTTTCACTGTGGGGGCAATGTCCTAAAAGGGCACTCCAAATGGTTAAAAAGGGCAGCTTTATATATATATATATATATATATATATATATATATATATATATATATATATATATATATATATATATATATATATATATATATATATATATATATATATATATATATCAGTATCTTTTTATCCATATGGTTGCACACTGACGACTGCATCTCGGTATAAAATTAATGTTACATTAATATCCCAGAATTTTTTTTATTACAAACACATGTATAGTAGTTAGAGAAACATGACACGTCTCTAGCAACTTGCAAATCAGTACGTTTGACAGTCGTCTCAATTTTACTAGAAGAGCCCCGTTTCGCGGGTGAATTTCCTAACGAATTCACGCTACCCGTAGATATCCCAATCTGGAGCCCCGCTTCTTCTGGTCTTCTCCAGGAATTTGACGACAGCGGGTCGAGGGTCAAAGTAGGCGGTGTCCACACCATTCAGTGCTACCATGAGGCGGGCGTTTCTCGTGTCCTCACCCATGCTGGTGCGGTGATTGTCGACAACGAGGTTGTGGTGGCTCACGATTCTTTTGGTCTGCATATAGTGTGGACTCATGCAAGCCAGAGATGCCAACACCTTCTGAACTGAACCTGTGGTGACTGGCAGAAGTTGCCGCAATCTTACAAGCGAGATCACAGCCATCAGGCAGGAATGGCACATTCATCATGTTCTCCCATTGCTGCTCCGTCCGTAAAGTCAGATGCCTCGTCTGGAAAAAGACGCCTGACGACGCGCACGCCATGCTTAACGAAAGATCCCAGATTGTGTGACATCACCAACCCCTTCATGTCTTTGATGATGTCCTCCTGCTCCGGGTGCATGCGTTCAGAGAGGTATTCGTGGGATGCTTGCGCGACCTCCAGCCTGATTGCTCGTACATTACAGCGGTTCGTACAAACGAACTGGTGGTTCGACTTTCGCTGTGTTAGGTCCTCACTGGTGCTATCGGTTGGGCAACTCTCTTTCTCCTCTCTTCTTCCCGGGAATGGTCCATCCCTCATCAATCTCAACTTCTTGACGGCAGCGCCAGTCACAGTGAGAAGATGGCTGATGAAAAAATCACTCCTTTGCAACTTCTTCTGGAGTGTTTCAAATATCTCCAGGAGGAGATGGAGGTTATCCATTTCTGTTGGTGGTTCCAAATTCTCAGAAACCCTTTGGCTTCAGCCTTCTCCTTTCTGTCGCTGGTACTTTCTGGTGCCTGCATCTGTTCCCACACCTAAATGCAGACTGGTAGGTTATTCAGCACAGCATCCACCAGCTGCAGCTCGTTCTGGGCAAACCTGACATCGTGGTGCCGGGGGAACTGTTTGACATTCCCGGCTTGCGCTGACAACATCTTCATCCTTCTCGGCGTCCGGAAGAATCGTACGAGCCCCAGTAGATTAGAATTCCACATGCCCAGCTCCGGTACGGTGTTGACGACCGACTCAATGGCTAAGTCCGACCGGTCAGCAGCACACCAGAAAGTTGCCAGACCTCTCTGCACTTGGTCAGCAACCAAACGCCATAACCCACCATGTCTGCCAGTGTTTGCCGATTCGCCGTCAGTGGTGACACCGACGAGCTTCGTGTCTTTACCTCCGGTCAGATCCAAAGCTTTGTTCACCGCTTCCAGTAGTCAAGGGGCACCGTTCTTCTCTGGCGAATGCATGACGACGAACACACTCGTTGTTGCTGCTATGTGCGGTTCAGAGGTCATATGGTCAATGACACTTTCCAGTCTATCACTACAGTCCGCCCTTACGCCGCTTGCGATTGCTATAGTGCCATTTTTAGAACTTTTCTTTGCCATCTCCTCATACTCCTGACATGTTGTGCATAGAATGTGACCCCTTGTTCGGCCACATTTCTTTGCCGAAAATGAGCGAAGCTCGGGGAATTTGTTTACAACATCTGCAATAATTAACGGAATTCCTTTGTACGTCGGTGTGCGGGAACTTGACGGTTACTGGCCTGAAGTTGCGTTGTCGGTTTCCTGACCAGGTGTCTGGGTAAGGTGGTGATCTTTGTCTCCAGGAGTGTGGTCAGGTGTGATGGCAGTGGACGGATCATGGCTGCTTGATGAACTGGTACTCGGGCGAGAGCACAACGAAGGCAGAATCTCTGTGACTGGTGGTACACCTTTGTCTTTGAGAGTGTCATCAGATGTGATGGCAGCGGACGGATCATAATTCACTGGCGACATTGTGGGTATTTTTGGCAATGAGTCATTGAGGCTGCGTCAAAAAATTGTGTCTAGGCGATGCCATTTTGCGGCAGATTTCTGTAGCTCTTCTTGTTTTCGTTTTGCATTTCTGTCTCTCTTAGGCATGACTGGCAGGATATCGACCTGGACAAATTAGATGGTTAAATGTAATAACTAACTCAGGAAAAGCATGTATATTTGAAACACTTTTATAGTGGAATTACAATGCGAGCGGCGACATGCTCTAGACCAGGGGTCGGCAACCTGCGGCCCGCGGGCCAACTGCGGCCCGCGTAGCTATTTCATGCGGCCCGCGGACTGACAACGATATTGTACAAAATGCGGCCCGCCCCTGCCACATTGGTATACAAAATAACATGTCCACGTGATGTACATAATAATATACAAAATATGTAGTTTTACTTCCTTTAATATTTAATGAATTCACTTTTGCGTATGTAGACATGAAAGTATGCAGCGCGGCCCTCCTAAGGAACACACCATTAAACAACTTTAGCTTGTATTTAATGTGTTCACATTGTGGACAGATCTGTGCGTTACCCATTGGAAAACTATTTTCAGTAAATAAACAACCTAAGTTGCATTTGAAAAATAGTAAATATCCCAAAAAGCCATCTTGCCCCATCCTTGGGGTAACACGGTCTATAACCCCCTCCCTGTGGTTTTTACTTATACAGTCGCGCCTCGTTATTACGCGGATTCGGATATAACGCGGTCGGTCGTGGACCCCGAATTTGGGCCTGCTTAAACCTACTTAGAATTACTTTGACAATTCTCAAGAAACATTAGGGGAAAACAATGTCAGTGAATGAGTATCAACGGGTTGTTTGTTTTGCGCTGTCGCCGACATCAATCGCTGTCGCTCGCTTCGCTTCGATGGCTTGTAAATTGCAATCGAGATTCACAAATACGCCTCGCGTAAGAATCAGATAAACAGTTTTAAATGCATTTAGTATGCAGTGCCAACATAACACTTGGGTGAAATGACATGCTTCCATTACATCGTAAATTTAATCGTTTTCGCGACGCGAAACCAACATGTCAAATTCCTAACCCAAGGCTCTACCGGTGCGCGAAAATACGAATTCGTCATCCGCACATGAAGTGATGAATCGATGTTAAGTGGTGCGTAATAAATTTATGCTTCGGTCGAGATCAGTTGAAAGACGAAGTGAAACAATTATTAATTCTACCTATTGTCGTTTTCTGTTTTTTATCAGCTTACATACTACGTTTGTCAAATCATAATTTATACGTTTTCGGCTGCTCAGGTCCACGTTATTATTTTCGATTCGTAGGCCTACTGGTCCAGTACATCATCATCGTAGTAGATCTATTCCATAACGGTTTACGTACATGTGTTTTATTCAGTTCAAGAGTCAAGAGTGTGTGACATTTAAAAATAATGCACGTTGATGCTAGTATACTCGTTTAATAAACTGCATATTTGCGTATAAGACAGTGCTGCAAGCACACGGGGCTTCGACAGCGTTCTTGGGCTTGGTGCAGCGGGCAGCGGGCAGCGGGCAGCGATCGCTATTGTTTAGTAGCTCCATGGTGGCGGATATGAGAACACCTAAAGGCCGGCGCACACGAGAGCTATCAGCTGAGCAAACGGTCACGCGCGGCTGTTGGCTCCGCTGATAGCTCTAGGCGCGTTTCACCGCACACGATGAGTAAAGTGCTGAGCTAACCACTACATTTCAAGTCATATGACTACATTTTAATCACGTGATTTGCTAAAAACGGCGTGTTCGGATGATGAGACAGATCTTCTGTTCCTGTTGTTGCTATGACGTCGTCGTCGTCGTTGGAGAGCGGCATGCCGAACGACGTGGGCCAGGGATTGGATTCTAAGACGTCAGGGACAAGGTGTATATGCAAACCTGATTAGAGAAGTAAACGCTGAGGATCCCGACACGTTTTTGGCAGTTTCATCGACTGAACGTCAATTCGTTTAGCACCATATTGGCGTTGGTGGATCCACTTATAAAAAGAGGAGACGTAATCTTGGCAAGTTTATCCTCCAAAAGGACGTCGTTCACAATTTCGCTGGTATATAGTCGCCATTTCTGAAATGACGTAAACTCTACGGATTTTTATTGGCCAGTTGATTTTTGCAGCTCAGCACGTAGCTTACGCGCCCCGCAGACGGTGAGACTTTGGACGCGCGAGGCGAAAAATATTAAACACGATAGATATTTTGCTCACCGCCTCGCGTGGCGCATTGCTCACGATAACCGCAGCGCACACGAGAGCTATCAGCTGAGCTGACAGCCACGCGTGGCTGTTGGCTCAGCAGATAGCTCTCGTGTGCGCCGGCCTTAACGCGCCTCGCGTACAGCGCGGTCCAAAGTCGTGGACTCCGACTACCGCGTTATAACGAGGCTCGACTGTATGAACGAACTATTGCCTGAAATTAAAATGTATATTATATACAAATGGTATGATAGTAATATATCAGGCCATTATGGTTTTTAAATTTAAATGGGAGTTAACATATAATACATACCTTGCAATCCATACATAATCTAATATTGGTTTAGTGATATCCCATCATAATTACAGCCTACGGGCTAGCAGAACGTAAATTATACAATGTTCGTATTATGTTCAATGTATTAAACATAATTGGTCATGTGTAATACATTTGACAAAGTGTGACGATGTGTGTGTGGGATAAGACATAGGGACCGTCTTGCCCCATATGCAATGGGACTGTCTTGCCCCAGAGACGTGTGTCTTAATAAGATGTATACAAAGCACAACATACTATTCCACATTTTGTATTGTTTGATCTGTCAACTGATTAATAATATTATCACGTCACCAATTACGTCCATGATTCATGATTCACACCGTTGTATGGTGAGTTTCACCATTTTACTATTGGCAAAATATTAGATCAATGCATATAAAAGTTTAAAAACACACTGATTTAATTACGTCTGTCTCGTGTTGCTGAACTTTCGGGCAGGTATCAGATAGAATTAGCTTCATTTTGCACCATATTTGGAACGTTCAGAGTTATATATTTTGAGTACGTGGTGGGGGCCGTCTTACCTCCAGGGACCGTGTTGCCCCAGGTTACCCTACTACCTTATTTGTGTTTGAGTGATAATGTGTTGTTTTAACTAACGTTCGTCGCCTGCCAGCGAAATGGCGAACGGAGTTGTACGCTGATGGAAAAGGTTCAAGACTAAGGAGGTGCCAAGCAAAGCTCTTCAGGGCACACTCCATCATCCAACGGGAAAGCCCGTGTGGCAAGTCGATGAAAATGCAGACCATAATAAGGGTAGCCGTGAAGACTAAACTGTGTTCGCTCTCGCTGTCTAAACTAGCGGCAGTTCCAGCACCTTGTGACCGAGATGAATGCGCGATATGAAGAACTCCTGTAGTACACCGAAGTAAGCTGAGGCGCGCAGGAACAAGTCTGCAGCCAGGTGTGGGCCACTTGGTGGCGTAGCAACATCACCAGCAACAGGCCTCAGTGTCACATGGCACCAGCGGCATGCCAAGAACACGTAACCTGAATAATGTGTTTTTGAATAATCCAACTGTTGTTCAAAATCAGACGTTGGTGTTTGACGATAATAATAACTCATATTCGTGGACGTGCTATTTACAACAGTGGTCAATACAACTGCTAGACACAAGGTATATAATTGCATTGTGCCAATTACCACGAGTGTGCGTGCGTGCGTGCGTGCGTGCGTGCGTGCGTGCGTGCGTGCGTGGCCCGCTAACCTATTCAAAGTCACTTATTTGGCCCTCCATTCAAAAAGGTTGCCGACCCCTGCTCTAGACTCTAGACATAAATATACTGAAGATATAGGCCTAAGGCAGAAAAGAGAATAATACAAAACATGCATACCATGTCTATCAATCAAATGGTTGGCTAAGTACATAACAAATCAAAATATAGAAAATACGTACTTCAAAAAGTGACATGTGCAAATGTTGATTTACATTTTATGTTAATATGTGGACCACCAACTTTTGAGTAACAATTTTCCAAAGTTGAAGTCCCTGCTGACCGCCAACTTTCCATCTCACATGTAGACCACTATCAACTACTCATACATTTTAAAATCTATTTGTTTAGTATGTATACAATATGCTTCTTTGAGTTACCATGCTTACAATTTTGATTTCTCAAAGATGCGGAGAATGAATTGGCTAGGTTACTGCCTCAATAAAAATCTCCCCTGACAGGTTTATGGCTGTTGTGATGTTTGTATCATCTTAACTACAAAAGGGATCATTATTAAAATGTGATTATTTTGTGATATTTGTTAAACGTGCCAATTGCTTTCGTTGGACACTACACACACTTTGCCAGGTTTATTTATTATTTGAAAAAAAAACAGCCGACTGAAAGTTTGTTGATACATCGTTAATCCCCGCCCGCTCGCTCTCGACCAATGATAATAACAAACAGTAACATGCAGGTACACATATTTACATATACATAATCATTAGCTATTCTAGCACCGGAACACTGACGTAATAAGTAGACACTTCTATGGCTATGGTATGGCTATGCCAACGCACGTTTTCAGTTCTTCGCATGAACTGTATGAAGAAGCCATTCGGCAATACGTCACTGTTAATGCTATGATGCTATTACATTCCTCACTTCCTGTCGCATGCATTAACATAAACACACAATAGCTCGGGTACTACTGCCTATGTCCATGATATTGCCATTATTCTTCGACTTTCGAGTCGAAAGTAAACCTCACCATTCGAGACGCATCGAACATGAAAATGGTAACATAAAAATAGTAACCTGGCATCTAGTTATGGAACAGGAAATATAAAGCCTTTTTTGAAAATAAAAGATTCCCCTCTGAGCCATATCAATAAATTGATCTTTTGTAGACATATTGCCCTTCTTTAACTTTGGTACTTTCTTGATTTTGCCACCAATGAAAATTAACTAAATCACACTAACAAGAAGAATACAAATTATGACCTACATTACTACAAGGGGCTGGTTAAGGAGAATGGGGGCACGCATTGGGGGGGGGGGCAAGTTGGTTTGACTGGGGGGGACAAATGAAAGGGCTGGGGGGGCATTGCCCCCCCACTTTGTATGTTAAAAAACGCCCTGGATAGGCAAGCGGTCAGCGTATGTTCATTGTTGTGTTACAATTGTGTTATTTCATTTACAGTTGTCAGTAGCTGGTATGCCATGGTATATTTTCATAAGGGATTTGATTCTTCAAGCGATTGAAGTCTAGCGAGCGCTCAAGAGCCACATGGACAGACATCATCAGGCCATAATTAGGGTCCTTCCATAGTTTCTTTACTACCGCATTATACTTTCATTTAATGACAATGAACATACGCTGACCGCATTACACTGAATACTCTGCTGAACGCACAAACATTTCCAAATCAGTCACCATGCTGGGCCGAAATTTAGGTATATATGGCCTATACGTTTTTGGTGCGTTTTCTCCGTCAAACGAGGTATGTCATTTTCACAAAGTTCACACAGCAAGTGTGTTAATAACAGATAAATGTGCTGTGAAATGTTCAAGAAAACCGTATGACAAATTTAATATGAATCCAAACAACGTTATAATGGCCACCATTTGGAAAATCAACAGTGGTTCTACCCCCCATCAAAACGTGAACAAGAAAAAGAAGTATGAAGAACTGATGAGAACGGCCCAGGGCGATCCGTGATAGCCGACCTTCCGAGAGGAGTGGGCACCGATGATGATGAGGGGGGAGTCTAAAAGGCGATCCGTGATAGCCGACCTTCCGAGAGGAGTGGGCACCGATGATGATGAGGGGGGAGTCTAAAAGGCGGACCAGGGTAGTCATGTTGTTCCCATATCTCAGATAAATTATTAAATAAAAAATCGCAATTATTTCTTAATAACGCTTTCCGTCCCTCGGTTTTTAGATATCTAACCATACATATTTTATGAAGAGTAGTAATTTATATAACTAAATATAAACTATACCGCGGTCTGCCCTGGCCAATCGTGATGTATGTATGCATGATGTGTGTGTGTGTGTGTGTGTGTGTGTGTGTGTGTGTGTGTGTGTGTGTGTGTGTGTGAGTGTGTGTGTGTGTGTGTGTGTGTGTGTGTCACACACGCACGCACGCACGCACGCACGCACGCACGCACGCACGCACGCACGCACGCACGCACGCACGCACGCACGCACGCACGCACGCACGCACGCACGCACGCACGCACGCACGCACGCACGCACGCACGCACGCACGCACGCACGCACGCACGCACGCACGCACGCACGCATGCGTTGGCGTCAAGGCCCTCCATACAATTGTGTCATGTCATTTACAGTTGTCAGTAGCTGGATGTCATTAGGTAACCTTTTAATGTGTTGCTCTGTGTAGAACCTCTTTTTATGTCATGTGTTGTGTCCAATAATTTTTTATTCTCTGGGGAAAGATGATTATGTTGCTGTTAGTCTATCCTCCATATAAAAATGCATCAATGTAGGCCACACGTTGCACACATAGCATCTGAAAACTCTTATTCGCAGGAATTTTCCAAGGAGGGGCAAGAAAGAAGATTCCAAATCCAGGGGAATGTGCCCCCCTTGTCCCCTCTGCGGACCCTCATGCCCTGGTCTACATTGATGTAATATATATTTGTAATATCCAGAATGCTTGACGTGTCGTGGAATGTTTGATTTGCTCTTGCGTTCCCTTCTTCATTTCTTGAGCACGTTACAATTCTACCCTTTTAAATAATCTACTGGATTAATCGTCTCGGCATTAACTTTTATATAACATATTTGTGTTTGCGCTTGCTGTGAAGGTAAGCTACAGTTGGGAGTAATAAATCCATTAAACATGGTTATCCTGATCGCAAGCCTGTCACTTTTACGTGGTTTGCCTTTTAAGCTTTCCCCTCTAATGACTAAATGTTTGATGGAAAGCATTCGAAATGCTAATTTGCATATTTATAACTGTTATGAAGGAATGAAATTGTTGTAGACAATGCCGTCTGTCCAAACACCAAAAATCAAAGCGTCAATAGTGTGTTAATTTTTAAATGTTTTTAATAAATCAAGTAGTCGATAAATATCGGGTATGTCATGTATTTAAAATGTTCATTAATTATGTCACATCGTAGTTTCGATGTTCACCAACTGAGGTTGCGTTTGCATCATAGGTTGTGTCTGCTGGTTTCCATCACCATAGGTTGTGTTTGCTTGTTTCCATCAACAGAGGTTGTGGTTGCTTGGTTCCAAAACGGAGGTTTTCTTTGCTTGGCTCCAGCATAATATGTTGTGTTTACTTGTTTCCATTAACATAGGTTGTATCTGCTTGTTTCCGTCAACATAGGTTGTTTTTGCTTGGTTCCATCAACAGAGATTGTGTTTGCTTGGTTCCACCAACATAGGTTGTGCTTGCTTGGTTCCACCAACATAGGTTGTGTTTGCTTGGTTCCATCAACATAGGTTGTGTTTGCTTGGTTCCATCAACATAGGTTGTGTTTGCTTGGCTCCAGCAAAATATGTTGTGTTTGCGTAGTTCCACCAACAGAGGTTGTGTTTGTTTGGTTCCAACACGGAGGGTTTAATTGCTTGGATCCAACAACATAGGTCGCGTGTACTTGTTTCTGTCAACAGAGATTTTGTTTGCTAGGTTACAGAGGTTGTGTTTGTTTGGTTCCTTCAACAATGGCTGATATCAATCAACATAGGTTACATTATCTGGGAACCTTCCGCACAGGTTGAGGTTTCTGGTTCTTTGGTTTTTTGCATTGGGGTTGTTTTGTGATTTATGTTTTCCAAAATTTCTCTGCTGGGTTTTCACCATGAATAGAGCATTTCTCAATTTCTTAAACTTCAGTGAACTTGATTATTTTTTTCTGTGCAAACAAGCTGTATGCCATTGAGTTAGTGTTGGCTGGTTTCTGTCCGTTAATGATCAGTATGTAGGTTCTACCCAATCAGGCTGTCTTGATTTGTTTCACGCACTAACACCAGATAAAACTAATGGTACTAGTGATGTCATTAGACAACGCCATCTGGGTCACAACTACATACAGAACAATGGTCCAGATAACAGAGAGGGCAGGCCCAAGAAATAATGTCTTCGATGTTGTAGCAGTTGTTGTAGGGAAAACCTCACCCCAAAACAGACCATCGCCAGGATATCGTGGCGCAGTCAATTTAAATGTTTACCTTTGTGTGATGTGGAGAGGAGACGATTTAGCAGAGACCAATGTCAGAATGACACCGAGTAGAATAACCCATAGACACACATTCTCAACCATACTTTAATTGTGTTCTATGACAGAATAGGGAAATAAAATGGAGATAACAAGCAGACCTGCTTTGATGATGATGCATTAAGCAGAGTAAATGTGTTATATAATGGCTTGATGTTTACAGTGCATGTGTTCGCGCTCTTCTAAATGTGTTATATAATGGCTTGATGTTTACAGTGCATGTGTTCGCGCTCTTCTAAATGTGTTATATAATGGCTTGATGTTTACAGTGCATGTGTTCGCGCTCTTCTAAGTGCATGCACATTTTAAAGTAGTGCAGATGTGTGCTGTTTATAAAGGGAGTGCTTGTGTGATTTACAAACGGAGTGCTATTGTGGTTTGTGAAGGGAGTGCTGATGTCGTTTGTAGAGGGAGTGCTATTGTGGTTTGTGAAGGGAGTGCTGGTGTGGTATGTAAAGGCAGTGCTTATGTGGTTTGTAAAGGGAGTGCTGATGTAGTTTGTAGAGGGAGTGCTGATGTGGTTTGTAGAGGGAGTGCTGGTGTCGTTTGTAAAGGGAGTTCAGTTGTAGTTTGCAATGGGAGTGCTGGTGAGGTACGTAAAGGGAGTGCACCTATAGTTAAGAAAAGGAGAGCTGGTGGCACACATACCGCGCAGACTTCCTTGTAGGGCGGACTTATAATTACGATAGTGTATGTATACTGCTGTCTTATGCTGACCACTGATAATTCTTGTCCCTCTGTCTTGCACTCGTATTCGGTGCCATCCACGTACACCTTAAAGCCATCTGACTCTGCTGATGTACACTTGATCTGTATGTCACATGCATCAAGGTTGTCACGTGTAATTTTTCTCATCTGGTTGGGCTGTAAATGTAAATTTAAAGTAGTCACATACATCGTCAGTTGCTGCGTCGGGGGGTCACTGTAACCATTACACTTGTACGGTGAAGTAATGTTTGCAACACCGGACTATCAATCGACAGGTGTTCGAATGATCTTGCAATTGTTTCATAGATTGGCAATTTCGTTCATTCTATGTTGCTTCAGTTCACTCAGCTGTATAAATGAATACCTGATAGTGATGGATTCGATGAACTATTAATCTATTAGCGAAGTAATTACAGAGGGAATTGGAATGAACACATATGCCAGGGGACAACTGTAAAGCGCCTTGACCGGGCCTATGGACTGGATTCTACGCTATATAAGCAGTTATTTTTATCTTGTCATTTAAACAGCTGATGCTTTATAGCAAGCGACCAAACGTGTCATACGCAAGGCAATTCGTTACTAGAACGATTTGTATCCAAGACAATTCGCACTTAAACTTAATATAAAGCCATTAATCAGTGGTGACTGAATTACTTTAATTTTGTACTTGAATAAAAGTAAAAGAAAAACGTAATTCACATAAAAACTACTTGAGTAAAGTACTTCGTAAAAAGTACTTGAGCAAACGATAAAACTACTTTTCAAAAGTATTTGAGGTAAAAGTAGAAGTAAAAGTACAACGCTTAGAAATAACAACAAAACCATGAGTAATATTATATAAATTACACCGCTTGCATCTGGCAACGGTTTTTCTACCACTCTGCCTGTTCACACACAGCCTTAGCTGGTCAAATGGTATACCACCCTTGAACATAGTGTTACTGAGTTGCTTGGAAAATCACATTATCATTGTAGAACAGGATATATATACGCAGGTGTGATAGTATCTGAGTAGCTAGATGATCAGTCCAGTAGTAGTAGTAGTGACCTCTCAGGCTTCTGCTAGCACTGGCCATAGTAAAATTAACAAAGACATTCGATGTCTAGCTGATAAAGCCATCTGGCATGTCTTATCAGCTCACACAAACTTTGAAACAACACGCTGGGTTGGTTACTTGTAGGGGCTACAATTGATCAAAAGGCAGACCAGTGCAAAAGAGGCCTGCTGTTGCTAATTGCAATTAAGTGCCCTGATATGGGTCACGGTGAATAAGACATTACTGGGAAAAGATGCTGCCAAATGGCAGAGTATGAATTGTTTACTCTTTAGTTCTGTAAACTAACCATTATTATGAATTTATCAAACCTCTCAATATGAATTTTAATCGTGAAAGTAAAATGATGTTTAATACTGATGTAAGCCGGTAAGTGGGGAGCGGTGGTCTAATGGTTAGAGCACCCTCCTGTCGATCGTGAGGACGATGGTTCGATTCCACCTCCGCCGTTTCGAAGCTTGGGCAATTTCGTTCACCCCACTTTGCCTGTGTCTTTCGGAAGAGACAGTAACAGTTGTTGGTCCCTTCTACCTGGTGTCTATGCCAAGGGAAGTTAAAGATCATAAATCATCTGTGATGGACTCACTTACTCTAGAGAGCAGCAAAATCTCCAAGCAGATTCTGCTTAATGGATGGTGGCTGCCTAACATAAAAAAGAAGGCCATTGCCGACAATGGGCGAAAATCGGTGCAGTTCCCGATTCACGGTGCGCGTTCGCTCACGAATATCAGAACTGCAATTTGGTTTGAGATGGCGTTCAAGCGTTGTGTGCTCGAAGTGACATTTTATTTCAACAGCCTTAAACCTGACCTACGCCAATAATTGGTAGACTTCGTTCACGGACCTATACAATTATATAAAACAGTGTTTGCGTCGATATCTCAAAGAGAGGTTTGTATGCAAATATGATCGCGAACTGGCCTGCGATTGGATAATATGAACAACTTTTACCCTTGCGTCGCGATCCCCCTGGCGATTAGGCGTGTGTTTTGAAATGTGGTTGACGGGTGGGGCGCCACTAGCAGCAGTAGGAAAATATATCGCGAAGTAAATAAAAGTAACGAAGTAAAAAATCGAGTTACTGGTGTGATTTACAAACGGAATGCTGTTGTGGTTTGTGAAGGGAGTGATGGTGTAGTATGTAAAGGGAGTGCTTATGTGGTTTGTAAAGGGAGTGCTGATGTAGTTTGTAGAGGGAGTGCTGATGTGGTTTGTAGAGGGAGTGCTGGTGTCGTTTGTAAAAGTTAGTTAAAATTCTACTTCGTTACATGCCTATTACTTGAAATAACTTCTCAAGTATTGTAACAAAATGCATTTACTTCTTTACATAACACCACTGCTCGTAATGCTTGGTGATATACTCCCTAAACAGCTAATCACAGGTAAACTGGGAGGTCATAGTGAGTTTAGAGATCGAGATCACCAGCTCACCAGAGTTCATGACCGAATTTTTCATTAATACTGATGTGGGATCTTTTACTTCACACACGGGTAGAGTAGAAGGGACCAGCAGCTATTAGTGTCTCTTCCGAAAGACACAGGCAAAGTGGGGTGAACAAAACTGCCCAAGTTTCGAATCGGCATCAGGTGGACTAGAACTCCGGTCCCTCTGTTTACAGTCCGGTGCTCTAGCCGATATACCACATTGTCGTCCATATTTGCCGTCAGAGATTAAATAAAACGTGAACATGTCAGAACAATAAATCAGTATGTGAAAAACATTACTTCAACAAATGAAGGAAACGAATACATACTTTGTAGCATCCACCACCAAACTTCGGTGAGTACTCCTTTGTAGTTGTTCCAGTCTTTTGCTTTCCCCATTTCCGCTTGTGTCGTAGGCACACATAATCGGCACTAAATAATTCCCGCAGGATGTTTTTGTCGTCAGCTGCAACAGTGTTACAAACCTACATGTGTTGTCATACGTACACAAGTATGTCACGGATTGGGACATCAGAGCAAGAGACTCCTACACACTCTCACAAACAACAATATTACACAGATAGAGACATCAGAGCAAGAGACTCCTACACGCTCTCACATACAACAGCATCACACAAACAGCATTTTGGTCCAATACTTTTTTAGGATGGTCATTTGTGAAAATTGGATCAAATCAAACAACGGTTGAACAGGTGTGTCACCCACGTACACTAGTATCGCACACAAAGAGGAAACAAATCATGAGACTGCCTTACATACAGCAATAGCATACAGACAAAGACAGCTGAGCAAGATACTGTATCTTACATACAACAGCATGACACAGACAACACAGCTCACCATTTTTATTTTGCAAAGTTTTGTGTTTATTCACGTCTTACCACCAACGCCTTTCATTACAGTCAACCTTGCTACATGAATAATATTGTTTTTTACTTAATAATATTTTAATATTAAGTGTACACCTATTATACATATTTGTTCAGATCAGGACCCAATAATCAAACAGGGACATAACATTGGACCCAGTCAATCAGAATCTTTGTAAGGTTAGTTAGGTGGATTTCCACATTACACCAAATAGTTGTGTCTTTAAATCAGAATTCTCATCATTGGATAACACAATCAAGTAATGTTTTCTTATAAGTTAGTGACAGCTATATTAATAAGTAAGACGATAATATTATAACGCGGAGGTGCATATTGAGACTCCAACATTTACGATGTTCCTCCAACGGTATTAGGTAGCACACTATGTTTATCAATAACATTTTAAACATTTTGGCAGTAGCTAATTCATCCTACACAAAATTGGTGCAGTGCGTGTTAGAGTTTGAGAGTCCACAACAGGCTACACATATACCTTGTATTTGATTTATACTTCCACTGGCATAGAAACCAGGTAGAATGGACCAACCGCTTTTAGAGTCCCATCCGTAAGATACGTGCAAAGTAAAGTGGATGAAATTGTCCAATCTTCAAAAAGGCAGCAGGTCGGTACAAACCCTGATCCTCTTGAGTGAGAGTTACGAACTATATTCTCTGGGATGGAACACTGAGTGTTACTTGTACCAGCTGAGGTATACAGTGGCAATTTCTAAACATACATAACACACATACATTAGTAGGCAAGCTAAATCATCTAGAATTTCTTAACGACATCATTTGTAAATATATAATAGAATATAAAACACTTCTATTGCGCTAAAATCCCCGGGAGACCCAAGCTCGACATCGCACCAAAATAAAAGGGGTTAAACAGTGCCTGGTCGATAAGCAGTTCCAGTTATAAACAGTTCGATTGGTACGCTGAGGAGCTGTGGGGGATAAGCAAGTTTAAACAGATGGATAAGTTATTAATGGGATTACCAAAAAGATGTAGATGGACGTCATCATCGATGTTAAGGTACTCTTGGAGGTTACAAATGTCACCTGGGGTAAAAATGGCGGATTTTAACAAATTGACATCTACGTGATTTTCTTGAAATGTGTATTTCAAATTGCTTGTACATTCACATATATATATATATATATATATATATATATATATATATATATATATATATATATATATATATATAGCGATAGTCCGAACTGCTCTCAGATGGACACCAGATGGAAAACGGATGAGAGGAAGACCGAAAGAAACCTGGAGAAGAACGGTGAAGCGAGAAATGAAAGAACATAACCTGACCAGGGGGAAGCTCGAGAAAACATCAAGAGACAGTGGTGTGCTCTGGTGTCGGCCTTATGTGCACTTCCGCACGAAGAAGATTAAATAAGTAAGTAAGTAAATAATACTGATACATTAGTCGCCCATAGTGGCAAACATTTGTGAAGACAAGGTCAACGTCGAAGAGTAGATTACTCACTTAATCGTAAGGTTGGGCAGTAATCTGCAGTTCGATCATCTGCCCCATTGTAAGGAACATCAGCAGCATCTACGCCATTAATGCTGGCAAAGAAACCTATTTTGCTAAATCAATAATATATATATATATATATATATATATATATATATATATATATATATATATATATATATATATTATTGATTTAGCAAAATAGGTTTCTTTGCCAGCATTAATGGCGTAGATATATATATATATATATATATATATATATATATATATATATATATATATATTTATATATATATATATATATATATATATATATATATATATATATATATATATATATATATATATATATATATATATATATATATAATATATATATATATATATATATATATATATATATATATATATATATATATATATATATATATATATATATATTATTGATTTAACAAAATAGGTTTCCTTGCCAGCATTAATGGCGTGGATGCATTTGAACTATGTATTTGTAGCACTTTGCTATATATGTAACGTTTTTAGTATGTAACGGGTTCGTTATGTAGTAACGCTATTACGCTATTACGCATGTAATGTTTACGAACTAATTTGTATGTTAACACGTATATTATCGTCCATCGCCCATTATCGAGTATTTCCGGTTACGCATGGGCAAATACCTACTTCCGAAGGCGGAGCCATCTAGGGGATACTTCCGGTACTATTTTCTGATATTAGCTCTGATATCCACTCCATGGTGGATACTTGCTGTGTTATTTCCTGGAACTAGCGCCCCATGATGGGCACTTGCTGTACTACACACCTTTCTGGTGGTGTCATCTAGCGAATACAAAGCGCTAACCTAAGCGTGAATTCAAGTCTAGTGTCTAGTCAAATAAAACACATTTTACCTACCTGATATTGGTGACATTTTTGCTCTACTTTATACAATATGCCATTTCAAAAAAGAAACCTTTGTGGAATAGATATTGAACTGGTGATATCTGCAATTCTTTTGGTAGGTTGCTTATTAGTGCGGTATGTCCATTCACGTCTAGCAGCAGTTGCGAAGTAAAGTCGCCTTCCTTCATAAATTTCGTCGCATTTACCTATGTGTTTAACGCTTTCAGCTATGGAGCCTTATCTAAACTATTACTTCATAACGAGAAAAATAGGTGCTGGCTGTGCTTTCCGTCTGAATTCGCGCTAATATAGCGGATCACAGTGGTGAACCCGTACGTAGATATCTACAAAGCTAGTGAGACTTTGCACTTCAAACCTTCATTCCGTGCCTATCAATATATGTTGGCATCAATCGGTTTTTTATTGACTTTTACACTGCGACTTCTCGACAAACTATATTATCGCTCGTTGTTATGGCGACCGACGATGTTGTCGTCATTAACGAACTTTTATGTTTTTACATTAATCGAATGGACGTTTTACCACGATCTATTCTTAACCGCATTATATTGGACAACTTTAACGATGAAGACATCTTAAATGCCAAAGACATTTTACATTCACATGTTTCTACCACTTTGAAACATCGTTGGATTAAACGACAAGGGACCGATAAAGCCAAACACAACGTTGACGACATTTGAAAATCTTGGACGAAGTTGACCCTGACGCAATACCGATCTATGTCGCCCGTGATCTTGGCAAACTACCGACCATTGATTTTAATCATGTCGACATGTCTACATTGTCACGTGAAATCACCACGTGCAAAAGCAAATTATATGACACTGAACTATCTCATAAAACTCTTGTCGATTCAGTGTCTGAACTTTCTACGCAAATCACCACTCTTGTGTCATCACTGCTACCGGTACTTTCTTCACTGAACGTGACGCCAGCCGCAACGACTTCTGCTTCTACATCTTCTCCAACACCTGCCATACGTGAGATGTCTCCGAAATCTGCCGTATCTACTTCTTCAAAAGTTCGATCTGCCCCCAAGGCAACACTGTTAAACCACTGACATCTAATCGTAAGTCACACACCATGACCGCAGGAAACTCTTCCAAGTGTAGTCTTAAGTGTGCACCAGTGCGACTCGTACTTTCTCACAGGATTTCATGCTGACACAACTTGTGAAGAATTATATACTTACGTGTCATCAACTTTGAGTTTGAAATGCTCGTGTGAGCGATTACCAACCCAACACAACTCATATTCTTCCTTCAAGCTGTGTGTTGACATTCCTAAACCTAACTTGCTTTATGACGCTGATCTCTCGCCTGCTGGAACAAAGATTGGACGGTATTTCCCACCTAGGAAACACACACTAACAGATTCAACCCACTTATAGACTTTCCCCTCCGTATTGCTTCCTTTAACTCCAGAAGTATACGGAACAGTGCTTTTGACGTGGTTGACATCTTAAACTCTTTAGATATACTTTCTGTGCAGGAACACTGGTTCTCTAAACAGAGCCTTTCTTTCCTTAATTCTGTTCACTCTGACTTTAACGCCAGAGGAATTACTTCCATTGATTACGGTGATGGTTTGAGTGGACGTCCTCATGGTTGATTTATGTTGACGAGAAGAGACTCCTGGGTCTAAAAATTACCAGCTCTAACGCCACTATTCTACTTCTTAATGTCTATCTACCATATCAGACTGATGACAATGCTGATGAATATCTAGAAATTTTAGGCAAAATCCAGGCCATAAGCGATTCATTTGAATCAACCAATATATTCATCATTGGTGATTTTAATGCGGATATTAAGAACCCCAGTCTTTTTACTCCATTTCTCAATGCTTTTATAAACGACTGTCACCTTATCGCAAGTGACACATTGCTTTTCCCTCTGATGCTTTTACATATGTTAGTGATGCGCACGGCTCAAGGAGCTGGCTCGACCACATGCTCATCACCCACTCTAGTCACTCATCAATATCTGATATGGAAGTTAAATATGACTGTGTCTCTTCCGACCACTTACCTCTATGCTTTTCTATATATGTCAAGTTATTACCTTCCTCTGAAGCCCCCCATACAGGAGCAAATTCACACACCTCATCCTGTGTGGAATGCTGCCTCCCCCCAGGATCTCCATAACTATCATACACAAACCGGTTTGATTTTATCTGCTATTGATGTACCTCATGAGGTTTTAAGATGTACTAACCCTAATTGTAATGATGAAGCCCATCGCACTTTGCTAAGCAATCTTTATAATGATATTATAAAATCACTTAAAGACGCTGCCGAGGTAATCCCTACTAAGGCTAACAACACGTCTTCTAGGCTGGAACGACCTAGTCAGAGACTCCCATCAAGCTGCTAGATAATCCTTTCTCTTCTGGCGTTCTGCTGGGAGTCCGCGTCATGGTCCCTTGTATGATATAATGAAAATTAGACGCGCTCATTTTAAACGCAACAAAAAACTATGTGAAAAAAATGCTGAAATTCTTAAAGTTGAAAGACTTGCTTCTAAACTATGTAATAATGACTTCAAAATCTTCTGGAAGGACATAAAACATATGAATAACGCCAGGTTTCCAAATCCTAGCAATGTTGGTGGTGCTTCCGGTGTCGAAAATGTAAAGAATATGTGGCTTCATCATTACCAATCCCTACTTAACTCTATACCTGGCTCTCCAGTCAACATCAAGAAGATTAATGAATACTGTAGCAATGTACAGCTTAATGTTCAAATGATTGTTAATGTTAAGGAAATTCAAGATATAATACATGCAATGCCTGTAGGCAAAGCCCCGGGTTATGATAGTGTAAGTAACGAACATTTTAAATATGCGAATGAAAAACTTCATGTTCTCATGTCACTTTTATATAGTAGCATGTTTATTCATGGTTTTTTACCGGATGCTATGATGATTACAATCATAGCCCCCATAATTAAAAATAAGGCGGGTGACCTGTCTGATAACAACAACTACCGACCCATTGCTCTAGCCACAATTGCTAGTAAATTATTTGAATCCTTGATATTATCCAGGGTTTCTACTTTTTTATCTACATGTGTAAACCAATTTGGATTTAAAAAGCATCACTCAACTGAAATGCTCATATTTTTAATAAAAGAACTCTTTCGACACTACATAGCGAATGGCTCATCTATGTATGTTACCATGCTGGATGCCTCTAAGGCCTTTAACAAAGTCAATCATAGTAAGCTATTCACCAAACTAATTGACCGGGGATGTCCTTCTTTTATTGTTCGCATTCTTTATTACTGGTACAGAACCCAGAAATTCACTGTCAGATGGTGTTGTAGCTTCTCAGAATTTTTTACCGTTTCAAACGGTGTTAAGCAGGGTGGAATCCTTTCTCTACATCTTTTTAACGTTTACATGAATGACTTAAGTGTAAATTTGAATAAATTACAAATTGGCTGTCTTTATGTAGGAACCATAATGAATCATATGATGTATGCCGATGACCTTTGTGTTTTTTCACCTAGTGTTGCGGGGTTGAGAAAACTCACCGATTGTTGTGCCAAGTATGGCAATATGTTTGATATAACGTACAATGCCAAAAAATCTGTCTGTATGGTTATTGATAACAAACCTAGGGACAAGAAAAATATTCGTCCTGTTGTTGTCAATAACCATACACTACCTTACACTGAAAAATTTAAATACCTTGGCCATATTATAAACAATAATCTTACTGATGATGACGATATTGCCAGGCAGAAAAGATGTATCTATGCTCAGGCAAATGCTTTAGCCAGAAAATTTTACTTATGCAACAATTCCATTAAAACAACTTTATTTAATTCATACTGTGGTTCAATGTACACCTCAAGTCTTTGGTGTCATTTAAAAAAACAGAGTATGAAAGGTATTACTGTCGCTTATAACAACAGTTTTAGAATTATACACAACCTGTCACCCCGCTGTAGTGCAAGCCATATGTTCGCTACTAATTATGTTAAATCCTTTAATGAACGTATTCGCTCATCAATTTTTAGCCTTTTATGCCGGTTGGAAAAATCCGACAATATACTTTTTGTGAATTATCTTCACACTTTTATTTATTATCAAAGTCCATTGATTAAACATTGGATTGATCAATTGTATGCTTTTAATTCATGATGTTTGTACTTTTATACAAATATATTTTTTATCCTTACTTATCTTATATATATATTTTACTACACGTCATGTATGTATATTTATATATATATATTTTTCTCACTACATGTACCTCTATTGTTCAACATGTGTGTATATGTATGTTTTTTTTAACCTGTATGTATTTATAATATTATGGGCTCTTGCCTGAAATAAAACATTATTATTATTATTATATTATTATTATTACTATATAAGTAGCGCCTTTGGTTGTACAGGTGTCGCATCTAGCTACGCACGTAACGCTTTTTGCTAAGTATACATCACTTTTAGCTACGGAGTAACGCTTTAAGTATTAACGCTAAGTATGTACCCGGTTTAGCTGTGTAGTAACGCATTTAGCTATGTATGTACGCATTTGAACTATGTATTTTGGTTTTTTAAGCTATTTTTGTAACGTTTTTAGCTAAGTATGTCACGGGTTCATTATGTAGTAACGCTATTAGCTACCCATGTAATGTTTTCAGCTGTGTGTAACACTTTTAGTTATGCATTTATAGCATTTTGCTATGTAGTAACATTTTATCATGTACGTGTCTCATTTAGCTAATTATCCAACGCTATGCATATGCATTCAGCTATGCAAGGCTTTTCGTTATGCATGTACCGCCTTTTGTTTTGCAGGTGTCGCACTTAGCTACATATGTTGCGCTTTCTCGTTATGCGTGTACCACTTTTAGCTATAGCGTTTTTAATCTATGTATGTGTATCGCTTGGCTTAGAGTAACGCTTTTAGTTGTGCAGGTCTTAGCTATATACATGTTGTTCTTAGCTATATACATGTTGTTCTTAGCTATATACATGTTGTTCTTAGCTATATACATGTTGTTCTTAGCTATATACATGTTGTTCTTAGCTACGCATGTACCATTTCAGCTATGCATGTATCGGTTTAATGATGTACTAATTCTTTTTAGTTATTTATGTGTTGCATTTAGGAGCGCTGGTTGGAAGGAATATAGATAAAAATATTACATATTTAGTCAAATGGAGGCTTTTCTTTGCGGAAAATAGGTCAAATGATTTCATGTTTGGTCGCAAGGAGGTGCCTTTTGTGAGGAAAACAACGCATATTATTACATCTATTATTGCTAGGGAAATGTTTGGGATGAAAATTGAAAATTTGGTCGCTAGAAGTAGTTCTTGGGAAGAACATATGTCAAGTTATGAAATATTTGGTCACTAGGAGGCGCTTCTTGGAATGAATATAAGTCAAATTATTGCACATTTGGACGCTAGTGGTAATTCATAGGAAGCAGATATCAAGTAATTAATTAAGTACCTAAATGCAATAAGTGCACAACTAAAGGCAACATATACATATGTAGGTGCGACACGTACATATGTAGGTGCGACACGTACATATGTAGGTGCGACACCTACATATGTAGGTGCGACACCTACATATGTAGGTGCGACACCTACACAGTTAAAAAGTGTGACATGCATAGCTAAGTGTGACAACTACAAAACTGAATACGTTACATATATAGCTATATGTAAAACATATATAGCTAAAAGCATTACTACATAGCTAAGAGCATTACTCCGTAGCTATGGCTGGTACATACTTGGCAAAAAGCTTTACATACACATGCACAGCTAAAAACGCTACTTACATAAATAAAAGCGGTTCTTCCATTGTTGAAAACGTTACTGTGTAGCTGAAGCGTTACATACATAGCAAAGTACTACATAATTGATGAAGGAAGGCGACTTTATTTCGGAACTGCTACTAGACGTGAGCGGACATTCATACCGCGTAAATAAGCAAACTACCAAAACAGTTGCTGATGTCATCGGTTGAATATCTGCAGCGTAAATGTTGCAACAGTTATTAACTAACTTACCAACCAAAGTCATGAGTCTGGTAAATTAATACGAATGTCTAAAAATTACAACGGAAAATTTTCATAGCTGGTCGTCATACGTATTGTAGTGTAAATTACACAAAGGTATGTAGAGCAATATCCATCATGGGCCGCTAGTACCATAAAATAACACAGCAAATATCCGCCATGGGGCGCTAGTACCAGAAACTAGTACCGGAAGCATCCCCTGTATGAAGCCGCCCTCTGAAGTAGGTTGTTGTTTTTAATTATTTTCGTAAATTATCCGCTAGGGGCTCTTTAATTCGTAAATTAGTTCGGGTGCACTAAGGTAGTTCCGGAACAATCCATTAAGTGACGCCACCACCGGAAGTCCCGGTGCGCATGTGCAGCCTGAAGTTGCACCGGGCACCTCATGTATCCCTCGTGATTAACTACTATTGCAATGTATTATTACTACCGTTGCTGTCAGCGGACCACGCCATTACCATATCAACACCGAGCCGCTCGGGAGGGCACATTAACATTACGTCCCTTTAGTTTTACAAGTGTCAAGTGCAAATTCACGTTAAGAAAGTAGGCTGGTAGCTTCCTGGTACGTGTGCTTTTGCTCACTAGCGTCGAGTCAACACGTGGTGGCGGTGTATACTGCATGGGTACTGACTCTTCGCTTGCTGATGGTTCCCACATCTGCATTCTCATTTGTGCACGAGGCGGTGTAGGATATATCGACCCAGCTTCTCGTGGAAGTGAATTTGCATTAATTTCTAACGGCCATCACTCGGGCAGTGGGTGGTTTTAATCTACGCAGATGACGTCGGTTCCGTTTGAAGGTGTGTCCTTGAACGAAACCTACGTACGACCGGTTGGAGAGCTTCTTTGTACATTGTCCAAGCGTCCACGTGTCCTGTCCCTGCAGCTTCATACGAATCGCATCGCCCGATGCTAACGGTTTCAGGTGATGCGTTGATTTTTTTTGCATTGTGCAATTTGCGCATCCTTGGCAATCTTCGGCTGCAAGTTTCGGAATCAGTCTGCTCTGTTGGATTGGAAGCAGTGTTCGACATCGACGACCGAGTAGCAGCTGTGGATGCATTGTAACTGGGGATGCACTGTAAACACCACGCACAGTGTTTCTAAAATTTAGCAACGTCGCTCCTACGTCGCTGCCATCCTCCATCGCTTTCCTCACGAGGATCTTGCCTTGTGGGCGTCTCGGACTGCTCGTGATGTGGTCGAAGTCCCATCTCTGTGCGAACTCTCTGAACACGCCGCAAGAGAACTGTGGACCATTGTCCGACATGATTTCTTCGGGCTCTCCATGAATGCACAAACTGTGACCTCACCTCGAAGAAATTGGAGTAGTAGTCGGATAACAGTAGGTAGTGCTGTCCCTGCAGCTCGAATAAGTCAGCACCAACTTTCGCCCAAAACCTGCCTGGGACGTCGTGAGGTACCATGGACTCATTGCACTGTTCTGGTCTGTGTATGTTGAACAAACTACACTGACTCACGTAATCGGTGATCTCTTGGTTCATCAGTGGCCAGTGCACCGCATCCTTGGCGAGACGTATACATCCTTTTATATCGTGATGCAAGCGCGCTTTACCGTGGCGTAAACTGGTCGGCACTACGATTATGTAGGGGAAAGTCCCTATAGCGCACCGCCTAAGCATTATCTGCTATTATTTTGAAATGTATTTGTCACAAAATCGATTTATTTGCACTATTCGACGCGGATACATTAATACATCATTATATATACTGTAAACGTAATAATTGTTATATAAGAAAACAATATTGCATAAAGTAAATTTTTTTTTAAATGGGGCGCTTTGGGAACGCGTGCCCCCAATGCGCCCCACCTCCTCTCCCCAGAACGCACCTCCTGTGTAATGGTCACTAAATGCTGTCAATCACATAGAGAATCAAACTAAAATGTACACTAGGCTAAACGTTTATTGTTGCATGCTGGTAAAACAATTACAGATGACATTAAGGAGTGGTAACTTCTGTTCATTCCATTTATGTCAACAATTAGAATTAGATTATCGTACGATAAATAGAACATAAAACCAATTACTATTAGATCTATACTCTAGCCACCACTGACAAATTGTTGATTGTTAACTTACACTGATAGTCTACAGTCAACCATTGTGCGACTACTGCATGCAAAGGTCGCATGCGGATTTCTCGTTCCCACACTTTTCATGGTACCATTGGCGGCACAATGGGCATTGCAGCCAATCTTCTGTTGGTGGCGTGGTATAGAGCTCATTGCAATATATACACCTGCACTCTTCATTCGTTGGGGTCGCACCAACTTTACGCACGTGCTTGACAATGGTTCGTTCTTTGCCCTTGTGCAGTTCGCGCTTGTTGGATTTCTTGCATGTCTGCTTGTTTTTATTGGCTTGCCTCTCAAGCTTCTCGTTCAGTTGCTGATGCTTTTCTCGTAGATTACCCTTGTATGGCGATGACGTGAGATGTTCTGCAGACTGTGAGCGTCGTTTACCCAGCCGGGGCCCAGCCTTAGGGAGTGGTGATATGCCTTGAATGAACGTGTTTGTAGTCGTCATTGGTGTAGTGCGGCCAGTCGATGTGGAAGCAACTGCGTCAGGCAACGTCGCGCGTTCGGAGAGGTTAGTCGCTTTAACACGGGCGCTGCTCGGAAGAGGCTCAGGAGCGACAATTTCAGTAGGAACAGCCACCGCTGGCATGGTGTTTGCTCGGGTTGCCTGTTCGATGATGTCCGTCATCAAAGATGGCGCAAAATCGGCATATCTAAACACTGCAGGGTTGAATGGCCACAGTCCACAACTGGAGAACCCTAACACGGCTTTGTCGATCGTGCAAGCCCTTGTGTACGCTGCTCCAAAGAGGGCCGCGATGTTATAGAAGGTGATTCGTTTTCCAGTGTTGCTAGTCATCCAATAGTCGCATGCCTGTCTGTAGTACTCCTTGAGCGGTCCGAAGAAGCACTTGTCGAGCGGCTGGAGTCGATGAGTAGTGTGCGGTGGAAAGGAGATGAGCTCGACGCCATTCGCCCTGGCAAGTTCCACTGCTTCGAGCAACTTGTGGCTGATGTGTCCGTCAACAAAGAGTACGACCTTTTTGGCAGGCGTCGGTTTAACCGCATCGATAAAGTTATTCAACCACTGCACGAAGACTTTGCTGTCTGTCCAGCCACTGTCTGTCACCACTCCCACTGTACCAGGTGGATAGCCAACGAGCAAGTGCTCGTTCATTTTCTTCCTCGGGTAGATTATAAATGGTGCAAGATAGCGCCCACTTGCACTCATGCCGCATATGATAGTGACCGTTTTCCCCTTTTCGCCACTCGTCACTTTTCCAAACTGTTTCTGACCTTTTTTCGCGACAATTCTTCCAGGTTTGTGCACAACCGTTAAGCCGCTCTCGTCCATGTTCCATATTCTGTCACCATCTAATGGCCCAAAGCTATCCAGAAGCGATCTCCATATGTCGAAAAAAATTTCGACTTGTGCCTTATTAAATCCCACTGCCCGATTTATACTAGTCGCTTTCGGTTCCCTAATTGAGAGTGTTCTGTTTCTGGCAAGAAATCCAGCTAGCCAGTGTCGACCAGCCATCTTTGTGGTGTGATCAAAGGGGTGTGCGATGCCTTTGTACTCAGCCACTTGGAAGGCCATTTGTCGGAGTTCGGTAGTTGTTAACCCGTAGAACCTTTGCTGCATGTCCAATGCATGGTTGGCGATAATATCTTCAATGTCGGTGTCTAGAATCTGGCGAAATATCCCTAGAAGTTGCCGACCTGGCGCTCGAACCTGTACGACACAGCCGAATTTGTATGGATAACTTCACACAAGCCTTTTCATAAAGTTTGAAACAACACAGTAATACGGTAGTACTACACCATGGCAATTGAAATTAAGATGCGTGGTGTTTTTTTTTATTTCTTGTAACATTATTCGAATGCATAAAACATTGACCGAGTTACAACCCATTTTATTGCGATGGTAATAATTAGTATAATTATGACTACTGAATTATGAGAATCTAATTTTCAGAGCTGTTTTTATAAATTACATAAAAATTACCTGGCCTTTATGGTGTCTTTGAAGAGTTCGCCTGGGGATTCCGTATTGCCGTTCAACGCTTCTATATGATTCGCCATGTTGAAGAGCAAAGAGGGCCTCCTGTAAATCTGCCTCTCCATATTTCCGCTGTTGTTGATTACGTCCCATCTGAAATAAACAGTGGTTGCATAGTTTCAATTTTTAGAAAATTATAATCAATCATCGTAATATGCTATCTGAATCGGCAAGAAAATTGTAAGTAAATTGGTTGTTTCTTGAAGGCGATAAATACATTATATTTTCATACTGAATAAATAAATTTATGATATACACGAAAACTTTAATGTTCCCAAACTGCACCTCCAATTATATGAGTTTTGCTGCGGTGCGGTTTGGGGACATGGGGGAGGTGCGCTTTGTGGAAAACTGTTAGTGACGCTAAATCGGCCATTTGCAAAATTGTATTTGTAAATCATGGTATTCGCGTATGGCTCGGTTATACAATTGAACTATTGACAGTGTCATCGTAGACAGTAATCATTATTACTTGGCGCACTGACAAGCCTTCCACTAAATGCACAAATTAAAGTAAAACGTGTCATAAAACTCACCGAACGTTGTGTCGTGTCAAGGCAATCGCGAATGTTCTACTTTTTTCTGCAGATGCGTTAAATAGCGACATCTATCGAATGTGACAAGCAATGCCTGCATTATGCTGGTTCAATCGGCTAGGGTAGGGATGGGGCGCTTTAGGGAGGGGGTGCGCGTTAGGGACTTTCCCCTAGTCCTTAAGTCCATTCTGCACGGTCAGTTCATGTCGCACATTGTAATACGCACGAACGTCCAGATCACTGTCCAACTTCTGTGCATGCCAGCCTTTCTTTAACACCTGCGTCAGTTTCTGGGGAGCACAAGTATTTGTGACAGTGACAGTTCGCAGCTTTTCCATTCTCCTGGGAGACACTGACAGTCCCCTTGTCCATTTTAGCGTCACCTGTGGTACTCGATTTATCCGTTTGGTTAGATGCTTTCCAGTGCTCGCTGTAAAAATCCAAGTCATCCTTACTTTTTAAAACGCTGCTGATACTTTTAACTTCAATAGTTAATTATGCACATTTTATACTGGTTTATCCTCCACAATTTTTGTTTCGTTAATCTTGAAAAGATCCAGTTTGGTTCATGCAAGATTTATTGTTTCACTCTTTTTATTAGAAATTCACCCCACTATTTCTCTTTCTACGATAAATTCACCCCACTATTTCTCTTTCTACGATAAATCGAATTACCCTTTGTAGTTATTAGATACGTACACAAGGCATGACGGACACTTACATACAATTGTTCACCGCGTCATGATTCTTTTCTACGATTGTCAGAAATGACGAACTTCAAGAGTAAGGCGTCGCTAGACGTTACTACAACTGTCAGTATTACGTCGAAATTTCGAGAGTTGGATTCAAAAAAGCCATCAAGATATTGACTAACAGCACCAAGTAGCCTATATATATGTGTGTGTGTGTGCGTGCGTGTGTGTGTGTGTGTGTGTGTGTGTGTGTGTGTGTGTGTGTGTGTGTGTGTGTGTGTGTGTGTGTGTGTGTGTGTGTGTGTGTGTGTGTGTGTGTGTGTGTGTGTGTGTGTGTGTGTGTGTGTGTGTGTGTGTGTGTGTGTGTGTGTGTGTGTGTGTGTGTGTGTGTGTGTGTGTGTGTGTGTGTGTGTGTGTGATAATGCCGTGTATCTTGAAATCATGACAGTCATTTACGAACTACCAAGTTATCCCGTGCGGAGGACGGGTTAACTGCTAGTAGTAGTGCCTAAATCACCAGGAACCCGAGCTCAGAGGCGCAACAAACCAGCTTCGTTAAGCATTACATTATTATAATATTCTCTAACTGCGCCACATATTTGCGATTTTTTTGTCCCCGATTTTATTTTGTAAATTTCGAATTGCATGGCGCACTGTTGGCTGTTTTAATTTATGATGTAAACATAGAGAGAAAGGCGATTCATAAAAGCCCCCACACTGAAATTAGCCGCTGGATGATTGACGGCAAAGTTAAATGCAAATAAAACATAGTTACTTGTTTCTGGTACACAAAAACAGCATGGTAGATTTGATAGTTTTTCTCTTTTTCTTGTCGTTACTGCTTTTATCACATTCGTCGTATTCGCCAGTATATGTATTTTGCTGTTGCCAAAACTATTGCAACTGCTCTTGTTAGTAGTAAACTTGACTATTGCAATTCCCTTTATCATAATATTGCCCTCACGGACATCTTAAAATGTCAACGTGTACAAAATTGTTTGGTAAAGGTAGTTACCCGGTCTCATCGTTTCTCTCACTCAGCACAACTTCTTAAAGCATTGCATTGGCTCCTTGTCCGATATCGCATTATTTTTAAGATCTGTACGATTACATACAGAGCTTTTTCTTCCAAACAACCAGCATATTTACATTCACTGCTCACTCCTGCAAGACAGCCCAGACAGCTTCGATCATCTAATTCTATTCTACTTTTTGTTCCCATTGTTAAGACAAATGTCGGAACTACAGCTATTTCAGTTGCTGCACCGACTCCGTAGAACTCACTCCCTGTTAGTGTTAAGTTTGTAGGAAATATAACAACATTTCGCCATAAACTAAAGCCCCACCTGTTTAAACTTGTTTATCCTCCATAGCTTCCCAGCGTACCAATCCAACTGTTTACAACTGGAATTGCTTATTGATTATGAACTGCTTAAACACTTTTGTTTTAGTGCGCTGCCAAGATTCGATCTCCCGATTATCTTAGCGCAATATATGTATTTTATATATATAGTTATTATCCCAGGTGTACCCCTGCTGTGTAATGTTACGGTTTTCACCTTCAGCGCTTTCATTATTTATTAACACCCATCTAGCATAAATAGAGCAAATATGTTCAGGAGCACATATTGACCGCACAAAATAAAAATACGTAACCCGAAAATAATATATACGTCCATTTACAGCCATGTCCCTCAATCCGGTGTCCGCCATATTACCGGCAAGATTATTCGAAAGTAGCTGGTAATTATGCGGAAGGTGACAGTACTTGGTATATATAACATACTATAATAAGTATATGCACCAAACGGTCATCCACGCACGTCAGTTATTTTGGCATCGCTGAAATCACAAAGTGTCAATGTTGTATTTATTTTGTATTGCGAATAATAAATAAAGTATTCTATAAATACCAGTTATATAATTTATTTTTAATTGTGTCTACTTGATTCACAGCTTGGGATGTCTGCACACTACACATGGTTGGTTTCTCCCTATCAAAAATGTATTTTTGCCGAGTTCCCTCAAAACGGATTAAGTTGGCTGGGCTTTTATTAAAATTGGTTGTGTTTGTTGGGGTCCATCAACAGAGGTTGTGTTTGTTGGATTCCATCAACAGAGGTTGTGTTTGTTGGATTCCATCAACAGAGGTTGTGTTTGTTGGATTCCATCAAAAGAGGTTGTGTCTGCTGGATTCCATCAACAGAGGTTGTGTTTGTTGGAGTCCATCAACAGAGGTTGTGTTTGTTGGATTCCATCAACAGAGGTTGTGTCTGCTGGATTCCATCAACAGAGGTTTTGTTTGTTGGGGTCCATCAACAGAGGTTGTGTTTCTTGTGGTCCATCAACAGAGGTTGTGTTTGTTGGATTCCATCAACAGAGGTTGTGTTTGTTGGGGTCCATCAACAGAGGTTGTGTTTGTTGGATTCCATCAACAGAGGTTGTGCTTGTTGGGGTCCATCAACATATGTTGTGTTTGTTGGATTCCATCAACAGAGGTTGTGTTTGTTGGGGGTCCATCAACAGAGGTTGTGTTTGTTGGATTCCATCAACAGAGGTTGTGTTTGTTGGGGTCCATCAACAGAGATTGTGTTTGTTGGATTCAATCAACAGAGGTTGTGTTTGTTGGGGTCCATCAACAGAGGTTGTGCTTGTTGGGTCCATCAACAGAGGTTGTGTTTGTTGGGGTCCATCAACATAGGTTGTGTTTGTTGGATTCCATCAACAGAGGTTGTGTTTGTTGGATTCCATCAACAGAGGTTGTGCTTGTTGGGGTCCATCAACAGAGGTTGTGTCTGCTGGATTCCATCAACAGAGGTTGTGTTTGTTGGGGTCCATCAACATAGGTTGTGTCTGCTGGATTCCATCAACAGAGGTTGCGTTTGTTGGGGTCCATCAACAGAGGTTGTGTTTGTTTGATTCCATCAACAGAGGTTGTGTTTGTTGGGGTCCATCAACAGAGGTTGTGTTTGTTGGATTCCATCAACAGAGGTTGTGTTTGTTGGGGTCCATCAACAAAGGTTGTATTTGTTGGGTTCCATCGACAGAGGTTGTGTTTACTGGTTCCATCAACGTAGGTTGTGTTTGCTGGGTTCGGTCAACAGAGGTTGTGTTTGCTGGGTTCTAGATTTTGGCTGGATCTGTCCATTGAGTTTGTGTTGCCTAGTTTATATCCTTTCAGGTTCAATATTCTAGGTTCTATTCGGCCAGGCTGTATTTGCTTTTTTCTCGCCACTAATATAAGAGAATACTAGTGCAACTAGCGATGTGACCAGACAATATCATTTGGATCACGATTGCACATAGAACAATGGTCCAATTGAGTGCAGAAACAGCAGATCCTGCTGCCGAGTCGAATAGTCCTGCTGTTGTAGAATCCTCACCCCAGAATATATCATCGCCAGGATATTGCGGCGCCTTCAATTTCTGAAACATACATGTCAGCCATTTATATTATGTGGACACGAGACGATTTAGCAGAAACCAATGTCAGAATGAGTAAATTCTCCCAATGACAACACGTTGTAAAATCATTGACTTTGTACACAGTTGCATGACACTATTGATTGTGTTATATCACATAATAAAGCAAGATAAATATATGATAAAATGGTACGATGTTAACATTGCATATGTACGCGCGCGCTTAAATACACGTATAATTTTTTTAAGTAGCACATATGCTAGTTTTCAGGGAGGTGGCGTTTGACAAAGATGCTGGTGTAGTGTTTGATGGCGGACGTTGACGCAGTGTTTGATGGCGGACGTTGACGCGGTGTTTGATGGCGGACGTTGACGCGGTGTTTGATGGCGGACGTTGATGCGGTGTTTGATGGCGGACGTTGATGCGGTGTTTGATGGCGGACGTTGATACGGTGTTTGATGGCGGACGTTGATGCGGTGTTTGATGGCTGACATTGATGCGGTGTTTGATGGCGGACGTTGATGCGGTGTTTGATGGCTGACGTTGATGCGGTGTTTGATGGCTGACGTTGATGCGGTGTTTGATGGCTGACGTTGATGCGGTGTTTGATGGCGGACGTTGATGCGGTGTTTGATGGTGGACGTTGATGCGGTGTTTGATGGCGGACGTTGATGCGGTGTTTGATGGCGAACGTTGATGCGGTGTTTGATGGCGGACGTTGATGCGGTGTTTGATGGCGGACGTTGATGCGGTGTTTAATTGGTGCACTGCTGTGGTATTTGAAAGGAGTGCAGACAAAGTTAAAATAAAATAAAGTAAAACAAATTCAGAAAATGCAGAAAATCATAGTGCCGCATAGCGTATAATCTAAATGAAGTGCTGGCATTATTTGTGAAGGAAGTGGTGGTGTGGATTTTAAAGGGTGTGTCGGTGTCGTTTGTGAAGAGTGGACACGAGACCGATGTATGTGTTCGCCTTCCATTGACAGCCGTTATATGTACGCTCGCGGATTATGCTATTTTAAAGTGTTTTATAACCATGGGACCATACTCATAACGGTGCATGCTTTTTGTGACACTACATGTGATGCACTATCTTGTTTGTGACATTTTCGACAATATTGGAAATAGCTCTACCACGTTGTGGGCTATGAGGTGCCGTAGCGGCTAAAAGGGTGATGAAACAGCAAAACCTGTCGAGGTCTGCGAGAACCGTCGAGTTCTGCAAGAACCGTCGAGTTATGTGAGATCGATCGACTTCTGCGAGCACTAAATATGAATAATAACATAATAATAATAACATTAAACGAAAACAATTGTTAATCGAACATACCGCGGATTGAACCGTGGACCATCCAAGCATAAAGCTCTTGCGCTAAGTCACGACAGATGACAGCGCTCACAAGATCGCACTGAATTTGCTATGTATTCTACAGGCCGTCTCGTGGCATTGTCGTTTTAACTGTCAATTTTGTTTTTAAGCACATTTACGTTGGTAGCATTTACATAATTTTTTTTATTTATAGTCCTCTGTGATACTGACTTTGTAAGTGATTCATGAAAATATATTAAATATAAATTACTGTGTTATGGTAACTTTTAGCTACTTTTATGTGGGTAGTATATTATATTATGTTTTTTGTGGCATTACTTCGCTGCATATCATACAACGCTAGTTTCAGTGGTAACCAGACTTGATCGATCTCGCAGAACTCGACCAATATAGTGGGTGCTGTATACTTCTAGCTGTATTCTAGTGTATTAATGTGTTTATATATATATATATATATATATATATATATATATATATATATATATACATATACATACATATATACATATATACACACACACACATACACACACACACACACATATATATATATATATATATATATATATATATATATATATATATATATATATATATATATATACATATACACACATATATACATATATACACATATATATATATACATATATATATGTGTATATATGTATATATGTGTGTATATGTATATATATATATATATATATATATATATATATATATATATATATATATATATATGTGTGTGTGTGTGTATGTGTGTATATACATATATATATATATATATATATATATATATATATATATATATATATATATATATATATATATATATATATATATATATATATATATATATACTTTGTACACCGCCGTAGAGCAGTAGGTGATTATGGCACTATATAAATATCGTATTTTATTATTATTATTTATAAATAGTGTGATCTATTAACATAATTGCTGGCATAGCTTTTTCAAAGTATGCACATGTAATTTGTGAAAGAAGTGCTGCTATGAGTTCTAAAGAAAGTACTAGTGTAGTTTGTAAAGAGAGTGTAGCTGTAGTTAAGGAAAGGAGTGTTGGTGGAACACCTACCACGCAGACTTCCTTGTAGGACGGACAGATAATTACGCCAGTGTATGTATACAACTTTCGTCTGCTGACCACTGAGAGCTCCTGTCCCTGTGTCTTACACTCGTATATGGTTTCATCCACGTACACTGTGAGGCCTCCTGATTCTTTTGATGCACACTTGATCTGTAGGAGATATGTCACACGCGTCAAACTTGTCACATATTATTGTGTCACATACGTTTGGCCCATGAATCTAAACTAGTCACACGCACGTGCGCACGCACGCACACATGCGCGAAAGCGCGCTCACATAGGATAACAGCAACAACATAACTATTGTTCCTCGAGAGAATGCGAAATATTATAAATGAAGAAGTTCTACAACAAAACTACAAAGAACAATTATAGGAAATTGTAAGAATACAATATCTTCTATGATATATCATGATACATTTAACTTTTTTATAAATTACCATTGAATAAAAAACTGAAATGAAAAACTTAATAATTATTGACAACGTCACCAGACACAGCATCTGAAAAAAAACGAATGCATACTTTGTAGCAACCTCCGCCAGCCCTCACTGGATACTCTTTTGTAGTTGTTCCAGTCATTAGCAATTCCCATTTCTTTTTGTGTCTTAGGCACACAGATTCAGCGCTAAATAATTCCCGCAGGTAGTTTATGTCTTCAGCTGCAACAGTTTAACAAACCTACATGTGTTGTCGTACAAAAGTCTCACACAGTGCAACAACATCACACATACAGAGAGAACATGGCATGTAGCCAGCTCCAACACGCGCTCACATACAACTTTAACACAAAAATAGCGTAATTAACTTCGAGTGCTGATTAATAATATTATTGTCCAAAGTATAGCGCATATGTCAGTCTGCATACTTTCAGTTGGTCAGTATTTTGAAGGTCATGGACATTTGCCCTACACAATATAAACCACGCTCGGATCGAAGTTGGTGTTTCGCGTGTTGTACAAGAAATTGTTTTCATTGGTGTCCCGCTGCTGTTAGTCGCCCCACTCACGGTTGTTGCCGCTTTTCCTACTATTAACAATTGCATGTCTTATGCAACTGCACCTATATGGCTCAATGCAGACAGCAAACGTCATATGTGAATGTGATCAAAAGTGTGTGCTTTTTAACTGGTACTTGGTGCATCTTCCATTTGTTACGACACTTGTTCGGATCACCCCTGACATCTTCTCTTCGAATCTGACTGCTACAACTTCACTGATTCGAAGCTGACGAGTGGTGCTCTTTCCAGACTTCTTTTCACTGGTTATGTGACATCTCCCATTTTCACAGAGAAAGAATCTGAATTCCTCGTTCGAAGATTTGTGTATATTTTCCGTGACCAATTGTTCTGGAACACCGCTCATGGAGAATATCGCACCTATTACCTCAATGTAATAGTAGTTGTTTCTTTGATAATAACCCTTGACCACTTCAACAGTATCCGGTGCAATCCATACGTGTCCTGAGGGTAGCGCGGCACCTGAACTGTTAATGTTTTTGTTTCTCAAACGTTCATTATACCAAGGTGGTCAACATTACTTAGTTCATTATACCAAGGTGGTCAACATTACTTAGTTCATTATACCAAGGTGGTCAACATTACTTAGTTCATTATACCAAGGTGGTCAACATTACTTAGTTCATTATACCAACGTAGACAACACTACTTAGTTCAACAGTTATGGCCGTCTTCCATATCGCCACTTTCACATACCATATCATTGGTGCACGAATATTTCATTCTGCCAGTTATAGAAGGCGGCTAACACAATACTTCTTTAGATAATGTATCCATTCATGGCTCCATTATCAGAGACAGTTTCGGTAGCCGTTATCGCAGCGCTCATCCAACATACAATTAGGATTGGTGTGTTTGAGATGTTATAGTTAATATAGTTAGTTTGATATGTTATAGTTAATCCACGTCAGGTTGCACCATTCCATTACTTACCAACTTGATTCCCTGGGATGGTACACTGACTGTCCCCAAGTTCACCAGATGCGGTAGTCTGTGGGAATGGCTAAACACATATAACATACACACCCATATATAATCAACATAATTATGTGTAACACTATCAACCAGAACTATAAATCAACACTGAGTAAAAACAAAATTATGTATAAACTCTCACTCTCTACTGGAGAGATATAATGTTCTTCTTTACAGGACAAGATAAATATGTACAGACAAAATCGGTCCTGTTCAGTATAAATATCACCACCTGAAATATTTCATTACTGAAGCTTAAATATCATTACGTACATGAAACATCTCATTGTATACATGAAATATCTCAGTAGGCACACGAAATACCCCATTCTATACATAAAAACTATTTTCATTACAGGAGGAATATAGTTCTAAATAACAATGACACAAAGACAAAGACACTCAACGTGGTTGAAAACCTGTGTCAAGGAAAATATCAAGATCCAGGAGTAGATTATCCATGTTACTTACTCGCAAGAAAGGGCAGTAATCTGCTATGTCTACACCTCCACGATAGTAAGGAACATCAGAAGCATTCACACCATCAATGCTGGTAAAAGGCTGAACATTAACACAGTCACATCTTAGGGAGATTTTGTGGCCAATACATTTGCTTAGACATGATCGGTATTAATATATATATATATATATATATATATATATATATATATATATATATATATATATATATATATATATATATATATATATATATATATATATATATATATATATATATATATATATATATATATATATATATATATATATATATTCTAAAAGCATATTTTATACAACGTATATGTGTACATGACAGAACAGTGGTATGCGGCTGTATGTTTCCCATCAACTGTCAGTCACATCACAGAACACAACTGACCCTAAGTAGGGTCATAAATATACATAGTCCAGTCATGTATCATTGATAGTAACTCAGTTATTTATTATTTAGAGATGGTTAATAATGATGGGAAGACGTTTGCAAGTTTCTGTTTTATTGCTTTTGATAATTTGAAGAAGACACCTTTCTAAAAACTCTGCACACCAATCAATTGCGGACATGTAAAAAAACTTATGTCAAGTGCTTTGAACAGAACGAAGAACTGCAATTAAGGGGCCATTCACAATTGTTCACATTTATCTATTTGTTCAAAGAGTACACGTCTAAATTTTTATGTTGATTGCATGCAAAATATGACTCATGCATTTTTTGTGTCATACTATTGTTTTAAATCGTGTGACCGGGCATGGTGCTGTAATGCGTACAGTCTGACGTACATCTTGGAAATTCACAACTTTGAGGAAAATGATTATTAAGTAGTTTTAGAAAAAACACAAAGCTTTAACATAATTATTGGAGAACAATTTTGTTGACATAATTAATTATGTGGAGGTTATTATTTCATGTCCTATAATTATGGAATTCTTATAATTATATGCATATGCACTGTGCGTGTAATAAAATTGTTACATCGATATATTTTACAATCCAAAAAATTAGAAACATCCTAAATATTAAGTCGACTGATAGGGCATGAGATTTAGTACGCTTTTTTACGAATATAAGAATACGCAAATATCGACAATAATTGCGAACGGTACCCAACTGTTACAACCTTTATTATTATTATTATTCCGCAAGGTAGCACCACCGTTTGTTGGTTTTGCAAAAAGTAGTGGTCTAAGCCCCTTACAGCTAAGGGCATTATTTTGCTTTAAATTAATTAGGTTAATATAGTTTATTGGAATTAATATATTTAAAATTCACATACTTTTATTGTCATGTGATCCATGTATACATCAAATATTAATGATAAATATGCGCTTTTGTCAATTCAAATATGTTAGTAAGTGCCGAACTATGCTCTGCTCCACAACGAGGCTGGCACAACTAAACGCGTAGAAAAATGCGATATTTTGGTGCGTGTGTAAACTTTTCATCCCATCTTCCCTTACGAAAATACATTTATATATCATGCAGTTGGACTTTTAACATTGAGTGTAGTTTAGCCAATAGAACAGTGAAATATACGTTTTCTCCCCCGTAACTGTAAGTCGTCGTGGACGATGTACGTTCACCTTACGCGGCAGCGTGTATTCCGGGTCTAACTCGGTTCAATTTTCAAAACATTTCCCCGAACTTCGAGAGTGTATACATCGTGCTTTCTTCCACATTTCGTGAATATTGTGTAACCTTGTAGTGCGTGTACTTTGAAGGTGCCGCGTGTAATCGTACCTGAAGTTGTATACCTGACTAAATGTAGGTACTTCAACAAAATGCGCTGCCTCGGTCGTTCCGTGCGCACGAAAATCCGTTCACGATTTAACGCCGTTACGATTACTGGAATCTCGTTAACGTTTTGTTTCGCCGCTTGTTTTATCGGCTGCTTCCATTCATTTTCGTCAGCTTTGATGGCACCTTTGAAAGCGATAAGTTAACTTTCGTGTCGTGTTTTTCTTATCGAAATTGGACCAAAATAAAGCTTACAAAATGTAAGTTAGACTTCATAGGTGTATTTCAAGTGCAATTAGCACAACTTCATCGAATTCCTCAGAATATTTCAATGTTGTGGTTGCCTTCTATAGGTCGAAGTTAGTATGTGGGGGAAATATCTTGTTTCCGCGCGAACGCGAAATGTGGTTTTAGTCAACCGCAACATTGTGAAGTTTTACGGATCTGTGACACTGAGAACGAGTCTCCAGAACGAAATTATGGCTTATTTACATTTCTCTGAATTTAATTCACTACAAAGCCAATACTATCTGTTTTACATGATATTATATATAATAATTTTTATTTTCTCGTCATTAGTTAAATTCATGTTTGTGTCAGAATTGTTATATTTAAAAAGCAAAATTTCGAAGCAGTCTTGGCAACCATTACCTCCAAAATAATTCGGAATATCACATGTTCTGTACATCTTACGTTCAGAGCCAATATTATATTCGAATTAACACAAGTTCACAACTTCCATCACTTTCACAATATATCTGTATATCATATATTTATAGTAAGCATTATGCTCACAAAATGTCACAACATCATCACATCAACAAGAGATGTACATCACAAGTTCTTCAACATCATCACTTCAACAAGAGCTTAGAATATCACAAGTTAGCAGCCAACAAGATTTCAGAATACCACAAGTTCACATCCGGCATCACATCAACAAGATGTCAGTATATCACAGGTTCTCAGCAAACATGTCCATGACAAAAGGCCTGTATATCATAAATAAACAGATACATTTATTTTACATCATATACAGAAAGGTGGATGTTAAAGGAATATATTTCTTGGTATCTTGACATTGTCATGACCAATGTACACAAATATTCCTAATTTGATATTAAAGCACACCTGATATTTGGCATCTATTGTTGAGCTAAGCTTGTATAAGTGGCAAAATGCAACGGCCTTCCATCCAAGTGTGCAACTCAACGAGGTCGGCTTTACCGGCTTGTTGCAATACGGCGACACTGATCCACCACTGCAATAAATATAATAAAACACTGTGCGCACACACAACAGGTCACAGTAAGGAACAACTGACTCACCACTACGACTGACAGGACAATGTGCATTGTTACTGATATGGAAGAGATTGTGGCCATGTATTCATTCACGATGATGTATATCACGCGGGGTTTTCTTGTTAATGGCTTATTTCCTTGAAAATTATATTCCTAAAGGATGTGTATCCCGTAGAATGGTAATGACAATCATATATCTTTTGAAGCTAACTTTCATTATATTGTTGTAAGGGACCGTCCCGATCTTGAGATGCCATCAAACAGAGTAATTTAAACACAACTGAAACCGGTAAGAGGTCATTTGTCCACTTTGAAAACATATAAAGTTGATAACCATAAAATGATACAACAGAAACATCAGATGAAGTACATGGTACACAAACCGCCGGACGTGTACAGTAACACTGACAATTTTTACTAATGCTTTGAAGGTCTTAAGCAACACGTTGTTTCAATAAACTGAACACAGCATTTGTAGAATCTACGTGACGTTTCGAGTACAAGATAACGCAGTTTCAAATGATGACTTAAGTTTTGTCAAATTTGTCAAACAAATAAAAATACATAATAAAATTAGTGCCGGGTTTAATATTGAAAAACTTACATATAGTATTATGTTTTGATATAATGTATGTCATACAGTTTGACTTAGCCTTTCATCTAAAATGCTAAGTACAGTCAAATCTGCTCAAGCGACCATCTGCATCAAGAGACCACGTGTCACCAGTGCCTGCTAAAAGAGAATAAAACAACGATTGCCTAAAATCATATTATATTACATCTTGCAGTATAGTTCCATTTCCACAACACTGAAAAATTTAATTAGAATTCAATTAATTAATAATTCCAAATAATGTCCTATCAGCCTGCCTCGATTATATATATATTTTCCGGTTGTAATCGGAAAGCTTCGATTTGACGTCACTGACGACATGGAAGCGCAGAGAGACTGGGAATTTCCATTCAGTCACCTATGTTTACAGTGAAAGCGGTTATTTCGAAGGGAGCGTCAAAATGGTTTATTGCGCGGCATTCGGTTGTAATGCAGACAGTAGTAGGAATAAAGTAACATGTAGTTCATCTGAGTGCCCAACGCACCCAACTTTGCAAAAGAATGGCTCGCGAAAATGAAGCCTTCAAACTTCAAGCCGACGAAGCACAAACTTGTTTCGACCGCAACCTACAGAAGACGGCTGCCCTGTGTTATATTGGTGCTAAGATATCTTTGAAAGAGGATGATGTTCCAACAATATTCGCAGTAGTGGAAGTTATGTTGATGTCATCAATCCGTAGAACCCGAAGTCTGAACGCAGTTAGCGACACGGACAGTGACGAGTACGTCGCTCGGATCGAAGCCAAGCGGGCCACGCAAACGGACTGCACGTCACTATCAGCGCGATCTTTTACTTTTTGACATAATAGTTCAGGAGCAAGATCTGAGTAAAATAAAATCGTTCAACACTACTTACAGAAAATGCTTGACTTGACACGGTGGTAGAATATACCCTATAGAACACCTCCAGATAGCATATGGTTTCAAATTGTGGTATCATAAAAATTCTACAGGCCACTATAATACATGCCTAGGGTCTGTTAGTGCCTGCCACTAAAATCTAGACGGAGGGGTAACGTAAATGTGAATATCTTTGTCCAGACGCAACCAATTTACAATATTGAGGTATCATTGGTTTCGCATTTTAATTCTCTGTCATAATATTTACAGTTATTGAAAAATAATAAATATAAAATATCACACAAATAAAAATGTTCTGACTGTTTTTACTTGTTCTGCTGTCATATTAAAATGCATGGTGTTTATCTTTCAGAAGGAAAACTGCAAGTTTTCATTTGCCTATGACTAGTGTATGGCGACACTGGTGTACATTCACCAGAGCAGATTAAAGTAATTCTCACGTTTAACACCGGGAGTTGTTTATGTCAACACTGATGCACTTTCAGTCAGTCTTCTTCATCAGTGGTTCCTTGTATTCTGACAAGTTTCTTTGGCCATACACGCACACGCTTCGGCTCGGTGACATGTTGACTTCTTGTAGTCTTAGACAGTCAACTCCGGAAGATCCCGTGGTGCTGGATCTTTGGTCATGAGCACAGGCTGCAGGGCACCATCTTGAACATTCCAGCCATGCCCAGCTGCTGGTGACAAACTATGTATAGGTTCCAGTGTTTTCTTCTATAAACAGGCCTGGTAGTTTACTCGCTTCGTGTGTTGCTGTACACTGTCGGAGGTGGGGGGGGGGGGAGATTGTCACTTCTTTGTCCTTTTTGACAAAATAGTCAATATCTGTCATTGTTCACTTTCCTCCCATCCTCCTTGGCTTTTGAGTAAACCGCACATGTGAAGATTTCACATGCTTCTGAAGTTCTGCTGCTGAGCTCGATTTATTCTCCACGTTGTCCCAGATTGGTCTGATGCTCTTTGCTGCCAAGTAAGACATTGAGACCCTTTTTCTTGCCGAGTCCTGAGTCTGAGCTGTTTCAATTGCACTATGTGAGTACACGAAAGCCGGGTAAAGGTATTGCACAGCCAGGCCCCAGTTCATGTGGCAGGCTGTGAATAGGTATACACCTCGCTCTGCCTTGGACTCCAGTCCGAAACCACAGCTCGAGACACTGGAGTTTGCTAGAGTGTGTGGTGCAGAGGAGAACCACATATGTGTCAAATGACTGAATCACAATATTGTTGCTCGCATGATATGCATGTTTTACATGCAACAATAGTCGTGTGCCTGCCTGTTCATGATCTGACTTGAGGGGAACCAGGTCTTCACAGTGTCCTCAGGTGACTCGCTCTGAGCTCTGAGCGTTCTTGAAGCAACCACTGATCACAAGCGGTTGACCTTCAAGCAGATTGTCTAAAGCGATGTTGCACCAGGCGTCTGCCAGGAAGGCACACCAGTTCACTTTGTTTTGTGCATTTCCAATGCATTTGAGCCACTGCTTTCGAATAGGAGTGGCTGGCCCCTTGAATTGTCTCATCTAACGTTGCAGAGATTATTTCTCTCTCTCTCCAGCTTTGATTGAGAGGCTGAAGTATTGGTTGAAGACAACACCAACTCGCTGACAACCATTCATACGTTAAGGTGCAGTAACCAGGCTGTAATACTTGAATGCCATTTCACCAAAGTTTGCTGCACCAGCAGACTTTGTCATATATACCAGCGCCATCGCATCGAAGATGTGGGCAATACACATCTACTGGTTGTGATTTGTGGCAGTGTTGGCTAGGCATCTACCTTCTTCTCTAGTTCAGCAATGTTGGTTTTCCTCAAACTGCCATCTGGTGAAAATGACACTCTTGATAACTCGTAGCTCAGGACTTCTCTCAGATTGATGTCCCGCGACTTTGCTGCGATCACAAGTCGGCCAAAGAGTCCACGGTCAACACTAAGAATTATGACTTTCTCACCAGCCATTTTTACTGTTTTCTTATTGAATAGTGTGGCAAATGTTTGGCAGGGACTCCCAACATTTTCCCTCCTTGGTATTCAGTATCTATTCAACAAATGTTTTCATCTGAGCAGAGCCGATCACGGAGGAGTTGAGCAGGCACCAACACCATCTGAGTTATGTATGGCACACATCTACTTCATTGCTGTTGTGATGGCTGCTCATTCATGACATGTCAGGAACAATCGCTCTAGAGCTCCTGGTCTCTGACTAATGCATGTGATGCCACCGCTTGTCTTGCTGTCGAGGTTGATGGACTACTCTAGGGCAGTCCATACTTGAACAAAAGGCTGAGTCGACCGACCGATAGCATGGTTCTCAGACATGAACTCCTCATTGACGGCATGGTTTTCTCAGACAGCTGGTTTGTGTCGATCCACTGAGAAGAAGAAGTGAGGGGTCATGAATTGAAGCCAGTCTCTAGTCCTCTATGCCGTGATGCACTGGAGAAGCAGCTGTACCATCGACGCATAGTCTTTCCAGTAGGCAAACAGCTGGGACTTGTGAACTCTGACTCTAATGTGGTGAGAACTAGTTGGCATGCAATAACTTGCTATATCACAACGTTTTTATCCACATCACTGCCCTCCTGCTTAGAGTGAAACTGCACGAAGGCACGCCACTGCAGGCGAAACATGGCTTCCACGACTATCTTGTGGGCCCCCACTCCACGATTGTAGGACTTCCCTTTCAGAAGGGTCGAGGTTGTCGAACTACCATACATGCCAGATTCTATAACAAGATCCTCGATGCCTGAAATACGATACTTCTTTCCCAGAACCAGATAATGCATTGCAATGTGGAAGCCTCCCATGCGTATCACAATTCAAACTCTCTTTGTAGTCGCCACTGGATCTCTTTGGCATTCACATAGATGGCAAGATCAAATATAAAGACATTATCATTTTGTCCAAGGCGTGCCACCATGGACTGCACATTCTTCTCGACTGTATAGACAGTGCTGAACTCTGTTGGTGAGCCATCGATTATAGGGCAGTAGCCGATGCGTGTGCGAACGGGAATACATGAATGAACCACAACATTGAAGCCACTTTTTGTTTTTCTGTGAGGAAGAGTTCCACTTCAAATAGCTTCATTGGTGTCATCCTTACCAATTCCTAAGCAAGATCCATCATTCAGGCTGCCGAATGCAGGTTTCCAGTACATTTGAACCACTCGACTTGTATCTTCCCGGAGAAACTGATAACAGCACGCCGCTTTCCGCATGCACTGTACTGTCTGATGGCTTGATATACACCAGTGGATTGAAGTGACCGTTTCGTCTTTGTTGGTCTGCGTAGACCCTCGGCTTGGGAGTTGAACCAAACTACCCTCGCTGATTGAGGACCAGTGTGTTGTCCTGGACAAAGGCGCCTGGGGAGGTGTTTGATGGCAACACCACGCCAAAGAGGCCCCTCTTGGCTAGCATCTCCTTTGCAAGGCTTGTGTCCATCATAGTAGAAGTCACAGTGACCCATTCTGCTGAGCATATTAATTAGCGGCTTTAACATCGTCATATGGCGAACTGCAATTCCCAGGGCCACATGCTTGGTCATTGTACAACATCCTGAAACAGCATCAGAACACGGCTTTCATCTGATGGGTTGCTACGCTATGGCAATGAAAACTCATCTTTACCTTCCTTTTCTGGTTTGGCAATAACCTAGCGTAGTAGTCAGTAAAGACTCTCTGGCATCAGAGACTTTGCTTTTGTTAGGGTTAGATCCATGATACTAGGTGGCCGGACTGATATGCCTTGGCACTCATTGATCTCTGACTTGATGAGTTTAGCAGGGCTGTACTGTGAAATGTAATGTGTGTGCGACAGGCACCGACTTTTAGTTCAGGATAGATTGGCTTTTGATATCATATAATGCATCCTTGCCTGTCATAAACACTCCAACACATATCAACAACTACTTATACGCTCGTAATAACTCTTGGTAGCAATACCATGAATTGACAAAGTGTGTAACACAATTGATGGTTTGGCATTCAGTCGCAGAAGGACGTGCTAGAAGGTTGTGTACAATTGTTCATGGATTGGTCAGGAAAGCACTATATATTGTTTCTCATCAGCACTGACAAGTAAATGTAGCCTAATATTTTGTGCATCTCCACTTGAGAGCCGTGCAAGAAAAGCGGTCATAATATTTGATTTGTTTGTGATTTTTACCTCTAGTGGTTGTATAATCCAATGAAAATTTATAATGTTGTACATATTAGGACAGATAATTATACCACGAATCCAATGATATCTTGGTATTGAGAATAGGTTGAGTCTGAACAAAGATATTCACTTTTACGTTACCCTCTCCGTCTAAATTTTAGCGGCCCGCAGTGATGGACCCTTGACATATATAGTGGCCTGTAGACTTTTTATGATATTACAATTTGTAACCACATACTACCTGGAGGTGTTCTATAGAGTATATTCTAACATCCCGTCAAGTAAAACCTTTTCTGTAGGGGGAGTTGAACGATTTTCCTTATTTGGTCTCCAATGAGAAATGGTTCCTGGACTATAACCATGAAAACGACCACCTAGAGCTGTCAAACTTCTCATATATTTACCGTACATATATCACGTGATCATAAAATATTCTTACTTCCATACAACAATAAAAATTTACAAAAACCAAATCAAGAACTCGCCATATGGAGCTAGGCATAGGAGATGGCGATTCATTTTTTTTAATGGTTATGTTGCTATCGTTATGTAGAAGAGTAATTTTACACGACGTGACATGTGTGCATGTATTTTAGTGGTCGTTTTCTTGGTTAGATCAGAAAGTAAATTAGATCGAAGCCAAAGGCTACCGGAGTTGCTAAACTGCTCCGAAAGAGCCGAATTCGAAAATGATTCTGCGGTATCACTTGCCGGTATCACTTGCCGGTATCACTTGCCGGTGGCGGTTCGAAATCGTTACATTTTACTTTTTATTCCGGAAAATTGCCATTGCGACAACTTGCAATAGCAATGCGGGTGAAAGCAGTGCATAGAAATTAGTGATTAAATGTTAACCCATGTCATCAATGACGTTACAAAACCACCTGATCGCTCATCCCATTAACTTCGAATTATACACGCGCTTTGCGAGTTAGACGCATTAAACATCCAATTTTACCTATAGATAATTTGTACATACATACATACATACATACATACATACATACATACATACATACATACATACATACATACATACATACATACATACATACATACATACATACATACATACATACATACATACATACATACATACATACATACATATGGAACAAAGAAGAAATACCAACGGGGTGGAAAGAATGTGAGCGCCTGTAAAGGTCCTCAACAGTTTCATCTTGGAACAATGGTGGATGCCAGACTCAGAGAACACTAGGCAGGCTTCCGAAAAGATAGATATTGCACCGATCAAATCGCTACTCTTTGCATCATACTGGAACAGTCTATGGAGTGGGCCTCATCATTGTACATCAACGTCGTGGACTATGAGAAGGCATTTGATAGCCTTGAAGGGAGACCCTTTGGAAGCTTCTACGACATTACAGAATACCACGTACGATGGGATGGCTTGCAAGGTCAATCATGCAGGGCAAGGTCAATCATGCAGGGCAACGGACACTCTTTCATGGAGAAGACAGGAGTGAGGCAGGGGTGTCTTCTGCCACATTTCCTCTTCCTGCTGGGAATTGACTGGAGAACCACAAAAAATACGAGCAATGGCATCCAGTCGACCCCGTTGACATTTCGAATTGGCAGGAAATCTTGAGGAGAAAATGGAATTGAATTTGGTGGATTGGATATGTGTCTAAAGCGTGAACTATTGATCAGATAAGTAGTATTATTACGTGTATATTAAACATAAACTTGCACGAGACCTTGTTTAGGCAATATTTGCTGTTAAAATTTAGCCATGGGAGTAACTTCGGGTAGTTGATATAGTACATCTCCGAAGACTCAGTAGCACGAGCGATAAATAAGGTTTGTTGTGATCAGTTGATTGGGTACATAATACGAAACATAATATTATTGTAAATCATTTAGTAAATATTAAAGATTGAGCACCTGGTTATTTTGTTTTAGCAACATTTGTTGTTAAAAGTTAGCCGTAGGTAGTAATTCAGTGTAATTTAAAGAAGGTCATCGAAATGTCGTTAGCGCGAGCGATATTACGTTTTGTTGTCGTCAGCTGTTACACAGAACATTAATTAATACCTAAGTAATATAGCATAAAGTGTTTTATTACAACACACACAAAATAGTCTTTGTGAAGACTAGGTAGTATAAATTGTAAACATAACTGATTATAAATATAAATTGAATTTTTAACATGGTGCCGTGCAAACGCTAAGTAAAGGCGAAACGTAATTTGACATGCTTTAGCTGCGACAGCTGGATATGCTTTGCAAAGTCCGGGTGAATAAATTCGTGGGCAGAGGTTCAGGCAGATGATTTTCATTTCGTGTGTAGACAATGAAATGTCTGCATGAGCAGGTAAATGAGTTAAGACATGATTTTGATGATAACTGGGCAGGGTGAGAGAGAAGAGAGCAGAGGTGGTGAGAACGAGGAGAGCAGATATAGTGAGAACGAGGAGAGCAGAGGTGGAGAGAATAAGGAGAGCAGAGGCAATGTGAGCGAGAAAGCAGTTAAGAAGAAGATGGAAAAAAGAAGAGTGTACAACAAAAGGAAGGTAAACGGGTGAGTGGAGAGGGATTGTCAGGTGGTAGGATGGCCGAGGATAACAAGAGCAGAGAAAAGGAGAAGACTGTGGATCAGAAGAAGAAAGAGTATGCAACAAACGAGAGGTAAACGGGTGATTGGAGAGGAAATCTGTTTTGAGTGGGGTACCACATGGATCAGTATTAGGCCTTAAACTGTTTTAATATATATATATATATATATATATATACATATAAATACATGCATGGATCAGTATAATATATATATATACATGCATGGATCTGTATTTTATATATATATATATATATATATATATATATATATATATATATATATATATATATATATATATATAATACTGATCCATGCATGTATATATATATATATATATATATATATATATATATATATATATATATATATATATATATATATATATATATATATATTAAAAACAGTATAGGGCCTAATACTGATGTATGTGGTACCCCACTCAAAACAGATATGTAAATGGTTTGGAAGATGACATATCTAGTACTTAAATTTGCAGATGACATAAAAATATTCAGAAAGGTTACAAATGATACATATAAACACAGTTTAGAGGATGGTCTAGATAAATTAGTTAAATGGTCAGAAAAATGGCAAATGTTATTCAATCTTAGGACGTATAAATGCATACAGATAGGACATGGAAATATGGAGGAAGAATATAAAATGGGGGATGCTAGGGGGGATACCAGGTAGAACCAAACAAGACAATTACTTAGGAGTAACATTTAGTAGTGACATGAAAGTTTCAGAGCAATGTGGGATTGCTGCTTCAAAAGGAAATCAAAATCTAAGGCTAATTAGTTGATTAATTAATTAACTATCACGTATAAGGAGAGAGAGAGAGAGAGCTAATTGTACCCCTGTACAAAGCAATAGTTATATCACATTTGGAATATTATATACAAGCAGGGTGGCCGTATCGTAAGAAGGACACTGACAAATTAGAAAGAATACAACGACGAGCAACTAAAATGATTCCAGAATTGAGAGACCTTAGTTATGAAAGTCGCTTATTACAATGTGGTTTGACAACACTAGAGACCGGGAGACTAAAAGGATACAAAAGAGAGGTGCTTAAAATAGTGAACGGTTATGAGGATATTGATAGGAATGTGTTCTTCAAACTTAAAGAAGGCAGTAGAACCAGAGGACACAAAGCAGCATTAGTTAAGGAACAGTGTACGTTGGACATGAGAAAGTACTCATGAATGGGACAAACTGCCAAATGATTGTGTTAATGCTAGTAGTGTGAATATGTTTAAACATATAATTCAAATATATCTGATAAGGACGCGCTATATATATGATGATAACATTGTTGGACCCTCGATAAGCCAATGGCTTCCTTGTCCACTTGCAATCTGAAACTTGTTGTTTGGGATGGCAATCTTGTTAAATCAGTTGGACGACTTGGACTTGGAAGACGACTCTCACTACGACACAGCCATGACTAGAAACAGGAGAAGACATAACTTCTCAACACAGTTTCAACATAAACAGGACCCAACATCAACATAAGCAACACAAAGATCATGAAAGCCAACACGAAGAGCAACAACCCGGTCATTCTAGGAGGGGAACCACTGAAAGAAACGGACACCTTCACGAACTTGGGCAGTAAAATCAGCCAAAAAAGGAGGAACCGAAGAAGACGTAAAAGCGAGTATCCAAAAAGCCAAATTTACATTCCTTACTTTGAGAAAAATCTAGAAGGCAAAGCAGATCAAGTTAAACACCAAGCTGAGGATATTTAACTCAAATGTCAAGTCAAGAACAAGAACAAGAACAAGAAGTTTATTTTTTGACCCCCAAAAATAACAAATAATGAAACAATAGAGATATGCATTAACACAAATAAAATATATGCACATATATAATAATACTGGTGTGCATACATCTTTATTATACATCAGTATAGATAACCATAATTAATATAAAAAAAAACAAAAAAAAACAAGTCAGTGTCAGCAAACAGCTCGGAGACACGGAGAATGACACAGCAGACACCAAAATGGATACAGACTTTCACAAATAGACGCCTGCTCAGAAATATGAATTTTAAATGGTCTGACAAAGTTAGTCACAACGCTCTCTGGGAAATTCATGAATTCTGATTTCGTGAATGCTTACATTTTGAGTTGCAAAATGTGAATGCTCAAACAGATTTGAATAAACGTTACGGTAGTCAATACCATTCGTCCACCACAGTCTTCGTCTTAACATATCCATAGCTTAAGACAGGTTTCACTGCATACATAATTACTGATGCTACATGAAACATGAAATAGAAACACCAACGCAGTTTTCTTGATCTGCATATACTCCTTGCAACTCTTCTTTACGAAGTCACAGCCTTTTTGAAAACCATACCTCAGAGGCTCTGCCATCTTATAGTTTACACGGTACCACCTGAAATAAATTATATGAAGCATATAACCCCAACATCTACTTTCTTCACTCCACCAATAACCACATTCCCGACATCAACTCACTAAAGCTTCACTCTAGACATTCACAGGTCACAGCCTCACTCTATACACTCACAGGTCATAGTCTCACTCAAGATATTCACATATCATAGCCTCACTCTAGAAATTCACAAGTCACAACCTCACTCTAGACATTCACATTTACAGCATCAATGTATACATTCACAGGTCACAGCCTCACTGTAGACCATAGATATAATTATAACATAAACTCGAGAGGCTATTGTCTATCTTTACGTAATGCAAATGCCGCGGCCATCTTGGAGTTCCAAAACCAGCGTAACAATCCAGTAACATTTGACGATTACGCGGACATTTAGGTTAAAAAGCCCATTTTTTTCTTAAGATGACCGGGTGGGTGCTCAAAGTTCACATAAAAAATGCAACCAAATTCAACAATGGGAACCTTGATTTTTACCTCAATCCTTGATTTGTGGTATTTTGGTCCAATTGTGTGGCTCCGATTTATGTTTGCGTATGTTCATCATATTTGTAACTGTTTCATTCATTGGTCAATACGTTTGCTGTGTTGTGCATTATGCTAAAAATTAATCATGGAGTGTAATTAGTGTTGCATCATTTATCACTCGATAAACACTACCCCACCCTATGAGGTGGTGAGTACTTATTTTGTCAAATTAATACGTTTTAAGATAACATTGTACCATGCTACACTATGTTGGTTGTTATTGAGACACCCACGGGCATTATTCCTGAACATCTTGAGCCAATTGGTATCTCTCTCTCTCTCTGAAGGCGCAGTTATTGATTTCCTAGCCAAAACACTACCCACTATATACTGTCGCGAATGCGTATTTTGTCAAACAAATACATATTAACATAACTTTGTAAATAATTACTTTGGGTTTTCGCTACAGTGACATATATTGGCATTACTTCTGGTAATTTATTTAGCCATTTGGCATCTCTCTTTGGGTGCAAGTATTGATATCCTGACCAAAGCCTTCCTTCACCCTGTAATGTCGTCAGCACTTTTTTCTCGAAGGTGATTGAAGTCTTGGGCCAGGGAATTAACAAATGCATCCATAGGAAGATGCCAAATAGCTCATAATAGTAAAATCCCAATTTATTTAGTTAACGCGTTACAATTGTGTGGGCATGTTTTGGCCAGGAAATCAATACCTGCATCCACAGAGAAATGTTGAATGGCTCGAAATTACCAAAGGTAAAGTCAATGTAATACGATTAAAGGGTTACAATTGTATCTGAATACGTATTTGTTGAAAACAGGCACTGTTTGCTCTACATAGGGAGAATGATTTGTCAGGAATAATGTCAACGTGTGTCACAAAAAGCAAAAACACTTAATTTGGTTAAAGGATAAAACTGTTATCTTCCAAGTTGACAGGGTGAATAAGTGGCACAGCTCTGCTGTTGAACCAACACCCTGCTGTTGATCACCAAAGGTCAAGCTATCATAAAAACAAGTTGTCAAGATTTTGTCAGTGAATGTACGGTAATTGGCACCTAGCCAATGTTATGTTACAAATAAGACGAAGTAACTGAGACTGAGATAAGAGGACTGTGTAAAGAGATATTTGGCGGGAGGAGAAGGGGAGTGGAGAGTGAGAGCGAGGGGGTTGGGGGAATTGGAGATGGGTGGTGGAAACGGGATCAGTGACGAAGAAGGGAAGAAGAAAAAAAATCGACTTCGCCGATAAAGAGGACAGCAACAAATCATGCTAACAAAATTAATTATGATGTTATTTGGCCTTTGGCATATGTCCTCGATCGGCATTGACCTACCAATAAACACGCTGTTGTTACACTATAAGCTACCACTTGTGCAACTCTCCTTCATGTTTTTAAAAGTGTGGGTCCCGGGAACATCCATTTACCCTCCAGTGTAATAATAATGTTCGTAATGCATGTTTGTTTAATTTGAATGTTAAACAGCTGACGTTTGATGTACAAGAAATATACCAGGTTACTCTTTTTTACAGATTCATTGATAATTGTGTAATAGTAATTAAACACATTACGTATTGTTGTCTTCTTCTTCTTACTACTACTACTACAGTTGTCTCGTTTACTGGCATTAATGTCCCAAATCCTTCACTGTGTTCAACTGCCACTCAACCTACCCAGCTTCGTTGAATCGAAATATGCATTAAAAGTTTCTCGCACGTGCAATGCCTCTACACGAGCCGTGCAATGCCTCTACACGAGCCGTGCAATGCCTCTACACGAGCCCTGCTTCAAGAAGAGAAGAGCAAGAAGAACCAACTCGAACAACCCCAACATCAAGAGAGGAGCCAATACCTAATACCGGTATGCATCGAAAAGTTACCACACGCCCAACAAGAAAGAAGCAAGAAGTGGCATTCAAGCCGAACAAGAAAAGCAAGGTCGATCCAGTTGAAATTGCTGGAAATAATTGAAAAGGGTACAACTGTTTAGGCTGTTGCTGACGTTGACCCTGATAAAGGTTTTTTTTGACAGTCTCCAGATTTTACAGAACTACCTCGAAATATGAAGATGCAAAAAAATATTGATGCAAGCTGTGTGGCGTCATATATGCAACAATATATGAGCAGCCACAGCAACTGTCCACTCTTTAGACTCAGGAGCTGTTGCACTCATCTCAACAACAGCGAGTTCCCATTGTTCTGTAGCTGCAACGGCAACAAGAGGACCAACAGGAGCATTGGTACCAACAACGCCAGCTATTCCCATCTAGTAGTGGAACAAATAACTATGAGCCAACATATCACCAGATGTAACTGAAATAAAACAGGCATGTCCAGCACTCAGAGCGAAACTGGAACTGCAATGATTGTTTTATTTAAAAAATATTCAATGTGACTGTCATTTAAGCTATTATCAGTTATTATGCATAATGATATGCACCAGCAGCACTGTAGCAGTGTTACTGGGAGCCCAGTAGCACTGTAGCAGTGTCATTGGGAGCCCAGTAGCACTATAGCAGTGTCATTGGTAGCCCAGTAGCACTGTAGCAGTGTCATTGGGAGCCCAGTAGCACTGTAGCAATGTCATCGGGAGCCCAGTAGCACTGTATCAGTGTTATTGGGAGCCCAGTAGCATTGTAGCAATGTCATTGGTAGCCCAGTAGCACTGTAGCAGTGTTATTGGGAGCCCAGTAGCACTGTAGCAGTGTCATTGGGAGCTGACAATGCTTTGTTTGTAGATCACAAATCATGCCGCCATCAGTGCATATATCTAAATGGTATTAATAATTATTTAGCATGACAAATTAGGTTGCATACAATTACTATGCATAATTATATACATAATTATAATGTACAATCATATACATATGTAGCAGTGCCGGTGTCATTAGGTGGCTTATTCAAGCGAACACTATGCAATTAATAATAATATATTATGTGGCATGTCAACTGTTGAAATGTTTTTGTGTGATGTCTTAAATCTGGGTTGATAGTAAATTGTACTTATAAAATATTGTTATACACGTTTATTCAGCTTTGTTCATTCGTGGACATTTTCTTGTCGCAATTTGTGGCGGAAATGAAACATTACGTCGCACGGACTTCACTCCCACCAGAATACTACACAAAAATCATATCTTAAAAAATACATTACCGATTTTTAAACTTTTTGTCACATTTCAAGTTCTCATGTCATTATTCATATCATAAAAATATAAAACAACATAAATCTGTAATTTTATATTTCAGCTTCAGTATAAATTTCGAAGCGTTTACTAGCTTTCAATGTGAACGTCGCAGCGAGTGGCGTTCACATAAAAATTTACTAGCCGCTAGGAACGAGTACTGGCTCCTGGCGCTAAGCGAAATATAGGAAATTAAAATTGTAAAATGACGTCTTCTATGAATCGTTTGAATGTATCTAAAATTGGACATATGTACTAATATATTTATGTGTTAGATACATATGCACGTTCTCATATTGCACACTTAGCCACCTTAGTTTGAAACAATACTTTAATAAAAAAACGACAGAAAATCGCGGGTGTTTTAACGATGTTTTGTAACTCCAAGATGGTCGACACACATAACCTTGAATTACGTAGTCATTGCCGCACTAGTCTATATTACATCTCTATGCTGTAGACATTAACATGTCCCAACCTTAAAGTAGACATTCACAGGTCACAGCCTCACTCTAGAAATTCACAGGTCACAGCCTCCCTCTAGACATTCACTTGTCATAACCTCACTGTAGGTTACAGCCTCAATCTAGATACTCACTAGTCATTGCTTCAGATTTGACAATGAATTGCTAAAATAAATGTGCAGAACTATATAGAAAACATCGCATTTATAACAAATAACAGCAATAAAAGTTGCACTTACCCAGTGTCCTCCATGAGAGCCAACGTCACACGGGAAAATACTGGAGTATAAGTCAAAACACCTGTCATCGCTTCATTCTAAAAAAAACATGAACTCCAGCACAAGTCAAACACTATACAAACTACACACTACAAGCACCACACATGACTAGGTGAACACATGTCACAACCACATCTAAGAAACATGTGACTGCAAGCTAAAACAATGTAGACGTAAAATGAAATTACATTATTTAACAATATCAGCACATAACTGACCCACATCTACGGGTCAACCAATATGGTTTCCGTCAGAATAAGACAACTGTTGCACAAGTTCTGAGTCTACGCAGCATCATCGAAGGGGCAAGGAAGATAAATCTTCCAGCAGTGCTGACGTTTATCAACTTTAAGAATGCATTCGACTTAATCCATCGAGGAAAGATATTCAAAATTCTATCTGTATATGGCATTCCGGAAAGGCTAGATATGTCAATCAAACACATGGACACCAACACGAAGGCCAAAGTGTTGTCACCAGATGGCGAGACAGCAATGTTTGATATAATCTCGGGAGTGTTTCAGGGAGATACTTTGGTTTCCTTTCTCTTTATTATTGTACTTGATTATGCGATGAGGCAGGCAACTGATGGCCGAGAGGAGGAATTAGGCTTTACTCTCAAAAACAAGAGGAGCAGAAGAGTTTAACCAGAGTTGATAACAGACCTAGACTTTGCGGATGACATCGCCTTATTGTCTGACCAAATAAAGCAAGCACAGGAGTTACCGAATCGAGTCGAAAAGGAATGTCAAAAAGTCGGCCTGGGCATTAATGCCAAGAAGACCAAGTTCATGGCATACAACATAGAAGAAGAGCTAGAGCTGAAACTGTTAGATGCAACAGTAGGGTGGCACAGCCAAAGTGTCATCAAATGAATGACTTCAAATACCTAGGTTCATGCGTAGGTTCCACTGAGGATGACATACGAATGAGAAAAGGCATTATGTGGGTTGCCGCAAACAGGATGAAGAAAATATGGAAATCAAATATCTTAAGGAACCTCAAGGAACCTCAAGGAACGCCTCTTCGCGGTATCTATTGAATCAGTTCTCCTGTTATTGTCCTGTATGGATCGGAAGCCTGGAAACTGACCAAATCTCTAGAAAAGCAGTTGAATGGCTGCTACGGTAGACTACTGCGGATGGTGTTCAATGTTCACTGGAAAGAGCACGTGACAAATGAAGAGCTGCATGGAACAATGACGAGGGTAACAAACAAGATTCAGGAGTGCAGGATGCGGTTTTCTGGGAACAACATAAGGCAAGCGAGGACACATTGTCAAAACTAATACTCTGGGAGCCGACGCACGGACGCGCTTCAAGGGGACGACCCGCTCTAAGTTACGTCGAGGTCCTAAAATCGGATGCTGGTGTGACATATACAGAGGAGTTAATTGCATATATGAAGGAGAGAGCTGAATGGCGAGTCATCAAACACTGAAGTCTTTCGACCAGATGATGGTGATGATGATGATCAGCACAAATGGCTGAAGACAATAAAATGGAAACATATTTTTCAGGCCTTTTGTTCGACTATCCACTTGCCCCCCCCCCCCATCACCTGGTAGAGAATCTAGTGAAGTTACCTGAAAAACCCTCTTCTCCCAGTGTGACCCTGATGTGCCTTCTCCGCCCTGATCTTCTAACTCTGCGCCCTCCAGGGTGGCACAGCCAAAGTGTCTTCGTGCCTCCCTCTTCAAAAGAAAATTACATGTTCTACTTTTGAACGTCGCGTCACGTCAATATATCATTCCTACTTAGCTAAGGTTGGAATTCTGGATGATTTAAATATATTGGCTCAATTTGTTTTATTATTTGATATAATACTTAGATATGTGGGGCGCGGTGTTTGTGTTGTAGAGCGTCGGGCTTTCGGTCGAAGGGACCGAGGTTCGTTAAATAAACGTCTCATACTTGTGTTATTATGTTGTTTATGCATTTATTTACTTAACAACAGTAATGTATCAGTTTCATATATTTCTCACCAAACAAAACATTAAAACTGTCATATTAAATTGTATTGCAATGAAATGTGGTATATTTGTTCTTGCATTCATGGTTATCTTCAATATACTGGGGCCATATAAAGAAACAGTAATTACTAGCCTACACCCGTCCATGTAGCATATGGGGTGAAACCACATTTGATTGTAAAATAGGCTGGCATTATTAGGATTGCTACAAAATGTTTCGTACGATTTTCTTCAACATTTGAGAATTGAGTGTTGAACCTGTTGTTAGCCAAAGTATACATTTACGATCCATCCACCATTACCCAAATGAAGAGTCCCTATATAATAGTGGCGACTGCTCCCAAAGTTACCATATCAATACATAGATGGTGAGGTCATGGTTACGCCATATGAGTTCAGATCACAGTGCAATATTGCATTGATGTTCATGCTAACGTCTTGTCTGCTTTTTTCAAAACAATGGACCATCAAAACTGAACATTTTCACAGCAACTGTCATTATCATTCGTTGTCAAAATCACATACCTCCTGCTCTTTATAAACGCCCCTACGTGCGACGTTCGTCAATGTTTAAAATGTTCATGGATGTATGCGTCCACTTGGCCCATAGCAGAAACATTCCCATAAATACTTAAACTATACTGTTAAAAATGCACTATTTCACAGCCAATAGCTTCTACAAACAAACCTGTTAATATTCCTGCTGAGTTGCACTGATGTTAAATCATATGAATTTCTTAATTTCACATGTCACAATATAATGCGCCCTATATTCGTGTGAAGCAACAGGAAGTTCAAATTTGGTCTGACCTCATATTGAGAGTGACTCACACTCAATTCGGCCACAACAGTTAGACTGCCGACTTGGGACCTAAATAATGGTTTGTTACAGGTTTCCGGTCAGTGGTGGTCATATGAGGTCAGTAGGGGTTAAGGGTCATTGGTACTGGTTATTACGGTCAGTAGGGGTCAGTGGAGGTAACGCATGTGAAGTAGCCTATAGATTACGTGAGATCATAAGGCCCCGTCTCAATAACATCCACGTATCCGAAATAAGGGGTCATATTTGACATATAGGTAGGTCAAGTGAATGGGTCGAATCAGCCCCTACGCTTAGGGTACATGTAGGAGGGTCATAAGGGGTTGTCTCAACAATATGCACGTATTCGAAATAAGGGGTCGTATTTGACATATTGATCAATTGAAGGGGTTGTAAACAAGTGAAAGAAAAAACACCATGGGTTGTGCAATTTTTTTTATTTCGTAACAAGCACCATAAAATGAAGAGGCTTTCTATGATTTCTCCCGCGAAAGAAGCCCCGAGAATACGGGTATATCATCACCGCGGCAGAGGCTCCAAAGATGAGGTGATACGAGAGGGGATCTCTCCCACGCCAGAGGCCTCGAGCTTATGAAGATCTCTCCCGCACCAGAGGCTTCGAGCTTATGAAGATTTCTCCCGCACCAGAGGCCTCGAGCTTATGAAGATCTCTCCCGCACCAGAGGCCTTGAGCTTATGAAGATCTCTCCCGCACCAGAGGCATCGAGCTTATGAAGATCTCTCCCGCACCAGAGGCCTTGAGCTTATGAAGATCTCTCCCGCACCAGAGGCTTCGAGCTTATGAAGATCTCTCCCGCACCAGTATTGGTATTTCTTCACGATTATTAAAATTAGTTAAACCTGTTGTGATTAAAAAGCATTAACACTAATTACAAACCAACTATTAGCTACAGGTATATTTCCTGATAAACTTAAAATCGCTAAAGTAATTCCAATTTTTAAAAAAGGTAATAATACAAAAGTCAGCAATTACATACCAATACCACTTTTACCAATTATGTCAAAGGTAGTTGGAAAATAAATTACACACAGCTAGATTCCTTTTTTAAAACGCAATGTACGCGTTTACATACTCGCTTGTTGAGTGATATGTATATGGGTCAAAATAAAGTACATCTGTCTGTCTGTCTGTATGTACATTTTGCCTTCTTTTGGGGTTGTAAGCCAGTCGAACACGCGAAAATTGTTAGCGACTACATCGGCATCAAAAGTCTGTGTAAATTGATCGATACGCCGTTACATCGAAGCAGTAAATAAGCAACGCAGTATTGTCCGCACACGTTAGATAGAGGGCTATGAAGTCTCTTGACGTTGTGAGTCCACTCCAAATAATGTTTGTTCAGGACCGTGCAGAAAGCGGCGTGTTGCGGCGGTAGACCCTACGAACAGAAGTATTCGCCGTGTCTATCATTTGGGTATTCTAGTTTGCACATTTTTCGACATGAATCGCGCGATCTGTTCGATGTCCATCAGTAATCGTAGATGACGTTTCTGCTCTTGCCGATGTCCAGCACCACCTCGAATTCAACGTACATGACGACGTTCACGGTCGTCATGTACGTTGAATTTCGATACACAGGTTGCCCTTTTGTACCAGGTGGAAGAACAACCCGTCGCTCGCGTCCGGGGTGAGGACGAAATCGTAGAAGGTGTACCCGTCAGGGAAGTCGGAGCGCGTCAGGCCGTTCTCTTTGTGTTGCGAACAGGTTGGTGTAACGGCGAAATTCGGTTGGAGGGGTTTCGAGGGCACCTGTGGACCGAACAAGTACACGGCGAGGAAGTTGATGTCGTTGTGCTTGGCGTGAAACGGACGTTTCGGCAGGGTGTAGAGGAACAGGTTTTCGTGCATGTGCGGCATGACTCCTTGCGTGATGGAGTACACTTTGCAGTCAACGGGACGCAACAGGTACTTGGCCGTACCCTTGTCGAGTGCCTTGATGCGCGTCATCTGGACGGCCGGACTCGAGTTTTTTTTTCTCGCGAACACGGTGGCGTCGACGATCTGTACTTTGTGATCGGGGACGGCGCGAGCGGCAATAAGGGCGAATGCGTCCTTTGATTAGGAAACGATCGTGCATGAACAGGTCCACGTGGAGTCGTCCCATCAGTTCGACAACCCGACATTCCACGACGTACGTTTTCCGCTTACGCAACTTTTCATTCGTGTTGTCGACCGCTGCTGTATGACCGGCGGTGTCTTTGTACCACAGTTGACTACTCAGTTGCGTGTCTTTGACTTCGATACCGTAGCTCAAAGTCTTCTCGATGTAGGCGCGCTACGGATACGTGTTGGTCGAATGGGTCACGAGCTTGTCTTTCAGGTAGACTTCGACTTGAATCAATCAATCAATGTGAGTTTATTTGGTTATACATTTAAAATGTTGTTACAAGTATGGTCATAATTAAATTCATCTGGTAACTCAGAAAAATCTCTAGAAACCCCAAGGGGCTTATTACGAGAACCACCTAGCATAATCTAAACAATCTAACAACGTGAGGCAAATAATTGATAATTGATGATAATTGAAAAATATAGTTAATATTCATTAGTATTTACAATATAGTGAGTATGAATAAAGCCTATGTGAATAATTAGGACATGTTGCAGTATGCCGAGATAAGGCATAGTTTTAACTTGTATTTAAATTGGTTTTCAATTGTAGAATTGTGTATATGTGCTGGTTAATGAATTCCAGAACGAGGGCTCAGAGTATTTAATTGTAAATTTAGGTGTGTTTGTCCTTGCTTCATGCATAATGTAATCATTGCTGTTCCTAGTATTGTAATTGTGGATTTCCATTTTTCTTTGTTATCCCTAGTTGCAGTTTGCAAATATATGCAATATTTAGTAAATAGTTCTGTTAAACAGCGGTTCAGAGTGAGCAAAGTAGTCAGAGTTGTTAATGATCCTAATAGCTGTTTTTTGCAGCGTTCTGATCTTGTTAGGTTTTATACAATGTGAATTACCCCTTATTGAGTATAATATTGTAGATGTGGTAGTACTAAAGAACAGTGAATCGTTTTTTAAGATGTATGAGTGGAGGAAATGTTTAAGTTTGTAGAGTATGCCAATGTTTTGTGCAAGTTTAGTTGCCAGTTTGTTCAAGTGCATTGACCAATTTATGTGTTCGTCTACAAACACACCAAGACATTTAGTGGATTTAACTTGGGGGATGGCCGATCCGTTAATTTGAATTGCTTGAGGTGGGATATTGTACTTATTTACTGATGTGAATATAATGTAGTTCGTTTTTTATATTCACGGAAAGTTTATTTGTGTGGAACCACTGTGTTATTTTTTTAATTTTCATTATTAACCTCATCTATGAGTGTAGTTAAATTTTTATGTGAATGATACATACAGGTATCATCTGCAAAAAAGTTAAATTCATTATAGTTGATGGGTTGCAAAGGTCGTTGATATAAAGAATAAACAATAGTGGCCCTAGTATACAGCATTGAGGCACACCACTCATCACTGTCTTGTGATTTAAATTTACATTGTTGTGAGTGACATATTGTGTCCTGTGCTCTAGGTAAATCATGAGCCTAGTAAGTATATGCTCTCTGATACCATAGCAATTAAGTTTTTGACAGCCTTCATCAGGAATTCTTGGACGGCAAGTTCTTCCTCTGCTCGCCAGTTGTCTTGGTAAGCAGGCCGTCCCATACTTGACTCAATCTATACCCCCCTCGTCTCGATTCATGACTGGAGTTGTCTTTCGGATCCATATGGCCTCTCTGATCCATCTTGCGTTTCTGTTTCACTCTCTGCCAATCACTTTTGCCCCCTCCCAGTCTCTGATGCAATTGTTTCTTTCTGCATGGTCTGTTATTGCAGATTTATGCTCTATCACCGTTGACACTTTCTTATGTTCCCTGGTAAATCGTCTGGTTTTGATGTTTTCAATCTCCTTCTTGTGTTCTTCTAGTCTTGTTCCAAATGTTCTCCCTGTTTCGCCGATATACGTGTGGTCACAGTCTGTCTTTTTACAATCTTCTACTTTGTCCTTTGGATGCACTAGTATTCTCCTGATGTTTTGATGATGTCTAACCGATGTAGCGATCTCCTGGTGTTTTAAAATCTGCTGTATAGGTTCCGTCATTCCTTTGACATACGGGAGTATGACCATACCATTGGATTTCTTTGTATTCTTTTCTTTGTTTTTTCCTTCTGAGATTGCTGTTGCTTCACCTTCTTTATGGTCCAACTTGGGACCCACATCTTTCTAGTGCTTTGGTGATGTGTTCCACCTCTTTCTCTCTGTATTCTGGCTCAGTAACGTTTTGATGACCTCTAGTTTCACTGTTCCATCTTCCTTTCGTAACATAAACTGTGGTGTCTATGCTTTTGAGATGCTCTGTCAATTCTTGTTCACATCCCTTCCTCACCACTTCCATCACATCATCCGCACATATCTTCCATAATTTCGGTTTGCAAGTTATTGGTGATGTGAGAATAGTTTGCTATTCCAGCCATTCCATGAAGATATTTGCATTTACAGGTGACGCCGGACTTACCATTGCTGTGCCAAACTTCTGCTGATAAATGGTGCCCTTGAAGCTAAAATATATAGTTGTGACGATGAACAGCTCCAGTATGTCATCCACATTTAGATTTGTCCGTAGTTTCAGTTTTGTCGGCTTCTAGTTGTTTCTTGATGATATCCAGTGTCTCGTTGATCGGGGTGGTGGTGATGAGAGACACAACGTCATGTGATAGGAACATTTCATCTTTTTCGATCATAATAGAAGCCACTTCATTGGCTAAGTGCTTCGAGTTCTTTATGTGGTGAGATGTCTTACCCACAATCGGAACTAGTAGGTCTGCCAGTGATATTGATACATTGTACCCAACTGACCCTGTTTAATCCACAATAGGTCTGAGAGGGTTGTGGCTTATGAATTTTCGGAGTGCAGTACATCCTCGGTACATTCTGTCGGGTAATTAAATTTTCTCATGATGGACACTAACTCTCTCTTGTATTTTTGCGTAGAGTCTTTCTTCAGCTTCTCATACGTTTTATCGTCTGATAACATGGTGGTGACTCTGTCCATAATCACTGTTGCTTTTCCCTTGTCTGCTGGCAGAATCATTATACTTTTTTCTTTTTTTCAGCTCTGCTAATGCTTGTGTCTCTTTCCTGTTAATATTCGGTTTCGGTAGTGTCGCTGTTTTCATAATCCCAGATTTGGTTTTCGGCAGCACAATCGACATGCTTGTTCCGTAGCGATGATAAATTCATCCACCGGCAGCTTGTCTGGTGTAACCGCGAAGTTTAGTCCTTTACCGAGAACCCTGGTTTGGTCGTAGGTTAGCTTGTATTTTGATACATTCACTACCCACTTCTTTAATTGAGTTCCGGACAGATCGATGTTGTTTCTGTAGCTCGAGCAGAGCAATATATATATATATATATATATATATATACGTCATGCTCCAATTTATTAGAGCCATGTAAATGGAATATTTTTTCCGAGCAGAGCAATATATATATATATATATATATATATATATATATATATATATATATATATATATATATATATATATATATATATATATATATATATATATATATATATATATATGTATATATATATATATATATGTATATATGTATATATATATATATATATATATATATATATATATATATATATATATATATATATATATATGTATATATATATATATATATATATATATATATATATATATATATATATATTGCTCTGCTCGGAAAAAATATTCCATTTACATGGCTCTAATAAATTGGAGCATGACGTATATATATATATATATATAAACAATAGTGGCCCTAGTATACAGCATTGAGGCACACCACTCATCACTGTCTATAGCAGAGCAATATATATATATATATATATATATATACACATATATATATATATATATATATATATATATATATATATATATATATATATATATATATATATATATATATATATATATATATATATATATATATATATATATATATATATATATATATATATATATACATATATATATATATATATATATATATATATATATATATATATATATATATATATATATATATATATATATATATTGCTCTGCTCGGAAAAAAATATTCCATTTACATGGCTCTAATAAATTGGAGCATGACGTGACGTCGTAGGGAGCATGACGTGCATCTACAGAACTCATCAGATGGAGCGAATATGAAGTACAGTAAATTTTACAAGAGTATGAGGACGAGTACATATTGTATGCTATAGTTAATTATTAATAATATGCTAATAGCAATGTTTTGAATAAAACTAACTTATATAATTTAGGAACAATTGGTTATGCATAAGCAGTTGATCATACTTTTTATGAGGAGAACTATAAAAGACCTCTTTATTTCATGAACAAGTAATATAACTACAGAGCATTAAGTGTAAGGTAAAACTCAAGTCAAGTCAAGACCAAGCATCGAAACTAGGATGTTCGTTAGTTTCCTCATTTATTTTCCTTATTTCCCATAGCACCCAATGAACATAAAATAAAGCAATTAGCAGGAGGTCTGATGCACCAAAGAATTCCTCACTGTTTTTCTTTGTTTAGCCCTTCTGTTATCTCTGCTCTCTCAGACCCTATATGTAGTTCTTCTAGAACCTGATTGTTAATTGGACCACCTTCGGATTTGTAGGCGATATAGAGAGCCATGATCTGCTACAAAACACTTACCAAGAACATGTTGTGCAACTAGATCCACAAAACAATGTAAATGTACATTTACTCTGCATAGTACACAATATGAGATTTATTAAGCAATAATATAAAACATTACGTCAGTTGCATAATCTATCAATAATAATTTATTTATTATAATAAAAAATAAAACATATAACCATTAGACAAGTTCTTTAACAGACTGCATTTATTGGTCTCGCACCAGAATTATGTAAATGTAATCAATGTAGTGAATCCACTAGTGAGAAGATTTGTCCAAGCTGGGACAAGGGGGCTGTGTGCTAATTTGATTAAAGACTTTTGGCACTGTGTGACTTGGATCACCATCGAACAAGAAAGAACAAGAACAAGAAAGTTTATTTTGACCCCGTTTGTGATACAGATAAAAATTTAATGATATGAGAAAATATGCATTAATACGTTCACATGGAAAAATATAAACACAATATAACTTAATAAGGGGTAAGTGACTCTTACAAAAACAGTCGCTCTCATACGAGTCACCAGTTAAATATAATTTTAACTAACTCATTTATACAAAAGGTTGTGACAGTGCGTGTGTGTTGAAGGAGAAAGAGTGTGCATGAATATGTCAGTGTATATATTGAGATATGTGTGATAATATGTAATATTACTGATAATAGATAGTAGTCATGCATTCATATATGTATTACCGATTAAGTCGAATTTGATAGCAAGTACAGCGATTTAGTATTGTACACGTATATTCATATTTTTTAAAATAAATAAACTTGTAAACTGTGAGTTCCTATCTTCTCTGTAACTATTTTAGGGGCATTATTTATAACATGTGGCACGTTATATCGAAGAAAACTTTTAGCAAATTCATGTTTAGCTCTGAATAAGTATACATCAAATGTACACCTTGTGTTATGATTGTGTACATTTGGGTTATTTTCCAGTTTAATAAGTAGGCATGTAATTTGTTATGCATGTATTCAAAATAAAATTTAAGTTCATGTAATTTTAATAAATCGTATATTTTTTAAATATTAAGATTTTTAAGAAGTGGTTCTGAATTTTAATTGCATTTACTTAAGTTTAAAATCCGCATAACTTTCTTTTGAATTTTCATAATTCCGCTACCTTGGTAACCCCGTACCATGATACAATATTTAATATGAGATAATATTAGCGTATTAAATAAAAGAATTGTAATTTTTAGAGGCAACATATGCTTTAATCTGTTTAATATGCCGACAATTTTGGAACACTTGTTTGATTTTTTTCAGTGTGTTTTTTCCAATTTAAGTTTGTATATTTGGGATTCACTATGGTGAAAATCATATTTTTTGGGCTTTTTTTTCTCCGGCCATTTTCAGGTGTTAGCACATTCGTGTACCTTGGTTATCTAACTATAAATCTATGTGCATTGTACTTATAAATACATGCCACAAATGCAATAAAAACTTGTATAGCCCCCCATTGTCTTAGAATTATTGATTTATTCTAGTTACGCAACTGTGATTGAAAAATAACAGCGAGTTCGCCGGCCAACGTAGCCGCCATATTTGTCAACATACCCACATGTTTGGTATGGCTGGGAAGCGTCACTTTCGCACTGCATGATGATTGTCATGCTAAAATATAGTTTCGGTAGTTTCCGTTTATTTTCGACTAGAAGACACTCCTCCTAAGTGAGTTTACGCCGTTGTGATTGGCCTAAGCGAAGGTCGTTAGTAGTTAATGAGAGGAAATGACCACGTAAAAGATTCTCCCAGTTTGGGAGGGAACTTCCGGTTTCCGGTCGCACAACCTTCTGGGTATACTGAGCGCCCCCTGGCGGCGATCTGTAACCATATGCCCTAGAGCGCCCTCTAGTGACTGGAGCTAACCCTAACCGTCGTAACCCCAACTTTTTGACGATTGCGACGTGACCCCACCTGACGTCATCAGTGGTGAACCCTGACCCTAACGGAGTGACCGCTACCCTAACGCGACCGCTACCCCGATCCCAAGGAGCGAGATAACTTTAACTGTAGCTCAATGTGTTTAACGAGTGGCGCTAAGCGTAACCCCCCGGCTCGTTGTCGCCCGCGTTACCCTATCCGCGTGCCCAGTCGTAAGCCGTCGGGACCGGAGCGATATAGTGACTTTATAGGTGGTGGACATAAGACGTCATAAAACGAAAAGTTATCGATATAATGTGATAATGTAATATGTATTCTATAGCCTATATGTATGCATACATTTTGTATAAACATTCATCCGCTCGTTTTTTATGTGGTAGCAGGGTGAAATGTGGTCATATTTCTTTTGCTAGCGTCGTAACAAACAAATCGACACAACACCTCGTTGAATAAAGTCACAAGGAAACTTTATTGTTTAAAAATAACGATATATGAAATCATACTAAAGCATAGTAATATAAAGAAATATTGGTATTTTATTGTCAAATATTGATGCGTATAACCATTGTTCATCGTTCTTCGGGCGATGACATTAATCGAACTGCAGGCGTGGCAGTGACTGCCCGCGCCTATCTAGCAACTAGCTCGGTCATTGCCTTTCTCTACTCGCGCGAGTGGACGAATCATAGCAAGTTCCGTCAGTACTGCGGCCCACATCCGTCTATGGTCTATGAAGGCTGCATTTTCGTCGCATTCCGTGTCCCAATTTTTTTGTCGGCAGAGGGCTGTTGTAGCCATTATCATCGCAATCATCATCGTCATCGTCTACGCACGGTATGTTGTAAATGATTTCCTCCATAACAGCCGCCCATTGTTGACGATGGAAGCTGAAAACCAGAGTGAGAGACACATAAAAATCGAGCCTTTGTTAACGGTACAGCACACTATATATATATATATATGTCTTACAGTCGAGGCTTTGTTAACAGCACGCTATATATTTCTTAAACAACACATGTGTATTAATAGGCTATACGAAACCCGAGAGCAACGAGAGGTGTACTTTCGACCCAGCCCGGTAGTGAAGTCGGCTTGATGTTTTTTATCAGTAGAACGGTAGCAGTCGGCTAGCAGGCTTTAGAAGTAGGTCACGCACAGACGTTATCAGTGACCCAACGACCTCAGGCCGGCAAGCAAACAACGGCGTATTTTTTCAAACTAGAACTATGTATAGCCGCCAAACGCTGCACAGTCGTATAACGGTGTCTCATAAAGTTGAACTATGTGTTATATAGATGCATTTTAAAAGCGTTCGCTGTATAGGAGTAAGTATTAGTTAGCATTCGTGCAAACAACGACAGAGATTATGTACTTACGAACGATGCAGCAGTAGGCTTTACGCAAGCCAGAGTTCGACGTAGACAACCAGCAAATCGGAGGATAACGCAACGCTAGACAGCATCGTAATGCTAGTAGCAACAACAGCGACGGCAGCAACAGCAAGAGCAACAGAATAACGGTAAATGTATGCAGACATGTCTAGTCTGAGCAGCCTTATATAGCAAACGTTAAACAATGCAGACAGCTGACGTAAGCCGCGAGAATACAATAACAAATTTTTCAAAGTCAGAAAGAAATTCCAGACACTCGATGTAGAGCTGACGTAAGCCATTCGAACAATAACCAATCCATCACGGCTGAAACATATGCGATAAGCCTGTCAGAGAACTGTCAGCTAACCGACGCTGAAACCAAAATCCCATTTATCACGCGTAAAAAACTGAGTCACTGCATCCTAGGCGAACGTTGCATAATAACACTCGTATTAAATACAGTGCATGTAATTTTCAACAATATAAAGTCAGAATGAATCGTCCTATATATTTCAGAGGAGGAAACAGTTTCCTATCTAACTTCTACGTGTGTATGATACATGCATGGGGTCATGCTTTTAACACCGTTGAAGCTGGGTACATGTAGAGGAAATGCGTTTTTATGGTGATACGGAGACGGCGGAAAAGATGCTAGCCACACGAACCGGACTACAGGCGAAATTCCTTAGCAAGACCACCCGAGAGAAGGTGCATTTACGTGCACAATGGAACAAACAGAGACGAGCTGTAATGGCCGCGTTAGTAGCGATTAAATTTCGCGACACGACACTCCGCAAACGATTGTTAAACACACATCCATCGTCGTTAAGCAGGGAAGGATTCTGGAGCATGCTCACCTACACTGGACAGCCTGGACAGAACGTATGGGGTCAGATACTCATGAATTGTCGTGAGTTCATTCGAAAAAACCAGTCACTTTGCGAAACATACCAGACCAGGCGATAGGAATATGCACAACAATAACACCCAGACGACAGTAATGTGCGTCGATAGCACAACGCGTGCCAACGTCCGCAGCTGGAGAGATAAGAAAAGGCGCGCCGACACAAGCGCCCTGCTATATAAGGTGAGCCACCGCTTCAACGGTCGTAACCACTCGCTCGCTCGATTCATCGACTCCTTCTCTTGTGTTTCACGCTCGACTCGACTCCTCGACACCGCCATGGCCACACAGAAGTTCGTAGATGCGCAGTTGTCACAGCAACATAACATGAATCTGACACGGCTTCAGACGGAGGTAAGTAACGGAACTTACAAATTTACAAGACCGTTAACAATAGTCAATTGCGCCACGCAAGATAAATATATCATCTACGCATCGTGCGCGCACTGTCTCAAAGGTGTGTGTGTGTGTGTGTGTGTGTGTGTGTGTGTGTGTGTGTGTGTGTACCATGACACTAATGACTACTATTGTCCCTTTCACCAATGACAACGGGTTCTCGTATACAGGTTCGTCTTGCTTGTCCTGCTGACTGACTGTTAAGGTAGTGAGGTGAACCCTAATACCCATGACTAGCGTCATGGGTATTAGGGTTCACTGGCAAAACGTACACCGCTATGATGATAGAGGCAGACCCTTTTGTCTCACTGGCGCTGCTGCGGGAGGTCCATGTCACGGTCAGCTTTGAGAAACGTATAACACCAGAACTGCAAGTGGTAGGTTCATGTGTCTATTCTCATTGGTATAGATATCGACTGGTCTGCGTCACATGAGACAGGCGTGTGATGACGAACAATGACCATGACCGATAAGACGAGGACACGGCGTATCGTCTAGCTCTTACGTCAGAACGACCAGCGGCATAAGTTGAATGCAAGTCACCACCGTCACTCCCGTAAGGTAGACATCCCACCAACACCACCACCGTGTCATGACGTCGAAACTCAGACGTCGTCTCCATCACCGCCGCGTCATGACGTCGAAACCCAGACGTCGTCTCCACCATCGTCGTGTCATGACGGCGAAACCCAGACGTCGTCTCCACCACCGCCGTGTCATGATGGCGAAACCCGGACGTATTCTCAACCATCGACTCTATCCGTTCCCCTAATGATATCATCATCATCAGCCCCACTTCCACCACTCATCATACCATCATCAACATTTGATGACTGCGTGTGGATGATAGACTGTGCAATGTTGTAATTGGTATATCTACAATCAACTCAATCCAACATGGAAGAATCCATGAACTGTGTAGCTGCACATGTCAGCTACACCATAACATCACAATAATATCAGAACATTGCTATACAGACTATGCATGGAATGTATCCGTGGCTCATATGAACACACACATACACACACACACACACACACACACACACACACACACACACACACACACACACACACACACACACACACACACACACACACACACACACACACACACACACACACACACACACACACACACACACACACACACACACACACACACACACACACACACACACACACACACACACAGTAAGTTTAGAAGATGAACTTTATTATTAGTATTAGAAGATGAACGTTACAAAACACAACATATGTATTCTATTTAATAAAAGTGACAAAAGGAATGGAATGTGTTGTCATTGTTATATTACTGCGAGTGACACCCTTGCATAGTTAAGAGAACCCGTAGTCAATGATATTGTGGACAATAGTAGCCGTTGTAATGGGAACACGCCTTATCATAGCATATACCACCACTAAGCACATGCATTCACATCATTTACCTTCTGTTCACACCTTATAATATATATATATATATATATATATATATATATATATATATATATATATATATATATATATATATATATATATATATATATATATATATATATATATATGTATATATATATATATATATATATATATATATATATATATATATATATATATATATATACATTTCATACACAACATATGTATTCTATTTAATAAAAGTGATAAAAGGAATGGAACGTGTTGTCATTGTTATACTCCTGCAAGTGACACCCCTCCATAGTTGAAAGGGAACCCGTAGCCAATGATATTGGACATAGTGAACTATAGTAGCCATTGCCATAGGAACACGTCGTATCACTCATTACCCCGCACACGCATGCACATCATTCACTTCTTAAGAAACACCATCACCACCACTCCGCACTCGCTATATAGATGTACGTCCCCTCTCAGTTGTAGACGCAGTCATCACCATGAAAATACATATATGTCGTCACTGTGGGCTCGCCTTCGACACGTGTGCAGAGTTACAACGACACGTGGAGATTCATTCAACGCCATCTTGGGACGTTCATTCGTATTCCGTGGCACCGCACGTGTGCGAGAAATGCGGTGCAACGTTCGGGAGATTGGACAACCTACAGCGTCACATAAGGTCGGTATGTAGTAGTAGCAGTAGTAGTAGTAGTAGTAGTAGTAGTAGTAGTAGTAGTAGAAGAAACACCGCCTTCTACACGTGTAAGAAATGTGGACGGAAGTTCGAAAAACGTCGCGATCTGACCAGACACGCACGAACCGTGTGTATTGACGTCACCGAGCCGCCATCACCAAAGAGATCAAAAAGGGAAGACACTACCCCACCCCACCACCCACTCGTCACCGAGGAAGATCCCATCGAACCACCCGATCAACTTCCCTTCTCCGACACTCTGTCGACGGAACTGCTAGATATCGTTCGAAATTACTGGTCGACCATTAGGACCCACATGTCGAGGGTTCCCCTCCAATGCAGGTACGATTACAGATTAACCACGCTAGACACGACCGTCCTAGAGGCTCCTTTGAAGATCGTGTTCCAGGAACAGACCAATGCATTCAAGATTATCTTCAGTTACGGGTTCGTTCTGAGAAACAAGAACACTCGATACAAGTACTATCATTCCTCGTGTAATTGCTGTGGACGCTATCTGGACGAACCCATTCTCATCACCAACAGCAAGGACTTTGATGACTTTCTCGAACTCATCCGAGAAACCGACGTCTTGCAATGGGCCATTAATCAAAGACCGGATTCTGCATGGGTGTGCGAACTCGTGACCAATGTCACTTTCTTCGTCAACCGCATCATCGATCACCCTATAGGATGTGTACGTGCGACCCCCCTTCCGGTCTACATCAAGAAGAAGAAAAGCGTCATCGGTCTGGAAACGGAACCCACAATAACAAGAGGTACAATGATAACTTATGTCTCTTCCGATGTCTGGCCCTTCACGAGGATGCGATCTATATCGATTGGAACCGGCGGTAAAGACGTTGTACGAGGCATACGATCGAGACCATGTACGCATGGAAGAATTTGCCGGGGTCACGTTGGATGACCTCTATGGCTGCGGAATGGTAGACTTGGGAATCCGAACGTTCGGGACGCGTCATACGACACCAGATCAACAGTCGAGAGAAGAGAATAGGCAAACTGTTGGTGGACGGGTGGTGCAGCGAGACGAAAACGGCGTATCAGTACCACGGGTGTTTTTTTCATGGTCACCCGTGCACCCGTCAAGAGGTCAACGCAGTCAACGGGAAACCCATGGCTGAACTGATCGCCGAGACCCGAAAGAATACCGCCTACCTACGTCACTTTGGCAAGGTCGTCGAGTTGTGGGAATGCGAGTGGAAAAGAGATGAGACGAGATCCTGTCGTGAAAAAGTGTCTGTATGCTGCATTTCCGCGACGACGTCACGCAAGATGGACGATGACGTCGCAACAGATCCTTAGCGGCGTGCGTGCCGGAACCATGTTCGGTCTGATCGAGTGTGACCTTTGCGTACCGGAAGCATTGCCCGAACACTTTACCGAGATGCAGCCCGTGTTCAAGAACACCAGTCTGACACGCGACGATTTCGGACCGTTCATGCGCCGATACGTCGAGGAGCACAACATCACGGCGACTCCGAGGCGCATGCTCGTGGGCAATTATCGAGGCGATAAGATCTTGCTCGCAACGCCTCTGCTGCGATGGCATATGGACCACGGTTTCGAGGTGACGCACGTCTACCAGATCTTAGAGTACGATCCCATCCCGTGCTTCCGACGGTTAGGCGATGCAGCGACCACGGCGCGACGCGAGGGAGACGTCCACTCACACAAGTCCATCATCGCAGACACCATGAAGTTGCTGGGGAACTCGGGTTACGGAAAGACCATCACCAACGTGGACCGACATCGTGACGTCAATTACTGAACGGAGAAGGCGGCATCGCTCATGGTCAACGATGGACGATTCCGACAACTTGACGTCTTCGTTGACGATGCGTACGAGGTAGAGATGAACAAGAAAACCGTCACGTACACCCTACCCGTACACGTGGGATTCTACGTTCTACAGTAGGCCAAGATGCGCATGTTGCAGTTCTATTACGACTTTATCAACAGCTTCCTGGAGCGCCCTCTTTTTCAGTACTGCGAGATGGATACAGACTCCGCCTATTTTGCCTTGGCCGCCGAGTCCGTCGACGCCCTCGTGACCCCGGAACTACGAGAACATTACTTCCGGCACCGCTCCGAATGGTTGCCGTCCGAATGTAGCGACGACGATCGGAACGAGTACGTGCGCTGTCGACTCGCCAATAGATCGTGGGTCGGCGACGAGGCGTGCTGTAAGGCGCGCAGGGCGTACGATAAGAGGACACCGGGTCTGTTCAAGGTGGAGAGGTCCGGTGACGAGTTCGTGGGGTTGTGTAGCAAGACGTACTATTGTTTCGGAGCCACCGACAAATACAGCACCAAAGGACTGAGCAAACGTCACAACGATATCGACAAGAACGCGTTCCTGGAGGTGCTCACCAACCGTCGGAGCGGAAGTGGAAAGAACCGCGGGTTCCGAGTGCGTCACTCTACCGTGTTGACTTATGTGCAGGAATGAGCGGCTCTCACCTACTTCTACGCCAAACGCGTGGTGCACGAGGACGGGGTGAGCACGGGTCCGGTGGACGTGTAGAAACAGGCTATGCACTCTGGTCGTCTTTCATAAGCGACAATGGACGAACGGTGGACTCATCCTTTCACGTGCATCGTCGCCGGACCGACGGGATGCGGCAAACTTTTGTGACGCGTATGCAGCATCACGCTGCTGCGATGATCGATCCACACCCGAACGGATCACGTGGTGTTACGGAGAATGGCAAGAGGCTTACGCAACGATGGACTTAGTCGACGTGCGGTTCGAGGAAGGGTTGCCGAGTGCGAGCATGTTCGATTCGTCGACGAGGAACCTCATCGTCATAGAAGATCTCATGGCAGAAACGGACGAACGGGTCACGACCTTGTTCACTAAAAATAGTCATCACAGGAACACGTCCGTTCTGTATCTCGTACAGAACCTGTTCCCTAAAAAAAGAGAGTAGTACCATCAGTCTGAATTCTCAGTACATGGTGGTGTTCAAGAATCCTCGTGATGCGTCGCAGACGTCGCACTTGGCTCGGCAGGTGTATCCGGGGCGCGCCAAGTTCGTTCAAGAGGCTTTTAAAGACGCCACGTCAGTACCGTACGGCTATCTATTGGTCGATCTCAAACAGGACATGCCCGAGGACATACGTCTGCGCACGGCCATCTTTCCAGACGACGGTGTTCAGTACGTGTACTTGCCGAAGGTATAAAAAGACCGCATGCGTGGATAGTCTCTTCATTCGTACCATGTCTGACCTGGTGAAGAGACACATTTTGTGCATACAGGCTCTGAACAGATGCAAGAGCAACAAACTGAGAAGGGCCATCATCGCCAATGCCGACGCCGATCTGCTGTGTGCACTAGCCGAGTGTGCCTACAACATATTATAAAAGAACATTCCATTGAGCGAATTACAGGGGCGACGTTTGAGTAAATACAGGACGAAATTACGCGAGTTGGGTCAGAGACAAACGCCAGCTGTCAGGAGAAGACGCATCTTGCTGCAACAGCAGGTCGGCGAGGGACAGAGCGGAGGTTTCGTATCGGCCTTCCTAGCACCGTTGGCAGGTTCGGTCTTTCTACCCTTGCTCCGAGAGGTGCTGCTCAAGAGATAGAGAGAGATATATGGAACACGCACGCAAAATGGCCTTTTTGGACCCACGAATGTTGGACAAGCTTCGTTCACCCCCCACCCCCGACGGACACCTTAGGTAAGAAAGTGCAAGCCCTCGATGACGAGATGATGACCATCCTCGACGGAAAGGACCTCGACGACAGGACCAACACTGTATAATCAGGTGTTGCAACGGTACAACGTCTTGTCCTATAAACACGTCAAGGATCCTGTACGCCTGGTCGCGGTGAACGAGTCTGGGGCGGGGACGGGGGCGGGGGCGGGGGTGACGGAGGGAGCAGTAGGAGCTCCTGCTACTAGCGGAATAGAAGCCGACGTCGTGGACACCATTCCCAAGACCATGCAAGCCAATGTCAGACGTTTGAAGGAGCATCTCAAAAGAGACATCTCTTGGACCGCTCGCGGCGAACTGATCCAAGAAGGTGTGCCGGTTGCCGGAAATAACGTGGTGGATCTCGTGAATGATCTGTTGCGTGGAGAAAGACCGATCCAACGGGATGGCAACCATTCGCAAGACAACTCCGTGCCATGAACCTACCCATGGAGTTGGTCGGTAACGTTGCCAGGAGAGACTACATACGTCAAGCGACGCCGACGACACCCACTCCAGGTCGCCGTCGTCGAGCGGTGGCTACTCCTCGCACTGGTGGTGGTGCTGGTAACGCACGAAGATCGCTCAATTGGACACCCCTCGCTCGTCGACGCAGTCAGATGGAACATTCCATGCTCACCCCACCTCCAGAACGTCAACGCAAGGCTCTGGCGTCATTGGCTAGTTGGGAAGACATTTAATATGGTGCGACACGTGTTCATAGCACAGTGTGCGCTACGATGTTAAGCGATCCACAGGACACGTACCGTTCCGTCATCGTAGCGATATTTTGCGGTGGACTTTACTTGATTGCTGACGCTATAGCCCGAAGTCTTATACAACAGTCGCTATTCGGGGTATGGTTTCACTACTAGATTATCGGTCATTCGTCATCGTTTTGGGCGTGGTAGTTGGTGTTCTGGTGTACGTCAGCGTACTCGTCGTCACTCGTGAAGAATCGGGCTGCGGAGTCAACGTCACAACCACCGCCAATCCATCGGAACTCTTTTAATGGCACCAAGCAATAAACCACTGAGGTCGGTCTACTTCGAACCGAGAAGGGTAGGTAGTTACGGTGGAGTCGAAACCTTGCGACGCGTCAAGCGCATGCCACGAAAAATGGTCGCAGAATGGTTGTCGGAACAGGACGCCTATACCCTACACAAACCGGCTAGACGTCATTTCAAGAGACGACGCGTTATCGTTGGTGATCTACGTCAGCAGTGGCAGGCCGATCTCGTCGATCTGTCAAAGTTGAAATAGAACAACAACGGTATGACATTTCTCCTCACGGTGATCGACGTCTTCTCGAAAGTGGCCTGGTGTGTTCCTATGAAGAACAAGGCCGCGGCGTCGTTGGTAGCAGCGCTTGACACTCGTTCAGCAAAGGCTGGCCAAAGACGTTGCAGACAGATCAAGGACTGGAATTTCTGAATAAATCCGTTCAAGCTCTATTGAAGAAACACGGCATCCATCACTTCTCCACACACAACGCGGAGACGAAGGCGAGCGTCGTGGAAAGATTCAACAGAACGTTGAAGACGTGGCGATACTTCACGAAACATCAGACGTGGTGATACATCGACGTCCTTCAGGACTTGGTGCAATCGTACAACAACACCCCCCACCGCACTATCGGCATGGCTCCGTCACAGGTAAGTCCACAGAATCAAGAAGAGGTGTGGCAGCGTCTGTACGGCCACGACGGTAAGGGCGTGCCCAAGTTGCGCGTGTCGGATCGCGTGCGCATCAGCAAGTACAAAGGTAAGTTCGAAAAAAGCTACGCGGTGAATTGGAGCGAAGAGATGTTCACGATACACGAGGTTCATCCCTCCGATCCACCCGTGTACTGATTGAGGGACGATCTCGGCGAAGTGCTGGACGGCACCTTCTACGAACTGGAGCTGCAGAAGGTGTCGGTACCCGCCGATAAAATGTACTACGTGGAAGCGGTACTGCAGCGTCGTAAGGTAGGTAGACGAACGGAGGCTTTGGTGAAATGGATCGGCTACGCCTCCAAATTCAACAGCTGGATCGATGCCAAGGCACTCGTCCACTCCACTAGCCGCGCGTATGGTGACACTTCATTCGAGAAATCACACAAGACACGACAACACAGGACTTCACCACCACCACCATCATAGAAGAGGACGTAGTAGCAGCAGCAGAGGACAGTACTGACCCGCAGACCGACGAGGACAGAACTCCTTGGCATCTGTTCGGTACCGTGTGTCCTAAAGAGGAAATAGTTTTTCTGTGTCAGGTCCTCGTCTTGTTCACTGTCATCCTGATAAGCATTTACAACCTGACCACAGGTCACGAGAATTCTAATCTGTGGACGGCCCTGTTGAGTAGTTCTTTGGGTTACCTGCTCCCCAATCCCACGTTGAGACGCAATGACGACTGATTTCTACCTGACACTGCCTAGCAACGCTTCCATGAAGATGTATCCCGACAATACGTTGGCCTATTACATCACGGACTTGCCTCAACGTATCGATCTGACTGGCGAGTGGGAGTGTGGGTTAGCAGAGATACAGTATCCACATACGTGGTAAACTTTACAGAGGAAGATGTCTGGTTCTTCCTCAGTGAGAAAAATCCTACGGGTCTTACCCCGAGCACGAAGTTAGCCTCTGGGTATTACAAAAATCCTGTGACATTGATGAACCGTGTAAACAGGGGTCTGCGACGTATGACGACGGATAAGGCACGAGCTCAATTGAACTACAGTCCCATCACTCAAAAAATGACGTTGCACATGTCATCCGACATCGTTTTCACAATACCGTACCACAGTGTTAGGATTTCGTAAGTCGGTCGTCACCAGTCCGTCGGCAGTAGCAGCAGCGGCAGCAGCAGCAGCAGACAACACACGTCAGTACGTTCACCCGAGTTTAGGTGGAACGGATATCGGTGTCACACCATCAGCCACCGTGATTATGCCACATACACACAGTCCTGATGCTCCATACCCCTTCCGTAAAGAAGCTGAAGACGTGGTGAACATAACTCGTGGGTTCGATACCATCTACGTCTACACGGACGTCGTGGAGTCTCGTATAGTGGGTGACAGTCTCGCGCCTTTGTTGCGAGCCCTCCCGGTCGGCGGAAGTCACGGTGCCACGGTATCTGATAGGTTCACTAACATTCACTACGTGCCTCTGTTATACTCGCACTTCAAGTCGATCGAGATGGATATAAGAGACGACACCAGACGACGCGTGTCATTCGAGTACGGTAGAGTGACGGTGACGCTTCATTTTCGACGGCGCACGACCGGACTGTTCTGAAGATAAATTACAACGACTATTACGCGCGTCAGGCGGGTGGTGCACTGCCCTACTTCGCCGGTGCCCAATACCAACGAGGTCACGGACTAGGCAGTCTGTTCGGAGGTCTGCTGCGCAGCGCCATGCCACTCATCAAGAGAGGTGCCGTGGCGTTGGGAAAGGGGGCGTTGAAGACCGGCGTGCGCATAGCCGATGACATCATGTCCGGACAGAGCATAACAAAGCGACCAAACGACGCGTCACGGATGCTGGTAGGAGCCTGATGCGCGGCCTTTTGGCCACTGGCGTGCGACCTCGTAAACGTATAAAACGCGCACCGGCGAAGAAAGGAGTCACTTCAGCAACGAGACGACGCAAGAGACAGGCGTCCACGAAAGGTGAGGCCGACATATTCGATAACGATGGCTTTCGTACATAGACAGTCGTGCGAAGGGGTCAAAACCGAACTGGATCTCTTTACCGTACCCCCCACTCAGACCAGCATCATCAACAGCCACGTAGTGGAACACCAACCCTTGGCCTCTCTGGACTCGGGTGGACCGATATAATTCCTGATACACGGATCGGGCGACGATTACCTGGATCTCGCCAACACGATGCTACACGTGCAGGTGAAGGTGACACGAGCTAACGGGGACGATCTCGACTTGGCCGACCCCGTTGGCCCAGTGAATAACTGGCTGCATTCGCTGTTCAGTCAAGTCGACGTCTACCTGAACGGCACGCTCGTGACCCCTTCGACCAACACGTACGCGTATCGTGCTTATATCGAGACGCTGTGAGCTACGGTCCCGATGCCAAGGACACGCAACAGACGGCTTCAGCTGTGGCACAAGGATACGGCCACTCACATGGATGCCGTCGAGATAGTCGACGAAGGGTTCGTGACTCGACGAGCGAACATCGTAAGGAGTCGAGTGGTCGACCTGATGGGCCGTCTCCACGTGGATCTTTTTCTGCAAGATAAATTCCTGATCAACGGCGTCGATGTCAAGATACGACTGGTGCGCAGTAAGGCTGCGTTTGCGCTCATGGCTGGTGGACTCATCCCCGATTACAGGATAAACATCGTCAATGCCACAGTGTTTGCAAAGAAGGCCACCCTGAATCCGACCGTGCAGATGGCGCACATCAAGGCTCTAGAGAAGAGCACGGTCAAGTATCCGATGCGATCCGTCAACTGCAAGGTGTACTCCATTCCCGCAGGCGCTCGGTCGCACATGCACGATAACCTATTCCTCGGCACTCTGCCGAAACGTCTGGTGCTGTGCTGCATCGATAACGATGCGTACAACGGTGCGTACGACAAGAATCCGTTTCACGCCAAGAACAACGCCATCAACTTCCACGCAGTGTACGTGGACGGACGCCAGATACCCTCCAAACCTTTCCAGCCCAATTTCGCAGACGACCTCTTTGTTAGGAGCTACATGAGCATGTTCACCTCTACCGGCAAGATTTGGCAGGACGAGGGGAACGGACTGACTCGCAGTGACTACCGACACGGCTACACCTTCTTCGGTTTCGACCTGACCCCCGACCAGTGCGACGGCCCCTGCTTCCATCTGGTACAAAAGGGCAACCTGCGCATAGAACTGCATTTCCACGACGCGCTGCTGAACACCGTGAACGTCATAGCCTACGCCGAGTTCGAGTCCGTGCTGGAAATCGACAAGAGCCGCAACATCATCTACGACTACTGAGATGGACACCCTGCAGATCGCTAGACTACTGGCGATGGACCCGCGCGCCAGATCGATCTATCGCGGTGTCGTACCCAAAGACGGACTGCCTACAACGATAGATGGCGCTCTGTCCGCGGCCTTCGTGTGCAACACCGACGACGGCGACGAACCGGGCGAACATTGGATAGCGCTGTACCTGGACGCCGACGGACGCGGCGATTACTTTTGCTCGTACGGCCTGCAATATTGTGTAGCTTTTGTATTGCTTCGTTGTATTGGCATTCCGATGAGAACTTTTGTTAACATATTCGGCACCGATCTAGTAACTAACGATTGCCGCGTATTCGATTGGCTTAAACAGCTGCGATAGGGTAGACTGCATTATCGCACATCGTAGTAGTACATCGATTGAGCCTCTGGCGAGGTGGACGCACCACCCCTAAGATCACTACCTCTGGCGTGATGGTAAACATCCGCAAGTCGCCTCGTCGTCACCCTCGAGCCTCTGGCGAGGTGGAGACACCCCTAAGCTCGCGACCTCTGGCGTGATGGTCAACATCCGCAAGTCAAGTCATCAATCATCATAGTCGTAGTCGTAGTGGTGATATTACATGCTACCCTTGTTGTATCATGCTGCTTGTGTTGTTCAATAAAATACGTGTGCACTCGTACCATACCGTGTTGCGTTCGTTTCTCGTTTCCTCATTAGTCCCTTTGATAATGACCCTATTCATAAACGCTGCGTAGGGGTCACTCCGTCATGCTTAGGGTCAGGGTTCACCGCAAACGTCTACAGGCTGGGGTTACGACAGTTAGGGTTAGCTCCAGTGGACAGGGGTTACGGCTAGGGTTAGGGTTAGCTCGCCACGTCAAAAAGTTGGGGTAACGACGGTTAGGGTTAGCTCCAGTCGCCAGGGGGCGCTCCATGGTTACGGATAGGGTTACAGGTCGCCGCTAGGGGGCGCTCAGGGTACCCAGAAGGCTGTGCGCCCGGAAACCGGAAGTTCCCTCCCAAACTGGGGGCCTCTTTTACCTGGTCATTTCCTCTCATTAACTATTATCGTTTACTCATTGGCTACTTCAGCTACACGAAGACCTTTTCCCGAACTTCGCCATTGTTGTTTATGCTTCGCTCTGTTGGTTATTTTATCCGTTTGTCGTACAATGTCCGAGAAACGTGTAAAACTAAAGAAGGGGTTTTGAAGGAAACCACTGAGTCGATGCCGACACCTCCACGCTTCGACGACGACAGTGTCAACAACGGAGCCTACCGTAGCTGTAAGTCGTCGTGTATTATTTTAGGGAGCGCTTTTTACGATGTGTTATTTGATCTGACATAAATTACTATTGGTTTTCAATCTGGACGTCAACGATTATAACTTCAGTAGAAGTCCTATGGCTATTCGTTTTTTAGCTATATAAGCCTGAACAGCTGATGCTATGTTTGGCCATGGCCATGCCCATGGCCTTGCTTTGTCTTTGACTTGTTTGTCTATCTGACTTTCAGGCCTATGATAATTTTTATAAAAAGTAAATATATATATATATATATATATAATATATATATATATATATATATATATATATATATATATATATATATATATATATATATATATATATATATATATATATTGCATTTTGTTTTGCCTATAAATAACCACAGTATGTATACAAAAATTGTAGAGGCTTGACAATAACAGTATTTCTGATGTCATTGTTTGAACTGACTAATTATCAATATGATTTATTGTAAATACAACAAAATAAACATTTATCATGTAGGCTGACAGTGAACCGGACTCTGAGGAGCCGAGTACTTCAACGGGAGCCACCACCCCCAAAACCACCAGCATCTCAGCAACAAGACGCAAGTTCGAGTACCGTCCACCATTTCAACTTGGCGTTGAGCGTAACACCAGCAACCGCAGTCAAGCGATCGAGACCTGCATCACACACTACAGCATGATGTCAGCACTGGTCAAGGGTCTGGCATGCCTCGAGTGCCTGTCGCCATCATTAAAGATTCGTGCCGTCAGCCATCGCCTTGGTGTGGTGTCATCCTACGAAACGTGGTGCACGGAATGCAATGCTGTCATCAACTCTACGTTGTCGTCCGTTCGACTTGATGGCTCGACTGCAGGGAATGCTCCATTTGTGTTGGTTCGACAAGCCGCTGCTACCACGATGGATATGAGTGTGGGGCACGCAGGTTTGATGAAGCTTTGTCGTTTTCTCGATGTGGTGCCGATGTCACAGGCGACATACACAAGCACATGCGAGCTGTGACTGATGCCAACAAGGTTGTGGTGACACGCGTGTTGGATGACGCAGCCACCACCGTCCGTCGCGTCTACCGAGAGATCGATCCGTCCCTTGAAGAAGATGCTGTCATCGACCTGGTAGTAAGCTTAGATAGGTCATGGATGACGCGCGGGCACAAGTCTGCCTACGGGATCGGCTGCGTCATCGACACTGTGACAGGCCTCTGTGTCGACCTGGCAGTATTTTCGTCGTACAGCCAGCACTGTTCCTACGCACGGAGACGTTTCGGAGGAAGAGACACCGAAGAGTTCAAAGACTGGTTTGAGACCCACCGGAATGAATGTAACCGGAATTTCGACGGGACTTCCGGTGCCATGGAGGCAGCTGCCGCAGAAATGCTGTGGGAGCGATATGTCGACCGCCATCGTTTTCGGTACACCACGATCGTGTCAGACGGTAACGCGAAGACATATAAACACTTGTGTGACCGACGTGTGTATGGCGACGTGGTGTTGAAGAAGGAAGAGTGCATCAACCACGTCGCCAAACGACTTTGCACTGCACTCAGGAAGCTAGCATCCTGGTAAGAAGTCTGGCGTCATCCTGGGAGGTCGAAGCCATGGAAAACTGACGCAAGCGACGATTGTGAAGCTCACAGCCTACTACGGCAAAGCGGTGCGGGCACACCCCCAACGACCTGGATGCCATGCGAGATGCAGTGTGGGCCATCTTTTACCATGCAACATCGACTGATGATACGCCTCAGCATCGGTGGGAGCTAACAGCTGGTGCTTCTACAAGAAGGCACTCGCTCCCGGGCAGGAGCCGGGACCACATCGAACCAACGTGGGGACACCTCTCTCAGTCGATGTTGCGAAGCCGGTCAAGGAGATCTATGAACGATTGTCGCGTGATGACCTCCTGAACCGATGCCTGCGCGGGCAGACACAAAACCCAAACGAAAGCCTCCACTCGAAGGTGCCCAAAGACAGGCTATGTGTGCGTTCACAGAGTTCTTTCTGCCACATATGCTGCCGTGACAGAATTCCATGTTGGAGTGGCAGCTACCATGCGACACCCGTGTGAGGTGATGGGAGTCGCACCTGGGGAGCAGCTGTTGGCGTCGGCAGAGAAAACCGAAGCTTCGATAAGCTGAGCGACAAATGGAAGCGTCAACAAAGGACGCGCGACATGCTCGGCGAGTTGCTCGGGCAGCCGAAGCCCAGTCAACTGCGGACTATGCTTCTGGCAACTTCTAGAGACAATGGACAATGCTAGAGACAATGGACAATGCTGCTGGATGCAGATGAACACTGTAGCTTATATGAAAGAATAGTAGCCTTACTTGTGTAATTTCAAGATTGTGACTCTTTTGGCATCATTACTGAAACTAAGTCACTATAATGGTGGACGGATATACAGTGTATTTGACGCTGTATGTTACTCTATATTTGTTACAGCCCAAACTTGTATATAATATGTGTAAATAACATATCACCAGAAAGAGTAATAGCCAGGGGACACACATACAAGACGTACAAGACATACAAGGGGACATATATACAAGACGTACAAGACATACAAGGGGACATATATACAAGACGTACAAGACATACAAGGGGACATACATACAAGACGTACAAGACATACAAGGGGACATACATACAAGACGTACAAGACATACAAGGGGACATACATACAAGAAGTACAAGACATACAAGGGGACACACATACAAGACGTACAAGACATACAAGGGGACACACATACAAGACGTACAAGACATACAAGGGGACATACATACAAGACGTACAAGACAAACAAGGGGACATACATACAAGACGTACAAGACATACAAGGGGACACACATACAAGACGTACAAGACATACAAGGGGACACACATACAAGACGTACAAGACATACAAGGGGACATACATACAAGACGTACAAGACATACAAGGGGACACACATACAAGACGTACAAGACATACAAGGGGACACACATACAAGACGTACAAGACATACAAGGGGACACACATACAAGACGTACAAGACATACAAGGGGACACACATACAAGACGTACAAGACATACAAGGGGACATACATACAAGACGTACAAGACATACAAGGGGACACACATACAAGACGTACAAGACATACAAGGGGACACACATACAAGACGTACAAGACATACAAGGGGACACACATACAAGACGTACAAGACATACAAGGGGACACACATACAAGACGTACAAGACATACAAGGGGACACACATACAAGACGTACAAGACATACAAGGGGACACACATACAAGACGTACAAGACATACAAGGGGACACACATACAAGACATACAAGGGGACATACGTGTGTCATTTCAGAACTGTAACTGTATTTATTGTATGTAAAACTGGAACTTTCACATCGATTTTCTGAATAAGACGTTTTTTTATCAACTTGACTTCTCTTGTCTGGACCGGCTATGTATCAACATAATCACCTGACATTTTCAGGACACATTGTCTATACATATACACATGATTTGATAGTTTCACATTTCAGGATAATCATGTAGATTATGCAGTATGATGTTGTTTTGGCAAACCTGTTTTTGTGTTTTTGTCTAAAAATTTCTGAAAATCATATATATTTGTTTTGCCCCCCCCCCAAAAAAAAAGTTGTATAGACAATGTACGTGCAAAGTTACAGTAAATTTGGCCAAGCCATTATCCTGATATATAGATTCCGGTGATTATGGTGAAAATCAAGATGGATGCCACCTTAATCGCCACCTGGTGGACAAAAAAAGTATAACAACTTTGTAAAATCCTTTTTATAAGCTATAAACACTGTGTTCAAATTTCAGTAAGCTGGGTCGAAAAAAAATAGGTTTTACCATTTGGCATCCTCTAGTTAAAATATAATTTTAACTAACTCATTTATACAAAAGGTTGTGACAGTGCGTTTGTGTTGAAGGAGATATGTGTGATAATATGTAATATTACTTATAATAGATAGTAGTCGTGCATTCATATATGTATTACCGATTAAGTCGAATTTGATAGCAAGTACAGCGATTTAGTATTGTACACGTATATTCATATTTTTTAAATAAATATGCTTTTGTATAATTTGCAAAACCTTATAAACTGTGAGTTCCTATCTTCTCTGTAATTATTTTAGGGGTATTATTTATAACATGTGGCAAGTTATATCTAAGAAAACTTTTAGCAAATTCATGTTTAGCTCTGAATAAGTATACGTCTAATGTACACCTTGTGTTATGATTGTGTATATTTGTGGTCATTTTCCAGTTTAATAAGTAGGCATGTAATTGTTTATGCATGTATTTAAAATAAAATTTAAGTTCATGTAATTTTAATAAATCGTATATTTTTTAAATATTAAGTCCTAAAAAATAAATTCTTCCACTCGTTCTATGTTGATATTATTGATGTTGAGCAAAAAGGTGTGTTAACTTTATTTGGCATTTGAAAAGTCATATATTTGGATTATTTATTGTTTAATGATAATTTATTAATATTAAGCCATTCCATTATTTTTAGGAGTTAATCATCTACTGCAGATCCAATGGTTTTGTTTTGGCATATTTTCATTAAAGGATTTGATGGTGCTAAATAAGGTGGTGTCGTTGGCATATATAATAAAGTTAAACATTTTGCTAGCTTTGGGGAAATCGTTTAAAGGACCAAGGATATATCCTTGAGGAACACCAATATTTATAGATAAGATATCAGATTTAACATGTTCAAATTCAACATATTGACTTCGATTATTTAAATTGCCTTTAAGTAAATTCAGAGAAGATTTCATTTATGATTTTCCAAGTATTTCTAATGTCATTTTTGGAATGTTTAAAGAAATAGACTTTTAAAGAAAATCAATAGACTCAGCTAGTTCTTAACATTGCCCCTCGTATTAGCAACTTAGGCATTTTAAGGCTGTTTGCTTAAGGCTAACTATGGGTTTTAGACTCGGAAAAGATGCTGCCTTTAGTGAAGCCTTTAGTTAATTTTGTTATATTAAACATAAATAATGCATTTGAAAATTATTTTATGGAAGTGTTTGAAAATATTTTCATTCTGTTAACTACAAATACTTGGTAAAACTGTATTTAAAATAAAATCTTAAATGATTATCAGAGCAAAAAAGTAGTCAGATGTACTCGTAAAAATCTTAGTACATTGAGCAAGAGTACGAGTACACCACACACACACACGCATGCACACGCACTTACGCACGCACGCACGCACCACACACGCACACACACACACACACACACACACACACACACACACACGCACGCACGCACGCACGCACGCACGCACACAAACAAACACACACACACACACACACACACTTGCCCCACATGATTTAGTAAATTCATAGTCGTGATTAGGTAGTGGAACATGTTTTGCTTTGATAAAAGCTAGGTGTTTTCAAATGAACGATCTATCATTTCGTGTAGATTGTATGTGAAAATTCTGAGTACACCGTGTTACTTCATTAATAAATGCGTATTACACTACATGCTTTGTCCTTGGTTATCAACGTGCCGTACCGTAGAAACTACATCCATTTAATTTCTTATTTTTTCCAAACATATTGGAATTCATCACACACAAGTTAAACCAAAGAGGCACCAAAAAGAGAAGGAGAAGCTAAACGGGTAGTCGCTTGCGACAAAACGAGGGACACAGAACGGAACCAAGGACGTAGTGAAGACACCAAAAAGAAGACGCGTCAGCACAAGGGACGATGTGGAAGAATGGCCGTATGCCATATGCGGCGAGCCCTTCGTGAACTCTAGACATGAGGTGCGAATCCGAGAGTAACTAGATGATCCATTTGTTGCCTGTTTGGATCCAATAAAACATAACACATTTCTTTTGCATTTAGCAACAGTTTCTTTCATTTGATATTTCATACAATGGAGAAAAACTGTTAGCGTTATGAGGCAATATTGGAGAGGGTATCTTGCCTCTAGGTCTGGGTAAAGAAGCCCCCTGGACAATATATTTAATTAACCATTACATATGGCTAGTGTTGTTAATCGTTTCTAATACTTTGGTATTACCTACTATAGCCACGCAACAATCGTATAATGGTATAGATACCTCGAAATAATAACTCTATGAATAACTACAAACACTTTCACTTAATAGGGCAATTACTTGAACGCTGCAAAAGGTACGATCATTGCTGTCCCGTTCACAAATACAATATCTTTCAACCGGAAAAACTCTTTATTACGCTACATACAAAATGCTTGCTGCAGGCATGCTCCTGATTGTTGTGGGTACTGTTTAAAATACAACAGTGATAATTATAAAATGGATACGATTATATAGACATGTATGTAAACGTAAAGCAACTAACACTAATTTGTGTACATATTTACCGTACACTGTTTCTGAGAACACTATATGAAGATTGGTTAAAACCAATGCATTTGAATAACATATATTGGTAGATACACAACTGTTTTCCTATGGTAAACGAAAAATGTATGCCTGCAAACTACTTACATTTAACTGAAAAAAATATACATTTATAACCACAGATACAATAAAAAGAACATAGATGCGACTCACAACAACAGTTGGAGTAACTATCATTGTGACGTTCTTCCATCCCTGTCGCACAATGGTTGTTGTTATGTTTGAACTCCAAGTATGTCGATTACTGCAGAAAAGAAGACAACTACATGTATTCAAATTTCACCTGTGCATGTGCATTGCACACCGAAACGTCTTACATACGTTCATTTTCCAAGCCACACCCTAGTCTCTCAATCTGTTTACGCAATAAACCACATTATGTTTATTCTTTTGAACATTATTTACACATCTAGCACTACGTAATTAGCAGGAAGGGGTTGTTCCAATTCTTTGTCTCTCGGAGAATGACTGAGCGTTACTTAATCCAGCTTACACAATCATTTTACTAATACACTGCATCAAACTGTTATTACTACAACCTTACAAAAACTGTTTCTTGGTTAAACATTTAAAAAAAAACGTTAAAGTCATTATTGCCATCACTGACTCCAAGACCATTTTCCCTATTTTTTTTTTAGACCACTTCACTAATTTGTCTCGATGATCTTGTAAATTGTTTTTATCTTGTCTGAACATTTCAGTATTTTGCTTATTGTAAATGTGTGTATGTCGTGTGCGTGTGCGCGTGCGCGTGCGCGTGCGCGTGCGCGTGTGCGTGTGCGTGTGTGTGTGGGTGTGTGTGTGTATGAGTGTGTTTGTGCGTGTGTGCGTGTTTATGTATGTATAACGGAACATGTACTGCAAAAGGTAATGCTATATGTAATGCCCACTGATTGGTACACAATAAATTGTAATAACCATACCACAGTTAAATGTCCAGTCACTTGCAAATGACAGTACTGTAATAGAAATGATGGTCCCTTGTTTAATAATGAATCAAGGTGTGTGTGTGTGTGTGTGTGTGTGTGTGTGTGTGTGTGTGTGTGTGTGTGTGTGTGTGTGTGTGTGTGTGTGTGTGTGTGTGTGTGTGTGTGTGTGTGTGTGTGTGTGTGTGTGTGTGTGTGTGTGTGTGTGTGTGTGTGTGTGTGTGTGTGTGTGTGTGTGTGTGTGTGTGTGTGTGTGTGTGTGTGTTCACAGATGACACAGCACAGTAATATCTCCTGCACCAGAAAATGTGTACAGTGTTTCTGTAAACACATATATGAATAATGATTACTTTGTATATACCAGATGCTGCTCTTCCCCGCCATGACTTTTTTTAAAGTCTACTACGCAGACTGGAAACTTGTCATTTCAAGACCGGCTTTTGGTAAATATAATGAAGCCTTGGCTGCATGGATTTGGACTTCTCGGAGCCGTTTGATGTTAGTAGAGCCACCATCTCCAATGTGTTTCCCCTTTTATAGTAACACTGCATGGACTTTTCAAGGAATTGTATCTTGTGGGCTTTTGTAGATCAAATACAGGTTCAGTTAACTTCATTGCCAAAATCGGGGAAGAACAATAAATGTGCATAATGATTGCCAGAGCTTCAGTACATGTTGAATTAACAAATGAATGTTTACAGATATTGCACTACTTGTCCTTATTATACGGTGTTGCCTAGTCAATGTCCAGCCACCTATTATTAAAGAAATAGCAGATTGTCATAATATGCAATCTAAATGCATTTGTGAAGTAGTTTTCAGACATACAGATCTAAACAAATTGCTCAACATACAGAATAACATAGAAGGATCCCTTTAACATAATTTTTTAAGCAATACCAAATTATAGGTTTATCTAATCTATAGAGCAAAGTGTATGTATGTTGTCCCCTCACAAAGTGTATGTATGTTGTCCCCTCACAAAGTGTATGTATGTTGTCCCCTCACAAAGTGTATGTCTGTTGTCCCCTCACAAAGTGTATGTATGTTGTCCCCGCACAAAGTGTATGTCTGTTGTCCCCTCACAAAGTGTATGTATGTTGTCCCCGCACAAAGTGTATGTCTGTTGTCCCCTCACAAAGTGTATGTATGTTGTCCCCTCACAAAGTGTATGTATGTTGTCCCCTCACAAAGTGTATGTATGTTGTCCCCTCACAAAGTGTATGTATGTTGTCCCCTCACAAAGTGTATGTATGTTGTCCCCTCACAAAGTGTATGTATGTTGTCCCCTCACAAAGTGTATGTATGTTGTCCCCTCACAAAGTGTATGTATGTTGTCCCCTCACAACGACCGATGGGCCCGTCAAACAGACATGGGTTGGTCGGATTTTCGAAACTCCCCGGGGGTGGGGGTCAACATTTCAATCGGAAGTTACAACGGTGAAATTAATGTGTTTTCTATGTCATCGTAAATATAATAATGACGCCTACAAATTTGTCGCTGGATGTACGCGGCAATTTTTTATTTATTTATTGCAGTTTGTCTGTACCCCGTGTTAAGCATAGTGAAGCGTGCCACAAAAAACATGGCATGATTCCAGAAAACTACACCATTTCCCAGAAGTCGGAAGTTCGCAGCGACGCACATGCCGCCTACACCACTTTAACAAGATTTGCCATCTAAGCCAAAAGCCCAGATGGCAAGTGGACAAGGAAGCTATTGGCTTATCGAGAGTCCAACAATGTTCATCTACGTGTATCCCGACCTCCTGAGATATATGTAAATACTGTTTTTAAAGATATTCACGCTGCTAGCAGTTATATATCCTATATATCTTACCCCTTCAATATCTTAAAAACTTCAGTCCGATCTCCTATTAACCTCCTTGTCTCTAGAGTTGTTAAACAACATTCTTTCAGGCGTTCTTCATGGTTAAGGTCTCTTAGTCCTGGAATAATATTAGTTGCTCTCCTCTGTATGTGTTCAAGCGTGTGTATATATATATATATATATATATATATATATATATATATATATATATATATATATATATATATATATATATATATATATATATATATATATATATATATATATATATATATATATATCCTTCTTATGATAATATTTATGGTCTCCACGCTTGTATACATAATTCTAAATGAGGTCTAATTATAGCTTTATGCAGAGGTATAATTAGCTTTTTTCGTGGATGTTATGTTTCTCCTAATCAACCCAAGAACTTGATTACACTTTGAAGCTACAATACCACACTGCTCTGAAACTTTCATATCAGCTCTTATTGTAACTCTTAAGTCCTTTTCTTTTACAGTAGCACCCAGAACAGTCTCTCCCATTTTATAGTTTACATCCAAGTTCTCATGTCCTGTATGTAGGCATTTACATTTCCCGTAATTGAACAATATCTGCCATTTCTCAGACCATTTCACTAATCTGTCTAAATCGTTTTGGAAATGTTGTTTATCACCATCAGTGTAAACCTTTCTAAGCATTTTTACGTGATCTGCAAATGTTATATTGTCGTCCAAGTCATTGATATATATTAAGAATAGCAAAGGTCCTAATATTGATCCTTGTGGTACCCCACTCAAAACTTATTTCCAGTTTGAAACTTCTCCATCTACTACAACACGCTGTGTTTTGTCAGTCAGCCATTGTTCTATCCAGTCAATTATGCCATCCCCGATATCATGGGCTTTTAATTTAAGTAGTAATCTTTGATGTGGTACTTTGTCAAAAGCTTTCTGAAAATCTAAACAGATGATATATACTGGCGATCCCTCGTCTATCCACTTGGTGATTTCTTCAAAAAAACATAACATATTTGTTAAGCATGACCTCGCTTTTAGGAATCCGTGCTGAAATTAATTAAATAATATATGCCTAAAAAGGAAGTCCACTATATGATCTTTAATTAACCTTTTCTAATAATTTACAAATCACTGACGTTAAACTCACTGGTCTGTAATTCTCTGACTTATTTCTCGAACCCTTTTTAAATAATGGTTTACTGTTTGCTTCTTTCCATTCAAAAGGAACAACTCCCTCTCTTAATGACAAGTTGAACACTCTTGCAAGTGGTATATTGATTTGATCTATATCCTAAAAGTATTGACAACGTCTGCGTTACTATTTGTGCCGTTGTTTGCCGTGGAGACCTTCTATGTCTTTCTTTGTACTGCGGTAACCAAAAAAAAAACTGTGTGCGGTACATAAACGATTTAATTGTAAATTAATGCCTAGACGTTTCTAATTTATCTAATCTATATCTTATTGCTCGCCACAGAGGTGGTCACAGTGGCTCTTCGGGGTCGTTATATTAGCAACTGGCATGTTTCCGGTAGATGGGGCAACGCGATTTAGCGTTCGATGCGTCGTTGTCGTTTGTTGTTGGTTGTTAAGTCAGCACAACATCGGTACATATACCATTTAATTGTAATGCGTTGAACTTTTGATAGTGGAGTTCTACGGATAATTCGCACAACATTCACACAACATCGGTGCATATACGATTTAATGTACGTATGTATGTATGTATGTATGTATGTATGTATGTATGTATGTATGTATGTATGTATGTATGTATGTATGTATGTATGTATGTATGTATGTATGTATGTATGTATGTATGTATGTATGTATACATTGTTAAATATATATTGGATAAAGTGATACATTTACATAAATTACATACATCAGGTAATATCTGACATAGTTGTAGTAAACGATTTCGGTAAAAAGGAATTAACAGCAGGATTTTACCGTAAGTTGGTTTACACTGACTTATTGTTTTGTTTACACAGTGTTCTCCGTATTCGCTAGATGGCAGGCTTTTTTTTTGCTCGTGCGAGCTTAGTAGAAAAGACATAGTTAGCAAGTATATTAGCCTAAAGTGTTCTTTTGAACACAAAAACAGCCTTAATCAAGGCTAACGTAACAATCACATTAATTCTAAATTTTGTGATAGCGCCGTGCAAACGGCAGGTAAAGGCCACCAGGCATTTAATATGCAACAATTGTAGCAAATGGGTGGACTTCGTCAAGTCCGGGTGCGAGAAGTCCTGGGCTGAGGTTCAGGTGGATAGTTTTAGTTTTGAGTGTAGGGGATGTACAAGGATAAAGGAACTTGTGGTGGAGTTAGAACAGCTGAGGCTGCTTGTTGTGGCAGTGTTGGGAAGGGAGCAGGTGGGTTGCGCCAGTGGTTCTGGTGGGGGGACAGTAGATGATAAAGCGGGGAGAGACGACAAGGGAGATGCTAGGGAGAGCTCACCTCAGCCTGGGAGGAGGTTGAGGGGAGGTAAGGTGACAGGTTGTAGGGAGACAGGATGTAAGGAGACGGGACGTAGGGAGACAGGACGAAAGGAGACGAGAAGGAAAGAAATGGGAGGCAAGACACACGGATCGAAGGAAATGGGAGCGGGGGGAGACAGTAACGAAGGAGTCGGGGGCAAGGAGACGATAGTTAAGGCGATGGGAGTGAAGGAGACGGGAGGGAGGTTGTCAGGAGGGAAGGCGACGGGAGCGCAAGTTAGTCAGGTGACGGGAGGGAAAGGTGACAGGTTGATGAGTGAGAGAGAGCCTAATAACAGTCTGCCTCCAAGTGACAAGACTGCAGGACAGAATGTGATGGAGGGGATCCATCGGAAGAGCTATTCCGAGGCAGTGATAGAGGGGGTGAGAAAGAGAGCGAGGGTATTTGCGGGGGACTCAATAGTTAGGACGACCGACAGAGTCTTAAACAAGGGAGATGATGTGGTAGTTTGCTTGCCTGGGTCCAAAATAGAGGCGATAACTGAGAGGGTAGAAAACATCGTGGGTTCGGGCAAGGTACAGTACACGTAGGGACAAATAACGTAGAGAGGGAGGGTACAACTGCCATAGTTAGGAAATACAGGAATTTGGTCAGAACACTAAAGCAGACGCGGGTTGAGCAGGTAATACTGTCAGCGATTTTACCAGTAATATGAAGGAGGGGTCATAGATATCGAAATTGCCAGGGGACGGCAATTAACATGCTAGACGAGAAGCTATGTAGGGAAGAGGAAGTTGGTTTTGTGGATTTGTGGGGAAGTTTTGTTGGAAGGGCGGATATGTACATGAAGGACGGGCTTCATCTAAGTGGAAAGGGGGCAGCAATATTTGTGGATGGACTCTCAGCAGCAGTAGACAGTGGCATGGGTAGCATATCAAATATTTTTGGTAGTAAACACTATTTAAACTACAAGGGGGTTACTTAGAGATGCCTCAAGCAGGACAAGAGGCCACTAGTACAGACAAACCAATAACAGTCCAAAAACATGTCTGAAGCAGGTTATAGATGCGTGTGTTTAAATGCTAGGAGTATATTAAATAAGAAAACCGAATTAAACATTATGGTAGAAGATATTGACCCTCACATAATTGGTATAACCGAATAATGGGCCAACACAGACATTACAGATGCTGAATTAGGATTGACAGGATACGTAATGTTTAGGAGAGATCGAATAGGAAGAAGGGGAGTTATTTTATATGTTAAATAATCTATTCATGCTTATGAAATAAAATTGGAAAGCGCAGCAGATTACGATGAAGCTCAGATCAGAAAATAAAAAATTAACTATTGGATTAGTTTACCGAAGTCCAAACATAAACGAAGAGGATAACACAAAATGCTATAAAGGAAGTTAGTAAAGGGGAATGTTTCATAATGGGAGATTTTAACCATGGACACATACAATGGAAATTAGTAGACAATGTAAGCATACATGAACCATTTGGGTAACAAATACATTTTGACATCAATGTAAAATCACAAAGTAAAAATAAAAAAATGTACAGGAGAAACTTCCATAAAGGTAACTATAAAGATATGAGAAAATACTTAGCTAAGCTACATTGGAATAACATGCTGATGAATAAGACTGCAGTTGAATGTTGGAATATTCTAAAATATGAAATTGTATCATCGATAAATTTGTTCCTTTGAAAAACCAAGGAAAACGGTCTAGAAAGAAACACTTGTCAAAAGAAGCTATTAGAAAAATAGTGTTGAAGCAAATTATGTGGAGCGTTTATAGGCGTACCAGAAAGGATGAAGACTATGCAAATTACAAAGAGGCACTTAACCTAGCTACAATCTTCCGGCTACTTGGACTTGGTGCAGCGACTTGAATTTGGTGTAGATCATTTACAGAAAAACGCGGTTCCAAATAGAATAAGTATTAATATTGAATATATATTATACATAAACGTATTGTAGACATATATTAGGAAACAGGTTTTGTTAATTATTAGTCAGAGGGAGTATTTTAGAGTAAGTTAGTTTCGGATTCTGTCAGGGAATTCAGCGAGCGATAATAGGGTTGTTTACTATTCGAAAATTTAGATAGCATAGTGAATAGTTTACATTGGCTAATATATATATATAAGATAAAGTGATATATTTACTTAAATTACATACATAAGGTAATATCTGACATAGTGGTAGTAAACGTTTTCGGTAAAAAGGAATTAACAGCAGGATTTTAGCGTAAATTAGTACACACTGACTTCGTTGTTTTGTTACACAGTGTTCTCCGTATTCGCTAGGTGGCAGGTTTTTTTTTCTCATGCGAGGTTAATAGAAGACACAGTTAGCAAGTATATTAGACTAAAGTGTTCTTTTGATCACAAAAACAGCCTTATTCAAGGCTAACGTAGCAAACTAATTAAAAGTAAATTGTATGATGGCGCCGTGCAAACGGCAGTTAAAGGCCACAAGGCACTTAATTTGTGGCAGTTGCAGTAACTGGGTGGACTTCGTCAAGTCTGGGTGCGAGAAGTCCTGGGCTGAGGTACAGGCAGATAGTTTTAGTTTTGAGTGTAGGGAATGTACGAAGATGAAGGAACTAGAGGTGGAGTTGGAAGAGCTGAGGCTGCTCGTTGTGGCAATGGTGGGAAGGGAACAGGGGGGTTGTGCCAGTAGTTCCGGTGGGGGAACAGTAGATGATAAAGTGGGGAAAGACACAAGAGATGCTAGGGAGAGCTCACCGCAGCCTGGGAGGAAGCTGAGAGGAGGGAAGGTGACAGGTCGTAGGGAGACAGGATGTAAGGAGACGGGAAGGAAAGGAACGGGAGGGAAGACAACCGGAGCGAAGGAGAGGGGAGTAGGGGAGACAGGAGGGAAGGAGAAGGGAGTGGGGGAGACAGGAGGGAAGGAGAAGGGAGTGGGGGAGACGGGAGGGAAAACAACCGGAGTGAAGGAGAGGGAAGTGGGAGAGACAAGAGCAAAGGAGTGGGAAGTGGGGGAGACAGGAGCGAAGGAGACAGGAGGGAAGGGGTCAGGACAGAATGTGATGGAGGGGATCGAACGGAAGAGTTATTCTGCAGCAGTGATAGAGGGGGTGAGGAAGAGAGCGAGGGTGTTTGTGGGGGATTCGATAGTTAGGAAGACCGACAGAGTCTTAAATAAGGGAGATGATGTGGTGGTCTGCTTGCCTGGAGCCAAAATAGAGGCGATAACTGAGAGGGTAAAAAACATCGTAGGCTCGGGTAAGGGTGGATCTGTTTTAGTACACGTAGGGACAAATAACGTAGAGAGGGAGGGTACAACTGCCATAGTTAGGAAATATAGGCAGTTGGTCAGAACACTAAAACAGACGCGGGTTGAGCAGGTAATACTGTCAGGGATTTTACCTGTAATGGGCAGGAGGGGTCACAAATATCGAAATTGTCGGGGGATGGCAATTAACATGTTAGTCCAGAATTTATGTAGGGAAGAGGAAATTGGATTTGTGGATTTATGGGGAAGTTTTGTTGGGAGGGCTGATATGTACATGAAGGATGGGCTTCATTTAAGTGGAAAGGGGGCGGCAGTATTCGCGGACAAACTTTGTGCAGCAGTAGATAGTGACTTGGGTACAATGACAAATATTTGTGTAAGTAAACATTCTTTAAACTAGAAGTGCAGGGGGGTTACCTAGAGGTGTCTCAAGCAGAACAAGAGGCCACTAGCACAAATAAACCAATATCAAATCATCCGAAAAACATCTCTGAAAAAGGTTATAGATGCGTATGTTTAAATGCAAAGAGCATAGTAAATAAGAAAAACGAATTAAACATTATGGTAGAAGATATTGACCCTCACATAATTGGTATAACTGAATCATGGGCCAACATAGATATAACTGATGCTGAATTAGGACTGACAGGATATGTAATGTTTAGGAAAGATCGAATAGGAAGAAGGGGCGGGGGAGTTATTTTATATGTTAAAGAATCTATTCAGGCTTATGAAATAAAACTAGAAAGGGAAGCAGATTGCGATGAAGCTGTTTGGTGCAAAATTGTTTCAGGAAATTCAAAATTAACTATTGGATTAGTTTACCGAAGTCCAAACATAAACGAAGAGGACAACACAAAATAAAAAACGCTATAAAGGAAGTTAGTAAAGGGGAATGTATCATAATGGGAGATTTTAACCATGGACACATACAATGGAATTCTCTAGAGAGCACAGGGATTGAGGACCAACAATTTCTATTTTTAATCCAGGATAGCTTTCTTACTCAGCACGTACTAGAATCAACCAGGGGAGAAAATGTATTAGATATAGTTTTGTCATCACAAAAAGAATTAGTGGACAATGTAAAAATATCTGAACCATTGGGTAATAGTGACCATAATCAAATACATTTTGACATCAATGTAAAATCAGAAAGTAAAAATAAGAAAACGTACAAGAGAAACTTCCACAAAGGTAACTACAAAGATATGAGAAAATACTTAGCAAAGCTAGATTGGAATAACATGCTGATGAATAAGACCGCAATTGAATGTTGGAATATTCTAAAATATGAAATTGAGAGTATCATCGATAAATTTGTTCCCTTCCAAAAACAAGGAAAACGGTGTAGAAAGAAACACTTGTCAAAAGAGGCTATTAGAAAAATAATGCTAAAACAAACTATGTGGAGGGTTTATAGGCGTACCAGAAAGGACGAAGACTATGCAAAATACAAAGAGGCACTTAATGCAGCTACAACTGAAATCAGACAATCTAAAAGAAGCTATGAGCAAAAACTAGCATGTAACATAAAAAAATGACAGCAAGAGTTTTTATGCATATGTCAGGAGTAAACAAAACGTACAAGACAAGGTTGGACGTCTAGAAGACAGTGCTGGAAATATAATATCACAGGGGTTTTTAATGGCGGAAGACCTAAATGGTTACTTCAGTTCAGTGTTTACCAAAGAAGATATTAGTTCATTACCAGTTGCTGATGCTAAATTTCAGGGGGCTAAATCTGATTATTTAGGTCCGTTAGTTGTAACTCCAGAATTGGTAGCTAAGAAAATAAAGGCAATGAAGGATAACAAATCACCGGGAGTGGATGGGATTCCTCCAAAATTACTAATGGAAACAGTAGAACAAATCAGTATACCACTTGCAAGAGTATTCAACTTGTCATTAAAAGAGGGAGTTGTTCCGTTTGAATGGAAAGAAGCAAACATCATACCATTAATTAAAAAGGGTTCGAGAAATAAGTCAGAGAATTACAGACCAGTGAGTTTAACGTCAGTGATTTGTAAATTATTAGAAAGGTTAATTAAATACCATATGGTGGACTTCCTCGTTAAGCATAAATTATTAAATTCATCTCAACATGGATTCCTTAAAGCGAGGTCATGCTTAACAAATATGTTATGTTTTTTGGAAGAAATCACTAAGTGGATAGACGTGGGATCGCCAGTAGATATTATCTACTTAGATTTTCAGAAAGCTTTTGACAAAGTGCCACATCAAAGATTACTACTTAAATTAAAAGCCCATGGTATCGGGGATAGCATAACTGACTGGATAGAACAATGGCTGACTGACAGAAGACAACGAGTTGTAGTAGATGGAGAAGTTTCAAATTGGAAATCGGTTTTGAGTGGGGTACCTCAAGGATCAGTATTAGGACCTATATTATTCTTAATTTATATCAATGACTTGGACGACAGTATAACAAGTAACGTACTGAAATTTGCGGATGACACAAAACTGTTTAGAAAGGTTAATACTGATGGTGATAAACAACATTTACAAAACGATCTAGACAAATTAGTGAAATGGTCTGAGAAATGGCAGATGTTGTTCAATTTTGGGAAATGTAAATGCCTACATACAGGACATAGGAACTTGAATGTAAACTATAAAATGGGAGATACTGTTCTGGGTACTACTGTAAAAGAAAAGGACTTAGGAGTTACAATAAGCGCTGATATGAAAGTTTCAGAGCAGTGTGGTATTGCAGCTTCAAAGGGTAATCAAATTCTTGGATTGATTAGAAGAAACATAACATGCAAGGGAAAAAAGTTAATTATACCTCTTTATAAAGCAATAGTTAGACCTCATTTAGAATACTGTATACAAGCATGGAGACCATATCGTAAGAAGGATATAGATACGCTTGAACGCATACAAAGGAGAGCAACTAAAATGATTCCAGAACTGAGAGACCTTAGTTATGAAGAACGCCTGAAAGAATGTGGTTTAACAACTCTAGAGACAAGGAGGTTAAGAGGAGATCAGATTGAAGTTTTTAAGATATTGAATGGGTATGAAAATATTGATAGAAATATGTTTTTCTCACTCAATAAGGATAGCAGAACTAGAGGACATGAGGTAAAATTAGTAAAGGATCAATGTAGATTGGACATCAGGAAGCACTCGTTCTCACAGAGGACAATAAATGAATGGAACAAATTGTCTACAGATTGTGTAACTGCTAGCAGCGTGAATATGTTTAAAAACAAGGTTGACACATATCTCAGGAGGGCGGGCTATAAGTAGATGAACATTGTTGGACTCTCGATAAGCCAATGGCTTCCTTGTCCACTTGCCATCTGGGCCTTTGGCTTGGATGGCAAATCTTGTTAAATCTTGTTAAACTTAAATAAAAAAATCTAAAAGAGCCTTTGACAAAAAATTGGCAGGTAATATACAAAATGACAGCAAGAGTTGCTATGCTTATGTAAGGAGTAAACAGAAAGTTCGAAATAAGGTCGGACCACCGGAAAACAACAGGGGAAACATAATTTCAGACGGGTTTCAAATGGCAGAGGTCCTGAATGAGTATTTCAGCTCAGTTTTTACAACAGAAGATATCAGCTCACTTCCAGTTCCATTTAACAAATGTGAGGGCAATACATTAGAACATTTACGCCAGTTATTTTTAACTCCTGAAATGATAGCAAAGAAAATTAAGAAGATGAAAGATAATAAATCACCTGGAGTTGATGGGATACCACTAAAACTGCTTAAGGAAATTGTTGAGCAAATTAGTACACCACTTGCACAATTTTTTAACTTGTCACCAGAAGAAGGAATAGTTCCTTCAGAATGGAAAGATGCAAACATTACACCGCTATTTAAGAAGGGATCGAGGAATAAGCCAAACAATTACAGACCAGTGAGTTTAACATCAGTTGTATGTAAATTACTCGAAACATTAATTAGAGACCACATGATGGAATTCCTTGTAAAACATAAATTAATAAATACATCTCAACATGGGTTCCTAAAAGCAAGGTCATGTCTAACTAATCTCTTATGTTTTTTGAAGAAATTACGAAGTGGGTAGATGACGGGTCACCAGTGGATGTTGTCTACTTAGATTTTCAGAAAGCTTTCGATAAAGTGCCACATCAAAGATTGTTACTTAAACTAAAAGCCCATGGCATAGGTAATGATGTAATCAACTGGATAGAAAAGTGGCTTACACACAGAAAACAGAGAGTAGTAGTAGATGGTAAGATTTCAAACTGGAAATCTGTTTTGAGTCGGTACCACAGGGATCAATATTAGGCCCTATACTGTTTTTTTGCAGATGACACAAAAGTATTCAGAAAGGTTACTAATGATACAGATAAACAAAGTTTACAGGATGATCTAGATAAATTAGTTAAATAGTAAAAAAAATGGCAAATGTTATTACATTTTGGGAAGTGTAAATGTATACACATAGGACATGGAAACATGGACGAAGAATATAAAATGGGGGATGCTGTACTAGGTAGAACCACACAAGAAAAGGACCTAGGAGTAACATTTAGTGCTGACATGAAAGTTTCAGAGCAATGTGGGATTGCTGCTTCGAAAGGAAATCAAAATCTAGGGCTAATTAGGAGAACTATCATGTATAAGGAGAAACAGCTAATTGTACCCCTGTACAAAGCAATAGTTAGACCACATTTGGAATATTGTATTCAAGCTTGGAGGCCATATCGTAAAAAGGACATCGACAAGCTAGAAAGAATACAACGAAAAACAACTGAGAATTGAGAGACCTTAGTTACGAAAGTCGCTTTATTACAATGTGGTTTGACAACACTAGAGACCAGGAGACTAACAGGACACCAAATAGAAGTGTTTAAAATAGTGAATGGTTATGAGGATGTTAACAGGAATATGTTCTTCAAACTTAAAGAAGGCAGTAGAACCAGATGACACAAAGCAGCATTAGTTAAGGAGCAGTGTACGTTGGACATGAGAAAGTACTCTTTCTCATCGAGGGTGATAAATGAATGGAACAAACTGCCAAATGATTGTGTTAATACTAGTAGTGTGAATATGTTTAAAACTAGAATTGACATATATTTGATAAGGGTGGGCTACACATAGATGAGAAAATTGTTGGAATCTCTATATGCCAATGACTTCCTTGTCCACTTGCCATCTGGAACTTATTGTTTGGGTGGCAATCTTGTTAAATCTTGTTAAATGTATGTACGCATGCATGCATGTATGTATGTATGTATGTATGTATGTATGTATGTATGTATGTATGTATGTATGTATGCATGCATGCATGTATGTATGTATGCATGCATGCATGTATGTATGTATGTATGTATGTATGCATGCATGCATGCATGCATGCATGTCATTGCTGTACGTAATACACCCGGGCGCCGCCTGGTAACCCCTCTAGTTATTGATAAACAATTATTTTATGAAAAACAAAATCAAACACCTTCCTATAATTTGGTGAAATCACTCTAATTAGTAATAAAGGTGGGATTTGTTTCTATTCCGTTGCAACGTATTTGCCCTTTGGACACGCACAATTGTATTTAACGTGTTTTTTAATTACAAAAACAGCAAATTTGTGAAAAACTGTAGCTCATTATAAAAAGATTTAGGATGCTTAATGCTGATGCCTATGTTGATGCCTGGGCGGCATGACAGCCCGTGATACAACTTTGAAACATCAGTTAATGCATTGTGAACGTTAAATGCGTTTTTCTCAATGACGACCTTTTCGGGAAGTGCTCTAACTTCAAACATCTTATCTCCAACACTATTTAAGATTTTTATGTGAATTTTTCAGCATACGATTAAATGAATTGAAGGTGATTTTATCCGACATGAATATTTAATTAGGCACTTGAATATAGCAAGAAATGGAAAACATACTGTAAAAAAAACATTTTGGAATATCTATTTCCCTCAGGACAGGACTGTGTTAATTCCATATCCCTGCAACGTGTAGTTAACAAGTAATCATGCTTGAAGATTTAGACTTTTTGGTTGTTGCGGCAGTCTGCTAATTAGCATAATTTATGCAAATAATAAAACAAATATTTATTTAATGTACTTTCTTATGGTATACTAATTATTTATGGCCTTTGCAAAGCACAAACTAACGTTACAAGTTGGTATGGGATGACTGCACTGCTATTCGGCAACTTATGTTGTAGGTATGTTTTAATGTAGGCATGAAACTGTTTCAAAATTAACGCTTATAACTTTATTAAATATATTCGATTAACAATGTACAATTACTTTGTACGAGGTGCCCCTCGTTGACATATAAAGTTGAACAACGCCGTCCGTCTTGGGTTCCCCTTCCATTCTGGCCTACCTGAATGATTTGCCTTTCATTCCCTGCCATGGTTCCCAGTAAACTGTCAATTGTCTATTCCTCCCTCCCACGTCCACCACCTCTGCAGGCCTGGAACTGTGTGACTCAGTATATGACTCTACAGACATATTCGTGTAGTGGGACTGGTATGAAGTGGTATTTAGTGTTTACCATGATGTACTACTGTATTTATTAAATAAATTAATAATGTATTTGTATCAATTACGTTGTTTTTTCTCCAAATAAAAGAAAACATTAATATAAAGCCACACATTTTAAATTAATTCAAATGTAACCAAAACATTTGCATTTGCATTTGCACTTCATACCAGTGGGACTGGTATGAAGTGGTATTTAGTGTTTACCATGATGTACTACTGTATTTATTAAATAAATTAATAATGTATTTGTATCAATTACGTTGTTTTTTCTCCAAATAAAAGAAAACATTAATATAAAGCCACACATTTTAAATTAATTCAAATGTAACCAAAACATTTGCATTTGCATTTGAATGCGACCCCCAAAACATTTGCATGCGTTCCTGGAAAGTGGCATTTGCATTCGCATTGGCATTTGAATCAAGTACAATATTTGCATTTGCATTTAAATGCGTTGACATGCCTTTGTTAGCAAGCCTGCCGTGATTACAATGCCTGGTATGTGTTGTTCCCAATGCGGTGTGTGTGTCCATTGCGAGGAAAATTTTGCCAGGCCTCTAGCTGCCTATGTGTAATTCCCTTTACTCATCTCGATTCATACGGAAGGGGCTTTGCGCTCGAGTTAATTGAGCGGCCGTTTTTTGGTTAATGGCGGTTATATGGGCGAGGTGGGCTGGTCTGGCCATCAGTGTAAGTTGGTGTTTTTTCCCATTGCGGGGTGTGTGTCCCAAGTGTGGGGACACTTTTCCAGGCCCCTCACTGGCTATGTGGAATTCCCTTTGCCCCTCTAGAGTCATAATGAGGAGGGCTTTGCGTTCGAGTTAAATGAGAGGCTATTTTGTAATGGTGGTTATAGCTGGTGGGGTGGACCTGGTCCGGCCATCGGTGTAAGTTGGTTGGTCTGCGGCGTAAGTCGATGCTTGTCGTTCGTGTTACAGCGTGTCAAAAGCTACCCGAGCAAAGGCGACAGGCAGTGAGCACGTGCATAGCGAGTCTGCGCCTGCGGCCTATTCGCCTGCGTTGCCGTCCAGGGTGGATCCGATTCTGAATGCCTCCCTGGTGTCGACAATCTCGACTCAGATAGCGCAGGACTTCTCTGCACTGCGGTCTGATGGCGATGCTGCCCCATCGACGTCGGCAACGTCCCGGGCAGGCCACGATGAACAACGCAAAAGGAAGCGCCAGCCTTCGCCGCCGACAGACGACCCAGTCGACCAGGACAGCGATCAGGACAGCGACACATCAGAAGCCATATTCGATCTACGCGCCCGCAGCGAGGCAACCAAAAGAAAGAAAAGTACGATGTCTTTACGCATGGCGGATGGGGAAGTGGGGAAGGGCCTCTCTCAGGCAACATTTAACACCATTTGTTCGAATGACTATATTCCCCCGCGATATCTTCGTCGCTCGCATTCCTAGATATAAATGTTGATCCCAAAGCACTAGGCGACGATAAAGTTAAACAGGACATAGTTCCAGTTAAAGATATCGACGAATGGTTGGACCTCTTTATGGTTTACACTGCTGTACGGGCCCGTAAGTTTCCGCTGGAGGGCCTTCCGTGGTTGCATGGGACGATTTCCAATACGAACTCCAGAGGAAAAGGTCCAGGCGTCTTTTCATGCCAGCAAGCGGGCTGAGAAATCTTCCCATCACTTCTATTCATACAACAAAGGCGAGTGTTCTCGTCCCGATTGCAGGTACAGCAACACCTGCTCCGGCTGTAAGCGACCAGGTTAATGTGTCTTATTTGCAGAGACCCGAAAAAGAAATATTTTTCAGCAACATCAGCCAGCAAAGTTTGAAGTCGCAGATAGGCCTCGAGTCACACATGCCTTGCCTACCCCTGTTAAACACAATGTCCTTGAATGTATATTATAAGGCCATGATTACATATACAAAGACACGCTCATTCTTTGTTTCAGTCTGGTTTTAGGATATAATTCCCCATCGACACTGATTCCGAGAAAGGGATCATCAATCTGTCAATGAGAAGGTTTCACTTATTCAGGCAAAACTTTACAAAGAAAAAGCCTTGGGTCACATGTCTGGGCCCTATGACAAACCCCCTTGTCCAACATGGTGTTTCATGTGGGGAGTGGTGGTCTAATGGTTAGAGCACCCGTCTGTCGAGCGAGAGGACGGTGGTTCGATTCCACCTCCGCCGTTTCGAAGCTTGGGCAATTTCGTTCACCCCACTTTGCCCGTGTCTTTCGGAAGAGACACTAAAAGCCGTTGGTCCAAACTCCTGCGTTAGCTCAAGATTGGGCTGTTTGGAGTATAACTACTTGAGACTTGAGACTCACCTTTAGGTTTAGTTTCTAAAACGGATCCAGGGGAGTTCCGCCTCATTCACGACCTAAGCTACACCAAGAATAATTCTGTCAATTCGCTCATTGCTCCAGAATTTTCACCTGTTTCCTGTGAAATGCTTGACGATTGCATTCGCATTATGTTGTAACTAGGACAAGGGTGCTTAGTGGCGAAAGCGTACTTCCAAGATAAAATCGGGATCATTCCAATTTCCCATGTGGATTAGCGCCTGCTTGGTTTCAAGTTCAAAGGCCAATTCTATCTTGATATGTCCATGCCGATTGGGTCCAGCTCGTCTTATCGAACTGATGAGTCATTGTCACGAGCAGTTCAATGGATATGTGTTCATAAGACAAACATTACGCATATTAGTCACATACTGGACGATTGTATCTTTTTGCTAAGACCGCGTCCCAGTGCTAATTCAATTTGGACAGATTTCTCTAAAGTTGCCATATGATTAACCTGCCCATTAAAGACTCTAAGAATGTGCAACCGACTTTCAAAGTGGTGCTTTATGGGATCGAAGTCGATTCAGTGGCACATACATTACATATTCCCCCGGACAAAGTCTCGGCTCTTCGAGCCAAACTCATTGAAATGTCTAAGCGGAAAAATGCTTCTCTTCACGATGTTCAATCTCTTGTAGCATCCCTAGAGTTCGCTGTAGTGTGATCGCCCCTGGGACGACTTTCTTGTGTCGTCTCATCAATCTTACTATCGGCAAGTCCCATCCAAACCACTGGATTCTACTTAACCGCGAAGCCCGGAGAGATATCGGTACATGGTTGGAATTCCTGGAACCCTTTAATGGTAACATGTCGTTCTTGCTAGTTGACTGAATTTCATCGGATGTCCTCCATCTCACAAAAGATGCAATTGGCTTTGCTTTTTGGGCAGTTTTCGTCGATAAATGGTTACAAGATTGTTTCCCAACATATTAGTTGACAGTTTATATATCAGTGAAAGATCTGCTACCCATCCACCTTTGTGGTCCACGTTTGTCAACCGCCGTATCCTTTACACACACACACACACGCACACGCACACGCACACGCACACGCACACGCACACGCACACGCACACACACACACACATATATATATATGTATGTATGTATATGTGTATATATGTACATATGTACATATATATATATATATATATATATATATATATATATATATATATATATATATATATATATATATATATATATATATATATATATATATATATATATATATATATTAATCTACACGGTAATATATATATATATATATTTTTTTTTTTATATATCCAAACTCCCGCCTCCTCTTCCTCGATAAAAGACTACTTTGAACTAACTTTGAACTAACTTTGAACTAACGTGTCGTTTCGTGTAAACCCAGCTTAACAGTCTGCCGGATAATGAAGAAAGTAACAAGAATGCTAAGGTTTCATCAAAACTTGTCAAGCTAACATAATTTTGACTAGTGGGGTATTTGGGGGGCATTGGGCAATGTCCAACTTTGGCTTTATTATTTCCGTAAGTAACCTGTTGCGCCGATAAATGGTAATATGGTAAAGTAATGGGTTACTAACCTTCCCCCGACTTCCCCTTTGCGAGATCCCAGATAAGCCACTGTTTGTGACCAATAATGACTGAAAGATAATTGATTAAACTTACTGCTCATTTTCATTAATTTTATTTAGTAAAACTCACACATACATGCATGCATGCTGACACTGCACAATGTATGTACACTTCAAAAGCCCAACTAACTACATTACACATACAGTGGTTTGGAGAGTAATGAAGTGTGTAATATAAAAATGTTCTTACTTCACCATTGGAGGTTGGCCACTGTCACGTTCACGTTCAGTCATTGGATTGCCATTTTTGTCGCGGTAGAAACCATACAGTACACTTGCAAAACCCTGCCAACATATATAATTCATTCGTCCTCTAAATAAATCAACGTACGAATATTTCAATACAAACATTACGCTCCATCCATATAAGAACAAAGTTATTTTATGTGCGGAAGGTGAAACATTTGCCCAAATAGCTGTTGTTGATAAATTCCAATTACTTATCCACACGACAGAAGGGAGTCAAATCGGGAAAGTAGAGGACTCACAGTTAAAGATGTATCAGTCTGTCTTTATATGTCGCATAGTAGTAACTAGCATATTTTAATATATCGCCAAATCGTGTATTTCTGAAAATATGAAGAGATGAAGGATCACGATAGTAACACTAGATATTATTTTTAACCAACCGATATGTTATAAATACTAATAAATCCAGTATTGCAATGTCCCGTAAAACAGTCGTTTGGTTAGCCAATGAAAAATCGCAGTACAGTCAGTTTAAATTCATTCATATACTGCTGTAGAACTGTGTAGGGAGTCAGCTGCGGCATCACTGCCGTCCACACTGCCTGCTCGGTGTCTCTCATATACTGCTGTAGAACTGTGTAGGGAGTCAGCTGCGGCATCACTGCCGTCCACACTGCCTGCTCGGTGTCTCTCATATACTGCTGTAGAACTGTGTAGGGAGTCAGCTGCGGCATCACTGCCGTCCACACTGCCTGCTCGGTGTCTCTCATATACTGCTGTAGAACTGTGTAGGGAGTCAGCTGCGGCATCACTGCCGTCCACACTGCCTGCTCGGTGTCTCTCATATACTGCTGTAGAACTGTGTAGGGAGTCAGCTGCGGCATCACTGCCGTCCACACTGCCTGCTCGGTGTCTCTCATATACTGCTGTAGAACTGTGTAGGGAGTCAGCTGCGGCATCACTGCCGTCCACACTGCCTGCTCGGTGTCTCTCATATACTGCTGTAGAACTGTGTAGGGAGTCAGCTGCGGCATCACTGCCGTCCACACTGCCTGCTCGGTGTCTCTCATATACTGCTGTAGAACTGTGTAGGGAGTCAGCTGCGGCATCACTGCCGTCCACACTGCCTGCTCGGCGCCTCTCACGCGCCCCACCGGGAACCAGGTCTGGCTGCGGGAGCTAGAATCAGTGGGTTAGAGATATATTCTGACCACGACATGTTACACATTTACACCCTGTGTGGGATATTTTACTTCACCTGGCACAGACACCAGGTAGAAGGGTGCAGCGGTTTTTACTGTATCTTCCAAAAGACATGGGCAAGGTGAAGTGAAGGAAATTGCCTAAGCTTCGAAACAGAGGCCAGTGGAATCGAACCACCGTCATCTCGATTGACTGTGCTTTAACCCATAAGCCACCGTTCCTTTTAAATTATGACATAAGTAATAAGTAAGCAATAAATTAAATAAATTAACCATCTAGAGAAAGTCATTAGTATTGTCAGATACGGTATAGCTACGACAAGGGAAATTAAATCAGTTTTTTTCGCAATACGAGGATCACTAAAATCATTTAATAGTGTGGGTTAAACCTGTTAGCAATAACCACGTTTGCTACTGTTAATTGAAGTGTAAAAGCTACATGGCGACATCAAGCTGTTATTTTTGTTAAACAAATATATATCAAACACTAAAATATATATGAAACACTGTGAGTTTTGTTAAACAAATATATATCAAACGCAGGATTAAACAAACAGACAGAAGTAGAAGTTAGGTGAGGATATGACTACCCACAAAGATATGGTAGAATTGTAGCATTTCTGTTTTTATCAGAATACTATTTCCTGTTTCTTTATTTATTAGTTAAACCTTTCAATAATAAATGAATACATCGGCCTTTGTTAGAGCCGACCAGTATTACATAATTTGTGTGCTCAAGCATGCGAGTGTCCGTATCTACGGCGTGGGTTTTTCTGTCTAAGAGAATGATGCATATAACGTAGGCAAGGTCCGATTTAGGCGGTGTTTTAGGTTATTTACACTCAATATTTAAAGAGTGGTTTCTGAGTGGACTACACCAGGAGGTGGTGATTTGTGAATTAGTGTCATGCATTATCTCAGAAACAAACAGTATAAAAAGATACTGGACACACATGTGAGGCATCTCGGCGAGCAGATCGGGGTGAAAGTAAAGTGGATACAGAAGGGTCGTACATCCAGCGTTGGCGCCCGTATGTCAGACAAAGGACACGTGTGAGTTAATGACGTGTAAGGTATAACTTTGAGCGACGAGGTAGAAATGTCTACGCTCCCCTAACGTTAAGAAGTACAGTCTGAAAGTACAGTCTGAAACGTAAGAAATTGACTGAAAACATAATCTAGATGCGCATCCAATATCGAAGTAGCGAGGCGATGCCAAAAGGCCACCAGCGAGACGACAGCCCTGTTGCGAAGAAAGACGGTCCTGACAACAGTAGCGGTACCCCTGAACAATAGCACAGCGCAGAATCGTCTCTACGCTACGTGCGCGGCACTACGGCCGGAGCAGTACGCCAGAACGAGAGAGAGAGTGTGTGTGGACAAAACCCAACTACTATGTAGGTTGAATATGGGCAATTCGTCCAATTTATTTTGGAGGGTGAATTTCGACGTAATTGCCACTGTGCATACCGCATTAAATGTAAGATGCCTGCAGCATAGGGTGCACAGTCAGAATAAATATTCGGTCTGGATAATTACATCAGTGTATAAGACAAACAGGTATATGTTAGCAATAAAAGTGTGCTTGTCGCTGTTATATAATGTTCCAGCATAACAATTTACAAGGGAAAACGATACTTAATTAAGATTGCACAAGTACAGTACCAGCTAGACTATTTAAACATTCACTACTCGCCAAGTACAATATAGACATTGCCGCCCTGTGCGAAACAAGGTTCTCAGGGTCTGGTAGTCTTAATGACTTGGAATACTCTTTCTTCTGGAGTGGCAGACCCAAAGGAGAGAGAAGGGAGGCTGGAGTGAGCTTTGCTATCAAGAAGGACATCGTGACAAAGCTGACAGAAATGTCACGGCCAGTAAGTGACAGAATCATGATGATATGATGAGACTACCTCTGAGCAAGGACAACTATGCTACAATTATCAGTTTACGCTCCAACAATGACAAACCCGGACGATAACAAGGAGGCTTTCTACAACCAGCTATCAATTACGCTCAGAGACATCCCTCGTACCGATAAGCTACTGCTGATAGGAGACTTCAATGCAAGGATAGGAAGAGACAATGACAAATGGACCATGATTATGGGCAAATATGGGATCGGGAAACGCAACTCCAATGGCGAGCTTCTACTGGCTTTGTGCTCTGAGTTCGAACTGATAGTGACGAACACCATGTTCAAGCAGAAGGATGAACGCAAGACCACCTGGAGGCATCCTCGTTCCGGACACTGGCACATGATCGACTTCATCATCACGAGGTGTCGGGATAAGATGGACATCCACAGTACTCGAGCCATGCGTGGAGCTAACTGCTGGACCGATCACCATATGCTGAGGTCAAAAGTGGCATTTAGAGTACGACAAAAGCATAACAGGCAAGGGGTAAGAAAACCGACCAAGCTAAACACAGCAAAACTACGTACCATCAGTCATAGGGAGAGCTTCGAGCAGGAGATGGACAGTGCTCTCGCCCAATGGGAGGAGAAGGAAAGCTCAACACCAGATGAGGAATGGGCAGCTCTGCAACAGGTAGTATACAACACAGCTAAAACATTTCTCGGCAAGCCAGACAGAAAACACCAGGACTGGTTCGACCCCAACGACCAGGAGCTACAAAATCTTATGAGCAGAAGAGACCAATCCCACCAGAGAGTGTTGCAGACCAGGAGTACTAGATCCACTCCGACAGCAAGAGAGTTGTGGCAAGATGGAGTGAACACTTCCAAAAACTACTCAACGTCCCTGGCGACATAGAACATGAAGCTCTTGTCAACATCCAGCAGCGCATTACCAACACATGCCTTGATGAGATTCCAAACATGGATGAGATGGCTAGAGCAATCGCCGGCCTGAAAGATGGCAAAGCACCTGGGGGTGATGGAATTCCTGCTGAAGTATGGAAGCACGGAGGAGACAATCTGTCCAACAGACTGCACCAATTAATCACCAAAGCCTGGGAAGAGGGTTCTGTACCACAAGCGTGGAAGGATGCCAGCATTGTAACCATCTACAAGAAACGAGATCGAACAGACTGTGGGAACTACAGAGGAATCTCTCTTCTTTCCATAGCAGGCAAGATCTTCGCCAGGATCCTGCTCAACAGACTATCTATTCACATAACACCAGAAGTAGTTCCGGAGACACAGTGTGGCTTCAGATCCAACCGGAGCAAAGTGGATATGATATTTTGTCTCCGACAACTACAAAAAAAGTGCATTGAGCAGGACCGACCACTATACATGGTATTTGTCGATTTCACGAAGGCGTTTGATACAGTCGGAAGGACCGGGCTATGACAGCTACTGAGGAAATATGGATGCCCAGAGAAATTCACAACCATGATCGAGGCTCTACATACGGGAATGATGGCGAATGTGAGTGTTGGAGGGGAAGTCTCGGAAACGTTCGGTGTTACCAATGGTGTCAAGCAAGGCTGTGTACTGGCCCCCACGCTCTTCTCCATCTTCCTATCAGCAATGCTCGTCGAGGCTTTCCGAGGCATGGGAGAAGGCGTCTGTATACAGTCTAGACAGAGCGCTGACCTATTCAACGTCGCACACTTCAGAGCGAAGACCAAGACTACCCAGATACTTGCGAGAGAGCTGCTATACGCAGATGACAGTGCACTGGTTGCCCACTCTGCTGAAGAGATCCAGAGAATAGTGGATGCTTTCTCCGATGCATCAAAGAAGTTCGGCCTGAAGATTAACATCAAGAAGACGGAAGTGCTGTACCAACCCAACTCTACAAGAACCCGAGAGGAGGATATCATGGTTGATGGAAACAAGCTGAACTCTGTTCCGGAATTCACCTACCTCGGAAGCACTATATCAAGTGATGGACGCATTGATGCTGAAATACAGAGGAGGATGGCCAAGGCTAGCGCATCTTTCGGCCGATTACGCCAGAGACTCTGGAACAACCACCATGTGTCCACGCGGGTCAAAGGCAAGATCTACCGCGCAATTGTGCTATCCACCTTACTATACGGAGCCGAGGCCTGGACAGTGTACAGACGACAGGTGAAAAAGCTGCATGCCTTCATGATGCGACATCTGCGTTCGATCATGAGGCTAACCTGGAAGGACAAAGTGACAAACAAGGAAATACTCAGTCGGATAGGGCTGCCCTCTATGGAAGATCTTCTGATCAAAAAGAATCTCCTGTGGACTGGACACCTTATGAGGATGTCATCAGACAGACTACCAAAGCAGATCCTCTACTCTCAATTGCCTTCTGGTCACAGACAGAGAGGACGCCCTCGTCTCCGGTTCAAGGATACCATCAAGAGAAACCTCAAGCTGAGAGACATAAAGACCGACTCATGGACATCACTCTCACAGCAGAGAACTAAATGGAGTGCGGCGGTCAAGAAATGAAAGCAGTCTTTGTCGCATAGCGACTGACAACATGATGATGATGATGACACACAAAGGCGCGGTGTAAGTAATCCCCCAGGCCCTATCTGCTTGCTGATTGGGACCCCACTATAGAACCAGAGTTGTGTGGTAGTAAGACCTGTCGAGGTCCGTAAGCAAACACAGCTTTGTTTTATTTTTAGTATTGAGGAGTATAACGATATAGTTTACTTTGAGTTGATGTTTGGATAGCGATGGGTCATGTTAGACGCCATTAGTGATTATTTATCAGGGTGAACAATTCCCTGGCCGATTACATCTACATTTGCATCATTAACGGGAAGAACCATTCGGTGTATAATCCCGTGGTCACCCCATGGACAGCATCAGACGATTTAAAATCAAGATAAAAAGAACCCATGTTATTATCAATTGTTAAAATTACGTATATCTGTTTGGATGTTGACCACAGGGTTTCCAGTACCTACACTAATCTAAAAAGTTATTTTCTATTCTGCATTTAAAAGTTATAATTTTATCACAGTTTGATATTTCTTGGTAAGAGAGTTTCAGTTATTAAATGTGCGTGGAAAGAAATTATATTTGAATACTTATGTTTTTACTGATAGGGGAATTAAGTGATGGCGACCATTTGATCTGGTGTGACGAGTAGACGTGTTGAGATAGTTTGACAAACTGACGGCGATTTTGTGGTGTAGTGCTTTGTGGAAGACCGAGATTCTTGCGACTTTCCTTCTGCTCTGGAGGGTTGGCCAGTTTAGTATGATTTACATCATAGTGACACTGGATTCTGTTGAATAACCGTGTAATACAAAGCGGGCAACTCTGCGTTGGATTTTTCCTAATTGGTTTATTTGGCATTACTACAGCATCGGAGTTATTTGCTAATAATAATTACATAGACCCAGGAGTCTACTTGTTTTCTTGTAAATTACTGAGTAACTATCGTATATTAACTGTATATTTTTTTTTTCACTTGTCTTTGTTGTCTGTGTGCAACCGCCATTCACGAGCGTTGAATTGTAGAAATGGGGCATTCCAACTAGACCCGAGCCAATCTAGTGAGCGGAAACCCCGCAAACCCGTGGCATAACTGGGGGCTCGTCCGGGATAATCTCTCCATCGGGGGAACATAATAGAACCTTTTTGCTCAACGCTGTGAATGGCACGTGGCGCCAGTGACATGAAAGGACTGCCTTTGAAATTGCTGTGGCTAGAGACGCAAAGTGCATCTATTCCATAAGGCTGTAGGGTAAATTAATTTACATGCCCCTTGTCTTTTCTGCCCAGATGTTGTTTTGGCCTTCATTTTCTCTCTCGCTCTCTCTAAATTGGATTGTGTATTTTCACACGCTAAAGTCGGTAGACTTGTTTCTTTCAGCAGTAAAAGACTATCAATAAATCGCTTAAATTGAGATCAGTGGATGCTGTATTACATGGAAGGTTAGGTTGTCATGATGCATGGCATGGTTTATCTTGTTGGATTTGCCAGTTAGGCGTTGGGTGTATAGAAGTCCCATGTGATTACCGTGTGTTGTTCTTTACTACGGCGACTCAGAAATCTTAGAGAGATTGTCTTATTTAATCTTGTAAAAAAATAAGAGGAGAGCTGGAGCGTAGCTCGCACCTATTTGTTGGTAAAGATGCATTTTACTTTTATCTATTACCCGTTTGGTAATTATTTCATGTTTAGTAATTATTTGTAAACATGGATTTGGCCCAACTAGTCGAGTTAGGCGGGAAGTTGGATCTCGCTGATCCTGAACTTCAGGCACTTGTTCGGGAAGAACAGGAGGCAGCCCGGGCTGCTCGTGCAAAAGAGAAGGAAGTAGCAGCCAAACCGCTGAACTTCAGGCTGCTCGTGAGAAGGCTGCCCTGATGAGATTGGATGGCAAGCCACAGGCGAAGGAGGAATATGTGAAGATGGAACTCCGGATCGAAATCAAAGTGAGAGAGAGAGAGAGAGAGAGAGAGAGAGAGAGAGTGAGGGGGGAGAGACAGAGAGAGAGATGGCGAGGCAGGCTGATATTCGCCAGCAAGAAGCTGAGATTCGCCAGCGAGAACGTGAGGTGGAGGTGGCTCACGAGGAGGAAATGGCGATGATCCATAAGGAAGCTGCAGCAGTAGGCCACAAGGGGTCGATAAGTGAGGGCGATGGAATCCCCAAGGTGGTCCGCAGCCCTCCACTGCTTTGCTTTAATGAACACACTGATTCCACTTATTTGTATCTTCAGCGTTTTGAACGCTATACCGAGAATCGGGGCTGGGAAGAAGATAATTATGCAGTTTTCCTAAGCGCTTTGTTAAAGGGGCATGCTTTAGAAGTGTATTCCCGTTCTCCATTCTCCGAACGATTATACCCAGTTGAAGCAAGCCATGTTAGACTGGTACCGTTTACGTTAGGCGATTTTCGTAAGACGTTTTATGCGTGCACGATATATTCTAACGTAACCATGTCGCAATTCTTTGCCCGTAAAGACCATTCTCTAATCCAGTGTATCAAACTATCAAATATTGATGACACTTTTGAGGGGTTGAAAGAACTTGTGATGGAAGAACAAATCTTGTTTATGTGTCCCCGAGAGTTATCTCCTGAGGGAACAAAAACCTGAAGGAAAGGGGGATTGTTAAAGTTGGTAAAAACCTTTACTGTGCCCGTTCCTCTTTTGGAAAGAGAGAGATTCCTAGAGATCGAATTCGATCTAACCCCGTTCCGGCACCATGCCCCGCTTGTAAGTTTGAGAAACGGAAGTATCCAACTCCCAACTTTTCTCCTCGCCCATTTTTACCTACCTGTTTCCTTTGTAACCAGCGCGGACTTGTGCGATAGGCCTAGTGAGTAGAAATTCGCCGCCTCTCGAAAGTAAGGCCCGTAGTGGGAATTTGTGTGGTTGTCCTTGGAAAAAAATATTCCTTAGCCACCCGTGCTCAGTGATAAAAGGTGAAGTTATGTTACATTATGGGTGTAAGATCCCTAGTGCTTGCTTACGTCACGATGAAAACTGTAACTTACCAGTGATGGATGGATATGTGGGAGAATTCCCTATTAAAGTGTTACGAGATGGATGTAATGAGGTGGCAGTTAGGCGCAGCCTAGTCATCGAGAGTCAGTTAACCAGGCCTTTGATGTTGATGGATGAATCCCTCACTGAAGTCCCAACTGCCCGTTGTTTTGTAAAAAATATTATACTGGGGAAATAGAAGCGTTGTGTTTATCTAAACCGGTGTATGACGTAGTCATTGGGAATATTGAGTGTCTCCATCCTACTTGTTCCATTGACAGAGAAAAAACCCACAGGTAGAATCAAACGTTTCACACGTCTCCGTAGCCTTTGAGATTCCAGCGGCCGACAGGTAACCGGGTGTGCTGTAGAAACCCGCGCTCAAAAGAAGCGGCGGGAGAAACCCTGCAAACCGTTCTTAGTAGTCGGCACGAGTGTGTAAGCTGAGGATTTCCTATGGGAGGGTGGATGTTTCGTTAAGAAAGTGCTCCGTATCGGCCGATGTCACTAAGGGAAATCATGTTGGAGAGCATCTGAGAAATTTTCAGGAAAGGTATAACGCTCATGTTGATCTGATTGGAAAGAAAAGGTGCGATAGAAACCCCAGAAACCCCGCTAATCCGTGACACTACCATACAAAGATAGGACGTGACAACCTACAAAGGCATACTAGACCACCCACAGATGGATGTGACTACCTACCAAGTCATGGTAGATGACAAATATATAAGATTGCACTACGTACCAAGACATGGTAGATCTCGTGTTTGACGGCTGCTAAGGCACCTGCTTGTAAATGTATACCACCAGCCAAAGCAGAGCTTTGGGGACATATGTTTACATGCCCTGCCACAGGTCTGAAAGAGAATAAGAACAGTGCTATAATTGCACGTATATGTGTATATTTATGTGTGTGCGTGTGTGTTCGTGCGCTGTGAAGGCTGGTTTTAAAAGTATGTAATGTACTCGATGAATATCATAATTATATATATATATATATTGACAAAACACCCAGTGACAAAACACCCAGTTGGCAGACCTAAGTTGAGATGCAAGGATGTAATCAAAATAGTTCTGAAAAACTACGGCACTGACCATCTGCACTGGGAAACCTTTGTCGAACACCGATTTACCTGGCGACCCATTTTTAATGGCGGTTCTGCTAATGACATCAAAGCGTACCGGATTAACCACAGCAATGTGTACACACACATTAGACAAACTAAAATACATATTTTTTTATTTTACACCATAAAATAAACCATAGCTTAAATCAATTAATTACTACTGAAGTTATGATTTTTTTAACTGAAGGTATGGAAAATCTCGTGTACGTAAAACAAGAGCTAATGAGCTGGTCTGTTCGATAGCACAACGCAGCGCAGAAAGTCCAAACGAGACTAGTCTCGCTTATCCGACTCTCGCTCGCCTTCCGAATTCGTCGAGAAGAATCTGACCTCGAAGGTGTGGTCTCATTGCTACCCACTGTCACCACTCCATTTTGTGTAGCCGTTTTCGTGAAGCGCCAGCCGCCAATCAGCGTCATTATCGAGATTTTACACTAAGCATTTTTTTGCTTGATCGCATTTTCAGTTTCATAGTTGTGTCAATATAATAAAAAGTTAAAGTTAATTCGAATTGCATCGCATAAACTGATAAAAGTTCACTCTTATTTTATGAATTACCCAGCTGCCTTGATGACATCGTAGTTAGTTAATTATTTATGCACACAGAATCTGGGTGCATACATAATTTTAGTCACAATGAAAAGTACAATTTGCGTCCTAGTCTCGCTAATCCGAATCTTGCTCGCCTTCGTGAAGTCGCCGAGAAGAGAGAAAATGTGCGTGTGGGTTGCCATCTTCTGCACGAAACGTGTTGCGAACCTCGTTAACGTTGACTATCTGAATACTGCTTGTAGATAAAGGATACAAGTGGCTGCATTTTGATATAACCTTTTGTAGGATATGATAACTGTAACCATGTCAACATTTAAATCAAGATGTAAATTAATCAAATTCTTCTATTTTCTCCACGTAACCCACCATAAAGATATATTGTTATTATATTAAAAATGTTTTCTTTCTTGCGGAATGCACATTGAAGATGAAAAATTAGTAGCTCAAAACGGGTCGAGCATTTCAAGTGACATATTCTGACCGCTTAATAAAAATATTAACTTGAAATAAATAGTTTAAACTATATATATTCTAACATATACCGACCGCCCAAATGTGTCTAAAATAAAAAATCAATGAAGTAGAAACAGTTTTGAAATCAATGTTTCGACGTTTACAAAATTCGACGTCGCTGATCAGTGCATTTTCCGTATAACTTTCGGCTAGTTCCGAGAAGGTCGCGACCCGAAGAGGCGGAGCTTGTGCTATGTCAGCCCCTGTCAGTGATAAACAACGTAGCTTCCTTGGAAACAGACGGTTCGTCAACAAAGTCAGAGGTACGTTATACCACGAATTGTCATAAATATTATGTTTGTCACTGTGTTTGTGAAATTAACTTTGTTTAAGGTTGTGTTGTTGTAATGAATGTTAATCAACAAGACATTTGTCCGTTAACAACATTCTATTGTTTTTACATTAGATTAATCCGTCGAACATCGTTCGTCGCGATCAAGCCGGGCCCAAAGCCCCCGTACCGTAGGCGTTGCGAGCGTAGTCCTTCAGTTAGGTCGGCTATGTCACATTAAACACATGTGCATGTGGTGTTAATAAATCCATTCAATTTCAAGTTTGGATTATGTGATAATTATCAGTAGACATTACTAGTAGTAGTAGTACTAGGTGGAGTATGTATAAAGTATAAACTCTGGCGCCTGACCCGGAGGCGAGTTCTGTTTTCCCAAACGGTATATCTATCGCTCCGCCCACCTTGCATATATCTCCACCCACTTTGCCAGTCGTCTCGCAAGAACATATGTGCACATTCGTGACAACTAGCGTTTCCGCTATTGATAAACTGTAGTAGTAGGAGTATTAGTGTTTTAGAAGAAATAAAACACTGACATAATTTTATATACTGCTGTAGGAAATATTTATACATAAATAAAATATACATAGTTAAATAATTATTTTTGCGTGTAACGAGTTGATTGACATAATCGTTGTCTGTATAATTCGATGATATGTTGTAGTGTAGTGGTTAGCGCATTTGACTGCCACTCAAAGGGAAGGGATGTGCTTTTAACTAAGATATGTAAAACCGATATCCTGATGTATTATTTTATTGTAAAGCGCTTTGATCTATCTGCAGGAGTATGCGCTATACAATAACTAAATTATTATTATTATAAAACATTAAACAGTAGTTTGGTATTTATAATGTATTTTAATGTCTAAACTGTTATGATAGCACCATTCTCATTTTAAATATATTTATTGCCTAAATAAATTTACTTTATGGTGCAATATGTTCATTGTGAAGACAATGCTATTTTGTGGTAAATCGAAGAAAATTAGCATTATATTATATGTTTCTACATATTATTTATTTTATAACCAATGTTATTAAGGAAGAAAAAATAGCACGTTACAGAAAATGACGACAATATTTATTTACACAAGTACACGAGAAAGTAATCATTAGATCACAAATCGCCAAGTATTCAAAAGAATTAAACAAAATGATATCCTAAAATAACTTGAAAACATTAATATAATATATAAGCAAACATTTTGCTCGCACTACAATATTTTATATTTCTATAAGCATTATCAGCGAATCGTTTTACATTTGTTCAACATATATGTACTCTATAACTGGGAGGTACAGAAGCATGCACAGTTAATCTTAAATACAAGCAGCCTTGCGACTGTTACAATTTTTAAATTGCCTACATAAAATTGTTCCTCTTACATGAAGTGCTTTCATCTATATATTCACATCATCATCATCAGGCATATCTTCATTAATAATAATATATGTTCAAGATACTTCACAACTGTCGTTGAATGATGCAGTCCTGAATAAATAATTTCAGACATTTTTAAACTTTGTGATAGCGCAATTAAGCAAGTATACACATTACAAAAATGACAACTAAAAGATGTACATGCGTTTTCATCCATGAATAAATATTTTATATATACATAAAGCCACATTCCTGCAACTATTTCACTAACTACACATTTTACGTGTTCAACAAACATTGTCAGCACCATGTGATGTACCACATTAAGTGTATCAATTGCTTTTGCTATTTCATGGCGTTTTATTATTAAATCTACATATGCGCAGTTGTTTAGGTCAGTTTATAGTTGTTACGCATTTTAAACAAATTAGTAGTTTTTTTTGTGTTTTTCCACATTTCAGCCACCTTTTCTTTACCAGTTACCATCAACAGTTTGCGGAAGTGGAGTTATACATTTTTAGTGACCTAATATCTTTACATAATTCCGTATTATTTGTATTCAGCGATTTATTGGCCATGTCATCAGTTATGATCGTTTCTGTATTCCTTTCTTTAAACCTGCGTTAATATATAAATGTAGCTTTACTCCTTCATCATGTCCAAAATAGGTCCATGTTCGGTAATGTTTCCCTCGCAGCGATAGAGCTATACATGATAGAGACTTGACATTTTCACCAGTTATTCTGTGGAATATACTCTATGCAATAACATATTTTGGATGTCATGGTTTTATTAAGGGGTTTGTAAACAAGGATCGACCAACTTGGTAATAAAATATTCAACCGCAGAACACAACAAACTATGTTAATAAAACTTATTGCATTAAATAGAATCAATACTTGTTACAACTTCATCTAATGATGATTTCCGTACGATTGCAATTCCACCGGATTTTCTACCTTATAAAACCCTATCCGTATAGTCACACTTTGCTGTACCAAAACCGAGGTAGTTAACATGTATCTTATCATTAATAATTCACGACAATTGTAGGAGTTAAATTTCATGAATGTTGTGTGTTCACATTGTTGCGTATCTGTCTGAACCATCTAAACGGGACACCTTCTGGCCACAGTACTTTGTCTAACTTCCATTCACTCAAGGACCACTAGAATCCTGTTTCTTGTATAATCGAGCAGAACTTGTAGGAAGATAACCATCAACATTTCAATGATTTACATATGAACAGTTGTATGTATACATGTCTAGGTCGTGTCTGTGTAAATGTAGCCCGATCACACATCTGCCATTTCGATGAGTGGTTCTTGCCTGTGTGTTGGATGTGTATTGCTGGCCACGCATTGGTTCAATCCGTGTGGCGCTCTTAAAGGCCTTCTTTTCGGCACCAGATGCGAACGGTCCCTCGCGACTTCACTCTTCGAGACTTTGCGACCAGTATGTAAACAATGTTTACGACCAAGAACTATGAAGCTGTAAACGTATGCTCGTCAACACGTTCGAATGAACATACATGATAGTCATACGCAACAGGCAGTGTATTCTTCAATAAACAATCAGTTAATGTAATTAAACCAACTGAAGCAATACTACCATGTTTTTACATTTATATTTCAATCATAAATTTGAGCATAGCCTCCGACAGACCAAGACGAAATAGACGGCTCCCTACAATGTTATGCAATACATATATTTCAATCATAAATTTGAGCACAGCCTCTGGCAATTCACGACGAAATAGGCGGTTCCCTACAATTTTATGCAATAAATTTATATTTCATACATAAAATAAATATTATGTGAAAAAACTACAATAGTACATTTTAACAATACAAAAAATACAACTTAGGCCACACCAATTTTATTATTACGATTACGGATTTTGGGGAAATTTTTGTTAGAGAGGAGGGGGGAATAAAAAAATTCACTGCAAGAGAAACGTTTGTACTGTGTACATCCTTTGTCAGCTATAATTGGATACAGTGAAGCACATCTGATCATCATGCCATAGCCACGTGACATTGATTACACAACTACATACGAATACCGCAGCAGACTGCTGATACAAAAACAAAGACATAAAATTATTGTTAAGAGTTATGACATTTTAATAAATCAAATAATGTATCATGATTTACAACCAGTACTGCTTACAACAGATGAACATGTTAAAGCATAGCCATATTAAATGCCTCCATTGCAATGACACAACGATTTCGATAGCACAAGAGTAATTATATGCTTGAATTGGCTACCTGTCTACAACCAATCATAACAGCTGTTAAAACACTTATACTCACATATAATCACCAGTACTGACAAGATTCAACAAATTAAAGGAATAGAAAACCCTTCTTCAAAACTGTTGACTAAAAAAATAATGTATCATGATTTACAACCAGTACTGCTTACAAGAGATGAACATGTTAAACCATAGCCATAGTTTGCCTCCATTGCAATAACACGATAATTTCAATGGCGCAAGAGTAATTATTTTATTATTATTTTTAAGGGTCTCTCTTCAACAGCCGATTCGATCTGGTTTTCTGCAGAACTGCTATCATCACACAGAAACCTGGACATTTCTCGTAGGACACATTTGTCAACTTTTGCAACATCTTTGTATATGTTGATGAGCATAGCCTTCATCTGACGTGTCGCATACACTGGCAACATCTTGTTCTCTCACTGCTGTTGTCTGGAAGAGTTTTCCAGACAAAATCCAAATTTCCCTTGCAGTTGCCCTGGTGATATGTATAGTGTGATACTGAGACACTAAATGTCATATTTCCCAACCATCCCCGTCTGTCAAAGCTATCATATGGCATGGCAGAATGACCTGAAAGACATATAGGCTCATATGGATCGCTATTTTTCAGCTTATTGTTTAAATCAAGATAACCTGACTGAACATGTCCGACTGTTGGAATATCAACCAGTGACAAGTTCTTTTTCAAAGAACTGACGGGTTCCGTTGCTTCGTGTTGGCACTGATTTCTTCCCCATTGTTGCTGCAGGAATTCATAGTATTTGTGCATCCCACTTGACAACTGACGGATGGCTGTGAAGATACTCTGATGACGAACAGTTCACGTATGAAGCAGCAGCTCAGACAAGTTGTCCACATGTTATTTTATCATTTCGGCAGACATCTGTAAAACATAACTGATATTAATAATTGTAAAGACTAGGTGCAAAGAACAAGATGTCACGAGACGGGAAAGACTGGGTAGTTCTAAATTAAGCTTCATTTATAGGTATTACTCAGCATTAGACAGTGCAATGCACAAGTTAGTCGCCATCATGAGCTATTACAGATAGATGGGTAAAGGAAATTTAAAGTGTTCAAGTTGATACAACATTTAAACTAATAAAAAAGATGAACAACTGGAAAGTTATAACGTACTGATTTTCTTATTACAAAAAAAGATGAATAATATACATATTTTGCAGATAAAGATCCATCATTAATATCTACGATGGTGATGTTTGTTGCAAATATTTGGACTATACTGACGGAAATTGGATGGTCCCGGAAACTAGACTAGTGCCTGGGAAGATTGTTTTTTTTTGGGGGGGAGTAAATTAATAATAATGTTGTAAAAGTACGTCTAAGACATAGATGAGTATTCTGATCATAAAAAAATTAAGAGTAAGCCAAGCAACTTATCAAATAAGACTGCTCAGGTATCACTTATCATTATATATATATATATATATATATATATATATATATATACATATATATATGGCTCCCTGTCCGATATCGCATTATTTTCAAGATGTGGACAATTATCCATCAAGCACTTTCGTCCAAGCAACCAGAACATTTACATTCACTGCTCACTCCTGCAAGACAGCCCAGACATCTTCGACCGTCTATATATATATATATATATATATATATATATATATATATATATATATATATATATATGCTATACATTTTTCAAACATAGTTATACTTTTATAGGGGTTTATATTCCTGAAATCAAAGTATTCGCATTCGCTAAACGTTAAGAGACATTTGGCCGTCAAGCGGATAAGCTTGTCGCCATATTCCATGTTTAAATCAATTGGTTAAATAATTTTTTAGACAATGTCACTGCTATTCCTACTGTGTATTTTCTTCCTGAATTTGCCCTGTGCAAGCCACTTACATGTAATACAAATTTTACGTCAATATACCCCCAATAAATGAGAGTACATCATTCGCTTTCCTTTTTGCATGATTTGCCATGTCTTAACTTTTTCTTAACCGCACGTTACTTTCAATCCTTTGCTCTAGGCCAACGTTTAAATTAGCCATAGAACTTCTCCTAGCAGGAGATGTTAATATCAATCCTGTCATCAGTCGCAACATGGGGTTTGCCACTACAAACGTCCGAACGGTTCGGGGTAAGAAGGCATCACTTAGGGACTTATTACTTTCGAAAAATATGCATATGTGACATTTCTCCGTCTGGGTATACTTTTTATCATCGACCACGTTCAGTTGGAAGAGGTGGTGGTGTTGACATTTTATGATGTTGTAATTCCAGATTCCGCTTTATCGGCATATTTTGTACGTTTATATCGACCTCCTGGACAGCCAGCCAATAGTTACCAAACGAATTTCAGGATTTGCTGGAAAAGTTTGCAACTCTACATTCAGAATTTTACATTTTTGGTGATTTTAACCTTCAGTTGGATAAACGTACAGTAGTAACAATTATCTTTTTATAATATCCTAACCTCATTAGACTTAAAACAACATGTGACTTTCTCTACACACATCCATGGCCATCGGCTTATCTTCGTGATAACTATCTCAATGTGTGGCAATATCCAGATGTTATCAGTTTCTGATGGTTTATCGGATCACTAGACATTCATTGTTGATGTTAGTTTTTTCCAGAACACTAGTACAATCAAAACACAATGTGTCTTACAGACTAATACATAAGATTGATGCCTTTGAGGCTGATATTCTTAAATCCGACTTTATAAGAGATCCAAAGGGACACCTGTCCGACTTGTGTAAACAATTTTATCATGTACTACAGGCTTTACTAAACAGACACGCCTCGATAACCACCAAATCTGTGTCATAAAATCCACCAGCTCCATTGATGACTTCTGAAATGTTACAGTCTAAAAGACGTCGTCGTTATCTAAAACGAGTATGGCACAAACCACGCTGCCATTTGGATAGGTCATTAAAAACAGTGTCACTACTGTAACGCACAAATGGCTAAAGCCAAATCGGATTATACAAATATCGAGTCAAATTGTATGTCTAATATATTACAATGCGCCTACAAAGTTTTATTCTATAGAGACTGCTCCTTTAAAAGTACACAATGGTGTATCTCTAAATATGGACAAAGGTAAAGTAGCAGTGCTTACCTTGCTTGATTTATCTGCTGCTTTTGATACTATTGACCATAACATACTCATTAAACGCTTGTCAATATGGTATGGCATATCTGGCACAGCCCTGAGCTGGTTTTCACCATACTTAATTGATAAATACCAAAGAGTGAAGATAGCTAATCTCTTTTCAGCGGCACTACCCATTTTGTGTGGTGTTCCTCAGGGTTCTGTTCTTGGACCGTTACGTTTTACTTTTTACACTACTCCACTCAGCTCAGTTATTCAAACCCATAACTTGGACCACCGCCTATACGCAGATGACACACATATTTCTCTTTCCTTGGCTACTCCAGATACAAATTGTTCCTTAAACCAACTCAGAGAGTGTCTACAGAATGTACTCCGCTGGATGACTAACAGCAAATTAAAATTAAATGCAAATAAAACAGAATTTCTTATTAATGGTACACAAAAGCAGCGTGGTAAACTGGATTGTTTTTTCCCCAACACCTATGTTGAGCCAGAATTTCACACCGGCCGTCTCAGCACGAAATTTAGGAGTCACCTTTGATAACAATACAAATTTTAGACAGCATATTTCACCAACTTGTCGTTGCTGCTTTTGTCATATTCGTGACCTTCGTTGTATTCGCCGGTATGTCTTTTGCTGTCGCCAAAACTAATGCAACTGCTCACTCCTGCAAGACAGCCCAGACAGCTTCGATCGTCTAATTATAATCTACTTTTTGTTCCCATTGTTAAGACAAATGTCGGAACTAGAACTTTTCCATTTGAAGCTTCGACTCTGTGGAACTAACTCCATGTTAGTGTAAGTATGTAGGAAATATAGAAACATTTCGCTGTTGACAACACTGAATAAAAATCATCTGTGTCAAGTTGCATCATTTTACACCTTTGTTACGTATCATCTTTAAAGATCGACGTTGTGAAATTGATTCGATAATATCAAGAGAAACAAGTGTTCTTCAAATGTAAACAAAAGCACATTGCGGTATCACGTACGGAGTCTACGCACTAGTCGGCAACGGTCGGAGCAACTGGCGGTTGTTGGTTGTTAGCGTCCTTAGCAGCCTCGAAGTTCGCCGTTTAGCTTTATGGTCGGGGCTTATAATATGGATTTAAAAGATAATGTGCATATGTCGATGATTCTTAGAATATATTGCATTACTGGGTGCATGAACGAAAGACGCACATTGAAAGGTTTCTGCTCCCCTGGCCAATAACTTAGGACTGTAAGTCGCTATCGAGGAGCCACCATTTTCGATTTTTTTCATTTTCGTCCGACTCCTTGGCCTTGCCCTTGGCCTTGTCCTTGTCCTTGTCCTTAGCTTAGGCTTGGCTTTGGTCAAAGTTTGTGCAGAATTGGCAGTTTTAATCATTGCTAATAAACATGGATGTCATGTCACCGTTCAGTGTAAACGTTTTAGGTTAGTTAATATATTTTGTATTATGTATTGCTCAATTATGCATTACAAAATTATAAATGAATCCTTACCTTCGACTTCACACCGGCGAAGCCGTGTTTTATTTTGTCGCCCTGTGCATATACATGGCCATGGGGAGCAATTGCACGGCCCAATCTGGAGTTTTCGTGTGCCGAATAAATCAAGTGAATAAATAAAGAATACATAAAAAAATTACAATCTGTCAATCGGGCTGCCCGATCGCAATTCGGGAGGTAAATTAAGTACGCTCAGTGTAAAAACTTAAAACAAAGTCCAAAGTCAAAGACTGAAGTATTAGCAGCCAGCTAATATTAACCCTTCTGAAGTTATGTAATTAGAACTACACATGAGTCGTCCCGCTCCCCCGTCCCCCCGGTTCCTAAGTAGAACGACATATGACTACGAATGACTGAGTCTGAGACCCCCTTGCCAACAAGCCTAGTTCCGCCCTTGGATGTTATGTGACTATGTCAACATAAGAATTAATCACTGATCCCCGATCGCTCGCACCTCGGCTTTCTCAACGTGATTTTGACATCCTTGCCTTTGGACTTGGTTTTGGACATGATCTTCATTGTCATTGACATTGTCATTGACGCCCAAATGCATCCCTGCTGAAATTGTCACCAGGCCCATGACGGTTAAGCTAGCAATGGCAATGCCACCAACAGACCACATTGCTGTGGGCATCCTAGACAGTTAGTCTACATCTTCATTATCGTTAATGGTGTTCCAGGCATGCTATAGGTTGAACAATTCAAACTAGCGCGTGGTGATGACGTGCGTGTTGCAAGTGACGCTACACGGGACAGGCAAAGCGACGTCACTGGTGTGTGATTGCCCTGGAGATCCGGCCATCTTGGTGACATACATTCGTATGCACAGTTTACAGTGGAGATTAAACGAAAATGCCGTTTTTTGATGCAGGATGTAACCACTAACGCCTGCGATAAACATGCAAGTTCTTCAGGTGGCCGACCATCGATGCGTGGTTGAGAAAATGTCCACCAGACGCTATCATCATACTGACGGTTAGTTTCAACTTGCACTGTTTCAACCGCGTCCGCGGGCGTGTTGTTGCATTAAAAGTAACTGTGCGCCACTGGCATTGTTGACATTGAGAAAGGTATGAGAAATGTAATTTCAAGCATCTGTATCATATATGTTTTGTATTATCACTAGCCACCATGAAAGTATATAAAAAAATTCTACAACACTGACGACGCTGGAATTTGGCATGCGAATTGAGGATGTGGAAATTGAGGCGGCAGTGTCAGTGGAAAACAGGGCCCCTAGTCTAGCTGAAAGTATACCATGTACAAATGCAAATAAGTTTACTAAATTTCTCAAAAACAAGAATAAAAATGGTTTCAGATTTACAGAAATACAAGAGGAATCCGTATCACAAATAACCAACAACCTTCCAAATAAAATATCTATGGCTTTGATGGAATATCCTACAAATTATTAAAACTCATTGAACCAGACATTGTGAAACCTTTAACATTATTAATAAATCAAGTGCTGAACACAGGACAATATCCTGACAAACTTAAAGTTGCAAAAATTACACAAAACTACTGTCTAATAATCAATACGGCTTCAGAACCCACCATTCAACTGAATGTGCAGCTCTAGAAATATTCGATAGGAGCACTACACAATTGGATAACAACCAATTACCCATCAGTATATTTCTTGATTTATCTAAAGCATTCGATACACTTGACCACACAATCCTCTTAAAATATATAACATACTTCCAGTTGCGCATGCGCAACAACCCACACTCCAGTGGTGGTGTCTTCTAGGGGACAGTTTATGAACTAATTTTCGTATTAAATTGCCCTCAAGGACAGTTAACGAACTAATTTGCATACTAAAAACGTCAATTAACTACCGGTTGCGCATACATAGCATTTCACTTCTGGTGTCGGCGTCTTCTAGTAGAAAGCGTATGAAATTAAATATGTATTTTAAAATGCTTCTAACGACCAAAAATTAACTATATATGAACAAGAAAGTACATCGCGTGATTAGAGGCGCCTGGTGGCACTTCCGGTCATGTGACTTCCGTGGATGGCGCAGGGGATAGCGCATGAACTAACTTACGTACTAAAAGTTGACCAAAAAACGAACTAAGCTTTGTGCTGAGAAGCGCCTCAGGCGGACACCCTGAGAGATACTTCCGGTGGTTTTCGCCTCGGGGTGGATACTAATTGTATTGCAGGCCTTTTCTGATAGCGGCGTCTAACGAGTCAATTACGTGGTACGCTGGAGGCATGAAGCGTATGGCGCCCCTTCTGGTCACATGACTTCCGAGGGCGACGTCATCTAGGGGATAGCGGGGTGGATATTGGTTATGTTGCAGGCCTCTTCCGATTGTGTCATCTTGTGTGTACTTAATGTTAAGCTTATCATGGTTATCATGAGCTGTGAGGGGCACGGAAGGGCCCGGAGTCAATTACGTCATTTCCGGTGCAACACTTATGCTATTAACGCGTTTCCCTGTAATTTATCTGATGGAAGTTGTGTAATTTAGCTTACAATATGTCAGTGCTGTGCTAGTGGCGACCTGTTCAATCATTTATAATCCATAGTTCAAGTCTTAGACATGCATTATCTGATAAAGCGCATTTAGTGAGTAGACCATTTAGAATTAATGGAAAGTTTTTAAAGAACCTTCTAGAAAGCCTTTCGACCTCATTGCACTAATCGACCAGGTTTTTTTCTTGTTATAGATAATTTTTTGTAATTTCTCGCCGGCATACACATAATATGCATCTGTTTGATTGTATTTTAATATAATATTGCAACATTTACTCGCCGGATAACATCAGCAACTGTTTGCGTAGTCGTGTTTGATTTGTAGGAATTTACCGCATGCCGTAGTCTCGTGATTTGTAACAATGTATACATTTTTGCGAGCGTGTATGCGTCGTTGAAACGCTGACTAGTAAACAGTTGTGTGTGATCTTACTGGACGAGTATATAAACAATCTCGTAAACGTGAGAGCATGCGAATTCGCTGTAATCTCCAAGAAGGCACAGGGCGACAAATTGAGTACCTTGATTGGAACTTGAACCTCATCCTCAAGAAATCGCATCGTGGTTCTTACGTTAAATACAACATAAAACATCTGCAAGTCGTGTACAGTCTGCCCGGTGTGTTGCAGCCCGACCACATTTGACACAAAAGAAACGAAGTGATGAAGGCACTTGCACGTCACATTGCGCAAAACGTAAGGCAACTCTCAAAACGACACTGCTCGGCTTGCGAGAGAGAGAGACGACTGATTCAAAAGATTCATCACCGCCAGCTACCTTCTGATATTCTCATATACATTCACTTTGATGAGGCTATACAGGATATTAATGAAATCGCGGTGCTATAAGATTGGTTCATAGTTTTAGTAGATGATGATGTGAAACTTTCCAACCTGATGGCTAATCAGGTGCTAAGAGTTGGTTGCACGACCAATATTCAGAGGCGAAGCAGAACATGTGTTAAGGATTAAGGTCTGAACGATGCACTACTTAAGGTGTTAAGGATCTGACACCGGCCGTCCTTGACGGTGACTTGGAAATTTGTAAAAATCGGATAAATGTGCAGAAACTTACCAGTATCTTGTTGCCTTGTCATAGTAGAAGATACGAAAAAGATGCAAGGTTCTTATGCAATTAACGCATTTACTTGTAATAAGCTACTTTTGGCGTACTTTGTTGGAAGTGGGAAAACACATTCAAAGAAATGCCCTTAGCAATCACAAACGAAATACTTTAACATATTTTCAACCTCAAAATATGTTCAACCCTCTACCGACAAAATGTTTCATAACTTGACGTGTTTTCATTCCAAGAACTGCCCCTAGCGATCAGAAACGTAATACGTTGACCTATAAAAAAATGCCCCTAGTGACAATAAACGTAATACGTTGGACTTCCGAAGAAGTGTCTCCTAGTGACTAAACAGTCAATAACTTGACCTGTATCTCTCCAAGGAAGTGCCACTAGTGGCAACAAACGTAATACCTTGGACTAAGTTCTTCCAAAGAAGTACACCACAGTGGTTAAATATTTGATAACTTGACATGTATTTCTCCAAAGAAGAGCCCCTGTTGACAACAAACGTAATACCTTGGCCTACATTCTGTCCAATAAGCAGCCTTAGTGATCGAAGGTTGGATAATTTGACTTATTAAGGTCACGTTATGTATACTAGCGTGTTAGTTTATATATGAAGGACTGTGATTGGCAAGTATTGCCCATAGCCATCACAATTATGTAACGCTTTCATATATGTATTTTTGTCGCCTTCAAAAATTCTTCAGTGCCGAATAAGCGTCCCTATACGCGTATTTATCTGATGAAAAATGCCACCCTATACGCACCTTATTTGGCACTATACTATTATTAAATTAAAACATTTGTACCAGCCTATTCTCCGATAATCGTGGCAAATTATGCAGGCTATACTTTTTAGGAGAGCAATCACTCTCACTCCCTATTGCTAACGCTAATCAATCATCCACGGAGTGGTTTACCGCTCGCGTTAAAATCACTTGCGCCCAACTGGAGCTGCATGTGGCTCCCTCTGACGGCTAAGTTTTCATCCTTGCGAACGACAGTCGTGAATTTAGCGGGATCCCGTGCTTCTGAGGATCCTAGATTTTGATTCCGAAGCGTTATACCATTAGGTTTCCATGATTGGATGAATTGGTCAGACTCCTTAGTTTTCGGGAGCTCGACATAGTATATTATTAGTTAACACGCCATTATCACCTCGTAAACCGACCGTAAACAGCCGCCGTGCACAGCGCCTCAAACCGGTCATAAGATGTAATCGGCTGGCGGCGTTTTCCCCTGAAACGGGCTTTCGTATTCAATTCAATAAAACTTTAATGTCCATTTAAAAACTGAAAATTCCCTGGTTTTTCGCAGATATAAAATGCGGTTACTATATCTTCGGTGACGCGAATACGCACAAAGTTTATGCATATTCGGCAGAAAAATAAATTAAAATACACGGCGATCCGCGTAGTTTTCTAGGGACGCCTTGGCTTCACGTCGAGTAAAAAAATTGTCTTGGCGCTAAAAAAGACAAATATACTAGAGATGTAGTGGCGCCACCTTGTGGGTTGTGTTATAACAAACGTAGTGTTGGCTGGGAGAACTAGAAGGCGGGAGATAACGGACACATGTCATGCAATGTCGATTATACGGAGACACTTGAATAAACATGTTATACAAGACGTGTATACTGTTTATAAACAATATTACATTAGTTACTTTTTCGCACTGTACTATTAGTTGTTTTGAACAATTTGCCCCCCTATACTGTTATACGGCACTATACTATTATAAAATTTGACCGATTTGCCACCCTCTACTGTTATTTGGCTTATACGTTTATTTGGCACTCGAGAGTATGCCATAACTTATTTTAGTTGTCTTTGTATAATTTCAACTTATTTTAGTTAATTGCAGAATTATATTTTCTTTCTCTCGTAATCTTCCTTTATCATGTCCTCCAGTCTGTACACGCCAGTCTGTACACGCCAGTCTGTACACGCCAGTCTGTACACGCCAGTCTGTACACGCCAGCACCCGCCGTCGATCTGTTTAGGTTGGCTTTGGCAGACAATAGGATTGCATTTCGGAGTGGTCTCGTCACAATGGTCGCAATGATTGGTCTGGAAGTAAATCCATTATTAACTATCGAGCCGATCCTTTGACAATGTTCCACGCTCTCCAGAGTCTGCTTAGGACGTGACGATGCCACCGAGGTTGTTCTTGAGGAACACATCTTTTGCTAAGATTTTCTTGACATCCTCACCCTGAGTTTCGCAAACGCCAAACACTATAATTCCCCATTCACGACTTCTTCGTTCCATTGCATTTAATCTCTCATCATAGACAGCCATCCTCGCCGGCGTATCCTTCTCGAGTTTCATAGATTCCTTTAGTGACTTGAGCTACTCATATGTTTTTCTTGTTTTCGTTGATGGAATCCGCATTGAATTTGAATGACGCCTCAATATCGTCCATTCTTTGGGCAATCGCAACGCACTGTTTTAGTGTGTCGCTCAGTTGGGCGACAACGTTCGTTTGTATAAGGGTATACAGTTATTCGATTGTCACTCCGCCGCCATGTTGCCCCGGACAACCCTCGGCCACATTTTCACCGCTCCTCGTCACCGAGCCTTTCCGTGTACCTTAGAACGCCTACTGTGAACACTAGTAGACGAGTACAAGTAAACTTAATTTTTTTAAACGAACGTCTACGAACCATGAACTGTGGAGCGCCCCTCTGAACACACGTCCCCAGCCTGTTGCATCCCACTCTGTATATGTAATATTGTAATTGGACGACGGACTATGTTATATTCAATTATTGTCATTTATGTATAGGTTATTATAATATATATATATTGCGAGTATTGATTGCCCTAAATTATCCACTTATGTAATGTAGAAACCCCTGATAGTATTGTTTTAGAGATGTCTAAATAAATTCGATTTGATTGATTTGTTGGTCTTTCTTTGACAAATCCCTTCAGTCCATGGGTCAAACCTTTTGGCATCGTTTATATAACAAAAGCTCATGGTCCCCACTCTATGTAGAATACCCTTCGTTATAGTGTGACAAGTGTTATATATGTTCATATTCAATATAGCTGTGTAAATGCGTTGATACGGGTCTAGCTAGAGCCCGAACCCCTAGGGGCAACTAATGTCTTAATCCACTACTGAGCGCTTGACATCTTGATATTTAAAGGGAAACGAAAGTCATGGTTTGGGGGCCTGTGTAGCCATAAGAGTTACTAAAATATAACCAACTACAATCAAGCATAGTACGCCAGTGGTTTACTAGGAAAACCAAATTCTAAATTAATTTATGCGAAACCCAGCAGCGTGATATTCTTGATTATTGTTACAAATGGTTAGCTTTTATAAATTCTGTTAGGTGCATTGCCCCAAAACCATGACTTTTGTTTCGCTTAATATTGCATGAGACCGCCTGTGTGTGTGCATGCGTAGCTAGTGTTGAATCAGCTGAATCACCTATTGATTTGTGTTGTTTTAATTTCTATCAACTAGTTAATGCAACAATGGTGGATTATGTCATAACTGGGTGTTCCATTGACTCCGCCCACATATAAAATTGCCATCGGTGCAGCTGCTCACTAATCCTTGACCAATCCTGGGTCATAAAGAAATTGAGGGGTAATGGGACTTAAGTATGGAAGACACCTCTGGGCAATTCCATGAATCAAAGGGACATGAGGGAAACAAATTAATTTCATTATTTCATTATACAAAGGGTCAACATTTATTCACAAGACCCCTAATTTGCAGAAAAACAGAATATTTTTTTTACACATAGTGTGATAATCACTAGTTATCAACATTGTGTTTATTTTTAATGGATAACAAATAAAATATTCAATAAATACAGGGTATGTAAGTGGTTGTGTTTGCAGAGTTCCTACAACAGAGGTTGTGTTTGCTTGATTTTGCCAACAGAAGTTGTGTTTGCTTGGTTCCATCAACATAGGTTGTGCTTGAATGGTTCTGACAACATAAGTTGTGTTTGCTTGGTTCTATCAACTGAGGTTGTGTTTGCTTGGTTACACCAACACAGTTTGTGTTTGCTTGGTCATGTCAACATAGGTCGTGTTTGCTTGTTTCCAACTGAGGTTGTGTTTGATGGTTCCAACAATAAAGATAGTGTTTGCTTGGTTCCATCAACAGAGGTTGTGTTTGCTTGGTTCCAACAAACAGGTTGTCGCTGTGGGCTTCTAACCTCTAACGCATCAGATGACTAATGCTACTAGTGATGTGACTAAACAACACCATCTGGACCATGACTGAATAAATAGCAACGATCCAATTGACAGAGAGGACAGATACAGCGGATGATGTTTCTAATGTTGTTGCTGGTGTTACATTTCCCGACCCTCCTCCCGACTCTCCTCCCGATCCTCCACCCGGTCCAGTAGTTACACCCCACAATACATCATCGCCAGGATATTGTGGCGCAGTCATATTCTGAAACAGACATGTCGGCTTTGTCTAATATGGAGAGGAGACGATTGTCCATAGATCTATGTCAGAATACACACACGCACACACATGCACACACACGCACACACCCGCACACACGCATGGAACCCTCAGGGCAAAAGAAAAAGGGGAAGACCAAGAAACAGAGAAGTAGAAGCAGATACGTCAAAAGCAGAATACAAATGGAGAGAGCTGGAAGTCCCAGCCCAACATCGTGTCCGGTGGAAAGGAATAGTTGATGGCCTACGCCTTCTCAGGAGTGAAAACGCAAGTAAGTTAATATGTGGTTGTTTCTAGAGGGAAAGCTGACGTGGTTTGTGTTAATGTTCAAGTGGCATACATCGTTGAAGGGTTCCAATGTATGTACTGATACAGGTTGTGAAACCACGTTTTGCTGAAGTGATATGTAAATGATTCGCTGGCATGGTTTGTATTAAGCGTGCTGTTGAGGTTTGTATTTTAAGTGCTGATGTTGTTTGGAAAGGAAGTGCCGGTGGCACACTTACCTTGCACACTTCATTGTATGGCGGACATATAATTACACCAGTGTGTAAGTATGTGTTTCGTTGGCTGGACACTGACACTTCCTGTCCAGTACTTGTGCAGTGGTATGGGGTGTCATCAACGTACACCTTTAGGCCAGCTGCTTCTGTCGCTGCACACTTAATCTGTATTAAATATGTTACATGTATCACATGCATCCAACGTGTCATAACCCATTTCATGCAGAATAGCAACGATTGTCGAATGTGGAAAAAATAGGCCAAGTTAATTAAATAGTTTATCAATTAACATACCCGCAACAATGAAAGTAGTCACAACCAATTTGACATACTGCAACATCACACGAAATCCATATTAACATACTGTCACCCGAATAGTATTTGCACAATGCAGTGGCGTACCCAGGATTAATAGGTTGGAGGGTTTCCAAATGGGTATCATTTCGTGCATTCTAAAACAATATGTAAATATTGTCGGCAAGGTCTTTTCAGGATAGAGCCACCAGCGTTCCATTCATTCATTCATTCATAATTATTTGTAAGGGGTTGGGTGTGAGTGGTGGTGCACTAAAACACATTTATGAAATTAAGTTTTGTTCTTATGATCATGATGATTACAAGCCTAGACAAATTCAAATAACTAAATAAAAAAGTTAGTTCCGGCTATCCAACACATTATTCACAAACACTTTTTTTTATAAATTAGTGATGCCTAAAGCCCGGCATACACGTCACAACGCGACTGCGTTTTAGTGTCTTCGACGCGTCTACGACGATTTGTCGTGATGTGTATGATGCCCCCCTTGGGACGCTTGTCTTGAGGGCAGAAGAAAAATCTTTGCAAACAAATAATCGCGTTGTGATGTGTGTGCCTGAAAAGACAAATCGTCGCTGACAGATAGTCGCCGGCGAGTCGCGTCGTGACGTATATACCGGTACGATCCCCGTCTGTGACGCGTCGTGACGTATATGCCGGTACGATCCCCGTCTGTGACGCGTCGTGACGTATATGCCGTTGTGGTGTTGGGTGTTCTTCTCTAGCGCACATGTACCGAGTACCGTGTAGGTATTTGCTAAGGGTGAACATCATACAATATGTTTGTGCGCATGCGTCGGGGTGGTACGAGTCCGTTACATCGCTCCACACATCTCACTCAACACAACATGTTCACCAACACAACGAATGACCACAATTGGTACAACAACTCAACATAACCCACTGATCACGCAGAAACAGACAAACCAAACGACAACAAACGCAACTAATCAAAACAACGCCCTTTACCGCAACACATGAACCAAAATTTCAAAGATGGCGGACTACCACTGCCGGCGCCGTCCGGGTGAGTTCTTTTCATTTTATCGCTAAGCATTTCATTAGTAAGCTTACTTTTCTTCAAGTCGCCACTGTTTGCATTTGGATCTAACTTTCAGAAAACCATGCTACAAAATGTATTCCAATTCAGATGTCCCTTTAGGAAATATTCCCCTCACCTAGTCCCGCATTCCACGCGGATTAATCTTGGGCTAACGCAGATAATCACCGTCACTCTCCTAATAGCAACGATCATTGGAACATGTCAACGCGTATCTCGATCAAATCTCAAAATTAAACAAAAATATTATGCCCTAACTTTGAATCCCCGAATTAAATTCCCACCCAAAATCAAATTCAAATCAGACATTGTTACACATCTGTACCTCAGCAGACTGATAGCACTCTCAGGCGACATCCACCCAAACCCTGGCCCATACGGGCACCCAATTCCAAATATTACCACTTCTCCATCAAGAAATGAGCAATCCATTTCTACCAACACCCAGTCTGACAGTTCCACGCTTACTACCCCAACACTCCACACATCACAAAATGCAGGCTTATTTTTCGCCCCAAACCCCCAAAACACTTCAACCCCCGAACGCCACAAGAAAACCCAAGGAAACACACTTAAAGGAATTTTGATAAACACCAACAGCGTTAAGAGCATAGAAAAAGCAACCCAACTAAAGGCAACTATTCAATATAATAATCCAGACATCATATTTCTAGTTGAAACTAAATTAGATGCAAACTATGCTACATACTCTTTCCTACCACCCAACTATGAGGCCATCAGAAAGGACAGGAATGTCCATGGCGGTGGTGTCCTTATAGCCTTCCGTGACAACATTGTAGCTGAACCCCTCCAAAATTTAAACTCAAATTGTGAAATAATTTGGACAAAAATTCACTTTGCACGAAACAAATGCATATACTTTGCATCTTATTATCGACCCCCAAATGACCACCTCCAATCCCTTGAAGCTCTCCACGACTCCCTAACTAAACTATATAGATCACAAAAAACTCCCCCTAACGTAGTCATAGCTGGATATTTTAACCTCCCTGATATCAACTGGACAAATCACCAGGCCACTAATAACAGCACCGCCAGCAAGCATAACAAACTACTAGAAATAACTAACGACTTTGGGCTGCAGAACATGGTAAACGACCCCACACGCATCGCTTCTGGCAACATTCTTGACCTCATACTCACCTCAAATCCCTCCATTATCACCAACACCCACACCACTCCTGGTGTGAGCGATCACGAATCCGTGACCTTCAATGTCAACTTAAACCCAGTTCGCAACAAGAAACACCCCAACAAGTTTATAGTTACAAATCAGCAGACTGGGACCAACTCAAAGACGACATAGACAAACTAAATCTTGAGTACTTCGACATCGACCCCAACTCACAGGATATAGACATAAACTGGACCTTTTTCCGCGAACGTCTGACTACCATGATTAACAAAAACATACCTAGACGATACACAAAAGCTAAAACCCCCCTCCCCTGGATAACACGTGAACTAATTAGAATGCAGAGAAGACGAAACAAAAGCCACAAAAAGGCAAAGCAAATTGGACTAAACAGTGACTGGGAAAAATTTAAGGAACTCCGAAAGCAAGCTACTAAAGCATTAGCAAAATCCTACAAAGACTATGTTAACAACCACATTGGAGACAGCCTGAAAACTAATCCAAAACGATTCTGGTCATTTATTAAGGCAAATAAACGAGAAAACATTGGCATCCCCACACTTCGAGTAAACGACCAACCAATAATAAATGATCGTGATAAAGCAAATGCCCTAAACAACCAATTTAGCTCTGTATTTACCCAAGAAAAGCACCCCATCCCCCAAATAGCCCCCTCTACTTACCCCAACATCCCCCTTCTCGAAATTGGCATAGATGGCGTAATAAAGCAGCTGGAAAATCTAAACCAGAATAAAGCTACAGGCCCAGATGAACTCCCAGCTAGAGTCCTTAAAGAAACTGCAAAGCAGATAGCTCCCATCATCACCCAAATTTTCCAACAATCATACAACACAGGTAAACTTCCTAATGACTGGCTACAAGCATTAGTAACTCCTATACACAAAAAGAGCCATAAATCTGACCCAGCTAACTACAGACCCATATCACTAACCTGCATCCTCTGTAAAGTAATGGAACATATCATCCTAAGCAACATGTGGAAACACCTGCACAAGCATAACATCATTCTCCACTTCCTACACGGATTCCAGTCGGGACTGTCTTGTGAATCTCAACTCATTGAGACAGTCCACGACTGGATGACTGCTATGGACAACAAGACCCAAATTGACGCAATCCTGTTTGACTTTGCTAAAGCCTTCGACAAAGTGCCTCACCTACTTCTTCTATAAAAATTTACCTCCTACGGAATCACTGGAAACACTCAAAATTGGATCAAATCTTTTCTATCCAACCGCAAACAGAGAGTCTCAGTTAACGGTGCCCTGTCGGACATCACAGATGTCACATCTGGTGTCCCACAGGGTTCAGTTCTAGGACCTGTCCTCTTCTTACTCTACATAAATGACATAAATGGGAACATCAAATCTTCTATACGCCTTTTCGCAGATGATAGTATTTTATATCGTAAAATTTCTTCCAAAACATACCATGAAATTCTCCTAACTGACCTTAGCCAACTCCAAACATGGTCAGACAAATGGCAAATGGAATTTAATGTATCTAAATGCGTCCACCTTCCAATAACAAACAAAACTAAACCCAGCACACACAAGTACTCGCTTTCTGGCCAGCCATTATCCACCGTATCCAGCCACTCATACCTCGGAGTAAAATTGGATTCCAAATTAACCTGGACAAATCACGTTACTGACATAACTTCAAAATCTTCGAAATGTTTAGGCATGATTAAACGAACTCTTGGCCCATGTAAACCCGAAGTTAAGCAAACAGCCTACAACATGCTAATCCGGCCAAAACTTGAGTACTCTTCACCCATATGGAATCCCCACACCTTTTCGCAAATTAAAAGCCTTGAAAGAGTGCAACACTCTGCTGCCAGATTTGTTAAAAATGATTACAGACGGAAAACAAACCCAGCAGATCTAATTACTGCCCTTGGATGGCCAACCCTCGAACGAAGGCGCATTATCAAACAAGCCACTACCTTCTACACAATTCTAAACAACATTATTGAGATCACCCCCCCTCCGGGCCTACTAACTCGCTCTCGAACCCGTGGATAATACATAGCCCCCAAGTGTCGTATAAATGCAATGGTCTTTTCATTTTATCCCAGAGCCATTCGCATATGGAATATGATTCCATCAAAAATTACCAACATAAAAAACCCAAAATCATTTCAAGAAGCTATTATGGAACTCCCTTTCACCACACCTCCTCACCTAAACTGCCTTTAAAACACAGTGCTCAGCGTAAACTTATCCATGGTGTGGGTATGGAGACTGTCTATGTGTGCATGTGGCAGGGCAGCGACAGTATCCATACACACAACCAACCTATTAAAAATTTTCGTTAAACATCCTATACATAAAATAAATAAAACTATCAGATAAAAACCATTTCAGCAACATTAATGATACTAGTCTTTTAATCGAACGTACCACCCACAGCGCATGCGCACAGTCCACCACAAACTCCTGCGTTAGCCCAAGTTTGGGCTGTTTGGAGCAAACCACTTGAGACTTGAGACCTCACTGATTTTAACCGTACCTCTCGGTGGCCCATATTTTGAGCAGTATATAATATTTTATGTGTGTATTTGTAGGTTTCTAATTGTGTACGGTCTTTTACTAATCGGGGAAAATCTGCTATACGTAATTATTACAGGATATGAACAACCTTTTGAGCAAGGATCACTATTTTTAACAATTCGTGGAGTCAGAGCCGTTCGTTCCTATCATGTTTGGATAGTTCCACAGGATTCCGTTGGGCAGTGGCGGTAGTTCCAACCGCTACCAATAGAAGGGCATGTATCAACCTGTCGCGGCTGTCAGTCGCGTCGTGACGTGTATGACCCTCTAGCTTTGGTTGTCCGCGACAAATCGTTGCAAACAAATAATCGGCGACAAATCATAGCGTCGTGATGTGTATGCCGGGCTTTAGTCATCAGTTGGTGGCCATACTAACCCACCATGAAACTATATTTTAAGGCCTAGTCCACAAAAGTACAGCATACATTTATTTCATGTTGCCTAGTTGAATTCGTCGAGGATGGTGTCGGGCAAATTAGTTAAAAGGTTCACCACTAAACCCACATACTCAACTGCACGATCTGCATCGATCTCAGTGATCACAAAAATCGCATGAAAATAGGTATTACACGCACACCACATCGTCTGTGATGTCAGGATGTCTTGCATCAATATGTATTTGCCAACTACCATTTAAAACATTGCCTTACAGGTAGCCTTTATTGTTTTGTTAGTTAGTTAGTTCGTTCGTTCGTTCGTTCGTTCGTTCGTTCGTTGTTAAGCCTTTCACAGCATTTATAACAAGTCACTTAAACAGGAAAGCTTATCAAACATGCCACAAATACAAAATGAATCACTGTCTTGTTTTTAAATATGCATTTTAACAAAACATACCTTATAGCACCCACCACCACCCTTCGGAGAACGAAGTAAACTTCCGACAGTTCGCTTAAGACCAAATTGTCCTTTAAGTTTGAAGCATGAACACTCAGTGCAAAACAATTCCCGTAGGAAGTTTCTCGCATCAGCTGCAACAGTGCAACACACTTAGATATGTTGACACCTAGGAAAGAAAGATAAACACACACACACACACACACACACACACACACACACACACACACACACACACACACACACACACACACACACACACACACACACACACACACACACACACACACACACACACACACACACACACACACACACACACACACACACACACACACACACACACACACACACACACACACACATACACACACACACACACACATGTATACATGTATATATATATATATATATATACATGTGTGTGTATACATATACATATATATATATATATATATATATATATATATATATATATATATACATACACACATGTATACATGTGTGTATATATATATATATATATATATATATATATATACATGTATACATGTGTGTGTGTATGTGTGTGTGTGTGTGTGTGTGTGTGTGTGTGTTTATATATAGCAACGATTGTATATATGTATATACATGTGTGTGTATATATATATATATATATATATATATATATAGTATATGTATGCATGCATGTATGTATGTATGTATATATATATATATATATATATATATATATATATGTATCTGTCTGTCTGTCTGTCTATCTGTCTACCTCTCTCTCCTCAATATATATATATATATATATATATATATATATATATATATATATATATATATGTATATATATATATATATATATATATATATATATATATATATATATATATATATATATATAGTGAGAGAGAGATGGGGGTAGTGAGGAGAGAGAGGTAGACAGATAGACAGACAGACAGACAGATACAGGGACAGAGAAGGAGACATACAGACAGACAGGCAAACAGACATACAAACACACACGTGCTCAATGGAATGCAATTGCAGAAAAGTTGGACATATAAAAAGTGCAATAATAGCAACTTACCAAGTTGATTTGATGCGATGTTGCACTGACTATCTCCAGTGGCGCCGGTAGCAGTTGTTGATCCGAGTTTCTAAATATTCACACAAATCGTGTCAATAGAAATGTGATGGCGTTTGCTGAACATTATACGTTAGACACAAATCGTGGGCACTACAAAATGTCGGCAATTAAGTTGACCACCATATGCCTGGTACAAAAGTCCTATCCTACCGTGATATCAGTATGTCATTAGATGAAGATGCAAACAAAGACGAAAACACATCAGTTGTTTGAACATATGACGTGGAAGATCAGTGAATGACAGTAACCCGCAGAGAGATAGCCAGTGTCATCAGACACACCAGAAAAAATATGGTAGACAACAACATATTTCAAGAGAAACAAATATCATGGTTTTGGGCCTATGCACCTATAAGAGTTAATAAAAAACCATTTGCAACTACAATCAAGAATATCACATCAGTGGTTTACTGGGAAAATCTTGTTGAACGCAGGGCATCTTTATTGTGGACAGTGTAATACTCTTAGAGAACCCTATGTGACGAGTGTTTGTAGTCTGGCAATATTTGCTCACCAAATGAAGATGTATTTGCAAGCACATTGTCATATACTTGTCAATAGGATATGGCCAGAGTGCTTGCGTCTAAACTCAACTGATGCAACATATTTTGACCTTTGATTCTCTACATGATATTTTCTTTTTCTTTTCATGGTAAACTTTATTTCGTGAAGTACATACTTCATTCTTTAAAGGATGTATTTCTCTACAGCACAAATGCCATTCACTATAGCATCAATCTTATTAACTGTATGATCAATCTGGCTCTCTACACGATCTATAGCATCAATCTTATTAACTGTATGATCAATCTGGCTCTCTACACGATCCATCTCATATTGCATAGAATATTATCATTCCTGCTGGATCAATCTCATTGTCTACTAAGTAAATACCATTCGCAACAGAATAGGCATCGTATTCTACTGGATACATGTCATTCGAAACAATGTTAAAACTGTTAATATATTGTGCAGTTGCGTTCTGTCTGACAACCTGCACCATGACGACAACATTCAACACCATAAAAAAACATGTCAATGAACATATCAGAAGTAAAGAGCACAACAGAAGTGTTCCACTTACCGTCCAGAATGGACAATAATCTGCCATCTTTGAATATCCACCATAGTAAGGCACATCCGTAGCATTCACACCAGCAATGCTGGTAAAAGGCTGAAAAATTAACATAGTTAAATTAACATATATTGTGACGATCTATATATTCAATATATGCAATAGTAGAAGTCACTGTGGCGATCTATATGGACTGTCTATTGTGTAACGTAGGGTGCGGCGAACAGACGAACATCGTCGCTGGTGTGTGTTGTTATGGGCTGGGCATAGCTAGCTGTAAGACAGACTATCACTTGAGGCTGGCCAGTCGTTCAGAGAAGACGCAGTTTGGCAGCTCGATGTCGATTGAAGATAAGTTGCAAGATGATGATGATGACTAAGTGGGGTGCTTAACCCCTGTCCATTTCCGACGGAGTGACGCAATGGAGTGACGCCCGATGTGACAGAGCAGTGCGATGGAACGATGCGCGATGCGATTAAGCGATGCACGGTACGATGGCGCGATGCGATGGAGCGATGCCCATTGCGATGGAGCGATGATCATCGTTCCAAATTCAACACAAAAAAATTTTAAATGCGACATTTGGTCGATTCAGTTAGCGCATACGTCCTAATATGTACACGAAACATACGTCCTAATATGTCCTAATACGTACACGAAACAAAGATATGAAATAAGTAATGTTATTGTTCAGTTAGCGTATACGTCCTAATACGTACACGAAACAAAGATATGAAATAAGTAATGTTATTGTTCAGTTAGAGTGTATCACGCTCCGGTCAGATAGTGACTAATACTTGTGTTTCGCAATAAGTGTTATAAGAAGGATGCGAATGGTCCCTCGGACGCACGCACACACGCGTGCACGAACGCACGCATGTAATGTTTTTGAGAAGGCATCGCAAAGCAAGCATGTCACAGTTACCCACAAAAACTATGCTATTAATGTTGATATTATGTAGATTTAAAAATTAATGATAATAATAATAAAGTTGGTAATTGTTTATATGCAACATTTAAATGTTATCTGTTGTGGTTTCATTGATTTGTGTTGAAATGGAACCAAACATAAACCTTTGAAATCCCCCAATATTCTAATTATGAGTTCACCATTTGTGGTTACACTTGCCCCACAAACAGGATTTCATAGCAGAAATCTTAACAGGAAATATGTGCCATGGTTGTGCTGAAAAGACTCTCTTGCGCTCCGATTTGGTAAGCGCTCGTTTGATATGCAGCTGTTGGAGGCTAAGACGGGTTTTTAAAATATTATAGATAATCTCACATCCAACCGTAACTAAATATATTTATTACACAATTGTTACTCCATCTTATTAGTTCCGGGACTCATAATACACATATGATGTTAAATTATGATGAACGTGTAATATCGTAGCACTAGCTTGGAACACTTGTTTGGACATCGTAGGTTACGCATCTAACTGAGACGACACACAGGTAAGCATATCTTGACTATCTGGAATCCTGAAGGAAGGCATTTCTGTCACAGTCATGACATTTTTCGTCTCGAGAACAAATATAAATCCAAATCTGATCTTAAAACGCACCTGATATTTGGCATCTAGTAGTTTGGGGCCCTTCCAAAGGTTGCAATAGTTAACCGTCGTCCAGTCAGCTGAGCAGGACTGCTTATCCAGATTTTTTCGTCCCAATATGTCACAATAGGGTAACAGTGACTGACCACTGCAATAGACCAAGATGCGCTGAGTACACATTAGACACAATATGTAGAGAGCAACTGACTCACCAATACGACTGACAGGATACGTCACCGTACGGAATGACTCCCTCAACACTAAAAGAAAAAAGTCCACATATTCTCAGCACAATATGTTTAATATTAAAGCAAAATCGTTAAAGTATAAAATGGAGCAACGAGGAACAATATAAATGTATCTGATTACTTGCTGTTATACCTTTGCTTACAGTGGATATATAAATACCAGATGAACGCGTTTGATTGTCTTTCCTAATAAATTTACTATCATACTTAATCAAGGATAAAACTTTTGATGGCATGGTTTCAGATAATAATTCAATTTGACCTTAACTTGATATACCTGATTGCCCCAAGTCATAACATGTATAAAAGTCAAGACAAACTGAAATTGAAACACCAACACAGCTTTCTTCATTTGCATATAGTCCTTGCAGCTCTTCTTGACGAAGTCACAACCTTCTTTAAACCCATACCTCAGAGGCTCTGCCATCTTATAGTTTACATGGTACCACCTGAAATATATCAAACATATAAACTCAATAGCAACTTTCTTCACTCCACCAATAATAACATTCCTCACATCAAAGTCTCACTCTTGACATTCAGAGGCCACTGTCTCACTCCTCATATTCAGTCAGATTCTACGAGTAGACTGAATACAGATTCTACTAATTTAGCTAATATTTATCATACCACCCAAGTGCTCAATAAACTGATGGTAATATAGTGTTTTACTCCAGGACTTAACAAAATGTGAATAATAATTATGTGAATAAGAATGTTTCACAAACCAAATGAATCAAAATCGGAATCTGCACTTACTGCATATGTGAATTACAAACACATACCCGGTGTCTTCTAAGACAGCTAGTGTTACACGAGACAAGACCGGATTCACAGTCAATGCGCCCGTCATCGCTTCGTTCTAAAACAGGACACATCAACTATAGCCTCGACCACATACCTTGCGAATCCGGGGACTCACGACGACGAACACACACACACACACACACACACACACACACACACACACACACACACACACACACACACACACACACACACACACACACACACACACACACACACACACACACACACACACACACACACACACACACACACACACACACACACACACACACACACACACACACACACACACACACACACACACACACACACACACACACATAGAGAGAGAGAGAGATTTAAACAAAAATATACACTTTTTTATAAACCAACTGCACATATTACATTGTTCATAACAACATAAAGATCATGCATACATTACTACGTTAATAGGACGTTCCCAAGTGCTAGAAACAACTATAAACTAGGCGTTACCTCATCGTCCAAGGTGGGGTGAGCAGTGCATGTATGTATGTTGTCGTTACTAAATTGTGATGGTCATATGAAGCCTTATTCAAATAGTCGTCTTTAGACCATACTCGCCGAGCCGACCTGTCAATGATGGTCACCGCCAGGGGGCATGTTTTCCTGTGTGGTTCTGTTATGTCCACAATTAACGAGACGGGAACGACATTAACGTGTCCATGGAGATACCAAAGTCTCTGGCATGAAAAGCGGATGTGCTAACCACTACACTACCGCGCCTGTGCACGCTGCACATCAAAGCATCACATTTGCGCAATATAAACAAAAAGACCATGTCTCGGGGAGTAAACTTAGAATAAAGATTTGACATCACATCACCTAGCTGGTAGAAACTTATGTAAAGTTACCTCAAAAATTCTCTTCTCCCAATGTGATCCCGTTGTGCCTGTTCCGCCCTGATCCTCCAGCTCCCCGCCCTCCAGGGTGTCGCAGTCAAAGTGTCTCCGTGCCTCCCTCTACAACAGCCAACGACATGTAATCGCTCTCTGCAATCTGTACGTGTCAGTCTGTCAGCTGTGCTAGACAGCAACCTTAGTTGTGTGAAGGCAAGAACAGCCAGGGATACACTAATTCTTGATGCAACCATGTGTACGTGCATGCGTGCGTGCGTGCGCGTTATATTCATAAAAGTTACATTCATAATATTTAAAATAAGAAAAAAACATAGATGTGACTCACAACTACAGCTGGGCTGACTATCATATTCACTTTCTTCCAGCCTGGCCGGTTAAACTCTTTGGTGATGTTTGAACTCCAAGTATATTGAAAACTGCAGAACATAAGACAATTACATGTACTCAACATCTACCATTGCTGACATAACCAGTTACATTACCTACAGAAACCTCACGTCACTTTACCACCCCATTCCCCCCTCCATGCCATGTGTATCTATTCTGTTTTAGAACATATTTACACTGGTAGCACTTACACATTCAACAGATAGGTTATTCCAATGTGTTATTATCTTGGATAATAACTAGTTTTTAAGACAAATACATTTTTTAACCTAGTCTCTTGTAACATCGTGTATATTAAGTTTAAAGAAATTATTACCATCGGTGTCACCACATGCATTTCCTGTTGAAGCGAAACAAAAGTAATGGATTTGGGGATATACACCTAAAAAAGATGTGCAACTAAAATAAAAAATATCAAGCCAGTGGTTTACTCAGAATGTGTTGAAATTAAGATGATGTGTGTCCAACAAGGTTTTCCTAGTAAACAACTGTCGTTATTTCCTTAATTATAGTTGCAAATGGTTATGTTTTAGTAACACATTAGTTGCATAGATCCAAAACGTTTGTTTCCCTTCGAAAACACTGTACGGACAGACACCATTATAACATTCATGATTGAGAGGGGGAGGGAGGCAGGGAGGGAGGGAGGGAGGGAGGGAGGGAGGGAGGGAGGGAGGGAGGGAGGGAGGGAGGGAGGGAGGGAGGGAGGGAGGGAGGGAGGGTAAGGGAGACTGAGAGTTAGAGGGAGAGGAAGATAGAGAGGGAGACGGGGAGAGAAAAGGAGGAGAGAGAGGGGGGTGAAAAGTGAGAGAGGGGGAGAGGGAGAGGAAAAAAGAGAAGGAGAGAGAGAGGAGGGGAGAGGAAGAGAGACAAACCGGGGCTGAATAAAAAGCGTCTTACTTATTGTCCAGAGGGGGCAGGCCGCTGAGATCTTCACGCGCAGTCGTTGGATTGCCATCTTTGTCGCGGAAGAAACCATACAGAGTGTTTGAAAAACCCTGCCAAGCAATGTTACTTGTGTATTGACTGAACTAAGTCAAAGTGATTGTTTCCATGGAGATGTTGCACTTTTAAGGTAAAAACGTGTATTAGATAAAAATGTTGTTGAATTACAGCTCAAACAAAATGTTGCAACCACCTATCAAGACTGCTTACTATCTAAGATTTTGTTCTCTGGATGGCTACTGGTGCCATATTAATGGCCAGTTAAAAAGTGGCCATATTCTGTACCTGATCAGAAAATTACAAGGTCGGGTTTATCAGATGTTTGCAGTGGCATGTGAACTGGTTGGTTTTTAATTCATGGGGAACGAGAACTGCTCCCACAAAGCCACCAGTGGTGTATCTATAGGATCTCGCTAAGGGGGTAGCCAATAGGAGCCAAGCCTATTCACACATGCTACCCTGTAGAGGCGCAACGGAATACGGGAAAAAATTAAGCCTAAGGTCATGGCCCAATGCCCCCACCCTAAATACGCAACTGAAAGCCACATTATAGTCAGATATCACGTGACCGACAAGTAAGGTTGTTTGGATTGTGGTCTCATCGTTATTTGCTATTCTTATATGGATTTATTTGCTGTACTCATTGTGATGTGATGTGAAGTATAATATTCATTTTATGAACCTTCGTAGCTTCGGTGGACCGTTGATTTTGACATATTGGCGTATTGGATTACTTAGAATATTGGTTTTATTTTCTCAATCATACCTGTCATCAGACGTTTGCCTGAAACCAGCAGCAGCAGATCAACCAAGCGTGACACTGCGTTAAGTTTACCCAGGCGTGGCCAGGTGGTAATTGTCCGGACATTACCTGTCCTAACGTTACATTTGCTTAATGACCTGGTGAACGTGAAGACGTTACAAACAGTGAAATGTGCCGCCGGGGTTATTCAGCCATGACGGCTATGTTTATACTCATGGAGCTGCTGAAACGTCACGATTGGAAAAACAACGGGATTCGGGTTAGCTGGAAAAGGCACACGAATAGCTGGCTGGAACATCAATAACGTATCAAATAAAATGCATGAACTGAAAGGGGTTCTTCAGTTGGATCCCACCCCAATATATGTTCTCGGCATATCAGAAACGTTCCTTACGTCGCACGACCTTGACGTGAGAATTAATATTGACGGTTACCATCAGCCGGAAAGACGCGATCGTAGCGGAAAGCGAGGAGGAGGAGGAGGAGGAGGAGGAGGAGGAGGAGGACTGCTCGCGTACCTTTCGACAGCGTTGAACTATGTTCGTCGTCGTGATCTCGAATGCGATGACCAGGGCTGGGGTCAATTCCTTTTAATCAATTTCGATTCCTTTCAATTCCTTTTAATCAATTCCAATTCCTTTTTCTTTCAATTCTTTTTTTCCAATTCCTGCTGAAATCTTTCAATTCCAATTCAATTCTTTTTCCGAACTAATTCAATTGGTAGTTTGTCCAACACATTTTAAAAATAGTTAAAAGAACATTATGAATGTATATAGTCTATGATTACACAGACTGTTTTTTCAAATTGATGAGTGATTTCACATTTTATTACGAACAAGAAATCTAAATCTAAATGGGAGTGAAATAACGAGTTGCATTATTGAGCACAAATGAAAGCATTTAATACTTTCTCACAAGAGTTAGCTCAAAGTGAAATACACAGACTCAACTTTTACACCAAATTGTTCAAATCCTTTAATCATTTGTCACACTAAGGTGAGAGAAAGGACTTCCAGGGCTGATTTCCATATTTCTAAAACTCCATCTTATTTGCACTGCCTTATTTACACTGGAAGTCTAGCACATATCCAGTCTAGCACATATCCAGTCTAGCACACATCCAGTCTAGCACAAACGTCTGTCTTTTGATCATGGTTTCTTGCCTCAGCAAGTCAACCCTACTAACTGGGCCTAGCCGCTAAAGCCTGCTATTGTTTCATTGTTTATGTGAGCTGTTAAGACATGTCTGCTGTTTATGGACTGACTGGAAGGTGGGGTTCGGCCAGATCAAGAAAATGAGGATCAATTCATTTTCGTTCAATTCCAATTCCTTTTGCTCAAAATCTTTCAATTCAAATTCCAATTCCTTTTGCTCAAAATCTTTCAATTCAAATTCCAATTCCTTTTGCTCAAAATCTTTCAATTCAAATTCCGGAATTGAATTGAAAGGAATTTAATAATTCCAAATCCTTTGGGAATTGACCCCAGCCCTGGCGTTGACCTAGAATTAATATGGACTGAAATCATGCCACACAGAAGCACGTCTTTTCTTGTGTGCTTTATTTACAGACCCCCTAAAATTATGGTATGAACAGATTGAGAAGTTGTCTCGAATATTGAAGACTCACTATGTCTGGGATCTGACTTCTATGTCCTGGGAGATGTGAATACGGCACACACTACGCGTTATATAATGACTTGGTCATGTTGGGACTAGACCAACTGATATGTGAAGTTACACGCCCTAACCAAATTCGTGTCTCGATCACATGTACGTAAACAACCTTTCAAACGTGTACGTAAACAACATTTACCTTTCAAACGTGTACGTAAACAACCTTTCAAACGTGTACGTAAACAACCTTTCAAACGTGACATATTTTGTGGCGTCCATCGGCCTATCAGATCACTGCCCAGTGACCGTTGTTAGAAAACAGAACTGTTCTTTTGCCAAGACGAACATGCACAAAACCATCCGCTATCGTGATTTTCCTAACTTTGATGCACGCCGGTTTACAGAGCAGCTAAACCAACGCCCCGTGGTCATTGATCAACATGACGGACGACGTTTACAGAGCAGCTAAACCAACGCCCGTGGTCATTGATCAACATGACGGACGACGTTTACAGAGCAGCTAAACCAACGCCCCGTGGTCATTGATCAACATGACGGACGACGTTTACAGAGCAGCTAAACCAACGCCCGTGGTCATTGATCAACATGACGGACGACGTTTACAGAGCAGCTAAACCAACGCCCCGTGGTCATTGCTCAACATGACGGACGACGTTGACGTCAAACTGGACCTCGAGCAGTTGTACATTTCTGTGCTGAACATGCCCCGATTGTTGAAAGGCGTGTCAAAACTATCAAGCAACTTCCTTGATTTAACGCAGATCTGGCTAGATTGATAATGGCCAGAGATCGCCTGTTCGACCGCACAAAACACTCAAACGATCCTCGCGCATCGGCGATGTACAAGACTGTCAAGAACCGTGTTAATCATGACATCGGCGCTGTATAAGACTGTCAAGAACCATGTCAATCATGACATCGGCGCTGTATAAGATTGTCAAGAACCACGTCAATCATGACATCGGCGCTGTATAAGATTGTCAAAAACCGTGTCAATCATGACATCGGCGCTGTATAAGATTGTCAAGAACCACGTCAATCATGACATCGGCGCTGTATAAGACTGTCAAGAACCGTGTCAATCATGACATCAGCGCTGTATAAGATTGTCAAGAACCAGGTCAATCATGACATCGGCGCTGTATAAGATTGTCAAGAACCGTGTCAATCATGACATCGGCGCTGTATAAGATTGTCAAGAACCGTGTCAATCATGACATCGGCGCTGTATAAGATTGTCAAGAACCACGTCAATCATGACATCGGCGCTGTATAAGACTGTCAAGAACCGTGTCAATCATGACATCGGCGCTGTATAAGATTGTCAAGAACCACGTCAATCATGACATCGGCGCTGTATAAGATTGTCAAGAACCGTGTCAATCATGACATCGGCGCTGTATAAGACTGTCAAGAACCACGTCAATCATGACATCGGCGCTGTATAAGACTGTCAAGAACCAGGTCAATCATGACATCGGCGCTGTATAAGACTGTCAAGAACCACGTCAATCATGACATCGGCGATGTATAAGACTGTCAAGAACCAGGTCAATCATGACATCGGCGCTGTATAAGATTGTCAAGAACCGTGTCAATCATGACATCGGCGCTGTATAAGATTGTCAAGAACCGTGTCAATCATGACATCGGCGCTGTATAAGATTGTCAAGAACCACGTCAATCATGACATCGGCGCTGTATAAGACTGTCAAGAACCGTGTCAATCATGACATCGGCGCTGTATAAGATTGTCAAGAACCACGTCAATCATGACATCGGCGCTGTATAAGATTGTCAAGAACCGTGTCAATCATGACATCGGCGCTGTATAAGACTGTCAAGAACCACGTCAATCATGACATCGGCGCTGTATAAGACTGTCAAGAATCAGGTCAATCATGACATCGGCGCTGTATAAGACTGTCAAGAACCACGTCAATCATGACATCGGCGATGTATAAGACTGTCAAGAACCAGGTCAATCATGACATCGGCGCTGTATAAGATTGTCAAGAACCGTGTCAATCATGACATCGGCGCTGTATAAGATTGTCAAGAACCACGTCAATCATGACATCGGCGCTGTATAAGACTGTCAAGAACCATGTCAATCATGAAATTCTAAAGGTTAACGTGACTTCCGCGGCTGCACACATATCCATGTTAGAAAATAAACTTGTCTGTAGGGCAGCGTACAGTTGCATATGGAGGAGGGAAACTGTGGGACACTATCCTAGTACATATTAGAAATTCGAAACCTGTAGAATGTTTTAAAACACTGTTTTTAAAACATGTCTAGAAAGATCTATATAATTGAGAACTTTTTGAACATGACAGGCATGTATGAATGTTTATGTTTTAGAAATTGTAAATTTATGGTTTTTACTCAATGGCTTTAATTGAATTAATGAATTTATTTATATATTTATTGATAATTTATTGATACATTTATTTTTATTTTAAATTGATGGATTTTACTTAATGGCTTAGATTAAATTAATTAATTAATTAATATATATATTTATAATTTATATATATATATATATATATATATATATATATAATTTTATTTATTATTTATTTTATTATAAATTGATGGCTTTTACACAATGGTTTTAATTGATTTAATTGATTTATTTATATAAACTATTTATTGATATAATTTTTTTATTGTAATGACAATCGTAAAATAAAGCGCTTACTACTACTACTACATTAGGCAGTAAAACTCACGAACTGTAGCAATTTTAATTCAAAGTTGTCGTATAACTGTCTCAGTTTATTCGCGTGTCAACTAAACAGTGAAAGACCAGAGTAGTTAGTTAGTGGTTTTGAATGAGTAAGGATGGGTTCCATGTTTCGATGGCTACTAAAAATAGATTTTGGGGAAAACCCGGTTGGTATGTCCAGCGTGAGAGTACAGAGAAATAGGTGTGACTACACGAGCGACATCAGCGCTCCCTAGCTGTGCTGTGCTGAATAAACATGCCCCGATTGTTGAAAGGCGTGTCAAAACTATCAAGCAACCTCCTTGATTTAACGCAGATCTGGCTAGATTAATAATGGCCAGAGATCGACTGTCCAAGAACCATGTCAATCATGAAATTCGAAAGGCTATGCGTGACTTCTACATCAAGTTACTTGAAAAACATATACCAAATCCACGCGTGATATGGAATCACATAAAATCTTCAATAGCTACAACGAGCGCGGTTCAACCGAGCTAGACTAATAGTCAGCTGCATCCACACGCAAACATGATGGCCGATAAATTATATGAACATTTTGCGAACATTGCATCGAAGTTTAATACTACAACGACCACTGTGCCGAATTATTCGAAATTGCGGAACTTTATTTCACACAGCAAACCGGAAAACGCGTATCTTAAATTGCTGAATACGACAACTGAATTTGTTCTCAACCAACTGCGAAAAATGTCAGTGACAAAAGCAACACGACTTGACGGCATCAGTTATAAACAACTCAAACTGAGCGCAGAAATCATTGCACCACACATAGTTAACATATTCAATTCAAGTATAGACCCAGCGCATTTTCCAATATCACGGGAAAAGGCCAGAGTAGTCCCACTATATAAAAGCGGAGACTCGAACGAGGTCATGAATTGCAGACCTATAGCTATCCTACCAATGCTATCGAAACACATAGAACGGCACGTGTACAGCCATTTATACGCCTACCTGACATATTATAAATTACTACTAGACGAACAATCCGGCTTCATATTTTTAAAGTCGAAGCAACATAATAAAGTTCATATTTTAAAAGCCGAAACAATATGACAAAGTTCAAATTTTATAATAAAGTTCATATTTTAAAAGCCGAAGCAACAAGATAAAGTTCATTACGTGATCATTATGCCTGTAGGCATGTCATCATCACACACGCAATCAGCAATCATTGTCACGTAGCGGTATGGATATAGATGCTAGCCATCGCCCTCTTCTATCGAGCTGTGTAGCTAGTCGGCGGCTATCGGCGTCGTGGGCTCTGACCGGAAATTGGATGGTCGTCAATTCGGCCATGACCTACGCCCATTAAGCGTGGTGATCTAAGAATGCGGCCGCCGTGTCACTAGCACATGTCCAGTATTCTGCACCTTCACTTTGTTGACGATTGTCGCTTGTGTAGCCTTCGTCGGCGTCGACAAGGAACGGTGTGGTCACATACAGCAAGACCCTGCTAGCGCTTAATACAGCCGGCTGGTTTTTATTGCAAGCCCGACACCGTCAGCGTAGGCATCGTGTGTAAGTAGGTCGCACGCGCCCTTATCTAGTGATCCCGATATCCACGGCCAACAAGTGAGTGGTGGTCGTTTTTTTATTAGTAGTATCGCACACACACACACACACACACACACACACACACACACACACACACACACACACACACACACACACACACACACACACACACACACACACACACACACACACACACACACACACACACACACACACACACACACACACACACACACACACACACACACACACACACACACACACACACACACACACGAGAGCAACATGCGCCGTGTTCTCAACAGTAACAGCAGCAACAGCAACAGCAGGCAGAATCACGCGATATGTCGATGGAAGGAGTTGTAAAGAAACGGCTATTCTCGGGTATGTTATATAGTATTCGACAAAATAATGGAACAAAGACACATTCGTCATTATGTCTAAAAAAGAATGCAAACTGCCGACGTAAGCCACACAGAACAATAACACATCCGTCATAATTAAAAGCAATACGATAAACGTGTCTGAGAACTGTCAGAAAACCGTTGGTGGAAACAACAAGACATCCGTTATTTAAAAAAACGACTTCGGCGAGTATCTGCGAGCGTTGCATAAAGCCGTATATAATGTAGTTCGTGGACATTTTAACATCATAAAGCCAGAATGAATCGTCCAATATATACTTCACAGGAGGAAACATTATCCTGTCCAATTTATACGTCTGCAGGCGTGGGTCATGTATTTAAAACGGTCGAATCCGGCGATGTTGAGGCAGCAGAGAAAATGCTAGCCACACGGACTGGACTAGAGGCGAAATATTTGAGAAATACCATCCGAGAGAAGGCACATTTACGCACGGAATGGAACAAACAGAGACTTTCGATTATGTATTCGTTGATTGCTATTAAATTTCGTGATGCACGACTACGCAAGTGGCTGTTAAACACACAATAATCTCCAATACAGGAATGTGTAAGAAGTAGGGAGGGTTACTGGAGTATGTTCACTTATACTGGACAGGCAGGGCAAAATATGCTTGGGTAAATTCTCATGGAACTATGTCAGTTCATTCGAAACCACCAGAACCTACAAAATGTGTCCGGACAAATGCCGCGAGCTGATTAGATTATCGCGCGAAGGGCGGCGTGGATAACGGTCTTGCATACCACGCGTGCTCAGACAGGGCTGCGCCCGCTTCAACGGCCGCTGCGGCAGAGATAACGAAATGAGCGTCATCAGCAGTTGCACAGCCCTTATAAACCCCACCAATCAACACAACGGCATAACTGCTCTGCTCCGATATCGATGACAACACTTCTCTACACAAGCGCCATGGCCATGCAGTTCGTGAACAGCCAGACTCCAGCGATGAACTTATCGCGCCTGCATAGCGAAGTAAATAACGGGACTTATATATTTAAACGTCCGTTAACAATTATCAATTGTGCCGCGCAAGAGAATACATCCTCTACGCATCTTGTCAGCATTGTATCAAAGGTGTGCAACCGGATGGTAATGGCTACTATTGACCCGTTCACCAATGGCAGCGTGTTCCCGTGTACAGGTTCGCCCTGCGTGTCCTACTGTCCGACTGGGAGGGGGGGGAGGTGTGGGCAGTCATTTTCAATGAATTGGCGACAAAAGTATTGGGTTCAATGCCAACACCTACACCAGTATGACGTCAAACGCAGACCATTTCATCATCCGGGTTTTCCCCAAAATCTATTTTTAGTAGCCATCGAAAAATGGAACCCATCCTTACTCATTCAAAACCACTAACTAACCACTTTCAAGAGCTACTTACCAAACTAGACCACGTGAGCGTAACTAATAAGTATTAATACGTCGGCAGTGACTTCGGCAACGATGTTTAGAACACTGTTCTTCAGAACGCAGTAGATCAGAATGTGCACAGGTGTCACTGCGTCTTGTAAAATTCATAGATACATGTGTTTATATAAACATGTACTAAGAAGTCGAATATCTAGGGCTAGTCCGTTTGAATGTTACATATACAATTAATACGTCGGTTACAGTAATTATTCTGTCGGTAGTTTTAGGTATTTTGTTATGTCACTTTCAGTGTCGGGTGGCCGGGTTCAGAGTGGGAACAATTCGCCCGGAATGTCTCACGACTGTACACGTGAGAGCGAACAGTAATGTATTTACGTGGCGGCCTGGGAAACATCTAGCTTTGACGGGACGAGCCAACATATCTCGTGCTGATGCCGTTCGCTAAAAACCATCCGTGATAAGAAAGATTTCCGTAATGATCCGCCGCGTGTTGAATTCAGGCCCTGGACTAACCGGGCTGCACTGTTCGTAGCACGAGCGTGCACGACCATATACGAGATGTTCGACTTAGTCGAGAAACCACATATAGCTGCGTCATGCTGCGTTTCCCTTTTCTTTTGTTGTTCGGTATTTATATATTGATTATATTGTGTGTGATCTAAGTTATTTAAGTTCGACTTAGGGAGTGAAGATGATTCTTGGAAAAAGACCATGTAGATGTATTCACTTAAGGTATGAGATTAAGGAGATCATAATTCTTTGCTTAAGTTCACCTTATAGGTGGGAATAAATCATGTGAAAATATACTGATTTGTCTTATTCGTGATATCTCTCTTATGCCACATTCTGGGTCCGGATACCAAGTCTACTTCACCTGGTGGTCTTGACATTGAACTTTGCTTTCTTACTTACCAAGGCATGGATAATTTCATGCTTCATGGTCGCAATAGCATGTGCCTGCTTGTGGTCTCCACCCGCCATGGGGGGGCTCGTGGGGCAGATGTTTACATGGCCTGCCACAGGTCTACAACATAACAAGAAACTTATATCACATTTTAAGACAATTTAAGATAGACGCCTACCCTAAAATAAAAATTTATGAAACCTTACATCTTAAAGGTTGCTTGAAATCCATTGGACCCCAAAATGGTTGCTAAATTTTGCCAATATCTGACCCACATGGAGTAATGTCATTTCTGTAAAAGTGCACCAAAATGTTCATTTGATGATTTGTTTCTTTGAAAATAGAGATAAATATTAAATGAACATGTTGGTCCACTTTTACAGAAGTGACATTACTTGCACCACCCTTGCCAAATGTTCTTGAAAAAATGCCACATTATGTTAACAGTGTCATTAAAACCCAAATTTGACCCACAAGGAGTAATGTCATTTCAACAAGTCAATGTAAAGTTTCACTCTACATTGGACAACATATATGCTGCATGTTACTCGACTAGGCTTGCTAGCGCGTTGTTTAAAACGCCCTCCTCGATTCATTGAGCACAACACTATATAAGAGTGCGGACTGTTATTAAAATCATAAAAATATTACTTTGATCGATAGGTCGGATAACTAGCGAAAGTGTAAATAGCATATCGTAGTGGATAATAGATTAAAAGATAGATTAAAATTATTCTATAATGAAACGAGCGGGAAATGCAAGGGTGAGGCACATAGAGAGCAAAATCGGAGAGAATCAGCAGGATTTAGGAAAGGGAGAGGAACATATGACGGATTGTTTGTCATCTAACAAATTATTGAGAAGAGGAGAGAATTTAGAAAGGATGTTGCATTCGGTTTTGTCGATCTGGAAAAGGCATTTGACATCGTGCCGAGAGAATTTGCATTTGCAGCCATGAGATGGATGGAGGTTGGAGAGACAGAAGTCAGAGTGGTTGAGGAACTGTACAATGAAACAACAGTGGTGGTGAGAGTCGAAGGAGAAACATCGGAACAGTTTGGAGTGGGAATAGGACTTAGGGACGTGCGGTAGAGTGTGTGAGAATGGAGGAAGTAGTAAGTATATACATAAGAGAATGCAAGCAGGGACGGCAGCAGGGAGGATTGTGGAAGGCATTATATGGGACAGAAAATTTAAGAAACAACTAAAAGGAAAAGTGTTGGAAGCCTGCGTGGTACCAGTCTGTATATACGGGTTAGGAACACTGGCACTGACAGAGAGACAGAGGAGAAGATACAGATAGCAGAAAACAACTGGGTTAGACGAATATGCAAAGGAACCCAAGAAGATGGAATTGAGAGAAGATATTGGCATGAAAAACACCTAAAAATGAAAGTAGTCGGAAGCAGAATGAGATGGGCAGGACATGTGCAAAGAATGAACGACGGCAGACTGTCAAAAAGAGCACGGAAAGCAGAAGAGGGTGGCAGAAGAAGAAGAGGAAGACCAAAGCTGCGATGAAAAGACAGTGTCAAACGAGATCTTGAAAGGGCAGGTACGAACGGTCAAGGTTGGAAGACCATCGCAGAAGACAGAGGGAGATGGAGAGAGTTAACAACGAAAGTGTGAGAAGCTACCAAGTGATATGGACCCCACCCCGTAAGGGAGCAAGGGGAAGAAGAAGAAACGAGCAGTAAAATTGAATTGGGGAAGGACCTTTAAATAACTGTGGATTCAGTATTGGATCAATGACGCCTACTGGTGTGGGATTTGTATTGTTATAATAATAATAATAATAATAATACAGCATTTTTAAAAGCGGTAATTCCCACTATGTGGATCAATGCGCTGTACATGGTATAAAATACTATTCACATGGTATAAAATAGGTATTATGCGTACGATTGGGTCTAAAATGTCTAATGTGCTATGCTTTTCGTGTCCCTCCCACAAGGTGTTGCACTTTATGGCACGTATTCGTCCGGTCCGTGGCAGTGGCCAGGTCTTCCGGTGTACAAGGATCGTATATTACACCCAGTAATGTAATAATCGACCAGTAATGTATTAATCGACCGGTAATGTAATAAATCGACCGGTAATGTAATAATCTACCGGTAATGTAACAAATCGACCGGTAATGTAATAAATCGACCAGTAATGTAATAACAAATATGATGATAATCATTATGATGATAAATGATGTTAATAATGATGATGTGGAAGGTGATGATGAGGGTGATAAACGATTATGATGATGACGATAATTAAGGGGTCATCTTAGTGACGATAATAATGATTATGATTATGATGATGATAATGATGATGATGATAATAATAATGATGAAAACGACGGTGACGATGATGGTGATAAATCGTTATGACGATGACGATGAAGAAGATGAAGACAATTAAGCGATCTTAGTGATGATGATGATGATGATATTGATGATGATGACGAAGATGATGTCAACGAGGGTGATCATTATTACGATTATGAGGACGAAGACAATGACACCCTCAGCCTCTTCATCCTACTCCTCCTCCTCATCGTCATCATCATCCTCATGTTCACCCTTATAACGGCTAGCCATGCTGACACCCACTCGACGTTCACAAAAGTATGATTAACATATGAATCTCTGAACAAGTGAGCCGCATGTTTTCTGGGAGGACATGTGGAATGCCGTTCATATAACCTCTCAGGTAACGCACGGCAGTAACTACATGTTGGCAAACAATAGTACCGAATCAGACAGAGTGATAAGGAAGAAGGGGTCATTAAAAAGGGTCACCTCAACAAATGAAAGAGGTACTCTATATTCCACAAAGGGATCATTAAAAATGCTTATAAAAGAAATACATGATCATCATTTGATCAAATTAAGGGGTCATATCAAACAAGTTATGAAATATCTCAATATGCAATGTGATATTATATTACAAACTTAAGTTTAATCGCAAAACTAATAAAATAAGGGATCAGCTTAAACAATTAAGGGGTTATCTAAAAAAATTAAGTTAAGGGTAATTTCAGTCAACTAAAATGTTCATTTAAATGATTAAAGGGCACCTAAAAGTATTTTTAAATATGACTAAAATTAAGGGATTTTATAAAAAACAAGTTAAAGGATAATTTTAAAAGGAGTCATTAAGGGGTAATTTGATAATTAACTAGTTGATTATCTCGAAACATTATGGGGTCATCTCATACAATCAAGTGGTCGTCTCGAGAAAAGTTATAAATTAAATAAATTAAGGGATCATCTCCTAAAATGAATGGGTCTTCTCAAAAAAGTTAAAAGAGCGTCACATAATATGTAAGAAGTAATTAACAAGTTAACTAGCTGATCGTATCAACAAATTAAGGGATCATCTAAAAAATTAAATGTCTTCTCAAAAAAGTTCAGGGATCATTTTAAAAAGTGTAACTAATCAATAAAAATTAACCAGCTAATCGTCTCAATAAATTAAAGGATCGTTTCATAAAATAATGGGGTCTTCCCTAAGCAGGTATAGGATTATTTAAAAAAGCAGGGATCATTTAAAACTTATCTAGCTGATCGTTATGAAATGAAACAGTCACTTCATATAATTAAGGGAAATCTAAACATGTAAGAATTCAAAGCAAAACACAAACTTAAGGGGTCATCAAACAAATGATGGGGTCACCTCGAAAATGTAAGGGGTTATCTCAAATAAATTAAAAGGATTTAAAAAATAAATTAAGGAATTATTTTTAAAATGTAAGGGTCATTTAACAAAGTAACTAGCTCATCATCTGAAAAAGTTAAGGGGTCGTCTCTTAGAATTAATGGATTATCTCAAAATAAAAATGTAAGGAGTCATATCAAAAGACAAACCTAATGGGTCATCAAAACATTAAGGAGTCTTTTGTAATAAAAGGGTCATCTAAAAAATCAGCCTCTTATTTTACGTTTTTAGGTGATCGCTTTTTAATCTAAAGATACCCTTTAGTTTTGGGGATTACCTCTTAATGTCGTAAATTTTAAATGTACTCCTTAATTTTATATGTTGCTTGATTATTCCTTAAATGGAAACAAAAGGCAACATTATGGGGTTATGCACCTAAAGAATAAATACAAACTAACCGTTTGCAACTACCATCAACAATATCACACCAGTGGTTTATTAGCTTTTTAATATACCCCTAAATTTTATATGTTGAGTTGCTCGCTTACTTGTTTAGACAACCCCCCTTAGCAACTAAAATCTATTGATATTTACTACATGTAATCAGTACGTGTGTGGGCTGTTGATTCCGAATAAATGTTTAAACTATTTTTCTTGCATAATTCGTGGGCAAACACATGAGACGGCCTTCTTATATTTATGTTCTTTAATTACATAATGATAAAATATAAATTTTATATGTATATGTTGCGGAGTTACGCAGCCGAACATTGGCAGCGTGCAGGTGGAGAAGAGATGAATCGCCACGCCATTTTGCGGTTTTGTTCTAGTAAGACGTCCGCGCTTACTGCCGTTGTAATCAGACGTCCGCGCTTAATGCCGTTGTTATCAGACGTCCGCAATTACTGTCGTTGTACTCAGACGTCCGCGCTTACTGCCGTTGTAATCAGACGTCCGCGCTTAATGCCGTTGTTATCAGACGTCCGCAATTACTGTCGTTGTAATCAGACGTCCGCGCTTAATGCCGTTGTTATCAGACGTCCGCAATTACTGTCGTTGTACTCAGACGTCCGCGCTTACTGCCGTTGTAATCAGACGCCCGCGATTACTGCCGTTGTACTCAGACGTCCGCGCTTACTGCTGTTGTTATCAGACGTCCGCGATTACTGACGTTGTACTCATACGTCCGCGCTTACTGCCGTTGTTATCAGACGTCCGCGATTACTGCCGTTGTACTCAGACGTCCGCGTTTAGATGTAGGAACGCAGAAGCACGTGGAAACACCGAAACGGACCGTAGGAATGGGAACACGTGATCTCGGAAGCGCGGGAACGACTAATCTTCCTCATAATCATCATCACTAAGATAAACCTTTAATTATCTTCATTTTTCTCCTCCTATTCATCATCATTACCATTTGTCATCTTCATCATCATCGTCATCATAATCATCTTCGTCGTTTGTATTACATTACCGGTCGAATTATTACATTACCGGTCTATTATTACATTACAGGTCGATTTATTACATTACCGGTCGATTGTTACAACCAGTAATGTAATAATGTAATGATAAATGGTAATGACCCCTATCATGGCTAGCCATGCTGATATCCAATCGACGTTTACTAAAGTATACTTAAAATAAGATTCTCAGAACGATTCAGCGGCTTGTTTTCTGGGAGGACATCTGGACTGCCGTTTATATACCCTCCTAGATAGCAAACGGCAATAATAATAATTGATGTGGACAAATGATGGGTTCGAATCAGGCAGGGTAGCAGGGAAGACGAAAAGGAAGGGGGTCCTTTAGAAAAAATAAACGTTGATCTCAAATGTAAGGTATCATTTAAACAAAATGACTAGCTGATCATCTCAAACAAATTAAGCTGTCACATCGTAAAATTAAGAGGTCTTCCAAAAAAGTGAAGGGAACATTAAAAAAAATGTAAGGGTCATTACAAAAATCAGCTGATCATCTCAACAAATTAAGATATCATGTCATAGAATAAAGGGTCATATCAAAATATAAATATAACGAATCATCAAAATGCAAACTTAAGATTTTTCGTAAAACAAACTACAGGAGTGTACTAAAGTATCATATCATAAAGAAAACAGTAAGGGGTGATTTATAAAAAAATAATAAGCTGATCGTTACGATAACTTAATGGATCATCTCAAAACATTATTGGGTCATGTAATAAAATACATTAGTCTTCTAAAGGATGTTTTCAAAAAGTGTAAGGGATCATTTAAAAACTGATGTAGCTAATTATCTTAAAAATATGGGATCATCTCATGCAAAATAATGGGGCTTCTCGAAAAAGCTACGGGATCACAAAACATGCAAGCGGTCATTAGTAATAAATTAGCTGATCGTCTCAATAAACTAAGGGATCATCTTAAAACATTAAAACGTCACCTCTTACAATAAAGGGGTCTTCTAAGAAGTTAAAGGATCATTTAAAAACGTAGATATTCATTAAAAAAGAACTAACTGATCGTCTCAATAAATTAAAAGATCATTAAAAATAATAAAGGGTCATCGAATAAAATAAAAGGATCTTCTCAAACAAGTTAAATAATTATTTAAAAATAGAAGTGTAAATTAAAAATAACTGGCTGATAGTCTCAACGCATTCAGGGATCATCTCAAAACATTAAGGGGTCTTACTATAAAATAAAAGGGTCGGTCTTCTTAAAAAAAGTTAAAGTGCCATTTCACACTAAATGTAAATGTTCATTTAAACCATTAATTTAAAAACGTCGATATTCATTAAAAAAGAACTGATCGTCTCAATAAAATAAAAGATCATCTTAGAACATTAAAGTGTCATCTCATAAAAAGGGGTATATTCAAAAAAGTTAATGAATCTTTTCAAAAATAGACTTGTTGATTAAAAAGAACTGGCTGATCGTCTCAAAACATTAAGTGGTCATCTCATAAAATAAAGGAGTTTTCTCCACAAAAAAAAAGAAACTAAGGGGTCATTTCAAAAATGTAAATATTCATTAAAAAGAAAAAGCGCTATATGTCGGAAGTGTGGAAAACTAGTTGTAGAAATAAGCGGGAACTCGCTACGTAGGTTTATCGATAGCAATGGCGCTGCCCATGAAATATGGTTGCTGTGTGTTCAACAAGCTAATAAACCACTGGAGTGATAGTGTTGATTGTAGTTGCAAACGGTTAGTTTGTATTTATTCTTTAGGTGCATAACCCCATAATGTTGCTTTTTGTTTCCATTTAAGGAATAATCAAGCAACATATAAAATTAAGGAGTACATTTAAAATTTACGACATTAAGAGGTAATCTCCAAAAATAAAGGGTATCTTTAAATTAAAAACGTAAAATAAGAGGCTGATTTTTTTAGATGACCCTCTTATTACATTTTTAGATGACTCCTTAATGTTTTGATAGCCCACTGAACTTTTTCAGATGATGAGCTAGTTACTTAATGACCCTAACTTATTTGTTCTACATCATCATTATTATTAACATCATCATCATAATGATTATCATTAGTATTACAGTACTAGTCGATTTATTACATTACCGGTCGATTTATTACATTACTGGTCGATTATTACATTACCGGTCGATTTATTACCTTACCGGTCGATTATTACATTACCGGTCGATGTATTACATTATCGGTCGATTATTACATTACCGGTCGTTTATTACATTACTGCTTGTAACAATCGTCCAGCAACCGGCATGTTGGTCTTTGCTCGGCCGACTCAGGTTCATAGCTGGTTGAGTGAACGCCACCAGAGCCATGGTTGGTCAGACCCTGCTGGTAGGGATTCAGCTGGTTGCAATCCCATTTTGATGACTGTTGATGTTTCTTGCAGTCGTGTTTCCACAATTTCCAGTCTGGTGTTGCTGGGCCATGAGTTCAATGGTTTTGTGAAGTTCAGGAAACCTTTCCGTGCTTTAATCGATTCATAGCATATATGTGGTTGTATAGTTGGTGTTTCGTGTCTGCCGCTTATCTTGATCTTTCTGTGCGCTTAGCAACAGTCCGCCTGATGTCCGGTGGAGCTACGCCAGCCAGCAGATGTACGCAGTCTATGTTGGTAGGTTTCAGGCACCCCTTATGATGCGGCAGCAGTCCTGTAAGGCAGTGTTAAGCTTGTTTGCATGTGTTCATCTTGCCCATACAGCGCATGCGTATTCAGCAGCAGAATATCAAAGGGCAAGGCCGCTGTATCCTATGCTGTTTCGTGCATTCACCTTCTCTTTGTTGTTACAGATACGTGTTTTGTATGCTAGTGTTCTGTCAAGATGGACACCAAGGTACACTGATGTTGAGGTGCTGTCCAGTCCGGTACCGTTCCAGGTGACGTTTAAATGTGCTAGTGTAAAGCGGCTAACACACCTGTCCACTTCCGTCATCCGTCGTAGTCGTCCTTTGTTTCAACACAGAGCAGCCACAAACGCTTCCCACAAATATGTCCGGGAGCGAGTTGTACGGAAGCGGACGACGGGTGCAGCTAGTCAGCATTAAAACAACGGACGACGACGACGGATGACGGAAGTTGACGGGTGTGTTCGCTACATAATTATATGCATACATGTTAATTGATTGTGTGCGTGCGTGGCTGCGTGCGTGCGTGCGTTCGTGCAAGAACGTCTTTTTACCTGTCAAGTGCACGCTCGAGCTGGCAGTGTGACGCATATGCTATCGTTCGTGGTCCACACGAAGCTGTTGTTTTCGCAGACACATAGAGGATGAAGTCAGTGTCCACTCCGGCACCATCAGTACCCGCCTTTTTACCCTGCCCGCCTTCCAGCTCGTAGCATCCCTGGCAGACAGTCCAGGGAACATTACATAACTATCTGTCTTCGGGGGACATAAAAATGCAAACCTGGACCAGCGAAGCGAAGGTTCTTTTACGATGAAAGATTGTTTTACTAAAATTACTTGGCAGAAATATGCGATAAATACGTGTCAATTCAGTTCAATTAAATTCAACATCTTTATTCTGGACTCAACAGAGCACATATATATATATATCTATATATATATATATATATATATATATATATATATATACACACATATACACACACACACACACACACACACACACACACACACACACACACACACACACACACACACACACACACACACACACACACACACACACACACACACACACACACACACACACACACATCATGCATGCGATCTGAGTTCCATATGTTATTGCACAAAATAAAAGCAGACATTAAAATAATACAAAATAATGAGCTGCAGTAAACTATTATATACAGTTGTTTCAGTCACACATATAACAGCTTCTACCGATGTTTGCGAATTCTTGATGAAAAACGCAAGCTAGTGACTAATATATCCCTTATATAATTAGATGAACTATCTAGTAGACACATACATCTATACACTGAGTTTCTCATTATTGATTGATAACATTGTACATCAGACAGAGTGCATAAAACTGGTGCTTTCATATTTAGATAAACCAAGAAATAGTAGACGTTTTGTAATTCCACAATAACTGAACAGAATACATTGGTGAACAATATGTACGGAACACTGCAAGCTTCACATATTTGGAACATATGTAAAATTTACGTAAGATAATACTGCCTTGGACAAATAAGAGTGCAGAAATATGCGATAAATACGTCTACTGTAAATAGATTACACATCGTGTTTTAAAACTTTAACAAGATTTAACAAGATTTGCCATCCAAGCCAAAGGCCCAGATGGCAAGTGGACAAGGAAGCCATTGGCTTATCGAGAGTCCAACAATGTTTACCTACTTATAACCCGCCCTCCTGATATATGTGTCAACCTTGTTTTTAAACATATTCACGCTGCTAGCAGTTACACAATCTGTAGACAGTTTGTTCCATTCATTTATTGTCCTCTGTGAGAACGAGTGCTTCCTGATGTCCAATCTACATTGATCCTTTACTAATTTTACCTCATGTCCTCTAGTTCTGCTATCCTTCTTGAGTGAGAAAAACATATTTCTATCAATATTTTCATACCCATTGAATATCTTAAAAACTTCAATCTGATCTCCTCTTAACCTCCTTGTCTCTAGAGTTGTTAAACCACATTCTTTCAGGCGTTCTTCATAACTAAGGTCTCTAAGTTCTGGAATCATTTTAGTTGCTCTCCTTTGTATGCGTTCAAGCGTATCTATATCCTTCTTACGATATGGTCTCCATGCTTGTATACAGTATTCTAAATGAGGTCTAACTATTGCTTTATAAAGAGGTATAATTAACTTTTTTCCCTTATATGTTATGTTTCTTCTAATCAATCCAAGAATTTGATTACCCTTTGAAGCTGCAATACCACACTGCTCTGAAACTTTCATATCAGCGCTTATTGTAACTCCTAAGTCCTTTTCTTTTACAGTAGTACCAAGAACAGTAGCTCCCATTTTATAGTTTACATTCAAGTTCCCATGTCCTGTATGTAGGCATTTACATTTCCCAAAATTGAACAGCATCTGCCATTTCTCAGACCATTTCACTAATCTGTCTAGATCGTTTTGTAAATGTTGTTTATCACCATCAGTATTAACCTTTCTAAACAGTTTTGTGTCGTCCGCAAATTTAAGTACGTTACTTGTTATACTCGCGTCCAAGTCATTGATATAAATTAAGAATAATATAGGTCCTAATACTGATCCTTGAGGTACCCCACTCAAAACCGATTTCCAATTTGAAACTTCGCCATCTACTACAACTCGTTGTCTTCTGTCAGTCAGCCATTGTTCTATCCAGTCAGTTATGCTATCCCCGATACCATGGGCTTTTAATTTAAGTAGCAATCTTTGATGTGGCACTTTGTCAAAAGCTTTCTGAAAATCTAAGTAGATAATATCTACTGGCGATCCCATGTCTATCCACTTAGTGATTTCTTCCAAAAAACATAACATATTTGTTAAGCATGACCTCGCTTTAAGGAATCCATGTTGAGATAAATTTAATAATTTATGCTTAACGAGGAAGTCCACCATATGGTCTTTAATTAACCTTTCTAATAATTTACAAATCACTGACGTTAAACTCACTGGTCTGTAATTCTCTGACTTATTTCTCGAACCCTTTTTAAATAATGGTATGATGTTTGCTTCTTTCCATTCAAACGGAACAACTCCCTCTTTTAATGACAAGTTGAATACTCTTGCAAGTGGTATACTGATTTGATCTACTGTTTCCATTAGTAATTTTGGAGGAATCCCATCCACTCCCGGTGATTTGTTATCCTTCATTGCCTTTATTTTCCTAGCTACCAATTCTGGAGTTACAACTAACGGTCCTAAATAGTCAGATTTAGCCCCCTGAAATTTAGCATCAGCAACTGGTAATGAACTAATATCTTCTTTTGTAAACACTGAACTGAAGTAACCATTTAGGTCTTCCGCCATTAAAAACCCCTGTGATATTATATTTCCAGCTTCTGTGATTATACCTATTCCCAAGAAGGCTAAAGTCTCTACCATGAACGATTACCGTCCAGTGGCACTTACCTCAGTTGCGATGAAAGTTTTCGAACATATTATGCTCCGTTATCTGAAATCTTCCACGGCCGGTCTATTGGATCCTCACCAGTTTGCTTATCAAACTAACAGATATGTGGACGATGCAGTTGCCTTAGGTTTACATTATGTTATGAATCACCTGGAACAACCGAGCACTTATGCGAGGATTCTTTTCGTGGACTTTAGCTCGGCCTTTAACACCATAATTCCTGTGAAGTTGTTTGATAAACTTGTATCTCTGAATGTGCATCCTGCCATCTGTCACTGGACTCTCAACTTTCTTCTTCACAGGCCTCAATCTGTCAAGGTCAAAAACTCTCTCTCCAAACCTGTTATTCTTAACACTGGTGCCCCACAAGGCTGCGTGCTTTCTCCTTTCCTTTTCACTCTCTTTACAAACGACTGTGTATCTGGTAACCAATCTGTTCGCGTGGTTAAGTTCTCGGATGACACCACTGTAATTGGCTGTGTCAACAATGCTAACGAGTCTGTGTATAGAGAGGAAGTTCAAAGACTGGTCGGCTGGTGTAAGAACAACAACCTGGTACTAAACATATCCAAAACGAAGGAAATGATCATTGATTTTCGCAAAAAGAAAACACCCATCCACCCCCTTGTCATTGACGGTACTGAAGTTTTACAAGCCGACTCTGTAACATTTTTGGGTTCGACTATTTCTAAAGATCTTTCCTGGTGTAATAACACGATTGGCATCATTAAAAAAGCACAAAAACGCATGTACTTCCTTAGACACCTCAAACGATTCGGCTTATCTCAAGCAATATTAACACGTTTCTACCGCGCAGTTATTGAAAGTGTCTTGTCATTTTCTATCACTGTCTGGTTTGGTCGCGCCAGCCAAGATGAAATTAATCAAATTGAATCAGTCGTCAAGTACGCCTCTAAACTAATCGGGTTAAATATGCCGTCCATCAGATCTCTTTATCTATCTCGCAGTTTGCGCAAATCCAAGCGCATTGTACAAGACGAATATCATCCAGCCAACCATCTCTTTGAACTCCTTCCCTCCGGTAAGCGCTACCGTAGCATAAAAACTAAAACGACGCGATTTAACAATAGTTTCTATCCTCAAGCGCTGAGATTTTTAAACGGAGAGCCATCATAAATGTCTTGCCTCTGGTAGGTAGATGCAATGTCGCCTTTTAAATTTGTTATTTATTTATTTATTTATTTATTTATTTATTTTTTTTTAATCTTGCAACCTATTATATTACTCTCGCTTGTTTTCAACTGTTTTTAGTATTACGATTGTGATATGTAATGTTTAGTTCCGTGTGTGATTGGGTGCATGAGTGTATGTTTGTGCTAACGCCACAACACTACAAATTCCTTGTACTTGCTACTTGGTAATAAAACGTATCTTATCTTATCTTATCTTATCTTAAAGTTATGCGTTGTCTGTTAATATCCGCATCATCAGAAAGATCATCTGCGATATAATATCCAATATATTTATGTTTCCACCACATTAAGAATGATCGCATTCAACTTAAAATCAAGAATAGTACACCCTTTCAAGATTTGTTATCTGAATATCATGATAGCACTCTTGTTTGCACTTTATTTAACATAATGACCCATTCAAAAGTCTCACATTCATACAATAATTGACATAGTCCAGCTGAATATGGTGGTATCAATATTAAGTTATCAGCATACATTATGTGATTAATCATATGTCCATTCACATTACAACAAATATTACACAGTTTAAAGGTGCCTAATCAATTCGATTTTTTTTTCGTCTCATTTCAAATTAATTTTGCGAAAATTCATACCTACCTAGTATCCTCTACGACATGCTAGCTCGTTAGTGCAACTTTTGTATGTAGCTTTTGTGAAATTATCAGACAGACTATTAAATTATTTAATTCTGCATGCAGAATTTATTGAAGTGAAAATGGAAACGCTGAAAACTAACGCATTTCGCCTTTGGTGAAATTTCATAACTTTGTCATGTGATCGGCGAGAGGGTGGAAGTCGGGCCCACGATCAGCCTTCATCCCATAAAGTGTTTACCGTTTTGGATATCCAGTATTTTGAGCTTTACCAGATCTAACGAAAAAATCCATTCTTTCGATGACTTGAACAAACATACGCACTTTTTATTTAAACTGACTGCGGGTATTACTTAAACTATTCACATACTACATATTAGTACATCAACGAACAGGATTCGCCATAGGCTATACCAGTTGAGGATGCAGTATTAAGTTGTTCACTCAATTCATCTACATAGACTTTGAATAAGTAAGGGGATAGTATCCCCCTTGTCTAACACCATTAGTTACTTTGAATTGCACCATATACCCTGGTACACGCCTTTCGTTGAGTTTCTTAAATAGTGTTCTGTGGTTTACTCTGTCAAATGCCTTACTGGCATCAAAAAACATACCAATACACTTCCGTTAAGTGATCTATATAAATAAATGACTTTTTTATACATATGTACACTGATCAATTCTATATTTCTTCTTAAAACCAAACTGGGTTATGATTAGTATCCATGTACATTTCAATCCTAAGTCTAAAATAATTATTTCAATAAGTTTGCTAAACACACTGGCTAACGCAATTGGACGGTATTAGGGTAATTGTCTTTAGGTGAAATTTTACCTGCTTTATCTTTCATTACTGGCACAAAAGAGGGGGGCAGCCGTGGCCTAGTGGTTAAGGTGTTGGACTCTAAATTCGAGGGTTGTGAGTTCAAGACCCACACTGGGCACGGTTCGTTTTCGAAGCTTAGGCAATTTCGTTTACCCTACTTTGCCTCAGTCTACTCAGCTGCAAATGAGTACAAACACTGTTTGGAAGGTACCTGCGATGGACTAGTGTCCCGTCCAGGAGAGTCAGTATAACTGCACTCTAAGTTGCTTCGCACTACAGAAACCAGGTTTAAGCACTGGCCATATAAGCCTTTATGGCTTCCTAAGGCGTAATGCCTGGGGGATGACTTTACTTTTACTGGCAAAAGAACAACTGGCAGCACTGACGCAGGCAGAAATCCATGAGCTATACAGCTAGTAAAACACATATTTAACAATGGCATAAATATGTTGGATGCATATTTTATATGCTCTGAATATACACCATCAGACTCACATGCTTTATTAATATCAAGCTTTTTCCTCTGCTGAAATTTCAAAGTCCTCATATGAGGTATCATCGTTATATTCACATTATCTACACTACTGTTATTGACACAATTTAACGCGTCAGAAAATGTTTTCTCCATAATTCTACAATTTCTTTTCTACCTGAAACACCTTCAATGCTAGAAGGAAGTGGAGTATTGCACTTGTTCATGGTCCGTATCTCTCTCCAGAAAGCCTTAGGGTTAAGGTCTGCTCATATCTTAGCTAGTGCCTCATTACGTAGCATATTTTAATTGTTTTTTGATAAATCGTAGTGCATATTTAAATATCTCTTTACGTTTTACATGCAGTCTGGGTTTGCCAGCATTCAACCACATGTCTCGTTTCTCTGGGTGCATTATGGATGCATACATATTCAGCCCAGCCAGGCTTATGGGATAAGTTCTTATTTTATGTTTTCATCACTGCAGTTTATGTTTTTACCACCCATGACTCCAGTAGGAAACATGTACCTCATGCAAATATTTAACAAGATTTAACAAGATTTGCCATCCAAGCCAAAGGCCCAGATGGCAAGTGGACAAGGAAGCCATTGGCTTATCGAGAGTCCAACAATGTTCATTTACTTATAACCCGCCCTCCTGAGATATGTGTCAACCTTGTTTTTAAACATATTCACGCTGCTAGCAGTTACACAATCTGTAGACAATTTGTTCCATTCATTTATTGTCCTCTGTGAGAACGAGTGCTTCCTGATGTCCAATCTACATTGATCCTTTACTAATTTTACCTCATGTCCTCTAGTTCTGCTATCCTTCTTGAGTGAGAAAAACATATTTCTATCAATATTTTCATACCCATTCAATATCTTAAAAACTTCAATCTGATCTCCTCTTAACCTCCTTGTCTCTAGAGTTGTTAAACCACATTCTTTCAGGCGTCCTTCATAATTAAGGTCTCTAAGTTCTGTAATCATTTTAGTTGCTCTCCTTTGTATGCGTTCAAGCGTATATATATCCTTCTTACGATATGGTCTCCATGCTTGTATACAGTATTCTAAATGAGGTCTAACTATTGCTTTATAAAGAGGTATAATTAACTTTTTTCCCTTGTATGTTATGTTTCTTCTAATAAATCCAAGAATTTGATTACCCTTTGAAGCTGCAATACCACACTGCTCTGAAACTTTCATATCAGCGCTTATTGTAACTCCTAAGTCCTTTTCTTTTACAGTAGTACCCAGAACAGTATCTCCCATTTTATAGTTTACATTCAAGTTCCCATGTCCTGTATGTAGGCATTTACATTTCCCAAAATTGAACAGCATCTGCCATTTCTCAGACCATTTCACTAATCTGTCTAGATCGTTTTGTAAATGTTGTTTATCACCATCAGTATTAACCTTCCTAAACAGTTTTGTGTCATCCGCAAATTTCAGTACGTTACTTGTTATATTGTCGTCCAAGTCATTGATATATATTAAGAATAATATAGGTCCTAATACTGATCCTTGAGGTACCCCATTCAAAACCGATTTCCAATTTGAAACTTCTCCATCTCCATCTACAACTCGTTGTCAATGAACATACAATATTTATTTGTGTCCTGTGTCGTATCGAAGTCGAATAAATACCAACAAACATGTTACTACGCGGACGCTGGTGTGAATGAGTCACTGTGGAAATGATGAGACCGAATAATGTTACTTGTCGTTTGTCCCTAATTAACAATAATGTTACTTGTCGTTTGTCCCTAATTAACAATAATGTTACTTGTCGTTTGTCCCTAATTAACAATAATGTTACTTGTCGTTTGTCCCTAATTAACAATAATGTTACTTGTCGTTTGTCCCTAATTAATAATAATGTTACTTGTCGTTTGTCCCTAATTAACAGTAATGTTACTTGTCGTTTGTCGCTAATTAACAATAATGTTACTTGTCGTTTGTCGCTAATTAACAATAATGTTACTTGTCGTTTGTCCCTAATTAACAATAATGTTACTTGTCGTTTGTCCCTAATTAACAATAATGTTACTTGTCGTTTGTCCCTAATTAACAATAATGTTACTTGTCGTTTGTCCCTAATTAACAGTAATGTTACTTGTCGTTTGTCGCTAATTAACAATAATGTTACTTGTCGTTTGTCCCTAATTAACAATAATGTTACTTGTCGTTTGTCCCTAATTAACAATAATGTTACTTGTCGTTTGTCCCTAATTAACAATAATGTTACTTGTCGTTTATCCCTAATTAACAATAATGTTACTTGTCGTTTGTCCCTAATTAATAATAATGTTACTTGTCGTTTGTCCCTAATTAACAATAATGTTACTTGTCGTTTGTCCCTAATTAACAATAATGTTACTTGTCGTTTATCCCTAATTAACAATAATGTTATTTGTCGTTTGTCCCTAAATAACAATAATGTTACTTGTCGTTTGTCCTTAATTAACAATAATGTTACTTGTCGTTTGTCCCTAATTAATAATAATGTTACTTGTCGTTTGTCCCTAATTAACAATAATGTTACTTGTCGTTTGTCCCTAATTAACAATAATGTTACTTGTCGTTTATCCCTAATTAACAATAATGTTATTTGTCGTTTGTCCCTAATTAACAATAATGTTACTTGTCGTTTGTCCTTAATTAACAATAATGTTACTTGTCGTTTGTCCCTAATTAATAATAATGTTACTTGTCGTTTGTCCCTAATTAACAATAATGTTACTTGTCGTTTGTCCTTAATTAACAACAATGCTACTTGCCGTTTGTCCCTAATTAACAATAATGTTACTTGTCGTTTGTCCCTAATTAACAATAATGTTTCTTGTCGTTTGTCCCTAATTAACAATAATGTTAAAAAATAACAGATGCTATTCACAAAACTTCAAAAGCACTTGTGCTTCGTAAATGCAATGCTCAGTGGGAACGGCGTTCATTTATATATATATATATATATATATATATATATATATATATATATATATATATATATATATATATATATATATATATATATATATATATATGACAATTGTTCTAGCTCAGGCAATGAGGCTGTTTTTAATGATGCCAAAGACAAAGTGGCATCATGCAGTTTCTGGTTCAGTACACCCTAAATTTTCAAAAACCACAAGAAAACTTCGTAAGTACCCTACTTCCACGTTGACCTCTATTTTGTATGGCTGGCAACTGAACTAACAAGCATGAAATACATATGCAAACAGTCAATAGGCCACATTAATTATGCAATGAAGCTGATTTATTTGCACATGTCAAACGATATTTAATGAGCTTGGCCTGCGCTATCTTCAACTAGGCCCAGAGGAGGTTGGCGGGTTTACATGTTAAGCACCGCCTATTTAGTAAGTTTTACGGGCTCTTGTGTAATTGCTGCATGCTATGAATGTATAATGTTTTGTATTGATACGTGGTTATACATTGAGTTATTGATAACTAGGGAAACAAACTGTCGCAATCGTCATAATTTTCAGGATCCGTGTGATTAGTTTTCGTAAGTTGAACTTGACAAAACCAAGCGCACGTGTTTTCGTAAGCAAAATTAAATTGTACAATACTCATTAATCGTTACATACATAAACCATATTGAAACACTAAGCTATTCTTTGTGAAATGTAGTATCTAAGCTTAAGAAGAACGAAAAAGAACCGGATGATAAATGTATTAATTTGTTCTTCGCATACGTGCCCATTCCTCATTAACGCACGGGAGCATCATTGCTGTGCGTTGTCTTTTAAAATATTTATTTTAGGACTTTTGTCGCCCGGCATACACGTCACGACGCGATTCGTCTGCGACAAGTTTTAGTGTCTTCGACGCGTCTGCGATGATTTGTCGTGGCGGGTATGCACCCCTTGCGACGCGACGCTTGTCTAGAGGCAGTCTTTATTCAGTCTTTATCGTATCGTAGAATATCAAACATGTTTGATAATAAAGACAAATCATCGGCGACAAATCGTCGCGTCGTGATGTGTATGCCGATAAAGATAACTCGTCGCAGACAAATCGTCGCCGACGAGTCGCGTCGTGACGTGTATAGCGGTACGATCCCCGTCGACGACGCGTCGGCGACATATTGTTTGCCTTCCGAAATGTGTTGAGGCACTTAGCCAATCAGGAGCTTCCTAGAAGTCACCGGATTGTCCCTAAAAACCACGGCGAAAATGGCGGAGGTTGCAAGCATAGTATAGATTTGTGGCAAGAGAAGCCTTGTTTATATTATTTATATTTATTTGTTTTATATACAATAAATGGCAGGAAGTACCAGGTCTATAATGTACTGTAATACCTCAACGTCCATCCTGAGTAGCTAACGAAACGAAACGTCGTCGTTCATGCGGAACTCTCGCACTATGTGATTAAAGTTCCCTTTTTCGTCATGCCTTAGTAACCACTGTTTGGTCCAGCATGAACGACGACGTTCTCTTCTCTGTCGACGACGCCGGATGACACACACGCAGCTCAAAGCTAGAGCTCTCCATTGATGAGCAGATAAACCCGCCATTTTCGAATAGTTCCACATGATTCCGCTAGGCATTGACGGCAGTTCCAACCGCTACCAACATGAATACATGCATCAACCTGTCGCAGTCGCGTCGCGTGTGACCCCCTCCGCGACAAATCGTCGCAGACAGATCACCTCACCTATCCTCTTCGGGCCCAGTGGCCCATAAGGCCGAAGTGCACCTCCTCCAGCTCACTCTGTCAGCTGCTACGCGTCTTGCCTCGTTCCAGCAGTTCCACCCCAGCACGCGCCTTTCATTTTCAACAGTTGATCGCCACGTTGTCTTTGGTCGACCAACCTTTCTTCCACCCTCAGGCATCCAGGTCAACGCCGTCCAACATTTGTTGTTCTTGTCCATTCGTAGAATATGTCCTACCCATTTCCATCTTCCTAACTTGACCTCGGTGCTGATTGTCTTAATTTTGTTTTTGCAAGGATATCTTGATTTTATACAACGTATGGCCATCTAATTTGTAGGATTCGTCTTCAGCACTTGAAAAAAAATGTATCTAGCTTTCTGTTGTCGCCTTCGTTTATTTTCCATGTTTCACTTCCATACAACACCACTGGTTTAACAAGTGTGTCAAAAAGCCTCAATTTGGATCTCAATGTGTATATATTTGAAATTCATATTTGTGTAAGCTTCATGAAAGATACCCTAGCTTTATGAATTATGTTAACCATGTCATCACCGCCTCCTCCATGCTTACTGACGTTAGCACCCAGGTAGTTATACTTGCCCACTTCCTTTAGTTCTTGATCATCAATTAGTATTTCGTTATTGCACTTGCTGTTTATCCTCAATACATGAGTTTTTTTCATTTTTAGTCCTGTCCTTGCTGCAAATTGATTCAGTTGTCTTGTCTTTGTTTACATGGCAATAATGATGACAAAGAAAGCAGAACAAGCATTGCTGGAATGGAAACCTATCAGCGATATAATTATTTTTGCTAGATTTTTCTCCAAATATGTGAAGCTATCGATCATACAAGTCTATGCACCAACGAATGAAGCCAACGGCGAAGATATAGACAATTTCATAAGCATGACATAGTTTTAGTAATGGGGGATTTAAATGCCAAAGTTGGAGAAGACAACGAAGGATATGAAAACATAATAGAAAGCCATGGAGTAGGTAAAATAAATTACAAAGGAGAAAGACTCGTTGACTTCTGCTGACTCAATAACCTTGTGGTAACAGGTACCATTTGTCCACATAAACTGATACATGAGCATACATGGACTTCTCCAGGAGGAATGACAAAGAATGAAATAGACCACGTGTTGGTGAGCAGGCAATACCGGACATCAGTGGCTGACACTAAGGCCATGAGAGGTGTATACATTGCGAGCAACCACCAATTAGTGCGCTAAAAAAATCAAGCTGAAACTAAAAAGAAAACATAAGAAAATGTGATCAGTAAGACATTTTATATAATTATATTATATATATATGGGGCGCGGTGGTCGAGTGGTAGCGCGTCGGACTTTCGGTCGAGGGGACCGGGGTTCAAAACCACCTGTGGCGGAGCGTCGGACTTTTCGGTCGAAGGGACCGGGGTTCAAAACCACCTGCGGCCGTTTCAAAACCTGGGCAAATTTGTTCACCCCACTTTGCTCGTGTCTTTCGGAAGAGACACTAAAAGCCGTTGGTCCCTTCTACCTGGTGTATATGCCAGGGGAAGTAAAAGATCCCACACAGGGGGTAAATGTGTAACCTGTTGTGGACTCAGAGTGGTGGTCTCTATCTCTAACCCACCAATTCCCGGCACGTGAGAGGCGCCGAACGACAGAATCATCAACATAATGATGTTGGCCGTTTAATGGAAGAAGAAGAAGAAGTTAGAGCAACCAGCCATTAAAACACAATTGTCACTGAAGTTGCGCAACTAATATGATATATTACGAAACTACAATGAAACCGACGAAGAAGTAGTTGAGAAACAATGGCAGGAGTTTGAGGTTGCATACAGTGAAACAGCTCAAGAAGTACTGCAGTACAAAAAGAAAGGGCAAAAACCATGGATCAGCAAGGAGTCATCTGAGCTAGTAGAAGAGAGAAAACGACTGAAGAACAACATCGAGCAGACAAAGTCAGACAGGATTAAACAGATTTATATGAATAAATATAGGTGTAAAGACAAAGAAGTGAAGAAGAGCATGAGACAAGACAAGAGGAAGTGGGTTGACCACCTTGCCATGGAAGGAGAGGAAGCAGCACGTAATGGAAGAATGAAAGAAGTGTATGATATTACAAAAACCCTCAGTAATGACAAACATAAGACAACAAATGCATTGATAGACAAATTTGGAAATTTATTAACGGAAGGATTGGCCAGAAGGGAGCGATGGAAAGAACACTTTGAAGAAATCCTTCATAGACCTATCCCTGATGATCCTGTAACAGATGTGAAGATAGATCCAATCATAATTGAAAGAAAGCAGACATTAGAACATCGCTATGGAAGATTAAAAACGAGAAAACAGGAGGCAAGGACGAAATTATTGTCTGTGTGAGTTGTCTTCTCTCTCTGAAAACATTACGCTCTCTCTCCGGTGTTCAACTTGACTTTTCCTTGTCCCATCCATCTGCATTCACTAATGCCCATGACATCTATTTTATATTTATCCATTTCTCATGCAAGCTGGGCTGATTTCCCTATTGAATACAACGTTCTCACACTCCAATATCCTATATTTACATTAACTTTAGGCTTGGTTAACGACGTTGTCAGCCTCCGAACTTCCGTTTGGCTTTGATCCGGAAGCATCATATTGTCCACTGCAAACAAATCATCGGCGACAAAATGTCGCGTCGTGACGTGTATACCGGGTTTAATGTTACCTGTTTTCACGTGACTGGCACTGAAATATATGCGTCTTACAAAACGTAATTACGTTAAAAAATGATCGCATTATTTTCATTCATAACACTCTTGATCATGTATAAATTATTGAACAGCCTTCCACAAATTGCTTGTCTATGTCATCCGGTATTTGTAGAGACCTATTCACTGTTCACTAATAGCGCAGAACATTTGACATAGGCGACGCCACAAGGTCACAGTAATACAAGTGGCTAATTAAATGTATTCGCAAGCTAGATTTATTTTTTCAACCATGTTTTCGTAATATTACACTGAATTGCGTGTTTTCAACCTTTGGCTTTGCTTAGATATGTATGCAGTGTGCATATGTTTATTATGATTGCAAACATTCATCTAATTCATTATAGTATTGATTACTGTTTTAGGTCAATGCAAAAATAGCTAAATGTTTAAACATACAATTTGTAAAAATAAAAATGTTTAATATGAAATTCCCATTACCAAAATAGGACTACTTGCTTATCAGCTACTACTTGTGAGTCACTGTCAGTGAGACACGGTGACATATTGGTTAGAACACCAGACTCTCAATCACTGTCAGTGAGACACGGTGACATATTGGTTAGAACACCAGACTATCAATCACTGTCAGTGAGACACGGTGACATATTGGTTAGAACACCAGACTCTCAATCACTGTCAGTGAGACACGGTTACATAGTGGTTCGAACACCGGACTCTCAATCACGAGAACCCGAGTTCCAATCCTTATGATGCCATTTCGAATGTTCGGCAATTTTATTCACACCACATTGCCTCAGCTGTATAAATGAATACTTGATTATAGACAGTGATATGTGAATGAATAGTCTTTGGTAAAAGGCTTTTACAAAAGATTATTTTATTTTGTATTATTATAATTAAAATGTATAAATGCTAGACACAATGAAACAATTAACATGTAACAATATTTAAAGCAAATGGAAACTGTGGTTATGTATTAAGCCGTGTAAAAACAGATTATACTTAATATAATTACTAGTGTTATGTTATTGAATTTCTTTGTGATTGGTTGAATTTTTCTGTATTTGCGAAAAGCCACAACAGGGTACCACCACTACACCGTCACTAGCACGGGATGCCTGTTTTCGGAAAGAAAAATGCAAGTTAATTGAATTTTTATAAATTGACAAAAGCAAAGAGTGCCAACAAAGTGTCAAACGTTTTAATATTATAGTGCATGAATGATGTTACCATCTCAGATAGGTGATTACTTGAGATTACGGAATGAAAGCTGACCCCGACGATGGTCTACAACAAATAAGGATACCCACCACTATTCGATTTTTTGTCGACAAAACAAAGAACCCTACAGTTACTGAGAGTGCTCTTACCGTCAGATGTTCATCGGGAATCGTGATAATACCACATTTAGGTATTTTTGTACACCCCCGCAGACAGTACGGGATTGGGTCGCCTTGGATATAGCTTCTCCCGAGAAAGCAGGGCCTGAAATAGTGTCAACTGCATAATATTATGTCCTTCACGTCAGTGTCCACATGTCTTCAGTGAAATGTTATAAATTATTTGCCGGATCCCAATTCATGTAGTTGTAGCTTGTAGTTTAAACTTTATCAGTTGCTGTTATTGTTTAGCAGTTGCTATGGCGGATGGGAAGACAAGGTAAGTGTTTGTGAACAAATTAGCCATCTTGATAACGCGTCGTTTAGTCGATATCAGCAAAAGCTCTCATTATCTGGGTACGATGTCGCCGACTCGTTCAGCCTCGACAGAGCGGAGTGGCGTAATGAGGTGTCCACGTGGCCGCCTGTTGATCATGGTTATATATACAACTATTTTGTGAATGCTGGAGGATTGTGTACAGTGGAGTTCTTCAAATCATGCAAAAGTCTGGACTTCTGAGCACTGTACCATGCAGGACACGCATATATGGTGTTTATTTACTGTTGTGTTTTTCTTATTTATTTTCAATATTAGTTTAATGCCTTCAAGTCTTAATATCTATTATATTATGCAACATTAATATATAAATGTTTTAGCATTGTAATTCGCCTTTGAATGGCCAAAGCTATTCAACTATTCTATCATTAGTACGTTTCCAATGTATGTATTTATTTATTGTCTATCCTAGAAATTTTAAGTCAACGCATTCCATAGGTTTATCATTAATTTCAAATTGAAATTTCGGAACTTGTTTTTGAGGATGGCGACAAAGCATATATTTACGTTTATTAGCATTTAAAGAAAGTTTATTGACTTTCAACCACTCGTTGGGTTTGCTTAGTTCAAGATTAATAATAAAATTATTACTAAAGTTAGTTGGAAGAGTCGAGTTTGCTACATAAAATTCAGTCGTCTGTATTCAAACAAAATTAATTACTAGCGTCAGTTAGCTGACTCGAATTGCCCATTTTCGTGACTTGCGACTTGACTTGGAATTCAGAGAGATGACTCGAGATTGAACTTCGTTATTCAGATCTTTAACTTGAAATTTTACTTGCTAATTTGTGACTTGCCAACAAGTCTGATGGTTCGAAACGTACACAAAATGAGGCCATGTTATTGTATGCCGAATACAATAATTGTTAAGTACCAATTATGATTGCCTAATGTTGTGGTGGGGCAGCATACCCAGTGAGGCACATTGGGCTCGGACATCGGATATAGACCGATGAAACTTGAAAATGTCCTATCGTCGTATCGATGTGGCCTTGATCTGGTCATTTGTCCGATAAAATTAACGTCAGAGCGGTCATTTGTCCTATCTTTTTTATCACCGAGTCTGAGGACAGTGAAAACAACTTTTACTAACTTCGCAGTGCGTTCGTTAGTTCGGCTTCTCACTATTCGGCTGCGTCGGCAATTTATGCTAATGCGTCTTTTATTTCTGGCCTTGAAGTAGGTACTTCTACAATAATAGGCGTTTTTAAAACGCAAATTACTTCGGTTACTAAGCATCAGGGGCGCTGTTTTACGAGAAAAAAAAGTATTCACTAGCCGCTAGGAGCACTGCTAGCGCCAAAACTGTCAAACAAGGTGCACTCAATTAGTGCGGTCCCTATCCACTAGGTGGCGTGCTCGAAATACTAGTGCCTAGTATCATTTCAAGATGTTCTGCCTAAAGTTCTGCGGTATACCAGCTCTTCCATTGATTTCAGTTATGCGATGTCAGCCAGTCTAGATCTTGCTGGTTTAAAATAAGCTTGCTGACTTCCTGCAGATCTTTGTCGAGGGCAGATGGGGGATATTGTTCGTGGACGGCCTCGCCAGCCAGCAACGTACGTCAACGGATGTGAAATGTTAGTCTATGCCTATGGACAGCTGTGCAGGAGCTTCACGTGACATGCGAAACACATGTCTAGACACACACTAGTGCCCTGCACGGGCCGGGCTTTGTGTCCAAGCCCGGCCCGCAGCCCGCGGGCCGGGTCTCTATATAATTTCGCGGGCCGGGCCGGGCCGGGCCGGGCCGGGCCGGGACGGGCCGGGCCGGGCCGGGCCTGGGCCTACATATTGCGGGCCCGCGCCGGGCCTGGGCTGAAAAAATTTAAACACCTCGGGCTTGGGCCGGGCCTGGGCCTAGTGTGAGCGGGCCGGGCCGGGCTTGGGTTGGGCCTGGACATAATAAAAATATTCATACAAAACCCAAATTATTAATTTTATTATTAATAAAAACTGATTATAAATTGTAATTCCGGTTAATGAATGCTTAAAATTATTTCTTTAGTATTATATAGTTGCAAATTGAGACCTTGCATGGAATTATAAAGTACACTAGTGCTTTATACAAGCAGTTTAACGTCTTTTCAACAATGGGACTTCCTATGGTATCATTTTAATAATGTGCATTCTTTTAATAGAAACATTTCATATAAAATATATACATAGTCGCATGCCCATATATTTGTATTGTAATTCTTTAAACATGTACTGGCTTTCCAAGACACAGTGACTGGAGTAGTGGCACTTGTTTCACTGGCTTCATCACAGTTAATGCATGTTTCCCATCATTCTTCTTCAGCTCAAACTTAACTTCCTATCCCTTAATCCGTGATGTCTAGACTCTGTAAACCGCAAATTTTTGGCATGAATGTACCCTTTTGCATAGATCTAATGACCCCATACCAGGTCACTTAAGTTCACCTGGCTGGAAGAAACCAGCCCCAAATATTTACTTTAGACATATTTGCAGAGGCAATCAAGCCATGAATAACCATAAACTTAATCACCCTATGACCAAACCAGTGTACATTCTATTGTCTAGGTCTTCCCTCCAAACATTGCCCGCCTGAATGACCAGCCAACTTGTCACTGCCCACTATCCAGTAGTGCCAGTACCCAGTACCCACCCGAGTTGGTAATTTGTATTTTCAATTGTGTGAACTAGTGACTACCATTTAGCATCTACAATTTCCCCAGTACTGATTCGTTCACACTTGTACTAATTCACACGTCTCAACCTGATCTGTCTCAGGCTAGTGACTGCAGACCTGCTGGAAATGCCACTGGGTGTCAGTGCCAGTGGGTGACATATAGTAGTAGCTAGTACTAGCTACTAGCTAGAAACTACTAAACAACAACTGACATTAGTATTTCAGTAGTAAACATTATACAATGTTCATATATTATTTTTTTATTTATTAAAACAATAAGTTTGTTTTACAGTTTATTTGTATTCGTATTTCTTATAAGATTATAGTTTTATCTTCTCTAAACTTAGCGGGCCGCGGGCTTACCCGTCTTTGGCCCGCGGGTATGGGCCGGGTATGGGCATGAAACTTGCGGGCCGGGCCTGGGCCAAACATTCACGGTCTGGGTCGGGCCTGGGTCTAAATTCTAGTTTGCGGGCCTGGGCCGGGCTTAAAAAATTGCTGCGGGCCTGGGCCGGGCCTAGACTCTAACTGCTAATTGCGGGCCGGGCTTGGGCTCAAATTATAGGCCCGCGCAGGGCACTAACACACACGCACGAACGCACACACACTGAATTGTTATCAAGTGAAAGCATAATGGGAGTACAATACTACACTATATTATAGTTTATGTTTTTGAACTCTTCCTAGACCTAGTGTTACTGTTGCAAGATTGTCAGTCATCCGGGCCCAAGCCAAGGTTATAAACCGTACTTAACTCAACTGAGCACGGTTTCATGCTGAAGCCTCGCTTTCATACTATGTTCAGACTAGCTCTGGTTCAAACTCAGGCGAGGTTATAAAACATCTTGAACACGAAATCGTGATCAGAATTGAGCATTAAATGTTGGAATCCGGGGCCCGAGGTTATAAACCTCACAAGCGAGGTTATAAACCTCACAAGCTCAAGGATGAGATTTCAATCTCACCAGATTTTCGTGCTCAACTGAGGTTATAAAACGCTTTGAGTACGTACTCAGCTGAGTACGAAACGACGCAGTTTTTTCAAATGCACAAGCGGCCAAATGGAACTCTCTTTTTGAAAAAGATAACAAAGATACTTCCGTATATACACAGTGGTCGACGAAGAATTTCGGGTGCAAGCGTCTATTTTGCGGGAAAAAGCGCAGGACAAAAATCAACCCATCACCAATATCGCACGCAGTGTGGAAAGTCGGGAGTAGTATGTGTGCAACTTTCAATCCTTAAAAATGTGCAGATTTTGGAGCGCATTCTGATTGGTCGAAATTTGAAATGGAGCGTTCTGATTGGTCGAGAGCATTCACCAACAGAGGGCGCCACATGAAAATACCCTATTATCGCTCAAATGTGCAAATTTTGGAGCTCTTTCTGATTGGTCGAGAGCAGTTTCACCACTAGGGGGGGCGCCACGTGTCGTCCCCTATTATCGCCCATGAGGCACTGTTTAGCGGTAATATTGTCGCCAGGGGGCGCTACAGGTCAAGGGTGTCGACGGCTCTGATTGGTCGAGAGCAGTTTCACCACCAGGGGCGCCACGTGTCATCCCCTATTATCACCCCTGAGGCACTGTTTTGCGGTAATATTGTCGCCAGGGAACGCTACGGGTCAAGTGTGATGGGTCCAGAGCCGTCACGTGACCTATGACGTCACAGTTCCTCATTTGCATATCATGTGACCTCTCTATGGAGGTCGCCATCTTGTTTTGCTGCCATGTTGTTTTGCGATGATACGGTCACCAGGAGGCGCTGCTACATCGTCACATTCCTCATTTGCATATCACGTGACCTCTCTATGGAGGCTGACATCTTGTTTTGGTGCCATGTTGTTTTGCGGTAATATTGTCGCCAGAGGCGCTACGGGTCAAATGTGTCGACGGTTCTGATAGGTCGAGAGTAGTCACGTGACCTACGACGTCACAGTTACTCATTTACATATCACGTGACCTCTCTATGGAGGCTGCCATGTTGTTTTGCTGCCATGTTGTTTTGCGATGATACGGTCGCCAGGGGTGCTACAGGTCAATATTAAGGTAAAAAATTTTGAGATTTTGGGTAAGCATTTGATTGGTCGAGAGCAGTCACGTCACCCTTTTGCGATCATATTGTTGGTGACCACTCTATGGAGGCTGCCATCTTGTTTTGCTGCCACGTTGTTTTGCGCTTATATGATTACCAGACGACGCTGCGGGGCAAGGTCGAAGGTCAAAGGTCATCGACCTTTTGCACTCATACAATTACCATTTAGGGTTAGTAACCCTAGTTCTGTCGTCTGTAGTGAACCCTAATACGAACCCTGTAAGGTTAGTTACCCTAATGAAAGGTCAAATATCACTGACCTTTTGTACTGATACAATTGCCAGTTAGGGTTAGGGTTAGTAACCCTAATTCTGTCGTCTGTAGTGAACCCTAATATGAACCCTGTAGGGTTAGTAACCCTAATGAAAGGTCAAAGATCACCCACCTTTTGTACTGATAAAATTGTCAGTGAGGGTTAGGGTTAGTAACCCTAATTCTGTCTGATGAAAGTGGCGGTTCGGTTTAATACTGACGATTATGGCACGCTTTTCGAGACGTGTCTGGGTACAGAACAGGTTTGAACCGGTTTCATGTAGTTTTTTTCTTCTTTTCTGGAACGTTCGAACGACGTCATGGAATTTTCCACGCTCACGAAAAGAAACACGATCCCGCATTTTCACTCTGCTAGCAGACTGAAACTTAGCGGACGAAAGTTCGTGCATACAGCGGGAAAAACGTAGCCGTGCATGTAAGCTATACGACGCATATCGCATCATTGCATTATATTGAGAACTTTTCGGCGTATGTCGTTTCTCGTCGACACATTCATATTGCCTATTTCACCACGAGTCTGCAAAACACCGCGAGGTCAAAAGATCAAGGTCAACAAAACAAACACCACCGCTTTCTGGAACGTTCGAACGAAATCACGCCTTTTCACCCTGCTAGCAGACTTAAACCTAGCGGACGAAAGTGCAAGCAGCGGGAAAAACGTAGCCGTGCATGTAAGTTATACAACGCATATCGCATCGTTGCATTATATCGAGAACTTTTCGATGTATGTCGTTTCGGGAAGGTCAAGGTAAAAAAAAAAAAGCACCGCCGCTTTCTGTAACGTTCGAACGAAGTCATGGAATTTCCATAAACAATGTGTCCAGTTGCATGTCCTTATTTGGTATTGTTCTGCATGCTGTGCACGTGATGTTCACGTGCTACGCGCGTGTTGTGCGTCAGAACCGGTTCAAACCGGTTCAAACCGGGAAAAACCCAGGAAAAAAGTGCACCGTCAGCAGTAGCGACTGACTTGTGCTTTCCCACTCGTCTTGTCTTTTTTGACATTGGTCAGTATGCATGAAGACATTGACTGCCATGTGACATGCATGGAGACATTGACCGCTGTGTGATATGTATGGAGACATTTGACACCATGTATCATGCATGGAGACATTTACCACTGTGTGATATGCGTGGAGACATTGACCACAACGTGACATGCATGAAGACATTGACTGCTATGTGACATGTATGGATACATTTACCGCTGTGTGATATGTATGGAGACGTTCACCACCATGTGATATGTTTGAAGACATTTACCTCTGTGTGATATGTATGGAGACATTGACTGCCATGTGACGTGCATGGAGACATTGACTGTCATGTGACACGCATGGAGACATTGACCACCATGTGACATGCATGGAGACATTTACCGTTGTGTGATATGTATGGAGGCATTCACCACCATGTGATATGTGTGGAGACATTTGACACCATGTGACATGCATGGAGACATTGACTGCCATGTAACATACATGGAGACATTTGACACCATGTGACATGCATGAGGACATTGACCACCATGTGATATGTATGGAGACATTTGACACCATGTGGTATGCATGAAGACATTGACTGCCATGTGACATGCATGAAGACATTGACTGTCATGTGTTGGAAGTCTGCAAGTTGGAAGTTTGTGCTTTGGAATTTACAAATTGGAAGTTCTCCACTCCACTCCACTTTGAAAGTTTATGTTATGAAAGTTTGCAAGTTGAAAGTTTGCTTCACCGAACACACATGTTTTGAAAGTTTGTGTCATGAAAATTTGTTTGGAGACATTGACTGCCATGTGACATGCATGGAGACATTGACCGCCATGTGACATGCATGGAGACATTTACCGCTGTGTGATATGTATGGAGATATTTGACACCGTGTGACATGCATGGAGACATTTACCACTGTGTGATATGCGTGGAGACATTAACCACAACGTGACACTGTGTGATATGTATGCAGATATTGACCGCCATATGGTATGTATGGAGACATTGACCGCGATGTGACATGCATGGAGACATCGACTGCCATGTGACATGAATGGAGACATTCACCACCATGTGATATGTGTGGAGACATTTACCATTGTGTGATATGCGTGGAGACATTGAACACAACTTGAAGAAAACAAGACACTGTCACACACAACTTGAAGAAAACAAGACATTGTCATACACAACGTATCAATGCAGGCTATCTACGAGCCAACAACTATGCGGCTGCATGGAAAGAGGTGTAACCCAACCTGTTGTCGGTTGTATAACCCTAGATAGCCTGCATTGAGACAGTACTGCATTGAGACAGTGGTAAATGTCTCCATACATATCACACAGAGGTCACTGTCTCCACGCATATCACATGACGACCGCCCGTGTTCCGTGGTGGCGGCGGCATGGAAAGAGGTGTAACCCAACCTGTTGTCGGTTGTATAACCCTAGATAGCCTGCATCGAGACAGTGCTGCTTGCCAACCCTATCATCACATAGTTGTTGGCTCGTAGATAGCCTGCATTGAAGCGCTGTGTATGACAATGTCTTGTTTTCTTCAAGTTGTGTGTGACAATGTCTTGTTTTCTTCAAGTTGCGTATGACAGTGTCTTGTTTTCTTCAAGTTGTGTTCAATGTCTCCACGCATATCACACATTGGTAAATGTCTCCACACATATCACATGGTGGTGAATGTCTCCATGCATGTCACATGGTAGTCAATGTCTCCATACATAACAAATGGTATCAAATGTCTCCATGCATATCATATGGTGGTCAATGTCACCATGCATGTCACATGGCGGTCAATGTCTCCATGCATATCACATGGTGTAAAATGTCTCCATACATATCACACAGTGGTAAATGTCTCCATGCATGTCACATGAGGGTCAATGTCTACACGCATATCACATGGTGTCAAATGTCTCCATACATATCACACAGGGTAAATGTCTCCACACATATCACATTGTGGTAAACGTCTCCATACATATCACACAGTGGTAAATGTCTCCATACATGTCACATAGCAGTCAATGTCTCCATGCATGTCAAATTGTGGTCAATGTCTCCACGCATATCACACAGTGGTAAATGTCTCCATGCATGTCAAATGACGGTCAATGTCTACACGCATATCACATGGTGTCAAATGTCTCCATACATATCACATAGGGGTAAATGTCTCCACACATATTACATGGTGGTGAATGTCTCCATACATATCACACAGCGGTAAATGTCTCCATACATGTCACATACCAGTCAATGTCTCCATGCATGTCACGTTGTGGTCAATGTCTCCACGCATATCACACAGCGGTAAATGTCTCCATGCATGTCACATGGTGGTCAATGTCTCCATGTATGTCACATGGCAGTCAATGTCTCCAAACAAATTTTCATGACACAAACTTTCAAAACATGTGTGTTCGGTGAAGCAAACTTTCAACTTGCAAACTTTCATAACATAAACTTGTCACATCACAAACTTCCAACTTAAAAATGTTCATAACACAAACTTTCAAAACATGTGTGTGCGGTGAAGCAAGCTTCCAACTTACAAACTTTCATAACATAAACTTTCAAAGCGTGAACTTTTCACATCACAAACTTCCAACTTACAAATTTTCATGACACAAACTTTCAAAAACATGTGTGTGCGGTGAAGCAAACTTCCAACTTACAAACTTTCATAACATAAACTTTCAAAACATGTGTGTGCGGTGAAGCAAACTTCCAATTTGCAAACTTCCAAAGCACAAACTTCCAACTGGCAGACTTCCAACTCGCAAACTTCACACAACTTCGTACAACTTTGCACAACTTCACACAACTTTACACAACTTCGCAGGCGTGGAGTGGAGTGGAGAACTTCCAATATGCAAACTTCCAAAGCTAAAACTTCCAACTTGCAGACTTCCAACTCGCAAACTTCACACAAAATGTGTGTGCGGTGAAGCAAACTTCCAACTTACAAACTTTCATAACATAAACTTTCAAAACGTGTGTGTGTGTGTGACGTGAAGCAAACTTCCAACTTACACATTTTTCACAACACAAACTTTCAAAACATGTGTGTGCGGTGAAGCAAACTTCCAAAACTTCCAACTTACAAACTTTCATAACGTAAACTTTCAAAAATGGCGGTCGATTTCTCCATGCATGTCACATGGCTGTCAATGTCTCCATGCATGTCACATGGTAGTCAATGTCTCCATGCATATCACATGGTGTCAAATGTCTCCATGCATATCACATGGTGGTCAATGTCTCCATGCATGTCAAATGGCGGTCAATGTCTCCACGCATATCACATGGTGTCAAATGTCTCCATACATATCACACAGGGGTAAATGTCTCCACACATGTTACATGGTGGTGAACGTCTCCATACATATCACACAGCGGTAAATGTCTCCATACATGTCACATAGCAGTCAATGTCTCCATGCATGTCACGTTGTGGTCAATGTCTCCACGCATATCAGACAGTGGTAAAAGTCTCCTGGCATGTCACATGGTTTCAAATGTCTCCATACATATCACACAGCGGTAAATGTCTCCATGCATGTCACATGGCGGTCAATGTCTCCATGCATGTCACATGGCAGTCAATGTCTCCAAACAAATTTTCATGACACAAACTTTCAAAACATATGTGTTCGGTGAAGCAAACTTTCAACTTGCAAACTTTCATAACATAAACTTTCAAAGTGAAGTGGATTGCAGTGGAGAACTTCCATTTTGCAAATTCCAAAGCACAAACTTCCAACTTGCAGACTTCCTACACATGGCAGTCAATGTCTTCATGCATGTCACATGGCGTCAAATGTCTCCATACATATCACATGGTGGTCAATGTCCTCATGCTTGTCACATGGTGTCAAATGTCTCCATGTATGTTACATGGCAGTCAATGTCTCCATGCATGTGACATGGTGTCAAATGTCTCCCCACATATCACATGGTGGTGAATGGCTCCATACATATCACACAACGGTAAATGTCTCCATGCATGTCACATGGTGGTCAATGTCTCCATGCATGTCACATGGCAGTCAATGTCTCCATGTATACCACACGGTGTCAAATGTCTCCATACATATCACACATAGGTAAATGTCTCCACACATATCACATGGTGGTGAACGTCTCCATACATATCATACAGCGGTAAATGTATCCATACATGTCACAAAGCAGTCAATGTCTTCATGCATGTCACGTTGTGGTCAATGTCTCCACGCATATCACACAGTGGTAAATGTCTCCATCCATGTCACATGGTGTCAAATGTATCCCCACATATCACATGGTGGTGAATGTCTCCATACATATCACACAACGGTAAATGTCTCCATGCATGTCACATGGTGGTCAATGTCTCCATGCATGTCACATGGCAATCAATGTCTCCATGTATACCACACGGTGTCAAATTCTTCATACATATCATACAGAGGTAAATGTCTCCACACATATCACATGGTGGTGAACGTCTCCATACATATCATACAGCGGTAAATGTCTCCATGCATGTCACATAACGGTCAATGTCTCCATGCATGTCACATGGCAGTCAATGTCTTCATGCATACCACATGGTGTCAAATGTCTCCATATATATCACACAGGGGTAAATGTCTCCACACAAATCACATGGTGGTGAACGTCTCCATACATGTCACATAGCAGTCAATGTGTCCATGCATGTCACATTGTGGTCAATGTATCCACGCATACCACACAGTGGTAAATGTCTGCCGCGTGGGAACGCATAAGCCAAAGTCCACCAACAACGTCTGACCAGTGTCAAAAAAGACAAGACGAGTGGAAGCGCACAAGCCAAAGTCCACCAACAGCGACTGACCAGTGTGAAAAACACAAGACGAGTGGAAGCGCACAAGCAAAAGTCCACCAACAGCGACTGACCAATGTCAAAAAAGACAAGACGAATGGGAACGCACAAGTCAGTCGCTACTGCTGACAGTGCACTTTTTTCCAGGGTTTTTCCCGGTTTTACCCGGTTTGAACCGGTTCTGAAGCACAACACGCGCGTAGCACGTGAACATCACGTGCACAGCATGCAGAACAATAAGGACATGCAGCTGGACACATTTCGCAGGAAAACTGGTTTGACCTTGACCTTTTGACCTCGCGGTGTTTATGGGAATTCCATGACTTCGTTCGAACGTTCCAGAAAGCGGCGGTGCTTTTTTTTTTACCTTGACCTTGACGCGAAACGACATACTTCGAAAAGTTATCGATATAATGCAACGATGCGATATGCTTCGTATAGCTTACATGCACGGCTACGTTTTTCCCACTGCACGTACGAATTTTCGTCCGCTAGGTTTCAGTCTGCTAGCAGGGTGAAAATGCGGGATCGTGTTTCTTTTCGTGAGCGTGGAAAATTCCATGACGTCGTTCGAACGTTCCAGAAAAGAAGAAAAAAACTACATGAAACCGGTTCAAACTGGTTCTGTACCCAGACACGTCTCGAAAAGCGTGCCATAATCGTCAGTATGAAACCTAAACGCCACTGTCATCAGACAGAAATAGGGTTACTAACCCTAACCCTAACTGGCAATTGTATCAGTACAAAAGGTGGGTGATCTTTGACCTTTCATTAGGGTTACTAACCCTACAGGGTTCATATTAGGGTTCACTACAGACGACATAATTAGGGTTACTAACCCTAACCCTAACTGGCAATTGTATCAGTACAAAAGGTCGGTGATCTTTGACCTTTCATTAGGGTTACTAACCCTATAGGGTTCGTATTAGGGTTCACTACAGACGACAGAATTAGGGTTACTAACCCTAACCCTAATGATAATTGTATAAGTGCAAAAGGTCGGTGACCTTTGACCTTCGACCTTGCCCCGCAGCGCCGTCTGGTAATCATATCAGCGCAAAACAACATGGCAGCAAAACAAGATGGCAGCCTCCACAGAGTGGTCACCAACAGTATGATCGCAAAAGGGTAACGTGACTGCTCTCGACCAATCAAATGCTTACCCAAAATTTCAATTTTTTTTACCTTGACCTGTAGCACCCCCTGGCGACCGTATCATCGCAAAACAACATGGCAGCAAAACAAGATGGCAGCCTCCATAGAGAGGTCACGTGATATGTAAATGAGGAACTGTGACGTCGTAGGTCACGTGACTGCTCTCGACCCATCAGAACCGTCGACACATTTGACCCGTAGCGCCTCTGGCGACAATATTACCACGGCAGCCTCCATAGAGAGGTCACGTGATATGCAAATGAGGAATGTGACGTTATAGCAGCGCCTCCTGGTGACCGTTTCATCGCAAAACAACATGGCAGCAAAACAAGATGGCGACCTCCATAGAGAGGTCACGTGATATGCCAATGAGGAATTGTGACCTATGACGGCTCTGGACCCATAGCGCCCCCTGGCGACAATATTACCGCAAAACAGTGCCTCGGGGGTGATAATAGGGATGACACGTGGCGCCCCCTGGTGGTGAAACTGCTCTCGACCAATCAGAGCCGTCGACATACTTGACCTGTAACGTCCCCTGGCGACAATATTACCGCAAAACAGTGCCTCAGGGGCGATAATAGGGATGACACGTGGCGCCCCCTGGTGGTGAAACTGCTCTCGACCAATCAGAAAGAGCTCCAAAATCTGCACATTTGATCGATAGTAGGGTATTTTCACGTGGCGCCCTCTGGTGGTGAAATGCTCTCGACCAATCAGAACGCTCCATTTCAAATTTCGACCAATCAGAATGAGCTGCAAAATCTGCATATTTTTAAGGATTGAAAGTTGCACATATACTACTGTCGGGTACACGGTGAACGATTTAACAGACAGACGAGTCACAAGATAAATTGTCTAAACTAATAAAAAGTAATACTTCTTCGAAGCCAGTCGCAACCTAATTATGTTTGCCATGTTCATTTACGGCGTGGTAACTAGAACTTCTGGAAATGTACCGAGGAACACGACAAGTTTTACTTTTTTAATGAATACAACTGTTAATATAACATCAATTTCGTTACAAAGATATTATATATTTATGTTGTCAAAGGTAAAAAATAATGACTACCTAAATCCGTGGTATATTATAACGGTTTATTTTGATATTTAATTAAAATGTCCATTGTTTACATTTTCTATGGATGTGTGTAACTATACACACGTACTGGAAAGAGGAATACAAAAATAAACATTTTGTGAGACAAAGGTTCAGTTTCATAGTTTTGATCATTCGATATGTACTGATTAAGTAAACACTACTCTGTTTAGATCATATTGTACCTATACACTTGAAATATACACTTGTCTGTTAAGCCTTAAGTTAAGGTGTAACCATACGTCAGAGTTACTTAGAAGACTCTGTGTGGTACACAGTAATATATTCAGATTGTTGCGCAGTGAACCCAGAAACGGCAGTATTTGTCAAAACTAAGAAATAACTGTTTCTAACGAAATAGCTGTTTAACAAATTTTTTTTTTTGCCCCCTTATGATTGGTTTTGATGTGGGGTGTCACATGTTTGTATCACGGGGATTACCCAATGTTAAACGTTTTTAGTCTAGCCTATATTTTATATGGGTGTAATATTCCAGAGTAAATTAATTGAATTGAATACATGTTTATATTTGTTTATAAGTGTAAACTGAAAGAGTAAACTATGTTTATCATTGATTTGTATTGGTAATTCTTAATAATAATAAATATGATGGGAGTGCCCAAGCGAATATATTTTTTTCATTTTTAATGTGCACACTACTATATGGAATCATTATTTCCATGTATATATTATTTTATGCATCGTAATTTAAGTTATATTTGAAATAGGTTACTGCATGCCTCTTAATCATTGTATAGCTATATTCGTCAGTACTTTATATTCCAATCACATACTGTTCCCAAAGTATGATGTTCTTCTATGTCCTAGAAAAGTTGTGTTAACTTTGTATCTATTATTTGGAAATTATGTATTTACTATACATTATAGGAAAGGAGTAATCACTATATTGTAAAAAAAAAACGGTAAAGGTACGTTCTTATATAGGGCGGTATTCAGTCCGTAGGACCGCTCAAACTTCACCCCCTGGCAGACCTTCTCAACTTCTCTGGGAAGCTTCAGCCACGCTTCAATTGCGCAAAAACTATGCGTTCACATTTATAGAGCTGTAGTTTGTTACCTGCACTACTTCGTTCCAAGATTTCCTGTGTCATTGGAGTAATGAGGCTAGAACATCATTATGTTTAACATCACTAACCTACAATTTTACTCTTTATGGTAGCCTAAATATAGACATATGGAAGGTTTTTCTTCCACATTGTTTCCTAGTGTTAAGGTTGGACAATCTCTAAAAAACCTCAACAACACTAGTGTTAAATTATCCTGGGTATTTGTATTATACATTTTGTATGTATTTTCCACTTCCAAAGGGGGTATAACCAGCTATAGTGGTAGGACTTCACACAGTGAAGTCCTACCCCTATAGTTGCCTTGGCCTGGGATGGCAATTTTTTTTATTTCATATACAGACATCCTTTGCCCTGGGCTGCATGAATAATATAAATACAGCGTGGTATGTAAGCTTAATCCAGTTGATATAATATTTAGATTAACTATATTATGTTATAAAGACATAACTATATATTATTTGCTATATTCCAATACCCCCAACTGAAAATTGGCGAAATGCTTTAAATAACTTGAAAAAATCAATGCCTATTATTGAAAGTAACAAAACGTCGTGGCTGTATTGACATTTCACGAATTTTTTTTTTTTTTTTTTTTTTTGTAGCACACATACACTTCGCATATATCGTATATTGGCATGGCTTAATGTCCAGTATGGCAAGTTATAAATCGTCCAGCTAAACCACATAGTTTTAATTTCTGTAGACATGTTTCGTGTGAATCGCGACTCTGCAGTTGAAATAGAATTGTGTCGTCCTGCGGCAGCTGTAAATGAATGGTCCCCGTCGCCAAAAAGTTAATTATCACTTATTTTGCGATGTTTGTCGCTGCTGCGGTTACGTTTGGCAAATGTTCGTTAAATAATGCAGTTTGAGGCATAAAACGAAACCTTTCACTTCAAATCGGACAGCGTATCTTCTCGAAACGGACGAACTTTCAACGACTTAAATAAATTTAAACGTGAGCTGCCATTTTTACTATGCCCGCCGGTATATAAAAAAAAAATTCAAATCGATCAGATGATCATTTTAATGGTTCCACAGGATATAGTGTCCTATAAAGTTTATAACACTTTTGGAAATTTTTTGATATCTACATTATTTCCGAAGTTATTCCACTTTTTGATCTCTGAAAATTAGCATTGATGTCTATACAATTTGGTTCCATTTCTTGTGACCCGGAATGCTGAGGACTGTATTTCATTTATATGAAAATAGCAATAGTTTTTAATGTATTGAACATATTGATGTGAAATAAAAGGTATATGACCCAGAAACTAATGTTCATAATATATGACCTTGACATGACCTAATTAGTTGACCTACATTTAACCTTTGACTTATTTACATGGAGTAAAGGGATTATTTGGTTGTAATTAATTAGTAAATGGGTTTATTAAACCTTTATGGGATGGAAACTGTCAATGTATCTACTTCAATGTCATGTGACTTGGTAAATCCATATTTTTGATGACCTAATTAATTGACCAACATTTTACATTTGACCTATTTACGTAGATTAATGGGCTAATTTAGCTGTTATTTAATAGGTAATTGGCCTATTTAACTTTTAATGGATGGAAAATGTCAATTTATCAACTTGAATACTATGTGACCATGTAATTTTACATTACCTAATTAGTTTACCTGCATTTCACACTTGACCTATTTACAGGGGGTAATAGCATGGTAATAAGTTGGTCCACCCATACAGGGCTAGGGGCATCAAAATAATTGTATGTGTTTAGATTATATTACAGTTAATTGTACATATTTTACCATGTATTAATTATGAAAAGGTTATAGCATGTTATTCAAAAGCAACCATTTATTTCTATATGCACATACGTTTCTTCAGACAATGTCAATGCCTATCTATGTTCGTCATATTTTGTATTTCTTGCAGGCAAATGCAATAGTGTGTCAATGTTCCACAAGCACACTGTCTCAGCATCAAGCACATGATTTTGTTTATCATGTTAGATGAGTGCATGGCAATAATTTCCATGTGTAAGAGTATAATGGTTATCGTAGACGACAGCACATTTGTCAAAACCAGAATTGATCACTTTGATGTCGCTCATCGATGGACGATGAATCTATCTCAAATCATCATTGAAGAAAGGAACAGTTGTCCTGAGATGAAGTCTTATATGCTGTTGCAATAGTGCATGCAGTGTTATCTCCAAGGTGTTCATCATTCGATTCATTTGTATCATAACAGCCGATTGTAATCCATATAAATCACAAACTAGCTGAAGTCTGTACACACAAGTTGCTGTTGAATACCTTTACCTGTAACGCAAAATACTTTTGAATAATTAAATTAATAATTATAATATTATATATCTGATATAATCAGATGATAAAATATCAAAAGTACATTTTATAACAGTAAACTTTGCACAAATAAAAACTGGATCTTCTAAAATCCAAGATGTCAAATAATGTGTAAAATAAAATAACGATAATTAAGAAGATATTCAAGTTGGCATAACTGATCACTGCAAATAAAAATTAACAAAACACAAATAGTGGCAGATATTAAGTATAAAATATGCATAATCAAATATTAAAGTGAAAAGTATCTGCAGCTTTAAAAAATGATTACTTGGTTTTTAACAGTAATCACTGGAAGGCGACCGAATATATAGGTATGTACAAATACACAACAATTTTGTTATTCATCATAAAGTATTCATTATCAATGCATACCTTGGAAACACTACACAACTCACACCAGTTATTACAATTTACAAATTATATAATCAGTAAAAAAGGTATGCAGTAAAACTCAACAAAAAAAAACAATAAAACATAATTTCTGACAACTAGTAAATACTGCTACACAAACTACAGAAATACATATATAACAAATGCTATAAACAAAATGTGCCAGCAATTAATTGTTGAAATATGGATTGTTCGGATTCTTCGAAAAGATTTCATATTCCAGTATTGCAGATGACGCCATGACGATGTCAAATCATCTTGCAGTAATTTACCTTTCGTAATTTTTAACATAAAAATATTGACGCATAGACAACAATAATACATTTATAATAACTTTTATCAACAAAACATGCAATTATTTAATCGCAGAAATACGGATGTCAACGGATTACGATGCGTCGAAAGGTCTTTACAATATACGTTCACGCGAAGCCACCGACCGCAGCTTCCGAACGACAAAACATAACAAATTAGCGCGCACCGGGTCATGTTGCCCACGTTTTTCTGAAAAACGGCAGTTGTCCACTGCAATAATATGCACATCATTTTAAAGCTAAGTAATTATTGTACTGTTCTTTTTTATTTCTATAAAATTCTTCTTTATATTATATGTACTTTTTAACAAGTTTAAGCAAAACAAAATTTACTTACCTTCGTGCAGTCACAAAAGCGTCGGAATGAAAAAATTCCCGCACCCATAATGTAAAGAAGACATTCATTGGTCGATATGAAGTTAAACAAACTCGGCCACGTCATTTGCATACCGAGTATTTTGGCTTTTCCCGCGACCATGTGATGCGAGCGTCACGCCTTCGTACCAAATATGGGACACATAAAACGACGCTATTTTTGACAACGAAAAAGTGACGCCATCTAGCGGAACTTGATATACCATAGTCTATGGCTATGCTTGAGCACGGTCTGGGGCCCGAGCCTCAACTGAGCATGGTTTCATGCTCAAGCCTTGCTTTCACACTGTGCTCAAACCCAGGCGAGGTAATAAAACATCTTGAACACGAAATCGTGCTCAGATTTGAGGCTTGAGCACGAAATGCTGAAATCCTAGGCTTAGTATGCCCAGGACCATTATGTGTGGCATGCCTCTTACTCATTGTATAGCTATATTCGTCAGTACTTTATATTCCAACCACATACTATTCCCAAAGTATGATGTTCTTCTTTGACTTTGTCTTAGAAAAGTTGTGATATCCTTGTATCTATCATCTGGAAAATATGTATTTACTATAAATTATAGGAAAGGTGTAAACACTATATTATAGAACTGTAGTTTGTCACCGGCACTATTTCGTTCTTAGATTTCCTGCAGCAGCCTTTGGAGTAATGAGATTAGAACAGCATTATGTTTAACATCACTAACTTACAATTTTATTCTTCATGGTAGCCTAAATATAGACATATGCAAGGTTTTTCTTACATATTGTTTCCTAGTGTTAAATTTGAATAATCTCTTATAAAAAACTCAACAACACTAGTGTTAAATTATCCTGGGTGTGTGTGTTGCATATTTTGTATGTACATTCTACTTCCAAAGCCAAGGGCACCCATTTTGTGAAGTCCTACCCCTACAGCTGCCTTGGCCTGGGATAGCAATTTTTATATTTCATATACAGACATCCTTTGCCCTGGGTTGCATGAATACTATAAGTATAGCATATGGTATGCAATCTTAATCCAGTTGATATATAATATTTAGATTAACTATATTATGTTATAAACACATAACTATATATTATTTGCTATATTCCAATACCCCAACTGAAAACCGTCGAAATGCTTTAAATAACTTTTAACAATTAATGCCTATTATTTACAGTGACAAAACAACGTGGTTGTATTGACAGTTCACGGAATAATTTTATTTTGCAGTACACATACACTTCGCATATGTAGACACGTTTCGTGTGAATCGTGACTCTGACTCTGCAGTTGAAATAGAATTTTGTCGTCCTGCGGCAGCTGTAAATGAATGGTCCCCGTTGCCGAAAAAGCCGCCACTAAAATGTAAACTATCACCTGTTTTGCAGTGTCTGTCGCTGCTGCGGTTACGTTTGGCAAATGTTCGTCAAATAGTGCAGTTTGAGCCATCAAACGAAACCTTTCACCAATGTCGTATTCCATCAGTTCTTCATACGGATAAAACTCGGAAGTAGGCAGCCAAGACGCTCAAATCGGACAGCGTATCTTCAAGAAAAGGACGAACTTTCAACGACTTCAATAAAGTTATGCTTGAGCTGCTTTTACGCACTGGCTATTTACCGAGCAGCTCTGGAAATAACAGCCCATAATTTGTTATTTCCCGAGCAAACCGGAAGCTGATTTAACCAATCAAAACGCAGGATGGAATATTCCCTATTCTCTCGCGCGGGTGCATTCATTAGCTCGGTCGATTTTTCCACGATGGAGGTGGGCAGGAAATTTGCGTGTTGGCCTGTTTTTTTCTTATTGATTAATGAATTTAAAATGTCCTTTTTTGGCCTATTTTAATCTACATTGGACTTGCATTGTCATTTTTATTTTCAGAGCATGCTCTGAAAATTAGCCTTTAATCGGCCGTTATTTTCAGAGCATGCTCTGAAAATAAGCCTCCGATCGGCCCTTATTTTCAGAGCATGCTCTGAAAATAGCCTAAGCCTTTTATTTATGCTTGAGCACGGCGTTGAGCACGGTCCTGAGCATACTCAGGATTTAAGCATTTCGTGCTCAACGCTGAGCACGATTTCGTGCTCAAGATGTTTTATAACATCGCCCGAGTTTGAGCTTAGTGTGAAAACGAGGCTTGAGCATGAAACCGTGCTCGGTTGAGCTTGAGTACGGTTTATAACCTCGGGCCCTGATGGAATACGACATTTGCGAAAGATTTCGTTTTATGCACCAAACTGCATTACTTAACGAACATTTGCCAAACGCAACCGCAGCAGCGACAATAAATCGTAAAACAAGTGATACTTTAGTGTCAGTGGCGGTTTTTTGGCGACGGGGACCATTCATTTACAGCTGCCGTAGGACGACAAAATCCTTTTTCAACTGCAGAGTCGCGATTCTCACGAAACGTGTCTACAGAAGTTAAAACTATGTGGTTTAGCTGGACGATTTATAACATGCCATACTGAACATTAAGCCATGCCAATACGATATATGTTTATGTGTGCAGTCATTACAGCCACATCGTTTTGTCACTGCAATTGTAAACACACAAATAGGCATTAATATTTTTTAAATGTATTAAAACATTTCGCCAGTTTCAGTTGGGATTGGAATATAGAAAATAATATATGGTTATGTTTATATAACATCATATAATTGATATATTATATCAACTGGATTAAGCTTACATACCATGTCATATTTATATTATTCATATAGCCCAAGAGTAAAATTGTAGATCAGTGATGTTAAACATAATGCACTCCCCTCATAATTATTAATAAGAATTACCATTATAAATCAATGATAACATAGTTTACTCTTTCAATTTACACTTTATTGTTTGATATTGTATTAGTATTATATTTGTTTTATTATCTATACAAAATATTAAGGAGTTTGACAAACTTATCTGATATTCAATTAAATCCATTTTAGCATATCATGCATTCAATTCAGTCACTTTACTCTGGAATATTACACCCATATAAAAGATAGGCCAGACTAAAAACTATAACAGTGGGTAATCCCATTGACACAAACATATGTGACACCCCACATCAAAACCAACCATAACATAAGGGGGCAAATAAATTAGTTGTTAACACCGTCAGAAGCAGCTATTTCTTAGTTTTGACAAATACTGCAGTTTCTGGGTTCACTGCACAACAATCTGAATACATTACTGTGTACCACACATAGTTTTCTAAGTGACTCTGACGTATGGTTTCACCATAATGCATAACAGACAAGTGTATAGGTACAATATGATCAAAACAGAGTACTTTTGACTTATTCAGTACTCATAGAATGATCAAAACTGTGAAACTGAACCTTTGTCTCACAAAATGGTTATGGTTTTATGCTCCTCTTTCCAGTACGTGTGTATTGTTACACACATTTATATATTATGTAAACAATGGACACTCTAATGAAATATAAAAATCAAACGTTATAATATACCACGGATTTAGGTTATTTCATTATTTGTTACCTTTAACAACATAAATATAATATATTTTTGAAACGAAATTGATGTTATATTAACACTTGTATTCATTGAAAAAGTACAACTTGTCGTGTTCCTAGGTACATTTCCAGAAATTCTAGAATCTAGTTACCATGCCGTAAATGAACATGGCAAACATAATTATTAACAAAGTTGCCGACTTTCGAATCGCTCAATTGGGGCTTAGTACTTTCGCCTGACTTAGGATTAGCCTAACGTTTAGACTTAGTCTTTAGGTTTTACTCTTTTCTTAAATATATAAGTTTACACGCTGTTTATTATGCCATGATTCAAAAAACATTATTTCAATAAATAACGTTTGTTTACATACTACTCATAAGCCATAGGCTAGGAAAATCTCAGTTGATTTGTCATAGATAACGTAAATCGTAACACAAGTATGAACACCATAATGTGTGTGTGTGTGTGTGTGTGTGTGTGCGTGCGTGCGTGCGTGCGTGCGTGCGTGCGTGCGTGCGTGCGTGCGTGCGTGCGTGCGTGCGAGCATGCGTGTGTCGGCGTCAGTGTCGCTGTCTGCAATACTGAACACAGCGTGCGCGGTGTTACTTTTTACTGTTTTTATTTTTAGACAGTTTTAAGTTGGTTACCGTGTGCCCGACTTTCCACACAGCTTCTGATATTAGACTTTAGTGATGGGTTGATTTTTAAGTTGGTAATCTGACACCCCACACCAAAACCAACCAAAAGTGGGCATAAAATTAGTTGTTAACACCGTCAGAAGCAGTTATTTCTAAGTTTTGACAAATACTGCAGTTTCTGGGTTCACTGCACAACAACTTGAATGCATTACTGTGTACCACACAGAGTCTTCTAAGTGACTCTGACATATGGTTCCACCAGACAAGTGTATAGTTCAAGTGTATAGGTACAATATGATCTAAACAGAGTACTTTTCTTTCCAGTACGTGTGCATTGTTACACACATCTATAGATTATGGCAACAATGGACAATCTAATGAAATATCAATATAAAACATTATAATGTACCACGGATTTAGGTAATGTCATTATTTTTTACGTTTGACAACATAAATATATTTTTGTAACGAAATTGATGTTATATTAATATTTGTATTCATTGAAAAAGTACAACTTGTCGTGTTCCTCGGTAAATGTCCAGAAGGTATAGTTACCACGTCGTAAATGAACTTGGCAAACATAATTAAGTTGCCGACTTTCGAATAGCTTAGATAGGGCTTAGCCGGCTTAGGCTTAGCCTGGCTGCGAGGTATTACTTTTTACTATTTTTAGAAAATGTTATCTTGTGACTCCTACATTATTTTTGTAGGAGTGATTAGCCTAACGTTTAGTATTTATGTTTTACTTTTTTCTTAAATATATAAGTTTACACGCTATTTATTATGCCATGATTCAAAAACATTATTTCAATAAATAACGTTTGTTTACATACTACTCATAAGCTATGGCATGGGCATGGCCATAGGCTAGGAAAATCTCAGTTGATTTGTCATAGATAACGTAACACAAGTATGAACACCAGCGCCATGCGAGGTGAGTGTGTGTATGTGTGTGTTTGTGTGTGTGTGTGTGTGTGTGTGTGTGTGTGTGTGTGTGTGTGTGTGTTTAAAAACCGATAACAAACTAACATCGACCAAGTCGATGACAATGTCACGTGTGATGATACCGTCGGCGTCAGTGTCGCTGTCTGCAATACTGAACACAGCGTGCGTGGTGTTACTTTTTACTGTTTTTATTTTTTAGACAGTTTTATCTTGTGACGTGTCTCGTTATGTCTGTTAAATCGTTCACGGTGTGCCCGACTTTCCACACAGCGTGTGATATTGGTGATGGGTTGATTTTTCTCCGGCGCTTTTTCCCGCAAAAGAGACGCTTGCAGCCGAAATTTTTCGTCCACCACTGTTTATATACGGAAGTATCGTTGTTAACTTTTTCAAAAAGAGAGTTCCGTTTGGCCGTTTGTGCATTTGAAAAGACTGCGTCGTTTCGTACTCAGCTGAGTACGTACTCAAGACGTTTTATAACCTCAGTTCAGCACGAAAACTCTGGTGAGCATGAACTCTCAGACTTGAGCAAAGACTTGAGCTTGAGTTTGAGTACGGTTTATAACCTCGGGCCCTTGTCCTTGATGATAACATTTTACTTCGATGTCTCTTACCAAAAGCTATTTTAGCATTTAAATATTTTCATTGTGCGATAAATTTTAAATCCATCCATAATTTTTAAATCCAGAGGCAGAGAGACACCAAAAATCAAATACCAAGATATACTTGGTACTTGATTTTTGGTGTCTCTCTGGAGAAGAAGAACTGCAAAACTATTCATTTTTATTAGTATTGTTCTTTATAACTACACTGAATTGCACGCTGTATGCTGAACTACTTACTACTACTGCTCAAGTCTAAAAGTGCAACCAAAATCAATGAGCATCTTTCATGGTAGAATATCCTATTGTTTTTGTGGAGTCGGGACATTGTGTCCTATTGATTTCAGAGGTTCAGGACAATTCGTCTTTTCACTTCTGTTTTCAGTGTGCATCACTGTACCCCAATAACAATTACCACATACAAACCACGACAATCATGGCGATTGGTGAACCCTGGTAACTTGGGATTTGACTTGGAGGTAATTTACTTGAGACTTGAATTGGCTTGCCAGTGTGTGACTTGCCAACAAGTTTGATTTGTGCACAGTTTGGAATAACGGAATTACGAGTATGACTATTAATGGAATAAAACATCAAATAAAAATTGATTGATTGATTGTTTTTACTCTCCTGCATGCTAACACGGAACTGTATCTTTATATCATAAAGCTATTATAGTTCTTGGCGTGCAATGCATACAGAGAGTTTAATTATGCAAGTATTCAATTCAAGTTCTTGCACTTACATAAGTCGATTCTTGAAGGTCTATACATGTGTATAATGGCTATGTTAAAAGGAGTGTTTAACAACAAGGCACTAACTAAAATGTTTTTTTGGTATGTACACAAAGTTTAACATTAACATGCCAAAATAAAGAAAAATTTGAAAATTTATTTATAATAAAATTAGAGTTTAGTGCGCGTAAAATTCGAAGTTAATGAGATGAGCAATCACATGGTTTTGTGACGTCATTGATCAGTGATTTCCAAGTAGCATAGTTTCAGCGTTAACTATGGCGACTGATGGCGATGTCAATTTGTCAATAAAAAGTATAATGTAACGATTTCGAAGCGCTAGCAGCAAGTTATATATCTTTTAGGCGGAGCCGTTTAGCGACGGCAGTAGCCTTTGACTTAGTCTTAGATCTTATTTACTTTCTGACCGAACCATGAAATCGACCACATGTAGATTTAACAAGATTTAACAAGATTTGCCATCCAAGCCAAAGGCCCAGATGGCAAGTGGACAAGGAAGCCATTGGCTTATCGAGAGTCCAACAATGTTCATCTACTTATAGCCCGCCCTCCTGAGATATGTGTCAACCTTGTTTTTAAACATATTCACGCTGCTAGCAGTTACACAATCTGTAGACAATTTGTTCCATTCATTTATTGTCCTCTGTGAGAACGAGTGCTTCCTGATGTCCAATCTACATTGATCCTTTACTAATTTTACCTCATGTCCTCTAGTTCTGCTATCCTTCTTGAGTGAGAAAAACATATTTCTATCAATATTTTCATACCCATTCAATATCTTAAAAACTTCAATCTGATCTCCTCTTAACCTCCTTGTCTCTAGAGTTGTTAAACCACATTCTTTCAGGCGTTCTTCATAACTAAGGTCTCTCAGTTCTGGAATCATTTTAGTTGCTCTCCTTTGTATGCGTTCAAGCGTATCTATATCTTTCTTACGATATGGTCTCCATGCTTGTATACAGTATTCTAAATGAGGTCTAACTATTGCTTTATAAAGAGGTATAATTAACTTTTTTCCCTTGTATGTTATGTTTCTTCTAATCAATCCAAGAATTTGATTACCCTTTGAAGCTGCAATACCACACTGCTCTGAAACTTTCATATCAGCGCTTATTGTAACTCCTAAGTCCTTTTCTTTTACAGTAGTACCCAGAACAGTATCTCCCATTTTATAGTTTACATTCAAGTTCCTATGTCCTGTATGTAGGCATTTACATTTCCCCAAAATTGAACAACATCTGCCATTTCTCAGACCATTTCACTAATCTGTCTAGATCGTTTTGTAAATGTTGTTTATCACCATCAGTATTAACCTTTCTAAACAGTTTTGTGTCATCCGCAAATTTCAGTACGTTACTTGTTATACTGTCGTCCAAGTCATTGATATAAATTAAGAATAATATAGGTCCTAATACTGATCCTTGAGGTACCCCACTCAAAACCGATTTCCAATTTGAAACTTCTCCATCTACTACAACTCGTTGTCTTCTGTCAGTCAACCATTGTTCTATCCAGTCAGTTATGCTGTCCCCGATACCATGGGCTTTTAATTTAAGTAGTAATCTTTGATGTGGCACTTTGTCAAAAGCTTTCTGAAAATCTAAGTAGATAATATCTACTGGCGATCCCACGTCTATCCACTTAGTGATTTCTTCCAAAAACCATAACATATTTGTTAAGCATGACCTTGCTTTAAGGAATCCATGTTGAGATGAATTTAATAATTTATGCTTAACGAGGAATTCCACCATATGGTCTTTAATTAACCTTTCTAATAATTTACAAATCACTGACGTTAAACTCACTGGTCTGTAATTCTCTGACTTATTTCTCGAACCCTTTTTAAATAATGGTATGATGTTTGCTTCTTTCCATTCAAACGGAACAACTCCCTCTTTTAATGACAAGTTGAATACTCTTGCAAGTGGTATACTGATTTGTTCTACTGTTTCCATTAGTAATTTTGGAGGAATCCCATCCACTCCCGGTGATTTGTTATCTTTCATTGCCTTTATTTTCTTAGCTACCAATTCTGGAATTACAACTAACGGACCTAAATAGTCAGATTTAGCCCCCTGAAATTTTGCATCAGCAACTGGTAATGAACTAATATCTTCTTTGGTAAACACTGAACTGAAGTAACCATTTAGGTCTTCCGCCATTAAAAACCCCTGTGACATTATATTTCCAGCACTGTCTTCTAGAGGTCCAACCTTGTCTTGTACGTTTTGTTTACTCCTGACATATGCATAAAAACTCTTGCTGTCATTTTTTATGTTACATGCTAGTTTTTGCTCATAGCTTCTTTTAGATTGTCTGATTTCAGTTGTAGCTGCATTAAGTGCCTCTTTGTATTTTGCATAGTCTTCGTCCTTTCTGGTACGCCTATAAACCCTCCACATAGTTTGTTTTAGCATTATTTTTCTAATAGCCTCTTTTGACAAGTGTTTCTTTCTACACCGTTTTCCTTGTTTTTGGAAGGGAACAAATTTATCGATGATACTCTCAATTTCATATTTTAGAATATTCCAACATTCAATTGCGGTCTTATTCATCAGCATGTTATTCCAATCTAGCTTTGCTAAGTATTTTCTCATATCTTTGTAGTTACCTTTGTGGAAGTTTCTCTTGTACGTTTTCTTATTTTTACTTTCTGATTTTACATTGATGTCAAAATGTATTTGATTATGGTCACTATTACCCAATGGTTCAAATATTTTTACATTGTCCACTAATTCTTTTTGTGATGACAAAACTATATCTAATACATTTTCTCCCCTGCTTGGTTCTAGTACGTGCTGAGTAAGAAAGCTATCCTGGATTAAAAATAGAAATTGTTGGTCCTCAATCCCTGTGCTCTCTAGATAATTCCATTGTATGTGTCCATGGTTAAAATCTCCCATTATGATACATTCCCCTTTACTAACTTCCTTTATAGCGTTTTTTATTTTTGTGTTGTCCTCTTCGTTTATGTTTGGACTTCGGTAAACTAATCCAATAGTTAATTTTGAATTACCTGAAACAATTTTGCACCAAACAGCTTCATCGCAATCTGCTTCCCTTTCTAGTTTTATTTCACAAGCCTGAATAGATTCTTTAACATATAAAATAACTCCCCCGCCCCTTCTTCCTATTCGATCTTTCCTAAACATTACATATCCTGTCAGTCCTAATTCAGCATCTGTTATATCTATGTTGGCCCATGATTCAGTTATACCAATTATGTGAGGGTCAATATCTTCTACCATAATGTTTAATTCGTTTTTCTTATTTACTATGCTCCTTGCATTTAAACATACGCATCTATAACCTTTTTCAGAGATGTTTTTCGGATGAATTGATATTGGTTTATCTGTGCTAGTGGCCTCTTGTTCTGCTTGAGACACCTCTAGGTAACCCCCCTGCACTTCTAGTTTAAAGAATGTTTACTTCCAAAAATATTTGTCATTGTACCCAAGTCACTATCTACTGCTGCTGAAAGTTTGTCCGCGAATACTGCCGCCCCCTTTCCACTTAAATGAAGCCCATCCTTCATGTACATATCAGCCCTCCCAACAAAACTTCCCCATAAATCCACAAATCCAACTTCCTCTTCCCTACATAACTTCTGGACTAACATGTTAATTGCCATCCCCCGACAATTTCGATATTTGTGACCCCTCCTGCCCATTACAGGTAAAATCCCTGACAGTATTACCTGCTCAACCCGCGTCTGTTTTAGTGTTCTGACCAACTGCCTATATTTCCTAACTATGGCAGTTGTACCCTCCCTCTCTACGTTATTTGTCCCTACGTGTACTAAAACAGATCCACCCTTACCCGAGCCTACGATGTTTTTTACAATCTCAGTTATCGCCTCTATTTTGGCTCCAGGCAAGCAGACCACCACATCATCTCCCTTGTTTAAGACTCTGTCGGTCTTCCTAACTATCGAATCCCCCACAAACACCCTCGCTCTCTTCCTCACCCCCTCTATCACTGCTGCAGAATAACTCTTCCGTTCGATCCCCTCCATCCCATTCTGTCCTGACCCCTTCCCTCCTGTCTCCTTCGCTCCTGTCTCCCCCACTTCCCACTCCTTTGCTCTTGTCTCTCCCACTTCCCTCTCCTTCACTCCGGTTGTTTTCCCTCCCGTCTCCCCCACTCCCTTCTCCTTCCCTCCTGTCTCCCCCACTCCCTTCTCCTTCCCTACTGTCTCCCCTACTCCCCTCTCCTTCGCTCCGGTTGTCTTCCCTCCCGTTCCTTTCCTTCCCGTCTCCTTGCGTCCTGTCTCCCTACGACCTGTCACCTTCCCTCCTCTCAGCTTCCTCCCAGGCTGCGGTGAGCTCTCCCTAGCATCTCTTGTGTCTTTCCCCACTTTATCATCTACTGTTCCCCCACCGGAACTACTGGCACAACCCCCCTGTTCCCTTCCCACCATTGCCACAACGAGCAGCCTCAGCTCTTCCAACTCCACCTCTAGTTCCTTCATCTTCGTACATCCCCTACACTCAAAACTAAAACTATCTGCCTGGACCTCAGCCCAGGACTTCTCGCACCCAGACTTGACGAAGTCCACCCAGTTACTACAACTGCCACAAATTAAGTGCCTTGTGGCCTTTAACTGCCGTTTGCACGGCGCCATCATACAATTTAGTTTTAATTAGTTTGCAACGTTAGCCTTGAATAAGGCTGTTTTTGTGATCAAAAGAACACTTTAGTCTAATATACTTGCTAACTGTGTCTTCTATTAACCTCGCATGAGAAAAAAAAAACCTGCCACCTAGCGAATACGGAGAACACTGTGTAACAAAACAACGAATTCAGTGTGTACTAATTTACGCTAAAATCCTGCTGTTAATTCCTTTTTACCGAAAACGTTTACTACCACTATGTCAGATATTACCTTATGTATGTAATTTAAGTAAATAGATCACTTTATCTTATATATATATTAGCCAATGTAAACTATTCACTATGCTATCTCAATTTTCGAATAGTAAACAACCCTATTATCGCTCGCTGAATTCCCCGACAGAATCCGAAACTAACTTACTCTAAAATACTCCCTCTGACTAATAATTAACAAAACCTGTTTCCTAATATATGTCTACAATACGTTTGTGTATAATATATATTCAATAGTAATACTTATTCTATTTGATATACCGCGTTTTTCTGTAAATGATCTACACCAAATTCAAGTCGCTGCACCAAGTCCAAGTAGCCGGAAGTCAAGTTGGACTACCAAAACTTCTCATACATCTACCATACGCCACCTCTACCATACACATGTGACGTGGTCAAAACACTACTCTTATTTCCATATAAAGAAAAAAACAATTGCCATCTCCTATGCCTAGCTTCGCGGAGCTAGGCGTAGGAGATAGGGGAGAGTTGCCGGGATTGGGACCCCTAACGATAAACTTGAATATAAACGCGAAAACAAATGAAATTGATGTAAACAATATACTAATATAGAGTTTATACTTTATTTTCAACAACAAGCTATTAATCACAAGAAAATAATTGATGAATTTTGAAAAAAAAAAAAAAAAAAAAAAATACAAAACGGTCCAATCGTGGCCACGGTTTCCTCGATTGGACCACCCAATGTCTTCGATTGGACCAAAAGTAAAATTATTATATATAGGACTAAGCATAATTATGAATTGTTACATAAGTAACATATAGTGTTCATTATAACAATAATATAGTTATCATTGGCTAAATACAATATACTAATAAATACCAGTGTTCATAATCTTTGTAGTTCCATCCACCCTACCCAATGTCCCATGTCTTCTTCGACTGGACAAACAAACAAATTATATAGACCAAACTTTGAATTAATACGTGAGTAAAATGATCTGCCGGACACCGTGAAGTCCACAGTACGACTCTTCGCGGATGACTCCCTGCTCTATCGTGAGGTCCGCTCCTTTCTAGATCACCTCACCCTGCAGTCCGACCTCAAGAACCTCTAGGAATGGGCAGCCCGGTGGGGATGCGCTTCAATGCGCAGAAGTGCTACGTCCTCTCCACCAAACCCAGATCACACTTCTACTATAGACTTGGGGGCACCATTCTCAAACATGTAGAGCAAAACTCTTACACCGGCATTGAGATCTCTGCTTTGCGTACATCGTACTCGTTAGATCCACCCTGGAATATGGGGCGGTAGTGTGGGACCCCTACCTCAAACAAGATATGGAAAAGCTTGAACGCATTCAACGTCAGGCTGCACGCTTCATCACTAGAGACTATAGATCTCGGGAACCTGGATGCATTGGCAGGATGCTTGACTTCCTCGACCTCCCACCCTTGGAAGACCGACGCAGGCAACTTAGGCTGTCAATGCTGTACAAGATAGCAAAAGGCCTGGTCTCAGCCCTACCTGCTGATGCCTTCCTCACAGCAGTCAACATAAACAGACGCAGGATCCGACCCGGCCACCATCTACGAGGATCCGACCCGGCCACCACCTACGAGGATCCGACCCGGCCACCACCTACGAGGGGTACGAAACTCACAACATTCTAAAAAGTCAAGCAAACAACAACAGCCGCTGCTTCAAAATACCAAGACTGACCAATATAGAGGCTCATTCTTTGTAAAGACCGTCATCGAATGGAACACCCTCACAGATGACATCATCAACCTGCCCACACCCAACCCCTTTTCGTCTGCAGTTGGGAGGCAGAGGGTTGCATTAAACGTCTAGCAACCTTCTCCATGTTTTTATTCTTTTAACTATGTTTTATAAAGTATTTTATATTATATTCATCCGAATGCGCTGCGCACACCCCAAACGTCACATTAATAGCCGTGATCGGCCTCTGTGATGCACAAACATACAACAACTGCCGTGGGATATTCAGATTCAGTGTTTGTTAGAAACATAAAATTAATCAATATTCATATGAACTGTTAACTGGGCCTGATTGCACTGGCACCACAGAGTATTTCATCACATCCATTACTCGTTGCACTAGGCCTGCATAGTGTCAACTGCAATTCGTATACTGCTGTGTCATCCTTCAGAGGCCACCGGAACCTGTTCTATCCCACAATTTACACGCACTGCACCGCCACAGTTTCTTTCGTCACATCCATGACTTCGCATTATGCCTAGGTAGATTTTACCATTGTACAAAATGGTGCACCATTGACCAGTTCTGCAGCCTTTTATGTCCTTGATGAGCTGCAATCAACTAGGTTTGGGTGGATCAGAACTGTGGTGTGCTCTCGATTGAGTTGCAGTGGTCTTAGAAGTATTGGGCTATTGAGTGGGTGTAGGCCTAGTAGGCGTAGCTATCTCAGGTCCGACTTTGCTTTGTTTAGCTAGTTTCTTTCTTCGGTGGGCATAACTCTGGTACAGCTTCCATGGCAACATCTGTCAGTGCTGGAGCTGCAACAACTGGTGTCAGAGGTGGCATAGGGTTGTGCTCTTCTGCAGCTTCCGTGATTACATTAGTTACCATAGCAGCTGCGAAGTCGGAGTCTTGGAATACGTATATGGTCAATTACCACAGACCTCCCTTCCTGAAGCCACTAACAGCATTCTGGACGAATGCCGCTTTTCTGTACGCCACATTAAGAATTTCCACATTGTCACTGGTCTGCCTACATATTCTCTCATCTACATCCTCTCATCCACATCCTCAACGCATCATTTCCAAACGGTCCGAAAACGGCCCCATCCAAAGTCTGAAATCGGTGAGTCATGTGTGGCGGAAGTGAGACCATATGACCACTCCAGCTTCCCGAACCATATCAGTTGCAGCCAAATTCTTTGTGTGGGTCACGTGGCTATCGAGTATAAGCACAACAGTTGGTTTAACAAAATCGACGAAATGTCAAAGCCAAGTAACAAACCCCTCATTGGACATCCAGCCTTTGCTGGAGCTCCAACATTTGTCAACTCTATTTTCATCCTCTTCCGTTTATATATGACCATTGGCACTAAATATATGTAAACCCTAAAATAAAGTCTTTGTTAGTCCGAAACAATGTAAATTTGCTTGTGACCAAATGTGTTATGTTACAAGTTCCCTCGATTGGACCACTTAGCAACTTTCTTTATTTGCATTATTATAATTGCTCCCTTGTCTAATATTACTTTATGGTAATCAATAAACTGTGTTGGAATAATTACACACATCTAATGATGGCATACCCTTATGTGAATCACTGGTCCAATTGTAGCAAATGCAGTGGTCCAATCGTGGACTTTCACGTGTTAAAAATATTGCATTGTCAATACAAGCAGACTACATCAACTTTAAAATTCTTATGATCGCCACATGCGTTGGGTTCCTATACTCTTGATGGACACACATTTTCGCCTGTAAATATGACCAAGGGTGCTGTACTCATGACTGATCACGGCCGGATTATTATGTCGGGGACATAGAAAACATACTTTCGGTGATAAATATTTAAAAAGTACTGCTATTTCGCCGAAACTTACCGTGTCATCCGAAATGCCACTGATTAATGACATACTCGATAGATGATGCCACGGTATACAGTAATATGGAATATATAGCACTGGTCCAATTGAGGAACTGGGCCAATCCCGGCAACTCTCCCCTATAGCTAGGTTTTGTTTTTGCAATTTGTTATCGTTACATGGAAGTAAGAGTAATGTTTGACCACGTCACATGTGTATATGTGTGGTAAATATACGAGATGTGTGGCGGCTCTAGGTGGTCGTTTTCATGGTTAGATCATAAAGTAAACATAGCAATAGCATTAGCAGGAGTAGCGCTGACGCGTGGTTGTGATTCCCTCGGTGAATTCGGCCCAACTGCCATGTGCCTGAATCTGGTCACTTTATAATGGCATGAATGGAAGGTGAATTGGGCCGATATTATTTGGGCTTGGTGATTTCGGTGACAGAGGTAACGCACAAGATCTACTCAGTTCTAGCTAGTAATGGATTAGCTTCCACTTTAAGGATTTGTTATTCCTGTACTTGTCATCAAAGTAATGTTAAGTCTAACTATATACTGTTGAAGTAGGAGAAGCTCGGGTAAAGTAGGCCCCTCGGCCAAAGTGGGATCCTACTGTCATAGCGATGCTGATATGCTCTGCAGTCAAATGAACGGTAGTAGTGTTTACAGACCCGCCAGAGGACACCATCCAACGTCGTCGTTGTCTGCTTGGCGCGAATTGAAAACGGTGAGTTGCAAATTTGTGTTTTATGCACTTTTCTTAAAATAATTGACGTGTCTTACAAACTCCACATTTTCGTAAATTGTCTAGGTATATAACCATAAATGTGGTGTGTGTGTGTGTGTGTGTGTGTGTGTGTGTGTGTGTGTGTGTGTGTGTGTGTGTGTGTGTGTGTGTGTGTGTGTGTGTGTGTGTGTGTGTGTGTGTGTATGTGTGATTGTGTGTGTGTGTGTGTGTGTGTGTATATATATATATATATATATATATATATATATATATATATATATATATATATATATATATATATATATATATATATATATATATATATATATACATACCAATAGTCTATATTTAGTTGAATGATAAATTTCATTTTGACGTGAATGCATGCATTGAAACCAAAATGACGTCCGACCAATACTCTGGGCCCCATGGAGAGATTTGTTGTGAAAAACTGGTTCCAAATTGCAAGCGTTCAGCTAAATCAGACAAATTGCTCGTGTCCTTGATTCTGAAAGTGAAGACGATGAGTAGAGTTGTGTAGCACTGATCAATTGCAAATAGAGGAGATCAATATCTTTCTCTTAATACCAATCTTGTGTTATTTTGGTGCAAATGGATCTTTTATTGAAGCATATGTAATTGTACCAAAATACTCCCAGTCTAATGAAATGGTAAATCGAAATTTTTAAAAGTTCGTTTCTACATATAATATTATAACTATTAGTAATAATTGAGTAAAAATGGAAATTTATTTGTCGGCCATCTGGAAATTCAAAATGGCTGATTTAATATTCAAGTTATCCATATTATACTCCTACGTACACAATAAAAAAGTTTTAAAATATACAGCCCTACACATGTAGGATGAAATTGTATTTTAGGTATCTATATATTTTAGAGTGTTTTCACATGTCTGTTTAATCATGTAAATGACCAACCGTACTTATTCGGCTGTTTTGGTTGTCATGTTGCCAACACTACAACCACATTTGTATATAATATATGAATATAAATGTTATATCAAACAGTAGCTAATAAACATCTGTTTCACATCAAAATAGGTAATAATTATAATACAGCCACAAAAATATTTTTAGCAGCTGATATAAATTTATGATATGATTTGTTTGACTCATTTTTGGAGTCTCGGTATAACAATAGGGTCATTGTCATTATAGAGCTCTTATTTCACAAGTACTCAATATATACTGACAAACCACATGTCAACAGATGCAGTGGAAGTTTATCTTTCATTTGGTAGTCAATGTGTCTAAATATATTTCCATGGAGTAACATGTGCAATGGTCAATACGTTCCCTGAGGCAAGTCGCGGAAATTGTCAATTTAGGGTACCCTTCTTAAAATATAATTTTCGGAGATTTCGCAAGATATATGGCAGAGAAGGCCCCTTGATTATTCATCTAGATGAACCAATCTAACAAAACAATGGGGTCTGCTTTCCACACTAAACTATATCCACTCCAATAGCTTCCACTACTGGGAAGCATATGATAAACCGTTGCTGCCATCTTTTCTGGTCCAGATCGCAGTCGAAACAAGTTTTCTCGAAGCAAGCAAAGCCGGCTGTGCTTCGTCGGCTTGACGTTTGCCTTTTCTAAACAAAGTTAGCTCCACAGGGAACTTAAACGAACTGCATGTTACTCTATTTTACTACTGTTTGCATTATAATCGAATGCAGCACAATAAACCATTCTGACGCTCGCTTCTAAACAACAACTAATGAATTTCACAAATAATGCAGCCTCAATGAATATGTGCACGTACTTTGTATTTTGAAAGGGAATCATCTCATCCCAATCATCGATCAGCTTTGATATTTCTGATACATCCTCGGCTTTGCTGGTGTGTTTATTTCAAAATGTGAGATTTTATTTTTATTTAGAGTGTATGATCTTAAATAAACAGCAAAATAAATTAAATCAGGTAAGAGTGAGGATTGAGGAAATGGAAGGGGTTTCTACAGGGTGTTATTTTTCATTAGCTGTATTGTTAAAAAAATGCATGCACTCCACTACAACTGCTTTTTTCAAGAGAGTGAACCGATTGCACTAACAATTTACTCGGATCCAAATTCTGCACATTTGTTAATATGATAAGTAGTGAAATATGTCATGAAATGTTAAATAACAACCTGAACAATTTGATGGGAGTCGTCGCACGTCGAACTTTCAAAGTATTCTTGAAATACTTCACAGACGCTGGAATGAATTCGTTCTACAAAAACAAACAGTTAAGTGATTATCTAAGAACGTGACAACAAACATTATAATCTTCTAATGTATGAATGAACTGCATTTATTTGGTTACACGCAAGTTGCAAAGTCATTACAGGAAATAAGGGGTTTATTTTGAGACCCACATATAATACTTAACATTAGTAATCATTATAATAGAATAATGCAGCATATTTTATGTTACGTTATTGTATATTAAATTCCAAGCGATACAATCAGACCGCTAAAATCTAGTATCAGGTTAACACGAGACAAACAATTAAATGAACAGTACAATTTATTTATAATAACTTAATACAATGAGAATAAAATAACTAATTTACAGTTATTAAAAAATTACAACGATAGTAGCACATGCAGCAGTGACACATACATTTTATGATTTTGTCAGTAAATTAAATAAGTGGGCCATTGCCTTGCGTTATACGAGAAGGTCAAAATATTCTAGATATGTATTGTAATCAAATTATAAGTTACAACTGCAGATGTACTTGTTGTATATCATATATGAGCTGATGGCCTAAACCATCAGTGTTTACCTTGATTTTATTTCTCTTACGTGCCGGCAGAGCGGGAATAGTATCAGGATCATAATACACGTGGATTCTCATCTTCTGATCCGCACTGCGTTTTCGCATCACACTGGTTGGCTCACCCATATATGTGAAATGAACCTGAATCAGTAGTTTAGTAGCTTACATTTAACTAAGTATTCTCTAAGTGACTAATGACCCGAAATTCCTTAACCTGCACATTTGGGTTGCAAAAACACTTGAAAATATAACTTCGTGATTCGTAAAATCATTATATTTCTATGAAACTAGATTCCCTGCAGTATTTGTTTTCACGGGTATACTAACAATTATAACATAGTTTAAACGTTGTTTTGCGATAGAAATGTAAGTGGCCCCATTCTAGAAATTAAGTGGCAATGTTATCGCATTTCAAATTGTAGTTCATTACATAAATTTGCGGTGTACGAGAAATGACCATCGGTATGAAAATGTACGTAATAAAAGAATAGAATAGACAGATTAAAAAAATATAGCATAATGGAGATTACACAACGGATTCAACACGTTTACCGTATTAGGGCGTTTTCATGTGAAGGGTACCCTTTTGCTAAAATGCTAAAAAAAATTCGTTGTGTAATATTAATCCAGTGTGATTATCATGCAGTAGCTGTAGTAAGGAAAGTAGTAGGTGTATCCATCTGAGGAAGCAATTCCGGGCCCCATGTGTCTGAACCACTTCCGGTTGCGTGCGCAACACACCAGAGCGCCCCTTAGTGGCTGTAGGAGCGCAGAAAGCGAACCCGTAGCCATCAATAATGGACATAGGAACACACACACACACACACACACACACACACACACACACACACACACACACACACACACACACACACACACACACACACACACACACACACACACACACACACACACACACACACACACACACACACACACACACACACACACACACACACACACACACACACACACACACACACACACACACAATACACCTTAATAATAATACATCCACCACCACCCCCACCACCACCAAACCTGACCCTGACCCTGACGGAGTGACCCCGAGTCCGAGTGGCGAGCTAACACTAACATGACTCCCTAACGACTGGAGTTAACTCTAAGCCCAAGCGTTTATCCAGCTGTAAGCCGTAGTGCGAGATCAAAGGATGCCAATCAGAACAATGTTGCAGTGGAGCCGACCTTATCAGTGAAAAAACAGCGACAATGTTGCAAGTGCAGTACTGATGGGGGACTGAGGCAAGTTATAGCTAGTATATAGGCGGTGGACATAAGACGTCATAAAATGAAAACTTGTAAACATAATGCGAAGATGTTATATTTACTGAATAGCCTACATACATACTTACATTTTATTCGCTGGGTGATGGAAATCTGACCGCTCAGTTAAGGCAAGGGTGTACTCGGATCAAAATGTGATTTTACGAATTTTTTTACAATAAAATGAGTTTTCAGTTATTGACATTTTCATATAGAAATATTATTCAATTTGCTATTCATGTACGTTGTACTGTCGAAATAAACAAGTTTTTTTTATCATAAAACATGCCTTCTGTGTGATGCCTATCATTGCTAAGATTTTGTTTTTGTCAAATCAAGCGTGAATAATCGGACATTATGTGATTTTTCGAGATCGATCGTGGCCCGAAAACTATGGCAATTCCAACATGGCGCTTATCAGGGGAAAGCCCTGTTTTCGCTCTGCATGATGGTAGAATCCTCAACAGTGTGAAAACATAGTGCTGTCTGTGGTCGAGAGAGCGAGTGTAAAGAAATGTCCAGGCACAGCGCATATATATATATATATATATATATATATATATATATATATATATATATATAGCAGGGGAGAAACAAGCCAGACGGGTGATGTAAGACACAGTGAACATAGTCACAAGACACAGAGAACAATAACGCATCGATCAAGACCGATAAACATGTCAGAGCAGTGTCAGCTAACCGACGCTGTAGATCCATCACGTAGATAAAACGGGGTTATGAGTACTCGGAGAGCGCTACACAACGTCGTGTATTTAATGCGATGCATGTATAATTTAACAGCATAAAGTCAGCATGAATAGTCCTATACACTTCAGAGGTGGTTAACAGTTACCTGTCCAATTTCTATGTGTGCAGGATACATGTGTGGAATACATATTTTAACACTGCGGAAAGCGCGTATCAGTGGCGAAAATGCATACATTATGGAGATGTAGAGACAGCAAAAAAATGCTAGCCACACGGACTGGACTACAAGCGAAATACCTCAGCAAGAGCATTCGAGAGAAGGTGCATTTACGCGCAGAATGGAACAAACAGAGATATTCTGTAATGTATCCATTAGTCGCTGTTAAATGTCGCGACCCAACCTTACGTAAGCGACTGTTAGACACACGTGAAGCTGAATTGAAGGAATTGGTAAAGAGTCGGGAAGGGTACTGGAGTGCACTGACCTACAATGGTCAAGCAGGCCAGAACATGCTTGGACAGATACTTATGCAAGTACGGGAGTTCATTCGAATGCACCAGAATCCACCACAGCGAAACGATGGCCAGACGTAACGCGAGTCGGTCGTATGATCGAACAAAGTGCAACTCAGTTCGCCGGCTAACAATAGCGGTATCACGCGCGCGACCAACGGTCGAGATAAGAGTACGCGCCATAGGCAGTAGGATGCCTTTATAAGCTGAGCGCACAATTAACGACTCACACAACCGCTCTCCAATCGCCCAGTAGAAGTCAAGTCATCAGCATCAGCAATGGCCGCTCAACAGTTCGGAAACAGCGAGATGACTCTGAACGTCTGCAAAACGAAGTAAGTAACGGGAACTATAGATTTACACATCCGTTAACGATAGTACAATGTGCCGTACAAGAGAAATACATCGTGTACGCATCGTGTCAGCATTGTAACAAACGTGTGATTCAGGAAAATAATGGCTATGTTTGTCCTATTCATCGATGGCAACGGGTTCCCGTGTACAGGTTCACTCTGCGTATCTTCCTGGCTGACTGGATCGGGTCAGAATGTTTGGTAACTCTATTCAATGAAAAGGCAATACAGGTGTTGGGGTTCACTGGTAACGCCTACATGAGCATGTCGTCAGACAGCACTGGAGATGCTGCGGGGAGCCCGTGTCCTGGTCACCCTTAGGAAACGCGTAGCGGGAGAGTATGTCAATTACACCGTTTCAGAAGTGGAAGTGTCGTCATCCAAACTACATGCATCGGAGATGGACGATGGTGACACCAGACAGGTGGTGGTGATAAAGAAACGTAGAGACACTTCCGCATCACCACCATCTCAGGTGTCACCACCATCACCATCTCAGTTGCCACCACCACCGTCACCGACACACTCATCATCATTATCACCCCCAGGCTACGAGTCGCCTCCAGCATCGCAGCCACTACCACGGGGTGATGAGTTCGAATGTAGCCCCGCGTCACCACCACTAACACAGTCGACGGAGCGTGAGGAGAGGTCGCCACCCACACTGTACGTCCTGCCAAACGCAAGCATCGTCGTTCCCACAGACAACGAACCGGCAGTGTACGTACCAGATCGAGGAACAGACAAGGGTTCGAAGGAGACGGGTCCAGAGGTGTGTAATATCATGATAGAAGAGGCTTTGTCAAATCTGATCTGAACATTGGAAGAGGTGACGACCAACACCTGCCAAGAAATTACGGCGACGATAATGTCGCCGGAATGGCAGGAGCAGATGAAAGAGTACGTGCGCACCTACAGCTGGCGACAGTAGTTGAACATTAGTAGTAGTAGTAGTAGTAGTAGTAGTAGTAGTAGTAGTAGTAGTAGTAGTAGTAGTAGTAGTAGTAGTAGTAGTATTATAACCGCTCTAGATGAACGATAGTAGTGATATATATATATATATATATATATATATATATATATATATATATATATATATATATATATATATATATATATGTATATATGTATATATATATATGTATATATATATATATATATATGTATATATATATATAGCCGCTGTAGATGAACTATTTATTTTTATGTAGGATGAAGGGTATGACGAAGCGCCCGTGGCGTCGGTAGACGTTAGTGTTCGTGCATGTCGAGAATTAGTGGCGACAATAAGCAGAGCAGATGAAAGAGTACGTGCGCACCTACAGCTGGCGACAGTAGTTGAACATTAGTAGTAGTAGTAGTAGTAGTAGTAGTAGTAGTAGTAGTAGTAGTAGTAGTAGTAGTAGTAGTAGTAGTAGTAGTAGTAGTATTATAACCGCTCTAGATGAACGATAGTAGTGATATATATATATATATATATATATATATATATATATATATATATATATATACAGACGTCAGTTGTAGACGCGTACAGCACCATCATGAAACGTCATCTATGTCATCACTGCGGACTGGCACTCGACACGTATGCAGAGCTACGACGTAGAGAGTAGAGAGTCATTCGACACACGTAGAGAGTCATTCGACACCGTCGGTGAATCAGCACTCGTAGTCATGGCGCCACCAACAGCGGTGCCACCTAGCACGCAAAGAGAACGAAATATGCGTGTAAATGCGATGCAACGTTTGGGAGATGTGACGGTATACAGCATCACGTAAGGTCTGTATGTCGTCTTAGTAGTAGTAGTAGTAATAGTAGTAGTAGTAGTAGTAGTAGTAGTAGTAGTAGTAGTAGTAGTAGTAGTAGTAGTAGAAAAAAGACCACCTTCTATACTTGTACGAAATGTGGAAGGAATTTCGTTAGTCTTCGCAAACTGACCAGACACGAACGAAACGCGTGTACCGACGTCAACGAGCCACCATCACCGAAGCGATCAAACATGGAAGACACCACACCCCACCACCCACTAGTTACCGACGAAGACCCCATCGATCCACCCGCTCGAATTCCCTTCTCCGACAACCTGTCGAGGGAACTGCTAGATGGCATTCGAGCGCACTGGTCGACCATAAGGACACATGTATCGAGAGGACCCCTCCAGTGCAGGTACGATTACAGATTAACTACGCTAGACACGACCGTTGTAGAGACTCCTTTGAAGAGCATGTTCCAGGAACAGTCCAACGCCTTCAAGATTAACCTCAGTTACGGGTTCGTTCTGAGGAACAAGAACACGGGTCGATACAAGTACTATAATTCCTCGTGCAATTGCTGTGGACGCTACCTGGACGAGCCCAGTCTCATCACCAACAGCAAGGACTTTGGTGACTTTCTCGAACGCGTCCGAGAAACCGACGTCTTGCAGTGGGTCATTAATCAAAGACCGGATTCTGCGTGGGTGTGCGAACTCGTGACCAATGTCACCTTCTTTGTCAACCGTATCATCGATCATCCCATAGGATGTTTAGGCATGACCCCCCTTCCTGTATACATCAAGAAGAACAAAGCCGTAATCGGTCTGGAAAAGGAACCCAATCACTTCAAGAGGTACAATGACAACCTGTGTCTCTTCCGGTGTATGGCCCTGCATCGAGGATGCGATCGATATCGATTGGAACCGGCGGTTAAGACGCTGTACAAGGCTTACGACCAAGACGATGTACCCATGGAAGAATTTGACGGGGTCACGCTGGATGACCTCTATCGAGTAAAGATCACGTTCCAAAAGAACGTGTGTGTGTGTGTGTGTGTGTGTGTGTGTGTGTGTGTGTGTGTGTGTGTGTGTGTGTGTGTGTGTGTACAAGCTCGTCAAACTGGATGGAGAGGATGGAAAGACAACTGCCGAACTCGTCCGTCGATCGGTATGTAAGTTCCCTGACACACTACACATCAACCTTCACGAGGCACATTTTCCCTGCATCCAGGATGTACGCATGTACTGTCACTCGTATAGATGTCGGAAGTGCGGTGACTCGTTGTGGAAATACGCATCGAAGCTACGCCAACACGAGAGTACGTGTACGGGGGCTGTGCGTCGAGTTTATCCTGACGGCGTGTACCATTCGACCCATTGGTGTTCGAACGTCTGGACGACGAGAACATCCGAGTGTCCGAATCGTTGCGGTACTATCCATACCGAGCCCCCTTTGACTTTGAGTGTTGGTTCGACACCGAACAACTTCCGTCGGACAGTGACCACGTTCACTGGGTTGCACGTCACGTCCCGCTGAGCGTCAGCGTGGCATCCAACGTACCAGGGCACGGACGGAGACACCAACAAGTTGGTGAGCGCCATGATGAATATCCTGCGATCGATGAGTAACGCCGCGTACGACAACATCAAAGACTCATACGAGGATGTGTTGGAACAACTCACAGAAGCGCTGACGAACTGGAATGAACGGGAGGCGGCTGAACGTTCAGACACCGACAAGGAATCTCGACCAGCAACCAATCCATACATAAAGCTGATGGGACAACTTTATGGATGGATGCATCAGTTTCCTGTCATTGGGTTCAATTCAGGTAAGTATGATCTCAATGCCATCAAACAGTTCCTCATACCCTACTTCCTGTCCACTTCAAAGACAGAGGAACAAGAAGAGGAAGAAGAGAGAGAGCAAGAGAACAAAGAGAAAGAAGACGAGAACGATGGCATCGGGTCATTTTTCGTCATCAAACGCAACAGCACTTTCATGTGTCTTTCGACGGATCAGCTGAAATTCCTAGACATGACCAACTACACAGCCCCTGGATTCAGCTACGACAAGTATCTGAAAGCGTACGGATGCGAGGTTACGAAAGGTCTTTTCCCGTACGAGTACATGGACTGTCTGGAGAGGCTCGACGATATCGGTCTTCCACCGAAAGTGGCCTTCCTCAGTCGACTGAAGAAAGAAGGCATTTCCGACGAGGATTACGCCAGTTGTCAAGAGGCCTGGTGCGACAATGGCATGACGACGTTGCGAGACTTTCTCGTCTGGTACAACAACAGGGACGTGGTTCCCTTTCTTCAGGCAGTTTGCCTTCTATCAACAACGTGGAATAGACATGTTCAAGCAAGGCATCAGCGTACCTGGTCTGACCCTGCTATACCTGTTCAACGACCTTCCAGAGAAGACCTACTTTACCATCTTCAACGAGAAAAATAAAGATTTTCATAACCTCTTCAAAGATAACATTATTGGCGGTCCTTCGATCATTTTTCACCGCTATCACGAGAAAGGGGTCACCACGCAATGTCAGATCGAGTACGGAGAGGTTGCTCGTCCGTGTCGGTCGATCATCGGATACGACTCGAACGCGCTGTACTTGTGGTGGCTCATGCAAGACATGCCTATTGGATGGTACACGCGACGACGGGCAGAGAACGACTTCCGCCCCGAATCGGCGCAGCTGTACGGACAGATGGCTGCAGAATGGTTGACGTCGGATATCGAACGCACGGGACGTCCCATACGACATCAGATCAACGGGCGAGAGAAGAGAATAGGTAAACGTCTGGTGGATGGATGGTGCAGTGAGACGAACACGGCTTATCAGTTCCCATGTTGTCTTTTCCATGGTTGCCCGTGCACCCGAAAAGAGGTGAACGCCGTCAACGGGAAACCCATGGCGCAACTACTCGCCGAGACCCGAAAGAACACCGCCTACCTACGTCACTTTGTCAAGGTCGTCGAGCTGTGGGAATGCGAGTGGAAAGAGATGAGACGAGATCCGGCCGTAAAGAAGTGTCTGGATGCTGCATTTCCCCGACGCCGACACGCGCGGTGGACGATGACGTCGCAACAGATCCTGAGCGGCGTGCGTGCAGGAACCGTGTTCGGCATGATCGAGTGCGACATCTGCGTACCGGAAGAATTAGGTGAGCACTTTGCCGAGATGCAACCCATGTTCAAGAACATCGGTCTGATACGCGAGGATCTCGGTCCGTTCATGCGTCGATACGCCGACGAGCACAACATCATGACGACTCCACAGCGCATGCTCGTGGGTAGTTATCGTGGCGATAAGATATTGCTCGCAACACCCCTGTTGCGATGGTATCTGGACCACGGCCTCGAGGTGATGCACGTCTACCAGGTCATCGAGTACGATCCTAATCCGTGTTTCCGGCGGTTCGGCGATGCGGAGTCCACGGCCCGTCGCGAGGAAGACGTCCACTCACACAAGACCATCATCGCGGATACCATGAAGTTGCTGGGGAACTCGAGTTACGGAAAGACCATCACTTACGTGGACCGACATCGTGACGTCAACCACTGCACGGAGAAGGCGGCATCGCTCAAGGTCAACGATAGACGGTTCCGACAACTCGACATCGTCGTCGACGATGCGTACGAGATAGAAATGAGTAAGAGAACCGTCACGTACACCCTACCCGTACACGTGGGAGTCTTCGTTCTACAGTACGCCAAGATGCGCATGTTGCAGTTATATTACGACGTCATCAACAGATACGTGGAGCGCCCTCTGTTCTAGTACTGCGAGATGGATACAGATAGTGCCTATTTGGCCTCGGCCGGTAAGTCCGTCGATGCCCTCGTGACCCCAGAACTACGAGATCATTATTTCCGACATCGTTCCAAATGGCTTGGTTATCTTGTACAGTGTGGCCATGTTCTGTGTATGTGCTGCTGCTTCTGCTTCATTTTCGATGAAGGCTCTGTTATCTGCTCTCGTCTTCCTTTTGACTTCTTTGTCCAGTTCTGAGTATCTACTCTGCAGCTGTTCCTTCAGTCGTTGAGATTTGGCATCGTTTAGCTTCTTTTTTGTTGCTTTTCTTTCATCAATTGTTGTCCATGTGTCTGACTTGATCCATTCCTCCTTCTTTTTTCTTCTGTACCCTAAAAATTTCTTGCTTGTTTCCATCAGTGCCTGATTGAAACTGTCGATGTTCAATTCTTGTTCCTCTTGGAGTATGCGAAAGCGGTTTTTTAAGGCCATCTGGAAAGCTTTCTCTGCATTTGGGTTATTTAACTTTCCTGTGTCGAATCGCCGTTGTCTCTCTTCTCTTCTTTGTTTCTTCCGTAGCTTCAAGGAAAATGTTGCCACTACCAGCACATGGTCACTCCCCACATCAGCTCCGCGTCTGGCTCTAACGTCCTGAAGTGATCGTCTCCACTTCTGATTGACTATCACATGGTCGATCTGGCTGACAGTGTTGTTATCTGGGGACCTCCAGGTGGTTTTGTGAATGTTTCTGTGCTTGAATAGAATTCCACCTATGACTAGGTTATTCTCAACACTTAGGTCAGAGAGTCTCTCGCCGTTGTTATTTATGCATCCAAAGCCCTCGGTGCCCATGGCCCTTTCTCTTCCTGTGTTTTCCTTTCCAACTCTTGCGTTTAGGTCTCCTACCACCATAAGTACATCATGCCGGGGTGTTGTCCGGATTTCCTCCTCCAACTGGTCATAGAACTCATCCTTGATCTCCTCCTCTGCATCCTCTGTTGGTGCATAGCATGCGATCACTGTCAGCTTTGCAAACTTGGAATTGAATCTTGCCTTGAGTAGTCTGTCGTTTATTGGCTTCCACTCCAGCAGAGTTTTTTCCACCTTTCTCGTCACAATGATGGCAACTCCATCTCTGTGCTGGTTATCTGGTCGGCCTGAATAAAGTATGGTTTGTCCTCTTCCCTGAGTCTATCCATCTAGCCTCGATGACTGGCGGTTTTAAAAATAGTGATATTCCAGTGAAAGATGTGGATGGAAATGTTGTCACCTGTTAAGTAAAACAGACCCAGAGATGGAAAACACACTTCGAGACCATCCTCAACAAGGAAGCACCAAGAAATCAAGCAGAAATTCCAGAAAGCAAAGAGGACCTGAAGGTCAACACAGACCCACCATCTGCTGAAGAAGTGAGAAAAGCAATCAGGACCATGAAGTCTGGGAAAGCACCGGGTGCAGACTGTGTAAGTGCAGATATGTTGAAAGCTGGAGGAGAAGTCACCATGGGAGCCTTGACAGAGATCTTTGAAGGAATATGGGAGACGGAAGAAACACCAGGCGACTGGAAGATGGGGCTGATCGTCAAACTTCCAAAGAAAGGAGACCTTAGCCTTTGCAAAACCTGGAGAGGCATCACTCTGTTGTCTATCACTAGCAAAGTTTTCTGCAGGGTGATCCTTGACAGAATTTCAGAAGTCCTTGACCCACTGTTACACAAAGAACAGGCAGGTTTTAGGAAAGGAAAATCCTGTGGGGACCACATCTTTACCTTAAGGCAGATCCTGGAGCAGTGCCAGGAATGGAACACGCCATTCTACGCAAACTTTATCGATTTTGAAAAGGCTTTCGACAGCATTCACAGAGACTCTCTCTGGCGTATACTCCGGCAATATGGAATCCCCCCCAAGATTGTGAGCATAATCAAACTGCTATATGGCGATTTCAGGACCAAGGTCATTTGCGGCCAATACCTGGCAGAAGATTTTGAAATCAAGACCGGAGTGAAACAAGGATGTATACTATCCCCCTTCCTCTTCTGCCTCGGGATCGACTGGGTCATGAAGGAAACAGCACTAGGAGACAAAAGCGGCATCAAATGGACCTTCACAGAAACATTAGGTGACCTAGACTATGCAGACGACATATCTCTTCTGTCGCACCGCTACAGTGACATCCAAAGAAAAAGCGATGAACTTGCAAGAAATGCCGAAAAGATTGGGCTACAGATAAAAAAAAAAAACAAAGATGCTGCGAAACAACAGCCAAACAGCAGACCCCATCACGATTGGAGGAAAGGATATAGAAGAGATGACCGAGTTCACCTACCTTGGGGCTAAGGTGTCAACAGATGGAATCTCGGAGTCTGAGATTAAGGCAAGGATTAGAAAGGCAAGAGGGGCATTTGCGGCACTGAAGAATATCTGGAAGACAAACAAGATTTAACAAGATTTGCCATCCAAGCCAAAGGCCCAGATGGCAAGTGGACAAGGAAGCCATTGGCTTATCGAGAGTCCAACAATGTTCATCTACTTATAACCCGCTCTCCTGAGATATGTGTCAACCTTGTTTTTAAACATATTCACGCTGCTAGCAGTTACACAATCTGTAGACAATTTGTTCCATTCATTTATTGTCCTCTGTGAGAACGAGTGCTTCCTGATGTCCAATCTACATTGATCCTTTACTAATTTTACCTCATGTCCTCTAGTTCTGCTATCCTTCTTGAGTGAGAAAAACATATTTCTATCAATATTTTCATACCCATTCAATATCTTAAAAACTTCAATCTGATCTCCTCTTAACCTCCTTGTCTCTAGAGTTGTTAAACCACATTCTATCAGGCGATCTTCATAACTAAGGTCTCTAAGTTCTGGAATCATTTTAGTTGCTCTCCTTTGTATGCGTTCAAGCGTATCTATATCCTTCTTACGATATGGTCTCCATGCTTGTATACAGTATTCTAAATGAGGTCTAACTATTGCTTTATAAAGAGGTATAATTAACTTGTTTCCCTTGTATGTTATGTTTCTTCTATTCAATCCAAGAATTTGATTACCCTTTGAAGCTGCAATACCACACTGCTCTGAAACTTTCATATCAGCGCTTATTGTAACTCCTAAGTCCTTTTCTTTTACAGTAGTACCCAGAACAGTATCTCCCATTTTATAGTTTACATTCAAGTTCCCATGTCCTGTATGTAGGCATTTACATTTCCCAAAATTGAAGAGCATCTGCCATTTCTCAGACCATTTCACTAATCTGTCTAGATCGTTTTGTAAATGTTGTTTATCACCATCAGTATTAACCTTTCTAAACAGTTTTGTGTCATCCGCAAATTTCAGTACGTTACTTGTTATACTGTCGTCCAAGTCATTGATATATATTAAGAATAATATAAGTCCTAATACTGATCCTTCAGGTACCCCACTCAAAACCGATTTCCAATTTGAAACTTCACCATCTACTACAACTCGTTGTCTTCTGTCAGTCAGCCATTGTTCTATCCAATCAGTTATGCTATCACCGATACCATGGGCTTTTAATTTAAGTAGTAATCTTTGATGTGGCACTTTGTCAAAAGCTTTCTGAAAATCTAAGTAAATAATATCTACTGGCGATCCCACGTCTATCCACTTAGTGATTTCTTCCAAAAAACATAACATATTTGTTAAGCATGACCTCGCTTTAAGGAATCCATGTTGAGATGAATTTAATAATTTATGCTTAAAGAGGTAGTCCACCATATGGTCTTTAATTAACCTTTCTAATAATTTACAAATCACTGACGTTAAACTCACTGGTCTGTAATTTTCTGACTTATTTCTCGAACCCTTTTTAAATAATGGTATTGTGTTTGCTTCTTTGCATTCAAACGGAACAACTCCCTCTTTTAATGACAAGTTGAATACTCTTGCAAGTGGTATACTGATTTGTTCTACTGTTTCCATTAGTAATTTTGGAGGAATCCCATCCACTCCCGGTGATTTGTTATCCTTCATTGCCTTCATTTTCTTAGCTACCGATTCTGGAGTTACAACTAACGGACCTAAATAGTCAGATTTAGCCTCCTGAAATTTAGCATCAGCAACTGGTAATGAATTAATATCTTCTTTAGTAAACACTGAACTGAAGTAACCATTTAGGTCTTCCTCCATTAAAAACCCCTGTGATACTATATTTCCAGCACTGTCTTCTAGACCTTGTCTTGTACGTTTTGTTTACTCCTGACATATGCATAAAAACTCTTGCTGTCGTGTTTTATGTTACATGCTAGTTTTTGCTCATAGCTTCTTTTAGATTGTCTGATTTCAGTTGTAGCTGCATTAAGTGCCTCTTTGTAATTTGCATAGTCTTCTTCCTTTCTGGTACGCCTATAAACCCTCCACATAGTTTGTTTTAACACTATTTTTCTAATATCCTCTTTTGACAAGTGTTTCTTTCTACACCGTTTTCCTTTTTTTTGGAAGGGAACAAATTTATCGATGATACTCTCAATTTCTTTTTTTAGAATATTCCAACATTCAATTGCGGTCTTATTCATCAGCATGTTATTCCAATCTAGCTTTGCTAAGTATTTTCTCATATCTTTGTAGTTACCTTTGTGGAAGTTTCTCTTTTACGCTTTTTTATTTTTACTTTCTGATTTTACATTGATGTCAAAATGTATTTGATTATGGTCACTGTTACCCAATGGTTCAAATATTTTTACATTGTCCACTAATTCTTTTTGTGAAGACAAAACTATATCTAATACATTTTCTCCCCTGGTTGGTTCTAGCACGTGCTGAGTAAGAAAGCTATCCTGGATTAAAAATAGAAATTGTTTGTCCTCAATCCCTGTGATCTCTAGATAATTCCATTGTATGTGTCCATGGTTATAATCTCCCATTATGATACAATCCCCTTTACTAACTTCCTTTATAGCGTTTTTTATTTTTGTGTTGTCCTCTTCGTTTATGTTTGGACTTCGGTAAACTAATCCAACAGTTAATTTTGAATTTCCTGAAACAATTCTGCACCAAACAGCTTAATCGCAATCTGCTTTCCTTTCTAGTTTTATTTCATAAGCCTGAATAGATTCTTTAACATATAAAATAACTCCCCCTCCCCTTCTTCCTATTCGATCTTTCCTAAACATTACGTATCCTGTCAGGCCCAATTCAGCATCTGATATATATGTGTTGGCCCATGATTCAGTTATACCAATTATGTGAGGGTCAATATCTTCTACCATAATGTTTGACTCGTTTTTCTTATTTACTATGCTCCTTGCATTTAAACATACGCATCTATAACCTTTTTCAGAGATGTTTTTCGGATGATTTAATATTGGTTTATCTGTGCTAGTGGCCTCTTGTTCTGATTGAGACACCTCTAGGTAACCCCCCTGCACTTCTAGTTTAAACAATGTTTACTTCCAAAAATATTTGTCATTGTACCCGTGTCACTATCTACTGCTGCTGAAAGTTTGTCCGCGAATACTGCCGCCCCCTTTCCACTTAGATGAAGCCCATCCTTCATGTACATATCAGCCCTCCCAACAAAACTTCCCCATAAATCCACCTTCCTCTTCCCTACATAGCTTCTGGACTAACATGTTAATTACCATCCCCCGACAATTTCGATATTTGTGACCCCTCCTGCCCATTACTGGTAAAATCCCTGACAGTATTACCTGCTCAACCCGCGTCTGTTTTAGTGTTCTGACGAACTGTCTATATTTCCTAACTATGGCAGTTGTACCCTCCCTCTCTACGTTATTTGTCCCTACGTGTACTAAAACAGATCCACCCTTACCCGAACCTACGATGTTTTTTACCCTCTCAGTTATCGCCTCTATTTTGGCTCCAGGCAAGCATACCACCACATCATCTCCCTTGTTTAAGACGCTGTCGGTCTTCCTAACTATCGAAACCCCACAAACACCCTCGCTCTGTTCCTCACCCCCTCTATCACTGATAGTTCGATGCACGAGTTGAATTCACGACCTGTAAACAAACTCCCTTTTATCACTCGTTGAGTTTGAATCCGGGAAAAAATACTACCTCTGTTAACAAAAACGGTTTCTTAATATATGTCTACAAGAAGTTTGTGAACAATATATGTATAATAGTAATACTTATTCTAACCAATATTCCAATGTTACTGACTATTCACTATGCTATCTCAATTTTCGTATGGTAAACAACCCTATTAGCGCTCGCTGACTTCCCTGACAGAGTCCGAAACTAACTTACTCTTATATACTTCCTCTGACTAATAATTAACAAAACCTGTTTCCTAATATAATGTCTACAATACGTTTGTGTATAATATATATGCAATAGTAATACTTATTCTATTTGATATACCGCGTTTTTCTGTAAATGATCTACACCAAATTCAAGTCGCTGCACCAAGTCCAAGTAGCCGGTTATATTAAGATATACAAGATCTGCAACAGAACAAAGATCCGCCTGTTCAAGAGCAACGTCCTAAGTGTGCTACTATTTGCGGCGGAATCATGGAAAGTTACCAAAAGCCAGATGCTGGAAGTTTTCCAAAACAAGTGCCTCAGGAAGATACTGCGAATCTACTGGCCGAACAAAATCTCCAACACGGATCTCCATGAAAGAACAGGTATGCAGCCCATCTCTCTCGAGGTTAAACGTCGCAGATGGAAATGGATCGGACACGTCTGCAGAATGCTGCTAACATCCATTCCAAGAGTGGCCATGCGCTGGACCCCTGGTGGCAAGAGAGCGAGGGGGAGACCCAAGGAGACGTGGAAGAGATCAGTAGAGCGGGAAATGACGGCTCTCGGGTGGAGTTGGGGCCAGGTGACGAAGCTTGCAACGGACAGGCAACATTGGCGTTCTTTGGTGTCGGCCTTATGTGTGATCCCGCACGAAGAGGATTAAGTAAGTAAGTCCGAATAGCTCCGAATTTTGCGACGTGGGTCGGGGACGAGGCGTGCTGAAAGGCGCAAAGAGCGTTCGACAAGAGGACACCGGGCCTGTTCAAGGTTGAGTGGTCCGGTGACGGATGCGTGGGGTTGTGTAGCAAGACGTACTATTGTTTCGGAACCACCGACAAGTACAGCACGAAAGGACTGAGCAAACGTGACAACACCATCGACAATGTGCTCACCAACCGTCGGAGCGGAGGTGGAACGAACCGCGGGTTCCGGGTGAATCACTCGACCGTGTTGACGTACGTGCATGAACGGGCGGCCCTCACCTACTTCTACGCTAAACGCGTGGTGCACGAGGACGGGGTGACCACGGGTCCGGTAGACGTGTAGATAAGGCGATGCACTCTGGTCGTCTTTCATAAGCGATCATGGATGCACGATGGAAACATCCCTTCACGTGCATCGTCGCCGTACCGACGGGATGCGGCAAGAGCACTTTCGTGAAGCGTATGTTGCGTCACGCTGCTGCGATGATCGATCCACCTCCCGAAAAAATCACGTGGTGTTACGGAAAATAGCAAGAGGCTTACGCAACAATGGACTTAATCGACGTGCGGTTCGAGGAAGGGTTACCGACGGCGGCCATGTTCGAATCGACGAGGAAGCTCATCGTCATAGTCGATCCCATGGCAGAAACGGATCACGACCTTGTTCACTAAAAAAGTCACCACAGGAACACGTCCGTGCTGTATCTCGTACAGAACCTGTTCCCTAAAAACAAGGAGAGTCGTACCATCAGTCTTAACTCTCAGTACATGGTGGTGTTCAAGAATCCACGCGACACAACGCAGATGTGACACTTGGCTCGTCAGATGTATCGTGAAATTCGCGCAAGATGCTTTTAAAGACGCCACGTCGGTACCGTACGTTTATCTCTTGATCGATCTCAAACAGGACACACCCGAGGACATGCGTCTGCGCACGTGCATCTTTCCCGACGACGGTGTTCAGTACGTGTACTTGCCAAAGGTATAAAAAGACCGAGTGCAACGTCTCTTCATTCGCACCTTGTCTGACCTGGTGAAGAGACACATTTGTGCATACAGGCTCTGAACAGGTACAAGAGCACCAAACGGAGATCTGCTGATCTGCTGTGTGCACTGGCCGAGTGTGCCTACAACATACTAAAAAATAACATTCTATTAACCGATTTACAGAGGCGACGTTTGAGTAAATACAGGACGAAATTATGCGAGTTGGCTCAGAGAAGAACGCCAGCTGCCAGGAGATGACGCATCTTGTTGCAACAGCAGGTCGGCGAGGGACAGAGCGGAGGTTTCCTATCGGCCTTCCTAGCACCGTTGGCAAGTTCGATCTTTCTACCCTTCCTCCGAGAGGTGCTGCTCAAGAGGTAGAGACATGGAACACGCACGCAATATGGCCTTGGTGGACCCGTGAGTGTTGGACACACTTCGTTCACCCGCACCACCCCCACCTCCAACGGACACCTTAGGTAAGAAGGTGCAAGCCCTCGATGACGAGATGAAGACCATCCTGGATAGAAAGGACCTCGACTGCGGGACCAAGGTAACTCTGTATAATAAGGTGTTGCAGCGGTACAACGTCTTCTCCGATAAACACGTCAAGGAACCGGTCCGCGTGGTGGCGGTTAAAGAGTCGATGTCATCAACAGCGTCGGGGCCTGGGACGGGGGCGGGGTTGACGGTTGTGCCGGAGGGAGCAGTAGGAGTAGTAGTGGAATAGAGGCCGACGTAGTGGACACCGTTCCCAAGACCATTCAGGCCAAAGCCAGACGTTTGTTGGAGCATCTCAAAAGAGATGTCGCCTGGACCGCTCGTCGTGAACTTATACACGAGGGTGTGCCGGTTGCATAAATTACACCCTTTTGTAGTGAAACCGTCGCCAGGGGCGCCACGTGTCATCCTCTATTATCGCCCCTGAGGCATTGTTTTGCGGTAATATTGTCGCCAGGGGCGCTACGGGTCAAGTGTGTCGACGGCTCTGATGGGTTGAGAGCAGTCACGTGACCACATATGGAGGCTGCCATCTTGTTTTTGGTGCCATGTTGTTTTGCGATGATACGGTCACCAAGGGCGCTACGGGTCAAGGTTAAATGTGTCGACGGTTCTGATGGTTCGAGAGCAGTCACGTGACTTATGACGTCACAGCTCTTCATTTGTATATCACGTGACCTCTCTATGGAGGCTACCATCTTGTTTTGCTGCCATGTTGTTTTGCGATGATACAGTCACCAGGAGGCGCTGCTACAACGTCACAGTTCCTCATTTGCATATCACGTAACCTCTCTATGGAGGCTACCATCTTGTTTTGCTGCCATGTTGTTTTGCGATGATACGATTACCAGACGGCGCTGCGGGGCAAGGTCGAAGGTCAAAGGTCACCGACCTTTTGCACTTATACAATTGTCAGTTAGGGTTAGCAAACCTAATTCTATCGTATGTAGTGAACCCTAATACGAACCCTGTAGGGTTAATAACTCCAATGAAAGTTCAAAGATCACCGACCTTTTGTACTGATACAATTGCCAGTTAGGGTTAGGGTTAGGGATAGTAACCCTAATTCTGTCGTCTTCGGTTTAGTACTGACGATTATGGCTTACGTCTGTAGTGAACCCTAATACGAACCCTGACCCTAACATGCAGGAAGAACGGTTGTGATGACAATGCCGGTTCGGTTTACTACTGACGATTATGGCGCGCTTTTCGAGACGTTTCTGGGTACAGAACCGATTTGAACCGGTTTCATGTAGTTTTTTTTTCTTCTTTTCTGGAACGTTCGAACGACGTCATGGAATTTTCCACGCTCACGAAAAGAAACACGATCCCACATTTTCACCCTGCTAGCAGCCTGAAACCTAGCGGTCGAATGTTCGTGCATCCAGCGGGAAAAACGTAGCCTTGTATGTAAGCTATACGACGCATATCGCATCATTGCATTATATCGAGAACTTTTCGACGTATGTCGTTTCGCGTCGACACCTACATATCGCCTATTTCATCACGAGTCTACAAGAACACCGCGAGGTCAATAGGTCAAGGTCAACAACACCGCCGCTTTCTGGAACGTTCGAATGAAGTCATGGAATTTTCCATAAACATCGCGAGGTCAAAAGGTAAAACCAGTTTTCCAGCGAAATGTGTCGGCGTTGTTGGTGGCGTACCCACGCGTCTTGTCATTTTCACACTGGTCAGTCGCTGTTGGTGGACTTTGACTTGTGCGCTCCCACTCGTCTTGTCTTTTTGACATTGGTCAGCCACTGTTGGTGGACTTTAACTTAGGAATTATGGGTAAACTGTAGGAGGTATGGGTAAACTGTAGGACATATGGATAAACTATAGGAGGTATGGGTAAATTGTATGAATTATGGATAAACTATAGGAGTTAAGGGTAAACTGTAGGAATTATGGGTAAATTGTATGAATTATGGGTAAACTGTATGAATTATGGGTAAACTGTAGGAGTTATGGGTAAACTAGGAATTATGGGTAAACTGTAGGAGGTATGGGTAAGTGTAGGTCTTATAGGTAAACTGTAGGAGGTACGGGTAAACTGTAGGAGGTATGGGTAAATTGTAGGACTTATGGGTAAATTATAGGAGGTATGGGTAAATTGTAGGAATTATGGATGAACTGTAGGAGTTAAGCTTAAACTGTAGGAATTAGTGGACTTTGGCTTGCACGCTCCCACTCGTCTTTTCTTGTTGTCACTGGTCAGTTACTGTTGGTGGACTTTGAATTGTGCGCTTCCACTCGTCTTGTCTTTTTGACACTGGTCAGCCGCTGTTGGTGGCCTTTGGCTTGCGCGCTTCCACGCGTCTTGTCTTTTTGACACTGATCAGCCGTTGTTGGTGGACTTTGACTTGTGCGCTCCCACTCGTGGAAGTGTGTAAGTAGAAAGTTTGTAACATGAAAGTTTATGATATGAAAGTTTGTGTTATGAAACTTTGCAAGTTGGAAGTTTGTAAGTTGAATCTTGCAAGTTGGAAGTTTGTGATGTGAAAATTGGTGATATGAAAAGTTTATGTTTGGAAGTTCATGTTATGAAAGTTTGTGTTATGAAAATTTGTTAGTTGGAAGATTGTAAAACGAAGATTGAAACAAGAGGTTAGAAAGTTTAAACTTTGTGAGTTGAAAATTTACAAGTTGGAAGTGTGTAAATAGAAATTTGTAACATGAAAGTTTATGATATGAAAGTTTGTGTTATGAAACTTTGCAATTTTGAAGTTTGTAAGTTGAATTTTGCAAGTTGGAAGTTTGTGTGGACGTTTGTGATAAGAAACTTGGTGATATGAAAATTAATGTTTTGGAAGTTTATGATTTGAAAGTTTATGATATGAAAGTTTGTAAGTTGGAAGTTTGCAAGTTGGAAGTTTGCAAGTTGGAAGTTTGTAAGTTTGAAAGTTGGAAGTTTGCGATGCGAAACTTGGTGATATGAAACGTTTATGTTTGGAAGTTATGTTCTGAAAGTTTGTGTTATGAAAATTTGTTAGTTGGAAGATTGTAAAACGAAGATTGAAACATGAGGTTAGAAAGTTGAAACTTCGTGAGTTGAAAATTTAGTTGGAAGTGTGTAAGTAGATGGAAGTGTGTAAGTAGAAATTTGTAACATGAAAGTTTATGATATGAAAGTTTGTGTTATGAAACTTTGCAATTTTGAAGTTTGTAAGTTGAATCTTGCAAGTTGGAATTTGCCCTGTACTTAACTCGCTCGGCTTGCTGCACGATCCTGCGGATATAACAATAACAGTAGTATGTTGGTGTTTTTCAATCCTCAAAAATGAGGAGATTTTGGGGCTCATTCTGATTGGTCGAAATTTGAAATGGAGCGTTCTGATTGGTCGTGCGCTTATTGCTGCCAGGGGCGCCACGGTATAATCCCCTATTATCGCTTAAATGAGGAGATTTTGGGGCTGTTTCTGATTGGTCGAGAGCTGTTTCACCGCCAGAGGGCGCTACAGGTCAATTGTGTTGACCGTTCTGATTGGTCGAGAGCCGTAACGTGACCTATGACTTCACAGCTCATTTGCATAATTTAGCATAAATTACACCATTTTGTAGTGAAACCATCGTCAGGGGGCGCCACGTGTAATCCCCTATTATCGCCCATGAGGAATTGTTTTGCGGTAATATTGTCGCCAGGGGCGCTACGGTCAAGTGCGTCGACGGGTATGATTGGTCGAGAGCAGTCACGTGACCTACGACGTCACAGTTCCTCATTTGCATATCACGTGACCTTTCTATGAGGGCTGCCATCTTGTTTTGGTGCCATGTTGTTTTGCGATGATACGGTCACCAGAAGGCGCTGCTACGGGACAAGGTCAAGTGTGTCGACGGTTCTGATGGATCGAGAGCAGTCACGTGACTTATGACGTTGTATAACCCGAACCTGTTGTCGGTTGTATAACCCTAGGTGTAACCCCAAACTGTTGTCGGTTGCATTACCCTAGATAGCCTGCATTGAGACAGTACTGCATTGAGGCAGTGGTAAATGTTTCCATAAATATCACACAGTGGTCAATGTCTCCACGCTTATCACATGACAACCGCCCGTGTTCCGTGGTGGCGGCGACATGGAAAGAGGTGTTACCCCAACCTGTTGTCGGTTGTATAACCCTAGATAGCCTGCATCGAGACAGTGCTGCTTGCCAACCCTATCATCCCATAGTTGTTGGCTCGTAGATAGCCTGCATTGAAACGTTGTGTATGACAATGTCTTGTTTTCTTCAAGTTGTGTGTGACAATGTCTTGTTTTCTTCAAGTTGTGTGTGACAGTGTCTTGTTTTCTTCAATTTGAGTATGACAGTGTCTTGTTTCCTTCAAGTTGTGTTCAATGTCTCCACACATATCACATGGTGGTGAATGTCTCCATGCATGTCACATGGCAGTCGATGTCTCCATGCATGTCACATGGCGGTCAATGGCTCCATGCATACCATATGGCGGTCAATGTCTGCATACATATCACACAGTGGTAAATGTCTCCATGCATGTCTCATGACGGTCAATGTCTCCACGCATATCACATGATGTCAAATGTCTCCATACATATCACACAGGCGTAAATGTCTCCACACATATCACATGGTGGTGAATGTCTCCATACATATCACACAGCGGTAAATGTCTCCATGCATGTCACATAGCGGTCAATTTCCCCATACATGTCACATGGTGGTCAATGTTTCCATCCATGTCACATGGTAGTCAATGTATCCATGCATATCAAATGGTATCAAATGTCTCCATGCATATCATTTGGAGGTCAATGTCACCATGCATGTCACATGGCGGTCAATGTCTCCATGCATATCACGTGGTGTAAAATGTCTCCATACATATCACACAGGGGCAAATGTCTCCACACATATCACATGGTGGTAAACCTCTCCATACATATCACACAGTGGTAAATGTCTCCATACATGACACATAGCAGTCAATGTCTCCATGCATGTCACATTGTGGTCAATGTCTCCACGCATATCACACAGTGGTAAATGTCCCCATGCATGTCACATGGCGGTCAATGTCTCCATGCACGTCACATGGAAGTCAAGATCTCCATGCATGTCATGTGGCAGTCATTGTCTCCATGCATACCACATGGTGTCAAATTTCTCCATACAAGTTACATGGCGGTCAATGTCTCCATGCACGTCACATGGCAGTCAATGTCTCCATGCATGTCATATGAGAGTCAATGTCTCTATGCATACCACATGGTGTCAAATGTCTCCATACATGTCACATAGCAGTCAATGTCTCCATGCATGTCACATTGTGGTCAATGTCTCCACGCATATCACACAGTGATAAATGTTCAACCGGTTTGAATCGGTTTGATCCTCTTCGTTCGAACGTTCCAGAAAGCGGCGGTGTTTTTTGTTGACCTTGACCTTTTGACCTCGCGGTGTTTATGGAAAATTCCATGACTTCGTTCGAACGTTCCAGAAAGCGACGGAGTTTTTTTTTTGACTTTGACCATCGTGAAACGACACACGTCAAAAAGTTCTTCATATAATGCAATGATGCGATATGCGTCGTATACCTTACATGCACGGCTACGTTTTTCCCGCTGCATGCACGAACATTCGTCCGCTAGGTTTCAGTCTACTAGCAGGGTGAAAATGCGGGATCGTGTTTCTTTTCGTGAGCGTGGAAAATTCCATAACTTCGATCGAACGTTCCAGAAAAGAAGAACAAAACTACATGAAACCGGTTCTGTACCCAGACACGTCTCGAAAAGCGCGCCATAATCGTCAGTAGTAAACCGAACCGCCATTGTCATCACAACCGTTCTTCCTGCATGTTCTTTTAGGGTTAGGGTCAGGGTTCGTATTAGGGTTCACTACAGACGTAAGCATTAGGGTTACTAACCCTAGCCATAACTGGCAATCGTATCAGTACAAAAGGTCGGTGACCTTTGACCATTCACTTTTATTAGGGTTATTAACCCTAACTGACAAATATTCCTACAGTTTACTAGTTTTTTCTCGAATTTTCCATTAGGGTTACTAACCCTAACCCTTACTGGCAATTGTTTCAACGCAAAAGGTCGGTAACCTTTGACCTTCGATATTGCCCCGCAGTGCCGTCTGGTAATCGTATCAAGGCAAAACAACATGGCAGCAAAACAAGATGGCGGCCTCCATAGAGAGGTCACGTGATATACAAATGAAGAGCTGTGACGTCATAAGTCACGTGACTGCTCTCGTTCCATCAGAACCGTCGACACATTTGATTTTGACCCGTAGCAGCGCCTCCTGGTGACCGTATCATCACAAAACAACATGGCAGCAAAACAAGATGGCGGCCTCCATAGAGAGGTCACGTGATATGCAAATGAGGAACTGTGACATCGTAGGTCAAGTGACTGCTCTCGACCAATCAGACCCGTCGACACACACACTTGACCCGTAGCGCCCCTGGCGACAATATTACCGCAAAACAATGCCTCAGGGGCAATAATAGGTGTAATTTAAGCTAATTTATGCAAATTAGCTGTGACGTCATAGGTCACGTGACGGCTCTCGACCAATCAGAACAGTCGACAAAATTGACATGTAGCGCCCGCTGGCGGTGAAACTGCTCTCGACCAATCAGAAAGAGCCCCAAAATCTCCTCATTTGAGCGATAATATGGGATTATTCCGTGGCGCCCCTGGCGGCAATAAGCGCACGAACAATCAGAACGCTCCATTTCAATTTTCGACCAATCAGAATGAGCCCCAAAATCTCCTCATTTTTGAGGATTGAAAAACACCAACATACTACTGTTATTGTTATATCCGCAGGATCGTGCAGCAAGCCGAGCGAGTTGAGTACAGGGCAAATTCCAACTTGCAAGTTTCAACTTACAAACTTCAAAATTGCAAAGTTTCATAACACAAACTTTCATATCATAAACTTTCATGTTACAAATTTCTACTTACACACTTCCAACTACTTACACACTTCCAACTAAATTTTCAACTTACGATGTTTCAACTTTCTAACCTCATGTTTCAATCTTCGTTTTACAGTCTTCCAACTAACAAATTTTCATAACATAAACTTTCAAAACATAAAACTTCCAATCATAAACTTTTCATATCACCAAGTTTCACATCTCAAACTTCCAACTTGCAAGATTCAACTTACAAACGTCCAACTTCCAAAGTTTCATAACACAAACTTTCATATCATAAACTTTCATGTTACAAACTTTCTACTTACACACTTCCAACTTGCAAATTTTCAACTTATAAACTTCCAACTTTCAATCTTCATTTTACAAACTTCCAACTAACAAATTTTCATAACACAAACTTTCAAAACATGAACTTCCAAACATATACTTTTCACTTTCACCAAGTTTTACATCACAAACTTCCAACTTTCAAACTTCCAACTTACAAACTTCCAACTTGCAAACTTCCAATTTACAAACTTTCATATCATAAACTTCCAAACATTAACTTTTCATATCACCAAGTTTCTCATCACAATCGTCCACACAAACTTCTAAATTGCAAGATTCAACTTACAAACTTCAAAATTGCAAAGTTTCATAACACAAACTTTCATATCATAAACTTTTATGTTACAAATTTCTACTTACACACTTCTAACTTGTAAATTTTCAACTCACAAAGTTTCAACTTTCTAACCGCAGGTTTCAATCTTCGTTTTACAATCTTCCAACTAAAAAAATGTCATAACACAAACTTTCAGAACATGAACTTCCAAACATAAACTTTTCATATCACCAAGTTTTGCATCATAAACTTCCAACTTTCAAACTTCCAACAATTGACTCGTAGCGCCCCCTGGTGGTGAAACTGCTCTCGACCAATCATAAAGTGCCCCAAAATCTCCTCATTTGAGCGATAATAGGGGATTATACCGTGGCGCCCCTGGCGGCAATAAGTGCACGACCAATCAGAACGCTCCATTTCAAATTTCAACCAATCAGAATGAGCCCCAAAATCTCCTCATTTTTAAGGATTGAGATACCCCACATACTACTGTCATCGTTGCTACATTTTGCGGTGGACTTTACATGCTTGCTGACGCTATATCCCGAATTCTTATACAACAGGCGTTATTCGAACTATTGTTTCGCTATTAGACTGTGGTTGCTCCGCCGCTAACGTTCTGGGTGCCATAGCGTGCGTCCTACTATACGTCGGTGTACTCCTCGTCATTCGCCAACATTTGTACTCCATAGTCAACGTCACCGCCACCGTCAACGCGTCGGACCTCCTCTTTTAATGGCGCGGAGGAGAGAACACCCAATGAGGGAGGTCTACTTCGATCCGAAAAGGGTAGGCAGTTATAGTGGCGTCGGCGCCTTGCGACGCGTCACGCTCGTGCCGCGGAAAATCGTCGCAGAATGGTTGTTGGAACATGACGCCTACACCTTACACAAACCAGCGAGACGTCATTCCAAGAGACGACGCGTCATCGTGGGTGGTATGCGTCAGCAGTGGCAGGCCGATCAACTTGGCGAAGTTGAAAAACGACAACGACGGTACGACGTCTTCTTGAAAGTGACCTGGTGAACAAGTCCGCGGCGTCGTTGGTGACAGGGCTGCAAACCACGATCGTCAACGATTGGCCACAGACGTTGCAGACAGATCAAGGAGTGGAATTTCTGAATAAATCCGTTCAGGCTCTATTGCAGAGTTACGGCATCCATCAATTCTCCATACACAACGCGGAGACGAAGGTGAGCATCGTGGAACGATTCAACAGAACGTTGAAAACGCGCATGTGGCGATATTTCACGAAACACCAGACGTGGCGTTACATCGACGTCCTTCAGGACTTGGTGCGATCGTACAACAACACCACCCACCGCAGCATCGGTATGGCTCCGTTACGGGTAAATGCAAAGAATCACGAAAAGGTGTGGCAACGCCTGTACGGTCACGACGGTAAAGGCGTGCCCAAGTTGTGCATGTCGGATCGCGTGCGCGTCAGCAAGTACAAAGGTACGTTCGAAAAGGGCTACGAGACGAACTGGAGCGAAGAGATGTTCACGATACACGAGGTTCATCCCTCCGATCCACCCGTGTACCACTTGCGGGACGATCTCGGTGAAATGCTGGACGGCACCTTCTACGAACTGGAGCTGCAGAAGGTGTCGGTACCCGTCGATAAAGTGTACCGCGTTGAATCGGTACTGCAACGCCGTAAGGTTGGTAGACGAACGGAGGTTTTGGTGAAATGGTTCGGCTATCCCTCCAAATTCAACAGCTGGATAGATGCCAGCGCACTCGTCCACTCCACTACAAAGACTAGCCGCGCGTATGGTGACACTTCATTCGAGAAATTACACAAGACACGACACCACAGGCCATCACCACCACCAACGTCATAGACGAGGACGAGGAGGTGGAGCAGGAGGGCAGTACTGATGCGCCGAACGAGAACGACAGCACTCCTTGGCATCTGTTCGGTACCGTGTGTCCCAAAGAGGAGACATTGTTTCTGTGTCAGGTCGTCGTCTTGTACACGGTTATCCTGATAAGCATTTACAACCTGACGACAGGTCATGATAATTCTAATCTGTGGACGGCTCTGTTGAGCAGTTCGTTTGGTTACCTGCTACCCAATCCCAATTTGAGACGCAATGGCGACTGATTTCTATCTGACGCTACCTAGCAACGCTTCCATGAAGGTGCACCCCGATAACACCTTGGCTCATTACATCACGGACTTGCCTCAACGCATATCGGTGTCTGGCGAGTGGAAGTGCGGTCTGGCAGAGATCCAGTACCCGCATACTTGGTACAACGTTCGAGAGGACGGCACCTGGTTCTACCTCAACGAGCGCACTCCTGTGGGTCTTACCCCGAGTACGAATATCGAGGCTGGGTATTACCGCAGACCTAACGTATTGTTGGACCACGTCAACAAGTCAACAAAGCGCTGAAACGCATGTGGACGGATAAGATGCGGGCTAAATTAAGCTACAGTACCATCACTCAGAAAATGACGTTGCACATGAGTAGTAGGTAGGTGGTTTATGATACGCACGAGCGGTGGTTACTATAAATAGACATTGGGAAAAACCCACATATCGCTGACGTAGCGTTTAATTGGGATTCTAAAAATAGACATTGGGAAAACCCACATATCGCTGACGTGGCGTTTAATTTTAATTTTATTTTTTTTAATTCGTGGATGATTAATGAGGTAAGGAGGATGAATGGATCGTGTGTCCATCTGGTGGGAGATGGGTAGATGCTCGCGGGGCATACCGCTGACGTTGCGGTTAGGGTATATGCTCCCGTTTCGCGGAATGCAGCGGGGTACATACCATGTTAAGAATGCGGTCGTGTTGTATTCCGTAATATGACACCGCTCTGCCGCGTTCCCGAAAGGACGCATTAAGGCGATACTAACAGCTGACTAGTGGATTTTGGTACTCGGGAAACGCGCGTTTTAAATAACCTGGCTATAAAATTATGTAGTCATATTAGCGCTGTAGTTAAAGCGCTGGTTCGCCCACTGGATGTATGCAAGTCTGAACACGTTGAAAGATAAGCCCGTCATTTGCACAATGCTGTGCAGTAATTTATTCGATGCCAGCTATGATGAAAATCGGGTTTCATTATTGTTATTTTTGTCGTTTCTCTAAGAAGAGTAGACCACGTGACGTCCTGTCTGCATAAATAATAAAAACAGCTGTGTATGCATCAACGAGTTGACCTGTATGCGTACATCTAACATATTTAGGGTATTGGTTATCGTATGAATCATACATAGCACGAGTAATGAGAAAGAGTACCGATTTGTCTAAGAAAATACCGCTTTTATTGCTTTTATATGTATTTTGTCACACTTAGTTACGTATGTAATGTTTTTAAGCTAAGTGTTTACCACATTTATACATAGCACGAGTAATAAGAAAGAGTACCGATTTGTCTAAGAAAATACCGCTTTTATATGTATTTTGTCACACTTAGTTACGTATGTAATGCTTTTAAGCTAAGTGTTTACCACATTTATCTGCCTGTTAACATGTTAAGTAAATGTCACTTTTATTTGTATCTTACCACATTTTAGCTACGTAATTGCCACGCTTGTCTGTGTGCTAACGCTTTTAGCATATTAAGTATCACTTTTAATTGTATGTTAACGCTATTTAGCTAAGTATATACCACATTCTATGTTAACTTTGTTTTCGCAAAGTAAATATCACTTTTAGTTGTACGTTAACGCTTTTAAGCTAAGTAAGTACCAAATACAGCTACATGCTAATGAGTTTAGCTAAGTAAATACCGCATTTAGCTGTAGGTTAACGCTTTTAAGCTAAGAAATTACCACATTTAGCTGTATGTTAGCGATTTTAAGCTAATTATTTACCATATTTACCTGCATGTTAACGGTTTTAAGTTAAGCAAATACAACTTTTAGCAAAGTAATTAACATTTTTAGCTAAGTAAGTACCATATTTAGTTGCAAGTTAACGCTTTTAAGTTAAGTAATTACCACATATGTTAAAACTGTTTAGATAATAAATGTCCACATTTAGCTGTATGTTAGCGCTTTTTACCTAAATAATTACCACATTTAGTTGTATGTTAACGCTTCTAAGCTAAGTAATTACCGCATTTAGCTGCGTGTTAACGTTTTTTAGCTAAGAAATTACCATGTTTAGCTGTATGTTACTGCTGTTTAACTAAGGAATTACCACATTTAGCTGTATGGTAACGCATTGAAACTAAGTATTTACCACATTCACCTGTATGCTAAGGTACTCGGGAAATGCGCGTGATAAATAACACGGTTTTCTGTAGTGATATTAGCATTGTTGTTAAAGCGTTGGTTCGCACACTGGACGTATGCAAGTCTGAACAAGCTTAACGATAAGCCGGTCATTTGCACTTAAATCTATCTAAGCTAGGTTCTGTGAAGAAAAGAACAAACTCTGCGTATGATTATAATATATTTGTTATAACTAACCAAACAATGCAAGAAGTACAAAACAATTAATTATGAACATAACCGTCAGAATATAGTAATATAAACAAAATCACTACAAGTATTACATAATATGATTATGAATTATTATTGTAATACCACGCCTGTCGGGGCGCGCTATAGCAGAGAGCTATTTTAAAACACTGGGCGAGGTAAGTACATCAGTATAGACGAACGAGTGGACTGTGGACTGTGGACTCCGGTTGCCTTAGCAACGAACGGGGTAGTGATGTTAAACATATGCTGCCATAGCATCATTACTTCAATACCGCAGGAAACCTAAGAATGAAGTAATGCAGATGACAAACTACAGCTCCATATAGTGCTTACATATTTCCAATAATTTATATTAAATGCATATAGAGAAATAATAGATAAAAAATATAACACAACTGTCCTAAGAGAAAGAACAACAACGTACTTTGGGAATAGTATATGATTGGAATCTGATGTACTGACGAAGATAGCTACATAATGAATCATGCCACACATAACTTGGATTAGGACATGTTGAACAGCTGACCGATATGGTTGTTCTCAGTAAAAGAGTATGACAACATACTATTGTTAAATTATCCTGTGTGTGTGTGTGTGCGCGTGCGTGCGTGCGTGCGTGCGTGCGTGCGTGCGTGTGCGTATTGCATATGCTGTGTATTAAATTCTACTTCCACAGTGCTACCCCTACAGCTGCCTTGGCCTGGTATCGCATTTTGTTTCTGTATATTTCATACACAAACATCCGTGAACTTGGGATCCATGCATAATGTAAATATAGCAGGGTATATCAGCTTCATCCAGTTGATATCATATTTATTTTAATTGTATTATCATATCAATACATAACCATATATGTTTTAATATTCCAGTACCCCAAACTGAAAACTGGCGAAATGCTTTAATAACATAAAAAAAATGGATGGTAAAAAAATTACATACATATTAGAGTCCTCTAAATAGGCCACCCATGTGACCAATATAAACTGGTCTGATTACAGAGGCTGGTGAGATGTACAAATGTGTAGATCTGACAAAAACACGGGGTTTAATGGGTGGCTGCTTCCAACGGGTGCTTTTTATAACTGGTTCTACTGTATCTATGGAATAAACCTTTTAGCTACTACACACACCATTCTTGAAACCTAAATATTAGTTTATCACATGTTGTATTTGTCTTTTTGCATGCTCTTCGTTGATTGCATTAAATATACACATCCTTATCAGACAATGAAATATGTTTTGCTAGATTTGGACCACCATTTGTACCAACAACAAAACATTAAATCCAATTCCAGGTACCTTTAACATTGTTTTTCTGTAGTGTTGTTTTAGTGGGTCTTAATATAATTGTTAATTTGCTTTTATAAGTTTTGTATATATGCGCAGATTCAGAATATATAGATATAACAAATGCTGTATACAGCCTCTTTTTCTTGACACCAGCACGTTTTAAACCTTTGGTGAACCAAGTTGTCTTGTTAGTGCTACGGTACTCTAGGATGTGTTCTCAGGCTAGTGACTGGAATAGTTACCGCAGGCCTTTTTAGACACCTGGGTAACACGACTGTGAACTATCCTGTAATACCTACTGTTAAGCGAGCACTTAATTCAGAGTTAATTGCGAATTTTTCAAAGAGATTAAATTAGGCTGTAATTTTCTTGACTGGGTGTATGAAAGAAAAAGAACAAAGAATGCGCAACGACTGCAATGACATCAGCAACTATTTTAGTATTCGTGTTTCATTGGTAGTCTCGTGAATGGAAACATTGTTGCATGCTTTTAAAATGTGTATACTCCCGCCGGTAGACACACACGATGAGACAGTTGGCATTTTCTTTAACTGCGAGACATTTCGCAGTCATTTTCTTTAACTGCGTGACCTGTTATTTTCTTTTGTTGTGACATTTTTGTGTATTTTTATTTAACTGCGTGACATTTTACCAGTCTTAGCTAATGCGGTTTGTCACATATGTAACGCTGTTTTCTAAGTGTGTAACACATTCACTATGTAGTAACGCGTTTAGCTATTATCCACAGTACACACACCTAGAATATATAGTAAATGTGCCCACATTACACAGCTAGAATACATAATCACTGTACACACAGTACACAAGTAGAAGGCATAGTCACTGTACCCACAATACACAGCTAGAATATATAGTTGCTGTACCCACAGCGAAATGATGGCCAGACGTAACGCGAGTCGATCACAAGACCGGTGGACAAAGTTCACCCAGCGCACAATAGCAGCATCACGTGCGCGGCCTGCGCGCCACAGCCAGAGGAGGCCTATAGAAACGGAGCGCAGAGTTAACGAGCAGCTAGCCAACACAGTCACTGTATCCAGAGTACACAGCTAAAGTACATAGTCACTGTACCCACAGTACACAGCTACAGTACCTTTTCACTGAACACACAGTACACAGCTAGAATGCATGGGTACTGTACCACTGTACACAGCTACAGTACATAGACACTTTACCCTCAGTACACCGCTAGAATACATAGTCACTGTATCCAGAGTACACAGCTATAATACATAGTTACTATACCCACAGTACATAAGACACAGCTACATTTCATAGTCACTGTATCCATAGTACACAGCTAGATTACAGAATCACTGTACCCACACTACACAGCTAGAATATGTAGTCACTATGCCCATAGTACACAACTAGAATACATAGTCACTGTACCCACAGTACAGAGCTAGAATACATAGTTACTGTACCCAGAGTACACAACTAGAATACATAGACACTGTACCCACAGAACACAGCTAGAATGCATAGTCACTGTACCCACTGTACACGGCTAGAATACATAGTCACTGTACTCACAGTACACAGCTAGAATACAAATGTACTGTACACACAGTACACAGCTAGCATACATAGACACTGTACCCACAGTGCACAGCTAGAATACATAGTCACTGTACCCACAGAACACAGCTTTAATATATATATATATATATATATATATATATATTCACTGTATGCAAGTACACATCTACAGTACATAGCGACTGTATCTACTGTACACTGATAGAATATATATTCACTGCACCAACAATACACAGCTAGAATTCATAGTCACTATACCCTCAGTATATAGTACTCAGCTACAATTCGTAGTCAATGTATCCACAGTACAGAGCTAGAATACATAGTCACTATACCCAGAGTACACAACTAGAATACATAGCCACTGTACCCACAGTATGCAGTTAGAATACATATTTACTGTACACAAAGTACACAACTAGAAAACATAGTCATTGTACCCACAATACACAGCAAGAATGCATAGTCACTGTACCCACATTATACAGCTACAATTCGTAGTCACTGTATCCACAGTACACAACTAAAATACATAGTCACTCAACCCACAGTACACAGCTAGAATGTATGTTCACTGTACACACAGTACAAAGCTAGAATACTTAGTCACTGTACCCACGGTAGTCAGCTATATTACATAATCACAATAGCCACAGTTCACAGCTAGAATACATAATCAATGTAACCACAGTACACGGCTAGAATGCATTGTCACTGGACCCTGAGTACACAGCTACAGTATAAAGTCACTGTAGCCAGAGTACACAGCTAAATTACATAGTTACTGTACCCACATTCCAGTGCGTCCTCCAATGTTAACTGTGTCGGTGTGGTCTTCTAGTACGTCCTCCAATGGTAACTGTGTCATTGTGGTCTTCCAGTGCATCCTCCAATGTTAACTGTGTCGATGTGGTCTTCCAGTACGTCCTCCAATGTTAACACAGGCTGTCTTGCTGTATTACAGGCTGTCTTGCTGTATTGCATGCTACCCTGCTGTATTACAGGCTGTCATGCTGTATTACAGGCTGCCATGCTGTATTACAGGCTGTGTTGCTGTATTACAGGCTGTCTTGCTGTATAACAGGCTGCCCTGCTGTATTACAGGTGATGGACGCAATGTGTAAAGAGCCAGGATGTGGCTGGAAGTAGGAGAAACAGAGGATAGTATGGTGGAGGCAATGTGTAAGGAGGAAGGGTGTGGTTTGAGGTAGGAAAGACAGAGGACAGTATGGTGGACGCAATGTGTCAGGAGTCAGGATCAACATTACACAACATTACACAACTTCACACAACTTCGCACAACTTCGCACAACTTCGCACAACTTCATACAACTTCACACAACTTTACCTTCTGATTACCACACCTCACCACCCCCACCATAGAGTAATGAGACGAGCATATCCATCTGACCACCAGGGGGCGCAGGGGCGCGCGCGGGGACTAATACACTTTTTTCCGCGAAATACACCTTTTTCCTGTAATCACGCGCGCCCCTGCGCCCCCTGGTGGTCAGATGGCTAAGCTCGTCTCATTACTCTATGGTGGGGGTGGTGAGGTGTGGCAATCAGAAGGTAAAGTTGTGTGAAGTTGTATGAAGTTGTGCGAAGTTGTGCGAAGTTGTGCGAAGTTGTGTGAAGTTGTGTAATGTTGTGTAATGTTGATCCTGACTCCTGACACATTGCGTCCACCATACTGTCCTCTGTCTTTCCTACCTCAAACCACACCCTTCCTCCTTACACATTGCCTCCACCATACTATCCTCTGTTTCTCCTACTTCCAGCCACATCCTGGCTCTTTACACATTGCGTCCATCACCTGTAATACAGCAGGGCAGCCTGTTATACAGCAAGACAGCCTGTAATACAGCAACACAGCCTGTAATACAGCATGGCAGCCTGTAATACAGCATGACAGCCTGTAATACAGCAGGGTAGCATGCAATACAGCAAGACAGCCTGTAATACAGCAAGACAGCCTGTGTTAACATTGGAGGACGTACTGGAAGACCACATCGACACAGTTAACATTGGAGGATGCACTGGAAGACCACAATGACACAGTTACCATTGGAGGACGTACTAGAAGACCACACCGACACAGTTAACATTGGAGGACGCACTGGAATGTGGGTACAGTAACTATGTAATTTAGCTGTGTACTCTGGCTACAGTGACTTTATACTGTAGCTGTGTACTCAGGGTCCAGTGACAATGCATTCTAGCCGTGTACTGTGGTTACATTGATTATGTATTCTAGCTGTGAACTGTGGCTATTGTGATTATGTAATATAGCTGACTACCGTGGGTACAGTGACTAAGTATTCTAGCTTTGTACTGTGTGTACAGTGAACATACATTCTAGCTGTGTACTGTGGGTTGAGTGACTATGTATTTTAGTTGTGTACTGTGGATACAGTGACTACGAATTGTAGCTGTATAATGTGGGTACAGTGACTATGCATTCTTGCTGTGTATTGTGGGTACAATGACTATGTTTTCTAGTTGTGTACTTTGTGTACAGTAAATATGTATTCTAACTGCATACTGTGGGTACAGTGGCTATGTATTCTAGTTGTGTACTCTGGGTATAGTGACTATGTATTCTAGCTCTGTACTGTGGATACATTGACTACGAATTGTAGCTGAGTACTATATACTGAGGGTATAGTGACTATGAATTCTAGCTGTGTATTGTTGGTGCAGTGAATATATATTCTATCAGTGTACAGTAGATACAGTCGCTATGTACTGTAGATGTGTACTTGCATACAGTGAATATATATATATATATATATATATATATATATTAAAGCTGTGTTCTGTGGGTACAGTGACTATGTATTCTAGCTGTGCACTGTGGGTACAGTGTCTATGTATGCTAGCTGTGTACTGTGTGTACAGTACATTTGTATTCTAGCTGTGTACTGTGAGTACAGTGACTATGTATTCTAGCCGTGTACAGTGGGTACAGTGACTATGCATTCTAGCTGTGTTCTGTGGGTACAGTGTCTATGTATTCTAGTTGTGTACTCTGGGTACAGTAACTATGTATTCTAGCTCTGTACTGTGGGTACAGTGACTATGTATTCTAGTTGTGTACTATGGGCATAGTGACTACATATTCTAGCTGTGTAGTGTGGGTACAGTGATTCTGTAATCTAGCTGTGTACTATGGATACAGTGACTATGAAATGTAGCTGTGTCTTATGTACTGTGGGTATAGTAACTATGTATTATAGCTGTGTACTCTGGATACAGTGACTATGTATTCTAGCGGTGTACTGAGGGTAAAGTGTCTATGTACTGTAGCTGTGTACAGTGGTACAGTACCCATGCATTCTAGCTGTGTACTGTGTGTTCAGTGAAAAGGTACTGTAGCTGTGTACTGTGGGTACAGTGACTATGTACTTTAGCTGTGTACTCTGGATACAGTGACTGTGTTGGCTAGCTGCTCGTTAACTCTGCGCTCCGTTTCTATAGGCCTCCTCTGGCTGTGGCGCGCAGGCCGCGCACGTGATGCTGCTATTGTGCGCTGGGTGAACTTTGTCCACCGGTCTTGTGATCGACTCGCGTTACGTCTGGCCATCATTTCGCTGTGGGTACAGCAACTATATATTCTAGCTGTGTATTGTGGGTACAGTGACTATGCCTTCTACTTGTGTACTGTGTGTACAGTGATTATGTATTCTAGCTGTGTAATGTGGGCACATTTACTATATATTCTAGGTGTGTGTACTGTGGATAATAGCTAAACGCGTTACTACATAGTGAATGTGTTACACACTTAGAAAACAGCGTTACATATGTGACAAACCGCATTAGCTAAGACTGGTAAAATGTCACGCAGTTAAATAAAAATACACAAAAATGTCACAACAAAAGAAAATAACAGGTCACGCAGTTAAAGAAAATGACTGCGAAATGTCTCGCAGTTAAAGAAAATGCCAACTGTCTCATCGTGTGTGTCTACCGGCGGGAGTATACACATTTTAAAAGCATGCAACAATGTTTCCATTCACGAGACTACCAATGAAACACGAATACTAAAATAGTTGCTGATGTCATTGCAGTCGTTGCGCATTCTTTGTTCTTTTTCTTTCATACACCCAGTCAAGAAAATTACAGCCTAATTTAATCTCTTTGAAAAATTCGCAATTAACTCTGAATTAAGTGCTCGCTTAACAGTAGGTATTACAGGATAGTTCACAGTCGTGTTACCCAGGTGTCTAAAAAGGCCTGCGGTAACTATTCCAGTCACTAGCCTGAGAACACATCCTAGAGTACCGTAGCACTAACAAGACAACTTGGTTCACCAAAGGTTTAAAACGTGCTGGTGTCAAGAAAAAGAGGCTGTATACAGCATTTGTTATATCTATATATTCTGAATCTGCGCATATATACAAAACTTATAAAAGCAAATTAACAATTATATTAAGACCCACTAAAACAACACTACAGAAAAACAATGTTAAAGGTACCTGGAATTGGATTTAATGTTTTGTTGTTGGTACAAATGGTGGTCCAAATCTAGCAAAACATATTTCATTGTCTGATAAGGATGTGTATATTTAATGCAATCAACGAAGAGCATGCAAAAAGACAAATACAACATGTGATAAACTAATATTTAGGTTTCAAGAATGGTGTGTGTAGTAGCTAAAAGGTTTATTCCATAGATACAGTAGAACCAGTTATAAAAAGCACCCGTTGGAAGCAGCCACCCATTAAATCCCGTGTTTTTGTCAGATCTACACATTTGTACATCTCACCAGCCTCTGTAATCAGACCAGTTTATATTGGTCACATGGGTGGCCTATTTAGAGGACTCTAATATGTATGTAATTTTTTTACCATCCATTTTTTTTATGTTATTAAAGCATTTCGCCAGTTTTCAGTTTGGGGTACTGGAATATTAAAACATATATGGTTATGTATTGATATGATAATACAATTAAAATAAATATGATATCAACTGGATGAAGCTGATATACCCTGCTATATTTACATTATGCATGGATCCCAAGTTCACGGATGTTTGTGTATGAAATATACAGAAACAAAATGCGATACCAGGCCAAGGCAGCTGTAGGGGTAGCACTGTGGAAGTAGAATTTAATACACAGCATATGCAATACGCACACGCACGCACGCACGCACGCACGCACGCACGCACGCACGCGCACACACACACACACAGGATAATTTAACAATAGTATGTTGTCATACTCTTTTACTGAGAACAACCATATCGGTCAGCTGTTCAACATGTCCTAATCCAAGTTATGTGTGGCATGATTCATTATGTAGCTATCTTCGTCAGTACATCAGATTCCAATCATATACTATTCCCAAAGTACGTTGTTGTTCTTTCTCTTAGGACAGTTGTGTTATATTTTTTATCTATTATTTCTCTATATGCATTTAATATAAATTATTGGAAATATGTAAGCACTATATGGAGCTGTAGTTTGTCATCTGCATTACTTCATTCTTAGGTTTCCTGCGGTATTGAAGTAATGATGCTATGGCAGCATATGTTTAACATCACTACCCCGTTCGTTGCTAAGGCAACCGGAGTCCACAGTCCACAGTCCACTCGTTCGTCTATACTGATGTACTTACCTCGCCCAGTGTTTTAAAATAGCTCTCTGCTATAGCGCGCCCCGACAGGCGTGGTATTACAATAATAATTCATAATCATATTATGTAATACTTGTAGTGATTTTGTTTATATTACTATATTCTGACGGTTATGTTCATAATTAATTGTTTTGTACTTCTTGCATTGTTTGGTTAGTTATAACAAATATATTATAATCATACGCAGAGTTTGTTCTTTTCTTCACAGAACCTAGCTTAGATAGATTTAAGTGCAAATGACCGGCTTATCGTTAAGCTTGTTCAGACTTGCATACGTCCAGTGTGCGAACCAACGCTTTAACAACAATGCTAATATCACTACAGAAAACCGTGTTATTTATCACGCGCATTTCCCGAGTACCTTAGCATACAGGTGAATGTGGTAAATACTTAGTTTCAATGCGTTACCATACAGCTAAATGTGGTAATTCCTTAGTTAAACAGCAGTAACATACAGCTAAACATGGTAATTTCTTAGCTAAAAAACGTTAACACGCAGCTAAATGCGGTAATTACTTAGCTTAGAAGCGTTAACATACAACTAAATGTGGTAATTATTTAGGTAAAAAGCGCTAACATACAGCTAAATGTGGACATTTATTATCTAAACAGTTTTAACATATGTGGTAATTACTTAACTTAAAAGCGTTAACTTGCAACTAAATATGGTACTTACTTAGCTAAAAATGTTAATTACTTTGCTAAAAGTTGTATTTGCTTAACTTAAAACCGTTAACATGCAGGTAAATATGGTAAATAATTAGCTTAAAATCGCTAACATACAGCTAAATGTGGTAATTTCTTAGCTTAAAAGCGTTAACCTACAGCTAAATGCGGTATTTACTTAGCTAAACTCATTAGCATGTAGCTGTATTTGGTACTTACTTAGCTTAAAAGCGTTAACGTACAACTAAAAGTGATATTTACTTTGCGAAAACAAAGTTAACATAGAATGTGGTATATACTTAGCTAAATAGCGTTAACATACAATTAAAAGTGATACTTAATATGCTAAAAGCGTTAGCACACAGACAAGCGTGGCAATTACGTAGCTAAAATGTGGTAAGATACAAATAAAAGTGACATTTACTTAACATGTTAACAGGCAGATAAATGTGGTAAACACTTAGCTTAAAAGCATTACATACGTAACTAAGTGTGACAAAATACATATAAAAGCGGTATTTTCTTAGACAAATCGGTACTCTTTCTTATTACTCGTGCTATGTATAAATGTGGTAAACACTTAGCTTAAAAACATTACATACGTAACTAAGTGTGACAAAATACATATAAAAGCAATAAAAGCGGTATTTTCTTAGACAAATCGGTACTCTTTCTCATTACTCGTGCTATGTATGATTCATACGATAACCAATACCCTAAATATGTTAGATGTACGCATACAGGTCAACTCGTTGATGCATACACAGCTGTTTTTATTATTTATGCAGACAGGACGTCACGTGGTCTACTCTTCTTAGAGAAACGACAAAAATAACAATAATGAAACCCGATTTTCATCATAGCTAGCATCGAATAAATTACTGCACAGCATTGTGCAAATGACGGGCTTATCTTTCAACGTGTTCAGACTTGCATACATCCAGTGGGCGAACCAGCGCTTTAACTACAGCGCTAATATGACTACATAATTTTATAGCCAGGTTATTTAAAACGCGCGTTTCCCGAGTACCAAAATCCACTAGTCAGCTGTTAGTATCGCCTTAATGCGTCCTTTCGGGAACGCGGCAGAGCGGTGTCATATTACGGAATACAACACGACCGCATTCTTAACATGGTATGTACCCCGCTGCATTCCGCGAAACGGGAGCATATACCCTAACCGCAACGTCAGCGGTATGCCCCGCGAGCATCTACCCATCTCCCACCAGATGGACACACGATCCATTCATCCTCCTTACCTCATTAATCATCCACGAATTTAAAAAAATAAAATTAAAATTAAACGCCACGTCAGCGATATGTGGGTTTTTCCCAATGTCTATTTTTAGAATCCCAATTAAACGCTACGTCAGCGATATGTGGGTTTTTCCCAATGTCTATTTATAGTAACCACCGCTCGTGCGTATCATAAACCACCTACCTACTACTCACATGTCACCGGGCACCGACTTCAGCATGCCTTACCAGAGTGCAATGGGTACCATTTTAGGATTCCACCCTTCGGTTGTCGCCAGTCCAGCGAGAGTTAGGACACGGGTGTACACCTACCCGAGAGTAGGCGATGAAACAAATATAACCTACCCACCGGAGCTAGGTCTCACGCCGTCGGCTACCGTGACGTCGAAACCCGAAACAACGGTCACGGCGCCACGGTATCCGATCGTTTCACTAACGTTCACTACGTGCCTCTGTTGCGCATGGAGTTCGGGGACCATAAAGGTGGATATGAGAGACGACACCGGACGGCGCGTGTCATTCGAGTACGGTAGATTGACGGTGACGCTTCATTTTCGACGGCATAGGACCGGACGATGAATTACAACGACTATTACGCGCGGCAGGCGGATGGTGCGCTGCCCTACTTCGCCGGAGCACAATACCAGCGAGGTTACGGACTGCGCTACGCAGCGACATTCCACTCATCAAGAGAGGTGCCGTGGCTTTGGGTAAGGGAACGTTGAAGACCGGCGTGCGTATAGCTGGCGACGTCTTATCTGGGCAGAACATAAAAAAGGCAGCCAACCGTCGCGTCACGGACGTAACCTTGAGATTCCTGGCGTGCGACCTCGTAAACGTATAAAACGAGCACCCGCGAAGACAGGAGTCACTACAGCGAAGAGACGACGCAAGAGACAGACGCCCAAGAAACGTGAGGCCGACATATTCGACGACGATGGCGTTCGTACATAGACAGTCGGGCGAAGGGGTCAAGACCGAGCTGGATCTCTTTACCGTACCGCCCACTCAGACCAGCATCGTCGACAGCCAGTCAACAGTGGAATATGAACCCATGGCCTCTCTGGACTCGGGTGGACCGATAGAATCCCTGATCCCTGGATCGGGAGACGATTACCTGGATCTCGCCAACACGATGCTACACGTGCAGGTGAAGGTGACGCGAGCCAACGGGGATGATCTCGACTTTGCCGACCCCGTGGGACCAGTGAATAACTGGCTGCATTCGCTGTTCAGTCAAGTCGACGTCTACCTGAACGGTACGCTCGTGACCCCTTCGACCAACACGTACGCGTATCGTGCTTACATCGAGACGCTGCTGAGTTACGCCAAGGTTACGCAGCTGACGGGTAAGCTGTGGCACAAGGACACGGCCACTCACATGGATGCCGTCGAGATAGTCGACGGAGCCGCGGCTAACGCAGGGTTCGTGGCTCGACGAAAGAACATCGTACGGAATCGAGTGGTCGACATGATGGGTCGTCTACATGTGGATCTGTTTCTGCAAGATAAATTCCTGATCAACGGCGTCGATGTCAAGATACGACTGGTGTGTAACAAGGCTGCGTTTGCGCTGATGGCTGGTGGGAACGCCCCCGATTAGAGGATAAACATCGTCAATGCCACCTTGTTTGCAAAGAAGGCCACCCTGAATCCGACCGTGCAGATGGCGCACATCAAGGCTCTAGAGAAGAGCACGGTCAAGTATCCAATGCGGTCCGTCGACTGCAAGGTGCACTCCATTCCAGCAGGCGCTCGGTCGCACACGCACGAGAACCTGTTCCTCGGCACTCTGCCGAAACGTCTGGTGTCGTGCTGCATCGATAACGATGAGTACAACGGTGTGTACACCAAGAATCCGTTTCATGCCAAGAACAACGCAATCACCTTCCACGCAGTGTACGTGGACGGGCGACAGATACAATCCAAACCTTTCCAGCCGAATTTCGAAGACGACCTCTTCGTCAGGAGCTACATGAGTCTGTTCTCCTTGACCGGCAAGATGTGGCAGGACAAGGGGAACGGACTGACTCGCAGCGGCTACCGACACGGTTACACCTTCTTCGGTTTTGATCTGACCCCCGACCAGTGCGATGGCCCTTGCTTCCATCTGGTACAAAAGGGCAACCTGCGCATAGAACTGCATTTCCGCGACGCGCTGCCGAACCCCGTGAACGTTTTCGCCTACGCCGAGTTCAAGTCCGTGTTGGAAATAGACAAGAGTCGCAACGTCATCTACGACTACTGATATGGACACCCTGTAGATCGCTAGACCCGCGCACCAAATCGATCTTTCTCGGCGTCGTACCCAAAGATGGACTGCCTACGACGATAGACGCTCTGCCTGCGGCCTTCTTGTGCAACACCGACGACGGCGACGAGCCAGGCGAACATTGGATAGCGCTGTACCTGGACGCCGACGGGCGCGGCGATTACTTCTGCTCGTTCGATCTGCGCCACGACACGCGGCGTTCCGCACCTTCATGGACGAACATTGTTCCGAGTGGACTCATAATAGCAAGAGACTTTAGAGTCATCTGTCTAACATTTGTGGACAATATTGTGTAGCTTATGTATTGCTTCGGCTTTCCAATGAGAATATTTATCAACATATTCCGCACCAATTTAGTAGCTAACGATTACCGCGTGTTTGAATGGCTTAAACAGCTGCGACAAGGTAGACTGTACTATCGTACATCGTACATCGATTGACCCTCTAAGCTCACGACCTCTGGCATGATGGTCAACATCCGCAAGTCACGTCATAATCATATTCATCATGGTAGTCGTTGTGATATTACACGCAACCCTTGTTGTATCATCATGCTGCTTGTGTTGTTCAATAAAATACGTGTGCACTCGTACCATACCGTGTTGTGTTGGTTTCCTCATTAGTCCCTTTGATCGTTGATAATGACCCTATTAATAACCACTACGTTAAGGTCAGGTTCAGGGTCAGGGATCACCGCAGACGTCGACAGTTTGGGGTTAGAGTTAGGGTTAGCTCCATTCGCCAGGGGGCGGGTTAGTGTTACGGATAAGGTTAGAGTTCACCGCCAGGGGGCGCTCTGGCTACCCAGAAGGCTGTGCACATGCGCACTAAACCGGATGACCCTCCCAACACTGGCTCCCTCTTTTGCTCGGTCAGAAGAGCGCTATAACTACTGAGACCCTTGTCAATAGCGATTGCCCATAAGATACGCACACATATGGTCGTGTACGTACGTGTCTCTCCCGTGATCTTCCTGAGAGCACACACAATTGATGTTGGTCGCTAGATGCCTTTGTTGTTGGTAGGCCCATTTTGTGAATTCGGGGTAACCTTTGCCAGTTTCAACAACGTTGTGCATGTGCCGCTCATAATGCTGTTGTTTGTCTGGAGCAACCGCTCTAAACAGCAGAGCACTGATTTTCTTGTGAATGTATCAGAACGGAGAGCCTGTGTGCTGATATTAGGTTGGCCAATACAATTTATCAATAAAAAAATGCGTAAGGCTTTACTCTTGCATGAATATGAAATATGAGTTTATTGTATTAGTGTCATGTTTTCGAGTATTTTATTTATATTTATTTTTAATAATGTTATGTATCGACTATCATACCTTTCGGGTATTTATAATTCAACTTAATTAAGTTATTTATTTTATTTGTTAACAGTACAGTTTTGCAAATTCTTGCATTTCCCATTTTCTGATTGCCAGTTTATTATATACATTGTTCCATTTTTTTGTGTAGCTAGTTTACAACAATGTTTATTGTTTACAAATAATTTGAAAATTGTACATGTACAAGTAGTATATGGGGTCTTTTGAATCCTCAAAGTCATGATTCACTATGATGAGAGTATAGGAAAATCCCTTTATATCGCTCAATTTGGGGCTCTTTTTGATTGGTCGAGAGCTGATAATCCGCCAGGGGGCGCTCATGCGTCCCCTAGTAACGACGGTTCTGGTCGGTCGAGAGCAGTCACGTGACCTATAACGTCACACCTCATTTGCATATCACGTGACCTCCCTATGGAGGCTGCCATCTTGTTTTGCGCTGATACAATCGCCAGGGAGCGCTACGGTCAAAGGTCACCCTATGACGTCACACCTCATTTGCATATCACGTGACCTCCATATGGAGGTTACCATCTTGTCCCCTAGTAACGACGGTTCTGATTGGTCGAGAGCAGTTACGCGACTTATGACGTCACACCTTATTTGCATATAATGTGACATCCCTATGGAGGCTGCCATCTTGGTTTCCCTATGGAGGCTGCCATATTGTTTTGCGCTCTTAGTCGCCAGGGGGCGCTACGGGTCAAGGTCAAAAGTCAAGGACCGCCGGCCTTTACGCGAAGCTCACGAGTTTCCCCCTATAGTGAGGATTAGGGTTAGGGTTAGTAACCCTAATCCTAACACCAACCTGTTGTTGACTGTATAACCGTAATGCTTCTGTCGTCTGCAGTGAACACTAATACGAGCCCTGACCCTAACCCTAACGTAGTTAACCCTACTACCCAGACTCCATAACCAGAACTTCCTGTGAACTGTGGTCTGACCCTAAGCACTTGTGTTAGACTCGGTCTGCGGTGTGTATTTCTATCAGGCCAGCTAACCCAAACCCCAAATCAACGACCATGCTGAGCGAGCACCCCCTAATCCACCACCTCAGGACCTCCCATCAGTACAACGAGTCATTGCGATCGATAATGTGTTTTCGATAAGTTCTACGCGTATTTGCTTATTCGTATCAAAGGCGAACGCGTGTTTTGCAATTCCCGTATACTAGAATCACGCCCATTTACGGGTTAATGGTTGTTCTAACGCGCATTTAGGAGGAAGTTACGGTTACATAAGTTTTATTTGTTTTCCGAATCCTTACATATGAAAATTAGCATCGTGACGCGCATTGTTTACCGAACGAAGTCGCGCGCGCTTCCATATTTGGCATCGCGGACGGGAGCTGGTGTAAGCAGCACTCAGGACAATAACAAATAAGGACATGCAGCTGACGTAAGCCGCTCACACATCTCGCATGTTCGGCGGTGTTTATGCAGGCCCGAGGCGGTATATAGGCGGTATATAGGTATCGACGCGAAACGACATACGTCGAAAAGTTCTAGATATAATGCGATGATGCGATATGTTTTGTATAGCTTACATGCACGGCTACGTTTTTCTCGGGCTGCTAGCAGGGAGAAAATGGGGGATCGTGTTTCTCTTGCTATGCGGACGGGAGCTGACGTATGCAGTTTATGATGTGAAACTTGGTGATATGAAAAGATTATGTTTGGAAGTTCATGTTTTGAAAGTTTGTGTTATGAAAATTTGTTAGTTGGAAGTTTGAAAGTTGGAAGTGTGTAAGTAGAAAGTTTGACCACCTCGGGCCTGCATAAACACCGCCGCACTTGCGAGTTGTGTGTGTGTGTGTGTGTGTGCGTGCGTGCGTGCGTGCGTGCGTGCGTGCGTGCGTGTGTGTGTGTGTGTGTGTGTGTGTGTGTGTGTGTGTGTGTGTGTGTGGCTTACGTCAGCTGCATGTCCTTATTTGGTATTGTTCTGCGTGCTGCTTACGTCAGTTCCCGTCCGCATAGGAAGAGAAACACGATCCCGCATTTTCACCTTGCTAGCAGACCGTAGCCTAGCGGTCGAATGTTCGTGCATGCAGCGAAAAAAACGTAGCCGTGCATGTATGCTATACAACACATATCGCATCATCGCATTATATCGAGAACTTTTCGACGTATGTCGTTTCGTCAGCTCCCGTTCGCGATGCCAAATATGGAAGCGCGCGCGACCTCGTTCGGTAAACAAGGCGCGTCACGATGCTAATTTTCGTACAGAAGGATTCGGAAAACAAATAAAACTGATGTAGCCGTAACGTCCTCCTAAACGCGCGTTAGAACAACCATTCGCCTGTAAATGGGCGTGATTCTAGTACACGGGAACTGCAAAACACGCGTTCGCTTTTATACGAATAAACAAACACGCGTAGAACTTACCGAAACCACATTATCGATTGCAACGACTCGGCCATGGTTATATACAAATCGCCGACGTTTTACTGTTGGGAGGTCTTGAGGTGATGGATTAGGGGGTGCTCGCGCAACATGGTCGCTGATTTGGGATTAGGGTTAGCTGGCCTGATAGAAGCACACACCGTAGACCGAGTCTACCACAGGTGCTTAGGGTCAGACCACAGTTCGCATGGAGTTCGGGTTATGGAGTCTGGGTAGTAGGGTTCACTACGTTAGGGTTAGGGTTCGTATTAGGGTTCACTGCAGATGACAGAAGCATTAGGGTTATACAGTCGACAACAGGTTGTGGTTAGGATTAGGGTTACTAACCCTAACTCTAACCCTCACTATAGGGGGAAACTCGTGAGCTTCGCGCAAAGGTCGGTGATCTTTGACCTTGACATTTGACCTTGATCCGCAGCGCCCTCTGGCGACTGTATCAGCGCAAAACAAGATGGCAGCCTCCATAGGGAAAACAAGATGGCAGCCTCCAAATGAGGTGTAACGTCGTAGGTCACGTGACTGCTCTCGACCAATCAGAACCGTCGTACCTAGGGTACAAGATGGCAGCCTCCATAGGAAGGTCACGTGATATGCAAATGAGGTGTGACGTCATAGGATGACCTTTGCGCCCCTGGCGACTGTATCAGCGCAAAACAAGGTTGCAGCCTCCATAGGGAAAACAAAATGGCAGCCTCCATAGGTAGGTCACGTGATATGCAAATGAGGTGTGACGTCATAGGTCATATGACTGCTCTCGACCAATCCGAACCGTCGTTATTAGGGAGGCATGAGCGCCCCTGGCGGATTATCAGCTCTAGACCAATCAAAAAGAGCCCCAAATTGAGCGAAATAAAGGGATTTCCCTATACTCTCATCACAGTGAGCCATGACTGAGGGTTCATAAGATCCCATATGCTACTTGTAAATATCGATTATGCTGAATAAAAAAAAAATTGTTGTTAAACGTGTCTAACGGTTGAAATCAACCAAGACGATCACTGCTCCATTATAATAGCAGCCACAGCGTACTTAGGTCCTTGGTATGTTAATGTTGTAATACATGCTTTGAATTAAGCATAAACGTTCAACTTCTTTATGAGTTCTTTCATAGTTAGCAGTGGCCCCTTCCACCTATACACTTGGCTGCAGTGAAGTTGAAAATAGGTAGATACCGAATGAGCACCATTTGTCGTCGTTTACACATTCTGGATACTCAATTGACACGCTAAGAAAGGCAGGACTTGCGTGTATGATGTTTTAAAACATCAAATAATCATGTGGGTTTCTGGTGACATACCTGAGCGACATACTCTTAAAATTTTCCCTTGTTGTCGACATACATCTGGTGGTTGTTTCAATGCATGAAGTATTAATTACCGCATCAAAATGTGCATTATTGAAAAGGACTTTATATCAGCTTTCTGGACATTCCATGTCCACCCATACATGTATGCAACATGTGCGTCCTGTGGCCACACATAGCTTGCCGACACCAAAATGTATGTGCAGGTTATGGAATTTCGGGCCATATATCCTTAGTATTAAAACAAAAAAGAGGCCAAAATGTGTTGCATATGAGCTTAGACGCAAACAGCATGGCCATAAATGGCAAGTATATAGCCTAACTAGGCATTCCAAATAGATATTCATTTGGTGAACGAATGTTGCCAGACTGCAGGCACTCGTGTCGTTGGGTTATCTAACAGTATGACATGTGCTCAAGTTTTGCAAGTAAACCACCGGCTTGATATTCTTGATTGTAACTGTAAGTACTATTTGTTGTTTTATTAACTCTCATAGGCCCAAAACCATGAATGTTGGTTCGCCTGAATACTTTGTTTTTCCTTTATTAATATAGACCATTATCAACCTGGGGCCAACCTCCCAGTAATCCCACCTCCCACCAATTGTTTAGGCCAACCTCCCACCCCACCAGTTTTTAGGACAATCCTCCTACCTCCCACTTCTTCCTGCTACATCTCCGCCGAAGTCCCAACTAATGTGCAATTAAAGCTTACAATGTGTCGTCTATATATATATGTATATGTATATATATATATATATATATATATATTATTTTGTTTGCAATCCACTTCAGTATAATAATAAAATCGATTTTGTGCACTTTCTGTTGTGCATTACATATACGTATGCCAGCCTATTTTCATTGCGAACTATAATTCCCACCGCTCAGTGTGGCATGCAAAGGCATGTGGCGTGTTGTGTGATTCCTACACCATATATTATTGAGCATTACCAATAAATAAATTATCTGTGCAGTTGCACTAGCGGTTGGGCGTATAAGCAATATCTGCAAAGTTGTCTGCACAATAATAGTCAATATCAACTGGTTGGGCGAATAGCCACTGCAATTAATTTGTTTCGGCTGTTTACTATTTTTTGCGACACAAGATGCTAAGGAAAACAATGACAGATTATTAGACAAATGGGAGACGAGATTTTAACTAAATGCTACGGATTTTCGCCGGGCTCAAAAACAAGTTCTACAAGTGCCATGCATGTAAGAAATACAGCTAAACATTTGGGATAGTTCGTACCTCAGAAGCCTTCACGACGTGGTGATGAAAACCTTGTCCGTGCCCGTGGCCTTGATTTTTTTTCTCACTCAAATGCATTCCAGCGTAAACAGACACCATGCAAACTATGCCAGTAATGCAACCGACCGCCCACATGGTGGCTCAGTCTGCTATACCGATGCCATAAGACATGACACGACGATGTTGCAGGCAAGCCATTTTCAGTTGGGAAATTTTAAACTAGCGCGTGTATGGGCCAAGGCGAGTAGTTGTTTGCGTAATGCAAGTGGCGCTTTGGGCGGATTGTGTAAACATTATTCCCTGGCGTACTCACTAGGTGGCTCTCAGGTAATGCGCTTGTTGTCGGAGTCCTTGCATCTACTATGATTTAGTGCACCTTACTCATTATAGTGGTTAGTGTGTTTTTTGCCTTACGTAATATATGCATAATCCCTTTGTCCCAAGTAACATTCGTGAATGCCCGAGAGAACAGTACAGTAAGCGAAGCTTTTTGTTGCCCGAAGGAATTCGTCTCGGCATATCACGGCAAAGGCCAAGCCCAAGCTAGCCCATTTAGTTTTGAAATGGCAAGTGAAAGTCGAAACGTCATAAAAGATAAGACGGGGTTAGACGTGGCGCATTTTGACAGGGGTCTCCCATCTCGCACCAATTTTTGAGACCAACGTTCCACCACAAGTTCAACAACGACAAAATTGGGTCTCAACATACGGAACAGCAGATTTCGTCTTTCATGTTTGTTGCATAGCCATAGCCGCCAAAATACTCGGCCTCGCGTAATACTTTTTATGGTGCTCACCGTAAAATACAAAATGGTATCATGTCGTGTATTGGCAGCTCTCACGTGATAAGCTTGTTTACCTACTTTAGCAAATTATCTTATTCTTCTGCAATTTCTAAATCGCAGATTAGGGCCTAACCAGAAATAGGTACAAGTAGGCAGTACACATCGTGATCAATAATCTGCATGCAATCGTAGCATGCTGTTTAGATCAAAGCTAATCCTCATATATTGGAGGGGTAATTTAATAACTGGATCAATTCTGTTCTGCTTTGTTGTGTATGTAACTACGGTTTCTTAATTAAGCCATGCCTCCTATTTGTTGAACTACATATTAAATGCCCATTTTATCTGTACTAGATGAAAGCTTTATCTTGCACGATGATTGATTGGGAAACAAGAACATGGACTAATTAGCTATGATCTACTTCACAGTTAGCACACACGTAATTCTTAGTGGAGGCGTTAAATATATCCATCTGCTCTGCATTGATGCAGCATGTACATTCAGCATCAGACATTGAAAATATTACAACCAATTAATAATATTAGGTTATAAATAAGTAGACATGGAACTAATACCATCCGTAGCACAGCATTTTAATGATTCACATTTACATGATTCAGGGAACATGCATGGAACTCTGCTTGAGATTACACCAACATGTTCAATTAAGCCAGTCTCCTGAAACATCAAACTAACAAAAGCCACTACTACTCAGACATTAGCAAACTTGACAATATCCAATTTTAGACTGGATCATGCCTGATGTCCATGGACAAAGGTGCGACTAGGAAAGTGTTTCAATTTGACATTGCTGAGACAAGCTTCACGGGGAATGAGAATATTAGAGAACACTAGCGCAGTTAACAAGACGGGTACAGGCTATGTCAACATCTATTCGTAGACCCATTCTTCAACACTTGGCTTCCACTGACACTGTTCTTCCTTGCTGAACCACAAGTCGATCTCTTTCTTTGCACTCTCTACAGAGTCACTGCCGTGGCAAATGTTCCTGTCAAAGCATACATCTCATTTAATTAAAATACACCATTAACTTATTGAACAAAATACACATTAACCCAGAAAGGAGCACAAATAAATTATTTTTTTTTTTTTACATAATTCTCATCGACAGATAATTCTTTAATAATCAGTATTCAAGTTGTTGAGTTTAAGATCACATGAAGAGCACGCAAACACACAAGCCCTATAACTGACCTTCCAACTTCAATGCAGAAGTCACCACGAATGGTCCCTGGCAGGGAATTGGCAGGGTTCGTTTCTCCCAGCATCACACGGCCAGTCTTAACAACTTTTGTGCCTTCCCAAACCTGCACGTACAAATACACATTCTGAACTCACGGACACAAGCAAATACGCCCGCCACTTTCACTCCACATGTATGAGTTTTTTGTCCGAAATTATTATAATAAACAATAAAGCTACAATTAACCCATTAGATCCTAGGATTTTGTTTACAAATGCTGTTCTGATCCTAAGATTATTGGCAAATTCTTTATTTTAGTGTATTTACCACCTTGTGTTCAAAATTAGGTAGAAAAACGAATGCAATACTGACAATTACAAGTAGTGTTTATTTATTAAGTAACAATTTCTCCCATGTGCCTGCACAAATAAGATCTGGTCATAAAATGTTTACACTTAATCATGATTTGCAGACATTTTAAATAAAACATGACTACAGCTTGTCACTTTGATAATAATGAAAATTATCATTGCCATTACCATATATGATATTTAGTTTTACCTCACTAAAATAGCTATCTAATTCTACCGCCTTATTGGTTCCTTTTCAGGAACTGCAAAAAAAATCTGGCTACCAATTGTCTTGGGAATAAAAATGATTGCTTGAAATCATTATATTACATATTGTGGTATATTTTACGCACGCTACAAATAAATTTATTTTCCGCATCTATGCTGTTTCATCTGTAAATATAATTCTTTGAAAAGGCTGCAAAATTTTAAAACAATGGAAACTTAAGTAATGTTTCTCACAATGAATGCATCAAATTATCGATTGGTCTAGTCTATATTAGGGTTCAATCTAAGACGCGTCTTTGCGCCATTGACGCAATATTTTAAAGATTGGTGCAACTGAAATGCATGGATGTACCTGAAGCCAACTGTTGCATTTGACACACAAAGGTACAGTCAACGCACCCTAGAAAATCAATTGTCAAGAAACATCCCTTAACTTGTTCACAATGTGTGGAACTATTCTGCAATTGTGTTAGCCAAGACTCGACAGCAAATGAAATGCTGTTCAACCAACTGCGTATATGTGCCATCATTAACAGCTAGTTCACTATGACAAACCAGATATTGACATTCCTCGTACAAATGTTATATACCAAATTACCACCAACACATTCATAAAAAATAGTGTTATAACTTCCAAAACAATTATATTATTAAACTGAATTGTACAAATAATTAATTATATGATATAATCCCCATTGTTCCTGCAAATTATGAAACATCATCTGCTACCACAATTACCTTGAAGGTGTACAAACTTAGTGCATACCCCACTAAATAATGTGCTTGGTACATGGATAAATTGCCATACATTTGCATGCTGCACAATCAGTACAATTTGTCCAGAATGGCCCACTTCTACAATCCAGATGGGCCATTGGCCCACTTGGCCAAGATCTTAGATTGAACCTTGCTATCTATTATAGTATATGGTCTGCCAGCGTCTTCGCATATGTTAAAGCAAATGTTAATACAAGGAAAGTCTTACCAGTCTTTCAACAGTATGTTTATAGATGCACCAGAAAAACGTGTACCCTACCATATACTGCAGGGCATCACACCTGAGGCGAGCGTTTGCTCTCGCAAATCAATAATCTAGGGAGCAATTTATCGCTTGCGTCAATTGTTAAAATCGCTCGCTGCCAGCAAGTGTTCGTCTTGACAAGTACTTTCTTGAGTATTAAATTCACTAGGAAAGTCTCTCCTCTTTATAACCCAGTGTTCGGGCTCCAATATTCGGAGTTCACATATCATCCATCACCGGCGATGGCAGCCCGCTGAACCGAGATTGCAAGAACACCATCGAAGCTATGCTGGCCGCGTGGTTTATAAAAATTATCAAATGAGTGGACTAACGACGATGTGTAAATGTCACATAATGTTGTATATCGAACTGAATAAAATACATGTATACATGTACAGTTATGGAATAGTTAAGGGATCAACAATATTTCGCTACGATCCGATTGACCAACTATGCTGTAATGGGAATCGAAGATAACCTGGATCTGAACTACCGAAAATGTGTGAGTTGACTCGGAGTGTAAAAATGTATTAGACTTTGAAAACGATAAATTTAGTAATATTTCCACTTCGTCTTTCAAACGCTCTGAACACATAAATTCATGAAGCACATCTCTGGTACCATTTAACATTGATTCACTGTTTCATGTGCGGATGACAAATTCATATTTTTTTGCGCACTGAGTTTGAGTTGTGCGTTTCACATTATGATGCAATGGAAGCATGCCATTTCACCCCAGTTTATATTGGTGTTGCCTACTAAGCTGCATTTACGAGTTATGACTATACATCTAATTCTTATACATGGCATATTTGTGAATTTCAATTGCAATTTTCAAACCACCTAAGCGAAGTCGCACAGAAACCAGTACTGCGTCGTGGCTACGGGCCGGGCGCAGTACACTGCCACTGGCTTTGCCTAGGATACGGCCTACGGTAATCGGTGACATGTTGGAATTCAAAATCGTTTCACCAATTGCAATCAGAATGTATGGGGTTTACTAAAGTAAACATTTATTTCTTTGTACAAAAGTCAGCGCCAACAAGCACCAATTAAAATTTCATGGCGACAACGCCAGTAACCAAATGGAAAATGGCGGCGCCACCACATGGTAAAAAAAACTAACTAACTAACCTTTCACCTAAATTAATTTGGCATATTTAGGCTATTGATTTATCGCTCGCCTGTTGTTTTTAAATATGAAGCCCTGATACTGCATAGAGCCATACAGCACACAACACTAGTTACAATCATAGTAAACACTAATTGCCATGGCTCAGTAATCTGAAATCAACCTACCATTGGAACAACTGGTCCAGAAGACATGTACTTGACTAAGCCATTGAAGAATGGTTTATCCTTCAGGTCAATATAGTGCTTCTTCAGCTGTTCCTCACTGGACTGTAACATAGCAAACACACTGTGCATGGACTCATCAAATACTGCTTAACTTTTCTTGCCTAATAAGGGTCAATTTCACAAAGCAAATGTGACGAATAAACATTCATGACAGATTCTTGTAAATTGTTTCATGAAATCTGCATTGCTTGCAATGACTTACAAGTTTTCACAATGTTAATGTTTGTTTCGTCAATTCAGTGATACATAATAAAGGCTTCATGAAAAAAGCCCCAGGGCTATGTAACTATATTAACAATGAATGACGAGTTACACAGTCAACTAAAGAAGGTAATTTCCCACAATCAAATTTTACAAACAAAAAAGAAGTCATGGTTTTGCCTTTGGGGCTATGCACCTAAGAGATAATAATAATAATGTTTTATTTCAGGCACGAGCCCATAATATTATATATATATACATACAAGTCAAAAAACAAATATAAACACATGATGAACAATAGAGGTACATGTAGTGAGAAAAAAAAAAAATATATATATATATATAAATATACATACATGACGTGTAGTAAAAATATATATAAAATATGTCTGGATAAAAAATATATCTGTATAAAAGTACAAACATCATGAATTAAAAGCATACAATGGCTCAATCCAATGTTTAATCAATGGACTTCGATAATAAATAAGTGTGAAAATAATTCACAAAAAGTACATTGTCGGATTTTTCCAACCGGCATAAAAGGCTAAACATTGTTGAGCGAATGCGTTCATTAAAGGATTTAACATAATTAGTAGCGAACATATGACTTGCACTACAGCGGGGTGACAAGTCGTGTATAATTCTAAAACTGTTGTAATACCTTTAGACTGTTTTTTTAAATGACACCAAAGACTTGAGGTGTACATTGAACCACAGTATAAAGTTGTTTTAATGAAACTGTTGCATCAATAAAATGTTCTGGCTAAAGCATTTGCCTGTGCATAGATACATCTTTTCTGCCTGGCAATATAATATAATAAAAACTAACCATGTGCAACTAAATTAAAGAATGTCACATATAAGTATAAAAAAATATTTTCATTTGGCGAACGAATATTGCCAGAATACCACACGATGTAGGGTTATCTAACAGTACGACCAAGAAATTAAGATGTGTTCAACAAGGTTTTCCTGGTAAATCACTGACGTGATATTCTTAATTGTAGTTACAAATGGTTATGTTTTAGTAACTCATAGGTACATAGGCCCAAAACCATCAATATTTTGTTTCCTTTAACAGTTCAGTCTTTTCATGAACCATACCATTTGTGTAACATGTTGCAAACATAAATCATTATTGCACAGTCAATCCATACTTTCAATTCCACTTCACATTTTTTTCCTACCTGGTCCACCAATTCTGGACCAATAACATACACATGTACACACATCCTCTCCAGGCTCAAGCTCTTCTAGGCTACACTACGCATTACACTTCACCCCCTGGCAGACCTGTTCATTCCAACACCATCTCAACTTCTCTGGGAAGCATTCGGCCAGGCTGCAATTATTGCGCGAAGACTATTTGTTCAGATATGCACCTTTGGTTCTGTCTGTAGCCAGGTACTCATTTATACAGCTGAACGAAATTGCCAAATCTTCAAACGGGCAACAAGAGGATTCGAACCCAGGTTCTCTCGACTGAGAGCCCGACGTTCTAACCGCTACACTACAGCATGGATGTTTCGGCCCATAAAGGGTTCGGCCCATGGGCCAAACCATCCAACAGCGCGACCGGTGAACTGTGAAGTGTTTTCGCTTGCATGGGCCGAACCATCCATGTATGCAACCGGTGCCAGCTGGCTCAGTGGGCAACAACTAACGAATTGTAACTGTTTGTGTTGTAATTGTGTTTTCGAACTAATATTACTTATTTATTACTAGTTTCTGCTGTTTGCGTGTTTTAGCGAAATGTTCTACGCTACATTATTATTGTTTTCGAACCAATTGTTTATTATGTTTGCTATTTTCGCTAAATTATTAAAGTAATATTGAAAAACATACAAATGCGCTAAGAATTGAAAGTTTTAACATATACATATACACACGCACACAATTCAAATTAAAAAAACAAGTTTGGATATGTCAAGATAACAATTTCACTGTACTTCAGTTTAGATCATTATTTTATTATATCAACCGTTTTCCGTTATTTTATTTATATTGTGCTACAATTCTATAAATATTTATAGATTATTATTATTTTATTAGCGTGTGAGCGTATGTTTCTGTGCGCAATCTTTGTTTACTTTCTTACCGATTCAGACTGTGAGCCGAAACGACTATTCTTTCCACTACTAGAGTGGGCCGAATCGACCATCGCTGAATTCAATAGCGACAGTGAAGTGGGCTGAACCTTCCATCTGCGTGGGCCGAATCGACTAGGCCGAACCATCCGTCAGCGTGGCCCGAACCCGTCATGGGCCGAACCATCCGGGACCCCCCACTAGCCTAGGCACTATGAGAAGTTGAAACATTTACCTAACATAACGGTTAACCTAACCTACATTTATGCGCACTCACACTGTAGCTAAAATTGGCTCCTTACGACGTACCAGAATTAGACCAAATAACTACCGTCTTCTTCTTCCAGAAGAAGGTGGTTTGGACGACGCTCACTTACATTGTTACAAATATCAGGGCCTGTTAGGCAAAAATGTTCGCCCCGCTCTTCGTCTCTGGGGCGAAAGTCCTGACGGGCATTTGCTAACTCGCCATTTTGGCAGTTCCGTAGCCATTTGGCTACGGAACTAATAACTTAAGTTTTAAAACCGATACGCACTAACCGTTTCACATGTGTATTCCGTGACATACAACCGACGATTGGGCGTCAAGAAACTGAAGAAATGTGCTCCAAATAATTACTTATGAGTACTTTTATCGGTGACATAGAAAACATTTCACAATTAGCCGCCATACTGTGCACGTGATGTTGCCTTTGGGTCACATGATCAAACGCGATTTCGTGTAGAATGAGGCCAGAATGGGCCAGCAGCACAGAAATAAATAAAACATCCGTTAGTAAGTTAGTAGTTTATAGGGGCATTATTAATGATGTAACTCTATGGCCAGCAGACGGCAATTCTTAGCGTGACCTTATATAGATCTATGGAAATCCTGCATGCTATTCTCGCTCACAACAACATCCGGTTATAAACAAACCTTGACAAGCACATGCGTTCTGACAAAAAGGTAATAATTTCACACTTTTACATGGTTATTGTCAGGTAACTTTAGTGATATACATATAAGAATGCATACAGACACGAAAGACGTGTTTATTGCTCTGTTTATGGCGTTTTTGTAAGGTTTCACGTTTCATGAAAATACTTACGTTTCGGCCGAGCGAGATCTTCGCCGTACTAGTAGCAACAGCCAGATAGAAAAACATTGTAGGGCGATTGACTTTGCCTAAGGGCCTGTATATTAGCCGGAATGAGATTGTATTGCTAATAGCGTGGATTGCATGATCTATATACTGATTTCACTGGAATGTGTAGTTAGATAACTAATAATGCAACTTTCCACCAAGTGGGAATTAATTACACGTACATGATTAAGATATGTTTTGGGCTCCCGGAACGATGACTTATTGACCATCGACGGCCATGTTTTGGCTGTTCCGTCTATTGAACATCACCTAGTGGGCAGCCTTCCATTAATTAGTGGGTTACTCATGGTGATCTCAGCCTTAGTTAACTTATAAACCCATGTTTCATCCAGAGACGAAGAGTGGGGCGGACAATTTAGGCTAATTCCGGGCTCGTTCCGGCTAATATGCAGGCCCCAAATATCATGAGTTTTCACCCATAGAATATATTGTCATTGTCAGCACTGATATGGGCAAACCCTGATACGTTATTTTTTACATAACAAAGTTGTGCCGGCTATTCGAACACCCGCGCAGCCCCGTGCCTCGCTGCATGCCTAGCGTTCGGACTGACACGTAATGTCGTTACCTGAACCAGTTTCATCGCCACCAGTTTAAAGCCCTTTTGCTCGAATCTCTTGATAATGTCACCTATTAGACCGCGCTGCACCGCGTCGGGCTTGATCATGATGAAGGTGCGTTCACGTTGAGCCATTTTCCCCCAAGTTGGAAAGAGAAAAAATATACAAATCTTCAACACACTTCCTACACGAACGAATGCCGGTTCCCGAAAGGTAGTTCAGATGAAATCCAACGCGTGGCTCGGAATTTAGCATGTGGCGCCGCCAATCATGGAATGTTCTAATTATATTTGTGATTGCATCGCATAAAAGTAAATATTGGCTATGCGTATGGGTGACTAAGTTTTCACACATTTATATGTCAACAACTTTGAAAATGCGCATATATTTAAGTGATAATGATAACAAAAAAGGGTAAATATTCTAAAGTTTGCCCCAGACTGCAGTGAGGGCTACACAACCGGTGGCGCCACATATCGGAGTCTATTAGCCAATAGAATGCAAACACAGGTGCTTCCAACATGGCGGCCGTTGCAAAAATGTGTTTGTTGGTTGCGTTGAATTTGTATTTAATTTCCATTGTTGGAGGAGTCGCAAAGAAAAAGGAGGTATAGTAGCATTTAAATAAACGAGTGGTTAGTTGTTTAGATATGGTAAAAAGCTCCGCAAGGGCTAGTTTCACAAAGTAATGGATCATGACTACACGTTGAAGTGAAGCCGGTGTTTATCGTGTTATAGATTCTAGACCATCCAGATCCCGTGAGATGGCGCTGTCATATATATATATATATACAGGACCTTCGTAGGAATATGAGGTACAAACACTGAAACAGGCTTCTGGAAAATATTTTGGCGATCTATTACTTTCTGACCTAACCATGAAAACGACCACCTAGTCCTAGTCCACCCAAACTTCTCATATATCTGCTGTATAGTTACCGGTGCAGTTTTCGACCCACGCCAATTTTCGATCCATTGAAATCGCGTTAGAGACGTCACAGCGTCTGTTTACGACAATAACCATACATAGTCTTGTCTGAGCAAAATATATTTTATATATAATATGACACGGAACACGTTTATGATACCTTGATAAAAAACCGACTTTGCACGCTTACCAGACATTATTATTGAGCGTCTGCTGACGCATGTCTCGTTCTTGGCCACGTGACAATAATAGCCCTTTTTGTGGTAGATGTATGGCAAGCTAGTCTTGTCATAAAAGTAGGAATAATTAATATGTGTTTAATATACGAGAAAAAATTTACTACATCAACATTATATATTCAATACAAATATATGTGTATGTGTTTTATAAAGCGCTATGTCAAGCCTGGTTGATAAAAAGGTTGACATAATTGGAACAAAGTGGTAAAATTAAAAACGATTGTCTGTACGGCTTGCCATAAATATAAGTCAAATTCCGCCAGTTTCTTCGACTAGTGCGACATGGTTCAGACGTTCAATATTCGTAAGTTTTTCACTCAAAACAACTGTTTTAATAGTTTGTTTGCATTGAATAAATGAAGTAGCTTTTGCTGATTTGGTAAATCGATCTCTTATACAAAATGTTTCTATTCTATTAAGTAGGTAGAAAACTACACCAACCAGTATACATTAGGCAGAGTCATCCGCCCCACTCTTGAGCTAGCCTAGGGTAGGGGCGGAGTTCCTTACCGGCATTTGTCAACTCGCCGATTTGGGCTTGCCGTAGCCAAATGGCTAACTTAATAACTTAAGTTTTAAAACCAATACGCACTAACCGTTTCACATGTGTATTCTGTGACATACAACTGACAATTGGGCGTCAAGAAACTGAAGAAATGTGCTCCAAATAATTACTTATGAGTACTTTTATCGGTGACGTAGGAAACATTTCACAATTAGCTGCCATACTGTGCACGTGATGTTGCCTTTGGGTCACATGATCAAACGCGATTTCATGTAGAATGAGGCCAGAATGGGCCAGCAGCACAGACATAAATAAAACACCCATTAATAAGTTAGTAGTTTATAGGAGCATGATTAATGATGTAACTCTATGGCCAGCAGGCGGCAATTCTTAGCGTGACCTTATATAGATCTACGGCTATCCCTTTTGGTAATCTCGCTCACAACAACATCCGGTTACAGGGGTAGAAACTAACTTTTTTCTCCACTAGTCCATAGGACTAGTGGCCAGTGAAGTTCACTAGTCCACAGTCACATCTACTAGTCCTGTCAAAGTCAACCACATGGAGTCAAGATAACCAAAATATATAAAAAATGTATTCATGAAACATATATACACCCGAGAGAAATTTGCTATATCACACCGAGCGGCCAATGCCACATATTACTCATATCGGGAAACTCATCAAGTATCAAGAGACACCACCATATAATCTACAACTCTGCAACATCGATGAAATTCCACATGTTGCTGAAGTGAACAAAATGGCGGCGTTTCTCTGTTATATACTCTTTTTTGAACACCAGGCGGCGCCAATGAGAATTTCGCGTATTCGGTAGTCCACCGGACTAACGAGGTATAATATTAACTAGTCCGCGGTATGATCTGGTAGTCTCGGACTAGCGGACTACCGTTAATTTCGAACCCTGCGGTTATATACAAATGTTGACAAGCACATGCGTTCTGACAAAAAGGTAATAATTTCACACTTTTACATGGTTATTGTCAGGTTGTAAGATTCTCGCTTCTCTTAAGGGCGTGTGCATTCGTCGAGAATACTCACAGTTGTGTAGTAGTAGTCTTTGTCGCTCGCCAGATCGTCTAGCTGCTTACTGATAATACCGCAGACGATCAGATTGGTATAATAAGCCATGAACGCATCTTCCAGGTTCGCAAGATTTTATTAACGCAGAAGTGTTGATCGTACAACATAGACTGGTCTCTCTACCATTGTTCTTGTTTCTCCCATTTAACATTTAAAAGTCTTCAATAAATTTTGTTTTCTAATGGTAAGGTAGGTATGGGCCGGCGTGGCCCATCCTTGCCGATAATTTTGAGTCCAAATTGAACGAGGTGCATGGTAATTTAGACCGCGCACACCCGTTGTTTTAAGTGTATTTCTGGCCTATTTATACCAGAACTTTCAGAAGAACCCCGCCTCAGTGGAGGCGCGGTTAACCATTTTAGGAAATCGAGAAAGCCGTTATTGGCCGATGTCCATATACAACCGTCATCCCTGTACATGCTGAAAATGACCGTCGTATGCAAGGTATCGGGTCACCTTCTGAACCCCCCAGGACTGGGAGACCTTCTTGTGTCCTTGGGGACGGTCAGTTGCCAACTAAACTAGTTTCTTATGGCCTGCATTCTAAATCGGGTAAACGTTTCTCCTGTTTGCCAGTCCAGTTATTATTACAGTCGGGGGCGACTCTACCCCTCCCTACTGTGTAGACTTAATAATAAGCAAAGCTGCAAACTGGCCAGAAACTAGCTTGCCTTACATAAGTTGTATCAACCTGGGTTTTCTTTATGCTAACGTTAAATTATTGATTAAATATGTCTGCAATGACCACTATCTATGTTCTTACAATTTTAGGCTGACCAAACCTTACAAGGTAACTTTAGTGATATACATATAAGAATGCATACAGACACGAAAGACGTGTTTATTGCTCTGTTTATGGCGTTTTTTGTAAGGTTTCACGTTTCATGAAAATACTTACGTTTTGGACGAACGAGATCTTCGCCCTACAACAGCAACAGCCAGATAGAAAAAAATTGTATGGCGATTGACTTTGCCTAGCTGTACATATACACATGTCACATGGTCAAAAAAGTACATTTACTTTCTTATATATATATATATAATTTTAACGAAATGGTGGCGAAAGCAAATCAGTTTAGTATACTCAGCGTTAAAAATGTAGAAACTCGACATGTTGAAGAAGAGATGGAGTTTGAGAAAGCTATAGCTGAGGCAGTTCAAGCTGCAGTCAACACTGAAGCTACCAAGAAGTTTGAAATGCGATCAAACACGAAATCTGCGAAAGCAAAGAACACAACGGCTACGCACGAGGGGGCGATAACGGGGGAACTCGTTACGCTAGTGATAACGGCTATTCAACCAGTGCTGGTGAAAGCCATGACTGCTGCCGTCACAACTGCAGTGACCACTGCTTCCAAGCAAATCATGTTGGAGCTGCGACATGATCTACAGACAGTGGAGTGTGTGCGAAAAGAGGTGGAAACACTGCGGACACAGGTACAGTCCCAAAACTTCGAACTTGATCGGCTACAACAGTACAGTCGCAGGGACAACATTCGAGTGTACGGGATTGCCGAGGCTACAGATGAAAATGAAAACACAAACAGAGTCATCGTTAAAGTGGCAAAGGACATGGGCGTTGACATCTCTGAACATGACCTGAGTGTGAGCCACCGCCTAGGCAGAAAAGCAGGAACGAAACCCAGGCCCATCATAGCAAAATTCGTTCGTCGAGACACGAAGACTGCCATCATGCGGTGCAAGAAGAACCTGAGGGGGCAGAGTGACTACAGAAGTGTTTTCGTGAACGACGACCTGACCATTCTGAGAAGCAAGCTAGTGTATGAACTGAAACGTGACACGACCATCAAGAGGGTATGGACGATCGATGGAAGGATTGTGCATCCAGGAGGAGAATGGGAGAGACATGAAAAAGGTGATTGATTCACCGGACGGTCTGTTTAAAGTTGGATGGACGGAGGAGAAAGTAGCTGGACTGGGTGTGTACAGCTGCCAGTAATAACTGTACGCAAAAACAAAGTAAATGGTAAATATAGATGAAACCCCCCCCAAATCAGTCATGGTCTCTCCATGTAATGTATGCAAACAAAATATTCATGTGAATACTGGCATATACTGTCACTGTTGCAAACATGGGATTCATAAAAAATGTGCGAATTTATCACTTCAGGAACTACATGATTATTTAAGAAAGTTTAACAACTGGTTCTGCATGTTTAGATACTATATTTCCTTTTAGTAATGTCAGTAAGGATGAGCTGATATATCAATGTTTTGGCATAGATGATGATATGGTAGAGTTATATCAGGAATGTACAGATTTAAACTTTCAGCCATTTAACTATACTGAGAAAAATGAATATTCATTAGGTGATATCGCTGATCCAGATATCAACTTCTATAACAGATTACAGGTCGATAGTCATTATTATACTGATGAGCAATTTAATAGGAAACTTTCTTGTAGGAAACAGGGATCAGAGTATTTCTCTTTGATACATTATAACTGTCGAAGTATAGTAAAAAACTTTAATATGCTAAAGGATCATGTTACAACACTGGAGGTGATGTTTGATGTTATCGCCCTTTCAGAAACTTGGCTAAATGATAACAGTAGTGATACAGTAAATTTAGATGGTTATGACTTTGTGTCATGTCCTAGGAGCTCCAAAAGAGGAGGAGGAGTTGGTCTATACATAAAAAATTCATTACAACACAAATACCTCCCCCTTCTATCAAAAAGTATTGATAATTGTGCTGAAATTGTAACTGCTGAGGTAAAGTTGAGAAATGGTAAAACAATAATAGTATGTTGCATATACAGAGCACCAAACACAGATATGACATTGCTAAATGAACATATAAACTTAATTTTTAGTAAAAATAGTACTAAAACAGTATATTTATGTGGAGACTTTAATGTTGATTTACTACAGTATGATAAACATGCTGATACAAATCATTTTGTTGATCAGCTATTCAGTTTTGGGTTACACCCTCTGATAACTAGACCCACTAGAATTACACGTGATACTAAAACATCAACTTGTTTACAAATTTGTATAACTCAAATTGTCCAGTCAGTAACTGTACACATGATACAGTGAAAAATAAGAGACCCGATAATCCATGGATGACAAATTCATTAAAAAATGCTTGTAAAAAAAAACTTACTATATAGACAATTCTTAAAAAACAGAACACATGAAAAATACAAGAAATATAAAAATAAACTGACTGCCATATTGAGATATTCAGAAAAACAGCATTACTCCAACCTTCTAGAACTAAACAAGATGAACATGAAAGAAACATGGAGAATTTTAAATACTCTAATTAATAAAAAGCAAAAAGGATCGGAATTTCCTACCCAGTTTAAAGACAATACAAATAAAGTCACTGGCAATGAGAATATCGCAAATGGTTTTAATAAATTCTTTTCAAATATAGGTCCTGCACTAGCCAGGAATATTCCTAAATGCAACTAAAATTTTACACATTACCTGAATAAAAAGGTAGAGGAGACATTATTTCTTAACCCTGTCACTGATGGTGAGATATTAGCACTAGTAAATAATGCTAAAAGCAAAAATTCAAAAGGTCATGATGATATTGATATGTGCCTAGTTAAGTTGGTAATACCATGTATTTTAAAGCCTCTAAAACACATTTTCAACAATTCGCTACAAAAAGGAGTCTTTCCGGATAGCATGAAAATTGCTCGTGTTATCCCTATATTCAAAACTGGTGATGCACAAACATTCTCAAACTACAGGCCAGTATCAATATTACCTCAGTTTTCAAAAATACTAGAAAAGATATTTCATAATAGATTAATGTTCTTTTTTGAATGATAAACAAATACTGTACAATGGCCAATTTAGATTTAGAAAAAACTACTCAACATCAATGGCGATATTAGAACTTGTGGAAGAAATGACAACAGCTATGGATAACTCTCAGTCTTCAGTTGCAGTATTTATAGATTAAAAAAGGCATTTGATACAGTTGACCACAACATACTGCTAAAAAAAATTAGAAAATTATGGCATTAGAGGTTTAGCATATAGTTGGATACATAGCTATCTAAACAACAGAAGACAGTATGTCTCTATTAATGGCACAAATTCAACTTGCCTAAATATAGCATGTGGTGTACCACAAGGTTCTATATTAGGACCAATTTTATTTATCCTGTATATTAATGACATGTGTAAAGTATCACCTTTGTTGAAATGTATAATATTTGCTGATGACACAAATTTCTTGTACACAGGTGATGATATAGCAGAAATATGCAAAACTGTATCTACAGAATTGGCTAAGTTAAGTACATGGTTTAATGCAAATAAACTTTCTTTCTTGTCTTTAAATGTTTCAAAAACAAATTTTATGGTATTAAGTAGAACAAAAATAAACAATACTCTCACAGTTAGCATAAATGGTACTAATATAGAAAGAGTATATGTTACAAAATTCCTTGGGGTGGTCATTGACCACCAATTGGATTGGACTGACCATATTAAGAGGATAAAAAATAAAATTGCTAAGAATGTGTCTGTCATGAATAGAGTTAAGCACCTGTTGAATAGTCATGCATTATATTCCTTGTACTGCACTCTTATCATGCCGTATCTGAACTATTGTTGTGAAGCTTGGGGAAATACTTATAAAAGCAGAATACACTCTCTCCATATGCTACAGAAAAAGGCTATACGAATCTGTAAACATGAAGGGTACTTGTCACACACAAGACCAATCTTTCTCTACTTTAAAACTCTGTGTGTGTATGATATGATAGACTACAACAACATGGTGTTCATGTTTAAGGCTCACAACAATTTGCTTCCAGATCGTCTATTGTGTTACTTTAAGAGAGTGTGATAGTCACAATCACAATACTCGCAACAAAAACAACAATTACAAAATAAAATATAGTAGAACATCACAAAAAGCTGCTTGTATTAGTATTAAGGGTCCTAAGTTATGGAATCAATTACATCCAGACCTGCAGACATGCAGAACGGTCTATCAGTTTAAAAGTCATTATAAAAGATTGCTCCTACAAAAATATGAACAGTTGGATTATTATTAATCATCAATTTAGTGTTTCTGATGTATTTCTATCTATGTGCGTTGTATTACTTATTGGTTGATGTATGCCTATCTATACTCTAATATCCAGCATAATTAGCAACTTATAAGTAAAACTAGTCAATTGTGATTATTTAATTTAAGAAATAAGATTGTAAATTATTAATAGGGAATGCAAAATATAAGTTTTTATAACTTCATGCATTTCCTTTCAACATATTTGTAAAAAGATTGTTTAGATTTTATATATTCACAGCATCTTGATTGATGTGTTTTGGTTCAATAGAGATTTCTTATGTATTGCTGCACCTTGTATATGTTTATGTTGAATAAAATTCAATTCAATATATATATCTATATATATATATATTACATACATGCATACATATACACATATGCATCATGTTTACCTAATTTATTTAACTCATTAATTTAATAAACCATGTATTTAAACACATGTACACTTAGGCTATATACATGTACTTGTCATTATTATATGTACTGCAACTAGTAAAATGTTATAAGTTGAAGTTATTGTAAATTAAATAAATGGTGATGATTACATGTATTAATGGTGTGATGCTGTTTTAACAATCTATTTTTGATGTATGAAACATCTACATGCCGAATAAAAACACGCTACTACCTGAAGAATGCGTTATACACTGCAATCTACACGCATGTGTCTTATTTTGTGTTCAACTTCACACTGATTATGGGAGGTAGAAACCACTGATCTCTAGAGTCCGACATCAGCAGTATTTAGCTGAAGTTGGTTTCCTTTTGACTTTGATGGGGAGAAGGCCTACCAAGGCTCTTACCAAGTCCAGGGTTCGAATTTAGCGGGGGCTCGCTGGCTCCTAGATTTACTGTCGGGTCCCCAAAAGTTCCAACTCTGAGAGCCCGACTGGCTCCCAGAATTTGGCAGAATTTTTTTTTATAAATACAATCATATCGTTGCATCTCAAAGGCACAAAACATATATTTTATGAGGCACCGCTGCCAACCTATCCTACTTCATTTCTCCACCCTAGCGAACACGAACAAACATTTGGAAGTTCCAACCATTGTTATCCAAACACAGGTTGTACAAGCCCACGCAATTGGTCGAAAAACACCATTTTAATATCGGTCCTTTTCTGCGGAGCGTTAATCTTAGTCATCGCTGTATTTGCCAGGGGGATGTTTGTGCGCTACTGGTTAACAAATTATGAACTAACCTGGCCAAGACTTGAACATTTTTGGGAAAGCGTCTTTGATTTTTTCGATCATAATGGCCAATATTTTCAAGTATATGACTGGCGGGACAACATTTTGAAAAGGCAGACAGCCGAAGAAGATAACAAAACTCAATCAAAACGTTTAAAAGGAAAAGTCTCTGATGCTGAAACATCATTTATATTGATGTGTGGCATGCAAGGAATGTCAGGTCTTGATCTTGGCCTTAGCTACATATCTGCTTTTATGCATATGATAATTATTAATCAGGCTGCCACATTCGCCACACATGCGTTGTGTACACATTAAACAATTTTGTTGAACAAAGTTGCATTATGGCAACTATTTCTTGGCCCCCAATTTTGGTGAAGGGCCCTTAGATTTTGGCCCCCACTAATTTTAGACTAAATTGTAACCCTGAAGTCGCCCTTGAATGCTTTGAATAGAAGTTAGGAACTGAGCAAATCTTGCGTGTCAGATTTGTGGTAGGATCGTCTAACGTGATACTCTGATTAACAAGAAGTATAACACCTGTTTAAATTCCCCCGTGTGATGTGCAAATTGGTTCAGGGTAATGTTAAAAATGATTAGTTGTATGCCATTTCAGTGGTATGCACTTGTTAACTGTGATTCTGAAAATTATCCTTATATATTATTCTACATATCTACCAAGTTTCATGCTTGAAATGAAGGCGTGGAAAGATGCCTATAATCAGTTGACATCTGGTTGGATCAGCGATGTAGCATGAAAAAGATGTGAGTACTGTGTGAAGACAGGCGGGTTTTGGAGGAGAGTGGAGAACAACAGCAAGGGATAGTGGTGACATGTGGTTGAGACAGTAGTGAAATGGGAACAGTGACAGAAAGAGAAGGACAAAACATTTACACCCAGTATCGACCTCCTTTGTTGCTTTTTTTATAATTCAAAATATATCTTTAGAATTTAGAAAGAGCCAAAAACAGAGCTGAATCATAATGCATTATTAGCATCAAACCGACCATGTTTCTCTTTTGAAGTTTAAAATTATGTTTAATAGAAGTTCCAATCATACCGCTAGAAAATTACTTGCTTAAAGTAGCAGACAGAATCTGGTAAAAATTTGAATTCAGAGGGGGGGAAAGCCGGATTTCAACTTCCCCGTTATCGACCACGTTTGGCACACAAACTCGTTTTAAAGTAAGATCCATGCAGCATGTGTCACAAGTTAAATACTACAATACTTTCAATGTTTCGTGAAACAATTATTAAACGCGGTGATGTGGTAATTACCTTACTTCAAATTGCAGCAAATACAAGTAGGCCCAACAACTAAAATATGGCAAATGTCGGAATGTGACGAAAAGGCAAGTGCCGTGGTCGTGGAACACATTTTGAAATTCTGACAATGACTTTTGACAAGATACTATTTCAGAAGTCTAAAACTATTCATGATTAGAGTTTATGATTGTACATGAATGAAATGCAGGTGTGATGTGTGATAGGTATAACTTTTTGGGAAAAAGACGCTCATTTCGATGTGCACATACAGTGGTGAAGCGTAGTGGAACTGTTGACAGCCACAGCCAAAACGAGGATGCTTCTGTTCACCTAGGCTGGTTTTACGTTGACCGCTAAATGTTTCCTTTGAATGATTTGCGTAACCTATGCAAAGTGGCAACTTTGAAGGTCCACCAGTTTTTGAAGTAATACAACTTTAAAAAAACACTCGCCAGGATGATATTTGGGCGCCATTGGCGAGCAACAGATATAATATATATATATATATATACATTTCTCCACATAAGGAATCATTAACGCATTAGAATATATTTCAACACCTGGGCCGAGTTGTTTTAACCCGGGGGCCGACCTCTCTCAACACCTGGGCTGAGTTGTCTCAAAATCAGAGCCGAGCTGTCTCGAACTGGACCGAGTTGTCTCAGGCCGAGTTGTCACATGGGCAGAGATGTCCGAGCACCCTTAGCCGTGAGACACATCAGTGATAATTACTCAGCAAGGTCCTTCTAGGACTAGGATACTGCACTGAGCCTGAGGGTTTAACTAAGAGTGTCCTTTTCTAGAGTTAGTTCTAGAGTTAGTGAGTCCATCACAGGTTTTTTCATTTCACTACATGGGATCTTTTACTTCCGTTGGCACGCATAGACACCAGATAGAAGGGACCAACAACTTTTACAGTCTCTTTTGAAAGGCACAGACAAAATGGGGTGAACGAAGTTGCCCAAGCTTCGAAACGGCAGAGGTGGAATCGATCCACCAACCTTTCGATTGACATGCGGGTGCTCTAACCAATAGACCACCGCTCCCAACGTGCAACATATTTTACTTTGTTGGACAAACGTGTACACAACTATTAAAAATCAACTATACATATTACTAAATCTTATAAAGTCAGGCCACAGTTAGGCTTCCGGAAGTCTGTAGTGCCTCAAAATGTGTAATTGAGCTTCTTTCAGTGATTTTATTTGCCAAGAAGCAACTGTATTCAGCCCACAACAGGCAGGTTTCTGAGAGGACAGTTTCTCCCACGGTTTAAACCATGGTTTCAACCATCTCGTCAGGTCAAAAATACCTTTCTGACATAAAAAGGTCAGAAACTCCATTTTTGAGACATTTTCTTTAAAAAAATTATCACATGCCATTTTGTTTAATGTGTAGATTGTATATTAAATCAACGTAGTAATACATTAGTAACCTGTTACATGTCATATACAATTGCAACTTTTACTCTGTGCAGTCTGTTATGTTTGCATTGTCTACCAGTTTGTTAGTAGATAGAAACAGATGTTATGTTTGCATTTTCTACCAGTTTGTTAGTAGATAGAAACAGATCTGTTCTGTTTGCATTTTCTACCAGTTTGTTAGTAGATAGAAACAGATCTATGTAATTGTTGCAGCATGGTTTTACTTGGCAGCTAATCTTTAAAAGAGCAGGACAGGTGTCATCACAATTGGGAAAACATGAAAGAAGTTTGGTGGGTGTTGGTGCATACCAGTAATAACATTGGAGAGGACTTCAAGGGACTGGGTTAGGACTGCACAGACCTGTGTGGCTGTGTCAGTAAGCCAATTGGAAGCCAACAAAAGAGTTAAACTTGAGCAATTAAAATGCACTGTACCCTTAAGTTGAACTTTTCGCACATTTGAACATCAACAAACTTGATTCGCAATGAGCTAAATCAATTGAACAGGACATTTTAAAAGAACAAAACCAAACAGGCGATTTCTGAGGTTTTAGGTGATCAAGAATACTAAGAGTAAAGATCAATCGTTAAGATTTAAAACTATTACGCACTCACCGTTTCATATGTGTATTCCGTGACATACCATCTGGACATTGGCATTAAGTAGCCAAAGAAATATGCTCCAAATAATTGATTATGAGAAATTTATTGTCTAAGTCATTCATTTAGTTCAGTATTTAACAAACATTACTATATGTTATGAAATCTAATTAATAAGACTGTAATTCTCCAAAACATTTTTTTACAATATCTCTGATAAGATGTGTTTATAGGCTGTAGTGTAAAAAGTATTTTGAAAAGTATATGAAATACTTCCAATGTATTTGTATTTAAATACAATTTGCATTTCAGAGTATTTGTATTTGAACACCTCAAGAGTAAATTTAAGGCCACACACGGCAGGTAAATAGGAAAACATTTTTATTTGTGCAAATCTTGCAATTTTTTCGGCTAAAAGTATAGAATGGGTCTTACTGAGTAAAAAATATATTGAACTTTTATCAGCCAGACCACCGTTTCCATGGTAACAAACAAAATGTCCGCCATTTTGAGCAAATATTGGCAAATTTGGAAACACTACCATTCTTTATTGAACACATATATGATTATAATTCTTGCAAATCCATGTTCAGTACACATTCTACTATACAATGACCAGAGCATTTGTTAAAATGTGTTTTTATTTTTTAAATAATTTTTTGGTAAAGTTTGAAAAAAAAACTTTATTTTTGGCAACAAATACGTGTTTATCTTTCAAACTATTGATGATTTTTTAAATGTCTCTGGTCATTGTACAGAGTAAAGTATGCTGAATGCAACATTCAAAACCTTATTTGGATAGCATAATTACTCGCAGAGATATCCTTTTTCCAAATGCAGAAAACACGTTTTTGAGAAAACGGCCGTCAAAGATTTGTTTACCATCAATACTTCTGATACTTTCAAACTGTGTCACATAGATATTTCCTTTGGCATGCTTATATAAATTATTATACTGAATATAACAATGTAAACATTATGTTGCTGGCATAAGTACTTCCAGAGATATGCTTCCTGCAAATGTGATATATGAACCAAACAAAATGGCCGCCATTTTGGAATTTTTTTTCATTATTAATATACAACAGAAGTTTCTTATCAGTATTCTTACCAGTATGGTTGATGGGGCAGGAGGCCATCTGGCCTGTATAAGCTCCTTTATTGGCAGTTTTCTACAACTTTTGTTGATTTGAGTACTTGATTTTAGCAAATTTCTTTGGTAGGTATTTGATAGGGTTGTGTATTTACTCAAATAATGACTTGATGCACGACTTGAAGCCGAAGGTGTTGAAGAAGTTGAAGTGTCATGTATCTGATAACATCAATCAGGATTGATTCAACAAATAGAAAACTGTTTCTAAATGTGTAACTTGTTCTCAGGTCACCCGCGGACAGGCTATAACGCCTATATACATAAAAAAATATTAACTAAATTTGTTAACCTCAGGAACAACTAAGAAACAACTAGACAGTAACAGAGTCCACAAGACAAACAAGGTTCCACAACATTCAGTCAAATCCGCCAGCCTTGTATGCTGGCCCTTCTTCCTCCTCGGCGCTTGGCCTGTGCCACTGTTCTACTCCCAACTCCGCCGTCGGTCCCGGGAACCGTTGCCGGCGTCCGCGGTGTCGCTAACTCGTCGTCTGCAGTGACAACGCATTTCTGCCGTATCCGGCTGTATCGCCGCCGAAAATGTCCTATTTGCACGTGCATCCCGCAGTTGCTGCGTTCTCCCTTTCTTTCTCTGCCCAAAAGCATGCTTTGTGGAAAACTTATTCGTTCTGATTCGATGATTACTTTCGTTAGACGCCATCATTGTGTACACTCGGAAATAGCAACATCGTGCATTGTGGGAGATCACGCGTCATATATGCAAATGTCCGCGCCATGTATGGAAATATCCGGGTCAACGCGGGTCGCAAGTACAGCGGAGCGTCCCGACGGTGACGTAGCATTATGTCGAATACCAAATAAGGAGATAGTCGGTAGAATACTGCTTGCATATATGACGATGTCTAGCGAATACGGGTCAAAGGGTGGGGATGCCATCTAGACAGGCGGTTAGAGAACGGAAAGGGGAAGCTATCCGTACCAAACAAGATGGCGTACGGTGAATTTACGGCAGTGTTGCTAAGGTCTAAACATCGCATATTTTCGAACTTTTGAGAATCAAAACTGGATTATTACTTGATAGGGGTACACTTTATTCACGAATAAAAGTGACTTAGAGGTATGTGATCGTTATAAAAATTAACTTTATTGATAATTAACATACAAAGCTATCAGAAAAAGGACGAAACACATTTTGAGCATATTTTTTCAAAATACGTAATTTCACCTGCCGTGTGTGGCCTTAAATACATTTCAATGTATTTGACCCCGTAACTGATGCAACCACAGAAATACATATAAGAACATTATAATATAAATTTTAGGTAAACATGTAAATTCTTATATAGTGCAGTGTCCAGTCCATATGACTGCTCAAGGCACTTTCAGACCTATTCCTTCCAACACTAATTCAACTTCGCTGGGAAAGCATTCAGCCCCATTGCAATTACTGTTCAGAGATTATTTGTTCACATATATCCACCACTGTCTATAGCCAGATACTCCTTTGTACAGCTGAGTGAATTGATGTGCTGTAAAAAAAATTGCCCAAGCTTCAAAACTCTTGATTGAGAGTCTGATGTTCCAGTCACTATGCTACCGCGCCCCATGCATTATGGGACATCACCATAACTCATTCTTTTATAGTATGTGGATCATGTAAATTATTTAAATTTTGATGTATACATGTGTTTCTAATGCAGAATGCGCTGGCTGACAAAGTGCAGCAGCTGATGGACTGGAGCAACAAGAAGGCAATGATTCGCATGGACGGCAACAAGTTTCGCCAGTTTGTGAAGTCACCTCCACGTAACTACTCCGTGATCTTAATGCTGACAGCCATGCAGCCACAGCGCCACTGCTCAGTGTGCAGGTAGGCTGTTGCCACTATACCTTGTTGCAACCTCACAGTTGAACCAGGGCATTTTTACAAAGTTGGGTGGACATTGCCCCACTTAGCCCTTTCACTTACTCCCCCAGGCCCTTAGCCAGAAATACAATTTTGCCAGTCTTGAACTTTCTAAAAGGTGTAACCTTAAGTGGGCGTCTGTATCAACTATTATTGGCCCAATTGTTTTTTTATTGGCAAGCCAATGCTGGTTGATATAATGACAGCCATTATTGGCTCATTTGGTTTTTGCACTGGTAAGCCAATGCAAGTTGAGCAAATAACAGCCATTATTGGCCAAATTACGTTTTTTCGATAGCAGGCGAAATCCATTATTGGCCCAATCGAGTCTTATTAGCTGCAGGGTTGAACAAAATCATGATTTTAAAAATATATATAAAAATAATCGGATTTTTTGATTTAAAATCGGATTTTTTATTTTTTTTTAATCTGGTATACACAATGTCATAAAATATTTGACTATCAGGCTATCTGGTGTCAATACAGCTACACAAGTGTGCGCACTTTGTGCTTTTGTATTAAAAACTACACAAAACTTTGTTGATCTTGATGCTTGTAAACAATTATTTGTGTTAAATTCATATATATCAGCGATAAAAAAAATCGGAAGTAAAAAAAAAATCATAAATCAATGATTTAAAAAAAAAAAATTGGAGTGATTTAAATCATGATTTAAATCAAACAACCCTGATTAGCTGCGCAGCAAGGTTGGCATTATCACCTGCACATTAGAAGCAACTTTTAGTATTTAGCCTAGTTCAAAAATAATGCCAAAACGTGACATGATGACGATAAATAATTATAATTATGGTCAAATCTACATAATAAAAGAAGAATCAACAAATGAAGGTTCGCGAAAAGCAACTTGAAACTTTATTTTAAATATATAAACATGGAAGTAATGCTTGAAACATCTTAAGAACATGCATGCAAATATGTCTAATATAAATTTTTTTATTACAATCACACTCAAATGCTTTTGACACTAAAAGTAAAGCAATACAGCAAATAAAAATAGAAGATGTAGCACTCAATAATACAACTGAAAGTAATATATTAAAACATTACTTCTTTGATAAAACAGCAATCATCCTGATCCAGTATTGGGACATTCCATCTCAAATCAAACAAAATAAGAAAATCTTGTTGCACTCATATTTTTCGATTCAACAAACAATTTACCAGTTAATCCACTGGTCAACCCATAGGGCTGTAGCTGGACACTGGTCAGTATAACCACACGTCAACCCATAGGGCTGTAGCTGGACACAGGTCAATATAACCACACATGTCAACCCATAGGGCTGTAGCTGGACACAAGTCAATATAACCACGCATGTCAACCCATAGGGCTGTAGCTGGACACAGGTCAATATCACCACGCATGTCAACCCATAGGGCTGTAGCTGGACACAGGTCAATATAACCACACATGTCGACCCATAGGGCTATAGCTGGACACAGGTCAATATAACCACACATGTCAACCCATAGGGCTGTAGCTGGACACAAGTCAATATAACAATGCATGTCAACCCATAGGGCTGTAGCTGGACACTGGTCAATATAACCATGTATGGCCACCCATAGGGCTGTAGCTAGAATAGTTTCTGAGTTATCACCATTTCTAATTTGGCGGATTCTGTCGTTTTGTTGATTTCGGAAATCAGAGATTTCTTGTTCTACTTAAAGGGAAACAAAAGGCATGTTTTGGGGGCAGTGCACCTAAAAGAGTTAATAAAAACCAAGTGTCCAACTATAATAAAAAATAACGCCAGTAGTTTACTTGGAAAACGTCGAACTTGTCAACTCTTGTAATCGATGGGCACCATCATTGAGGTCGATAAACCTACGTAATGTGTGCCACTTTCTATAAACCCTAGTTTTTATCACAACTCCATTTGGTGGCACTAGTTGTCCACGCATTGTTTAGCATGCTTATTCTCCATTATACATAGATAGTAACAGACATACTGTATATTAGTTCTCCCACAATCTGCCATTGAAGTTGTGTGTTTTTATGTGTGAAATTGAACCAACAAGTGAATTTAGACATTTCAACAATAAAACATATTGGAGCACAAACGAATCTTGTTTGGATCAAGAACACACCTACATGATATGTAGGTATATGATTAGTTTATGAGATACTAATCTCCAAACTGGGTACATAGTGAAAAGCAGCCCAAAATGCTATGTGGCCATGGAGCTAAAATTAAATTTTTATGAAAGGCAGGTATATTCCCCAAAAAAATATTTCAGATTGATTGATTTTGTGTTTTTATCTAATCAATAGATTACAACCCAATATCAAATCATATAGCTGATTTTACTAACTATTCCACCTCTAGCAAGAAAATTGTGTACATATTGTTGTCAAATACAAAAAACCTTCTGATTATAATTATGTACCATTAATGACCAATGGCCAAAAAGTTGATGTCTCAGAATTTACTTATTTTTTACCGATGACTATGTTTGAGCACTTGTGCAAATTGTCTCTGTAATGCCCTAATATAATGTGAACAATGGGTAAGCGCCCAAAATCATACCCATTATTTTTTCAAGTTTTCAAGCTGTGTCCCTGAAATTTATGAAAATATAGATATTCGTACAGATTGTGAATGCACAACTCAAGAATGAGATGGAAAGAACAATGGGAATACTCGGTGCACAAAAATGGGGATTTTTTTTTTTGGCGGGAAAATTATTTCAGCAGCCTGTATTTCATTGTGTTACAGTATGTCTAAATTGCTATTGTCAGAGATACTGGCAATAACCTTTTACTTTACTAAGTATCTACTTACTAGTTTTTTAGAATAATTAAAACTTTAACTTTTTATATATTTTACGACTTTCAGAACCCAAAATGAGAATGTGGGACAAGTCCTATTGTAAAGTATATGCCAATTTGATTTAATTAGTTTTTAATAACTAATGTTATTAAGTCATTTGAGATTAGGTGTTTAATCAATGTATTAAGCCTAGATTTGCAACAGAAAAGCCGGTTTCGAAAAGTTTGTAGTTAAACCACCCAAGTGGATATTGACAAATTCCATATGGAACCAAAGATTGATGATTGTGTTTGGACACTTCAGTTCTCCCTTGTGGAAGACCAGTGCTGCCCTTTAATCCTGACATTTTCTAAATTGCTTTGACTTCAGAGGAGGTTAATGTAATTAGGGAACTGAGAGGGAGCCCTGGGAACCCTGGATTTGGCCTAGCTGGAAGAGTTCAAAAGTTTAACTTGAAAAATTAGGCAAGGAAGTGCTGGCAGATGTCATGGGGTAAGGATAAAAAGCTTGTTACACTGTGTATTAACCTCCGTGTATAAGCGTGCCTCTAATCTAATTAGCATAGGTCCGCTAGCCTAGGCGATGCGTTACTAAACTTTTATGACTGTCGCGGTGTCGGTTTGCCATGCCTGTAAGTGCTACGTCACTGTGTTAGTGTTACTCACTTGGGCAGGCGAAGCAGTGGCGTCTATAGGATCCGGGTGTTCGTCAGTTGGACCGTTCCCACCAATAAAGTGCAAAGTGCATATGTATGTGTGTTTGGTAACGTTGTCAATGCCAAAATTGTCCCGTTTGCACGCTCTGAGCCACCGTTCGCATTTTACACGGTCCATGTGTGGCTTCGGAAACGGCATGAATGTCACGCCTTTCATATGTTCTCGGTGTGCATAACGGGAATCGCTGCGGCATACTCCATAGCAACAGTGTTTTGTCGTCACCATCCTTCACGACTGCGTTATGTATATGCACAGTTAACGATATTTACTGCACAAACAACGTGTAAGACTACGAGTACCCAAGCCTCTGTAGGTTGTACGACCAAGTGTTTGTCCGACTTCTAAGATGGTCGCGGCGCAGGCGCAGATGCACAATCTATATTTAGTACAACGGCGCAATCGCGATCAGTGCTATTGTTGAGATGGTTGGTGGATTTAACAAGTTGACCAATGGTAAAGCGTATTGGGTATTTAAGCAATCACAGCGCCTCTAGAGACAGCATCTGATTTTGGGAAACAGAGTATAAATACCCTGGAGGAGGTTTACAAAGGGGTGGGCAAGACTATTTTAAATTCACGCTGAAGTGTGTAGTCATGCTGAATTTTAGGCATCCAAATTTTCAGTAAAGGTGATCCTGGCAGGCCATACCTGCTTTAGCATTAGATTTTAAAATTTCAGTTTACGGTTTACAGTGATATATATCTTCACTGTTCTTTTCATTGTCGTCGTGCGTGATTATATTGCTGTTATGTATGTAGCCGTCTGATGTACATGATTAAAATTGCTTCGAACCTGGAGAACAATGCGTTGACTACACTTCTGTAGTACTCTATGTACTCATTGGTCGAGTGAGTACAAATTCAGTTATAAATCTTGACCTGGCAAGTGCAAAGAAGGTGGACAATTAAAACACATCTACATATGTGAGAAATGTCTCCCGGACCATTGTGTGCAGCACTGAAGAAGACAAGAAGAGGGAGGTATATGTCTTACACTATGACCACCATTTTTTTTACTGTGCATTATTCTTTATTCGATAAACAACATATTAAAATTTCAGGATAGTGTTATGTCTCATTTAGTTTGTATTCAAGCTGAAAATCACTGACTTAGCCAGTGACTAAGTGGCCATGCTTGAGCACTTGTGCAAAATAACTAACCATTTACACGCAAAGTGTCTCTGTGATGCCCTAGTATAATGTAAGCGGCCAAAATCTTACCAATTATTTTTTTCATGTTTTTATGTGCCTCTAACTTGAGAAGTTTTCAAGCTATGTATCTGAAATTTGCTGAATATGTAGATATACTGGTACAGATTGTCTATGCAAAATTCATTAATGAGAGGGGGGAGGAGTAGTAGTACACAAAAATACCCGGTACACAAAAATGGGGACTTCTATATTTCCGAAAATTATTTCAGCAGCCTGTATATCATTGTTGCAACATCCAAGTTGCAAGACTCAGTTGTCAGGGATACTGGAAATAATGTTTTTAGTTTAGTAGGTACTAGTTAGGCTTCTACTTACTATATTTTCAGAATAATTCAGTCTCAAACTTTAACTTTTTATATATTTTATGACTTTCAGAACCCAAAATGAGAATGTGGGACAAGTAGGACATTCTCATTTTGAGTGCTGAAAGTCATAAAATATATTTTAGAAATCCCCATTTTAGTGCACCCACTATATCTATTGTCCTTTTCCCTCTCATACTTGAATTTTGCATTCACAATCTGTACCAGGGTTGAAAAAAATCATGATTTTTTTTTATCGGATTTTTTATTTATTTTATTTTTAAATCTGTTTTATAGACATTTATATAGATGTTTATATTTATAAACTCTTTCAAATGTGTTCTATTCAAATTGATTTGGGTCATAAACATAAATAGAACACCCTTTAGTAAAACAAGAAGGCTGAGCTCTTATCAGTTGACACATGATAAAGTGATGCTGGCATTTGTTCTTAATGGGGCATGGCCACCAGACTGATTAATAATTTGGGTGAGGGTAGTCCCAGCAGTTGTGTTATAAGTGTGGGCAGTTGGGTTGTTCATACTGGAGTGAGCATCATGCATTAGTGTTAAACTCTCCAAGACAAACATTTTGGAAGCTTGCTGGAGAAAATGGGACAACGAATATGGTTATTTCCTGTGTGGCTTACAACTGTACGAATCGACAGAAGACAGGATCTAACATTTCGTTATTTTCAGATAATTTATGTCACAAATGTTTGTGCTGTGTTAGTGTATATGTGAATGAATGTAACAGTTTAAACATTTTTCTGAAATATCAATATATTACAGATATGTTTGTTTTTCTTGGGGGTAGTGTACATTAAGTGTTTCCCAGCAGTCACATTTATTGGGTGCAACATAAAATGTTATAGGGGTAGGATTCAGTTTTATAAATAATGTGTGCGTGTGTGTATGCATATTTGTAACTCTTTTTTAAAATTGTACTAGATGTCAGCTCATTAATAAAAAAATTTTTCTTTATTAAGTCATATGCATTTAACAAGGCTCTCCCCTTTTTGGTTGTCGTTTGCCTTTTCATCGTTGTATGAACCACTATCATGTAACTCATTCTGTACACATTGCAACATTCATTGCATTCTATGCATTTGTTTGACAAACCACGTGAAAGGTTGCCTACTACTACTGACAGCTAAATGAGAGAGCACTTTTCTTTACCTGAGGCCTGTTCTTGGGCAAGTTGGCCAGATAACATTCGAGAAAGATCTGCAGGTGGAAATTGCTGTGATGGATCAGCTCAGGAATGTGTTGGAAGATGGGAAAAGAATATTTTTGGGACCTTAGAGAAGAATGTCCAACAGGGCTTAATGAGATTTGGACCACTTGCAGTCATTAGCTAATACATGTATAGAGCACTTCAGAAAGTTCAGTTTCAATCATGTATAGTGGTGCTACTGTTATAGTTAATATGTTATGATGTTTGATATACAAGGTGCATGGATAGATTGTGCAAGTAATAAGGTATTAGGTATATATAGCTATGTAATCTCTTATTAGTACTGTATATCTATAGATATATGATGAAGACTGGGTGCTGTACAGTATAAACACTGGGCCTCCAGTGGGTTCTTGCTGTGCAGCAGCATGAATGTCACTGGTCCATGACAATGACAAATCTTCAAGTTAATTGGTTCCTGGTGTCATCATCATTGGCCACTAGCCCGATAAGTTTATACTTCTCTGGTAGCCACCTCATCTTCATTGCTTTTGTTTGCCTTATATTGTACATGATGATGGTGAGAAGGAAATAAATTAACTTACTCACTTACTTACTTACATATGTTACACAACTATTTGTAACATGCTATGTTCACACTATAAACAGTACTACCCTATGTGTCATGCAGTGGATGCAACTGTTTCTGCTGTGCAATGAGATGCCGGCCAGTGGTCCACGCCAGCTTCATTGCAGTGAGCTGGCTTATCGCTCTTGTTTATAGGGGGGTGATTAATGATGTAACTCTATGATTTGGGTACTTATCTTAACAGAGGGTACATGATTTTTGCTTATATAAACACATTAGACAAGGCCTCACCCCCTGTAGTTGCATAATCTGTATTGGAAAGGAAAGAATGCTGTCTGTGGCTGTAGCAGTGCTAATTATTGTTTGCTGAGAGGGTGTATTAGCACCTGTCCAGGGCTCTGTGTACTCTATGGGTCTCCAAAGCAAACTGGTACAGTATTAAACAATTGTCACCAAGACTGTCTCACTTGAGTCAACATACTGAATTGGTAACAACTAGCACAAGCTCTAAGTGGACTTTAACTCAGGGCTTCTGACTTGAAAAGATACTTCCTCTTGAAGACAAGTTTGTGTGGCTTCACTGCAGTCAGAAAATGAATAGCTAAAACATACACAGTGTCATAAAACATTTGACTATCAGGCTATCTGGTGACAATATAACTACACAAGTGTTTGTGTTATGTTGGTGCTGTTGGGGTGGCAGCTCATTAGGGGAAGTAAACATTAGCAATGCCAGCCCTAAATATTTACAGCCAGAGAGAGTGATTAGTGGTAGCTGTAATTATCCACCAGGTTATCTTCCCAGTGACCCCACCAGTCTATTGTCTTGGGTTTCCCTTTCATTCTGGCCTACCTGAATGATTAGCCTTTTATTCCCTGCCATGGTTCCCAGTAAACTGTCAATTATCTATTCCTCCTCCTATTTCCACTACCTCTGTGACTCAGTGTATGACTCTATAGACATGTTAATGTAGTGGCACTGGTATGTAGTGGGACTTAGTGGTTACAATAATGTACTACCGTATTTATTAAAAAAAAATTACAATGTGTTTGTATACATTACGCTGTTTTATCTCCAAATAAAACAAAACGTTAATATAAAGCCAAACCATTTGAAATTAATTCAAATACATTTGCATTTGAATGTGACCCCAAAACATTTGCATGCATTCCTGGAAAATGGCATTTGCATTTGAATCAAGTGAAACATTTGCATTCAAATGCATTAACATGCATTTGTTAACTGACTAGGGCATTAAGAGACAATTTGCTTGTAAATGCTTAGTTCTTTTGTACAAGTGCTCAAGCATAGCCATTTAGTCATTGGTTAAAGTAAATTGGTTATTGGTAAATTCTGAGACATCAACTTTTTGACCATTGGTTGATTTCACGTGGAATTAAGCGGGTAAATATAATCTAGAATTATGTATTCAAGAGTGTTTTTTGCATCTGACAACAATATTTACACAATTTTCTTACTAGAGTTGGAATAGGTAATAAAATCAGCTATTGTGTTAATATTGTGTTGTAATCTATTGATGAGATAAAAACACAAAATCCATCAGTTTTAAATATTTATACAACATTTGAATAGGGAATCCAAATATGGTGCATTACACAGGCATTGTACCTGCCTTTCATATAAAAAATAAATTGGAATTTTAGCTCCATAGCAACATAGCATTTTGGGCTGTTAAATATAGGTCACTTTTCACTATGTACCAAGTTTGAAGATCAGTATCTCATAAACTAATCAAGATAGAAACTTCAAAACTTCACGTTTTGTTGAAATATGGGTCTAAAATCACTTGTTGGCTCAATTGCGCATATATAAATGCATAACTCCAATGGCAGATTGTGGGAGATCTAATATGTAGATATAGTATGTATGTTATATGTATGATGGATAATAAACATGCAAAATCTCTAACACAAATAGTTTTTTTAAGTTATTGATATTTTGAGTAGAACAAGAAATCTTCATGGTTTCCAGAAATTGCTAAAACCACCAAATTTGAAATGGTCAACTATTCGAGCTACAGCCCTATGGTTTTACATGTGTAATTATATTGACCTGTGAATTAACTGGTAAAATTTTGGTTGAATTAAAAAATTTGAATGCAACATGCCTTGGTTGATCTGAGATGGAATGCTCCTATTGCCTATGAGTATTAAAAAATATATATGAATTTACTAGAGCAGACTGAAAGTGACCACAGCCTAATCGTTTGTGGTTTGCCTGCCATTTGAGTTTTATTTAAGAAACTGGGAAACTGCTGCCGTTAGTACACGCCAATTATATCTGTGAATCAGAGACCGAAACAGGCTGAATTTTGAAGTCGATCGCGCTTGGCTACTGCAAAGAGTGCCAGCAGTGGGCAACAATACAGTTGCGTCTCAGTTACTAGTGGCAGGCACATCAACATTGTGGATCTCCACCACCATAACAAAGCATGTGGAAGGCACTGCTGCTTCGGATTGTTCAGAGACAGTTGCTGGAACGCTACTCTTATTCATGTTTACAAAAAAGGCATTGATGGCCATGAACTTTGACAATGAACTAGTGCTGGTTTACCATCCACAGTAACTGAAACCAGGTGATCGATAAATATGAAATCCCTTGACTAGGCATGCATGCATGCAAATCTTTTGTCAATCTGGCTGGGAAAATTAAATTGGCTAAGAAAAAACAATCACACTAGCCAAATGGTTGAACGATAAAATAGGTCAGAGTGACGCCCAGCTTGACCTTCCAAGAAATTTCCAAGACTTGACTTGTTACTGGTTCACATTCACAGCATAGGAACATCTACCCATATGTATTTACAAGGTGGTTGTCCTGTGGTACACTGGCATTATGTATAATTCTAATCAGTTTGTACCAAGGTAGGTGGATGTAAGCACTGGCTCTATGAGTCTAAATGGCTCAGAATAATTTTTACTTTTAACATGGAAAACATCACATATGAAGCGTGCAATAATTAGACTATTACAGTTACCAACCAGGAAACCGAATTTTATGTCAACATGCGTTTCTGTTTATGTTTTATGACTAGTATAGCAAATACAATATATGAATGTGGCTGTTTTTGCAGGCATGCATATGAAGAATTTCAGATTGTTGCCAACTCATGGCGATACAGTCAGCATTATTCAAATCGACTCTTCTTTGCCTTGGTAGATTATGATGAAGGGTCCGATGTGTTCAGTTCGGTGAGTGCTGGTAACAGGTTATGTCAGCTACTATGTACTTTGACCTGGACATTTTTTATATGAAAGTTATGTATCTGAAATTTGCAGGAAGGGGAAATATGTGCATGCTAGTAGTCATGGTACACCATAATTATGTTTAGTTTTATCGTAACATAAACTGTGCAAAATAACCTGCTTTTAGTATGTGCCATCTTTGTTTCAGACATATTTTTAAAATGCATAGTTTTAATGTTCTGCAATTTTAATACCTTTTAACAACAATTTATATGATTGAATTTTCTGTTCAATTTCACAGAAAAAGGAGACTGATTATGATTCATTGTTTTGTTTGTTGCATTGCTTATGCATAAAGCTTCCTCTTTCAGCTCAAACTGCACGAAGCACCCATCTTCATGCATTTTGGACCCAAGGGTAAACCCAAGAAAGCCGACACAATGGACATACACAGGCTAGTATACCAAAAAACTGTTCTGTGAAACATTTACACTCGCTTCAGGTTACCTAGCAAATTTAAATTGCCCACTGTTGCTAAGATTATTTGTTTACTCTACTTGTACGTGCTCTATTTACACACTAGCCACCCTATTTGGCTAGTCTCGTGTCTTTCGAATATCCCCAGGCAGCTCAGATCATCTATTTTACAACAATTTGTTGTTCCTAAAACCAAGTTTACATTTGGACAAGTTTCTCCGTAGCTACACCAAAAATCTGGAACGAACTCCCCATCACTTTAAAATCATCTGAAACTATATCTTCCTTCCACAAAGAATAGAGATGTATTTATTAAAAATTGCATTTCCACCTTAAATCCTTGTTGGTCCATCGTTCTGATGATGACATTTGCATGTCCCTGTTCATGATATAATGCAAAACGATTTTGGTTGTGGTTCCTGAGGATTTAAATGCTATAGAAGTTTTATTATTGTCTCCATTGTGATCACATGTCATCATTGTTATGTTATGTTACATCTACCTTGTTAATTGGGAAGAACCATTCAGTGTACAGGGCCTGTATAATGTCGTAGGTATCAGTTGCTGGGGACATCTAAGGAGATATGGAAATTATATGACCCTGAGTTAATTTAAATATAATCATAACCTACAATAGCTAGTAAGTTGTTTTCAAAAAGTTTACGTACGCTTGGTATCTGTTAGTCTCCACAAATTGACTGACTGGCTATTTTCAAAATGCCTGCTGATTTTATATGAAATTCTGAGCTACGACTATTCCTATATTGGTGTTTCTGTGATGCTATGAGGGAATATATGCACTCATTTCCAGCTAATGGATTGTAGGATGCTAAAACAAAAAAAAATCCATTTTATTACTTATCATATTATATATTTAAATTTAAAATATATTCTGTTTTCTTTTTCAGGGTGGGCTTTGCAGCAGAAGTGATCGCTCGGTGGATCTATGAAAGGACCGATGTTTTTGTAAGTTAACTTTCTTTGAAATGTAGGTGCAGTTAGTAGTAGTAACAGTAGTACATGTGGTTTTAGAAAACAGGTAAGTTCGTAAGTAGATATTTTATTAATAAAGTTTTACTCCATTTACATATGCATTGATGCTTGATGAGATACTCCCTTTACAGGTAGCCACAGCTAAACTGGGAGGTAGTAATTTTACTAGTATAGTGAGTTTAGAGATCGAGATCACCAGCTCTATCAGGCACACTGAGTCCACAACAGGTGTTTTCCATTTCCCTGTGTGGGATCTTTTACTTCCCCTGGCATAGACACCAGATAGAAGGGACCAACGGCTTTTACTGTCTCTTCGAAAGACACAGGCAAAGTGGGGTGAACGAAATTGTCCAAGTTTCGAAACGGCAGTACATGGTTTCGAACCCCGGGCATTCACCCAAGTTTCGAAACGGCAGTACATGGTTTCGAACCCCGGGCATGAAAAAAAATTAAAGTTAGAAAAAAGCGGGAAATTTCATCAAAAAAGAGGGAAAGCTGGACCGAGTGGGGAAAGTGGTATTTCCTGCCTGAAAGTAATAATGTTGACACCTATGTATTTGTAGCAATATGATTTCAGGTATGTCAAGGTGAATGTGGTTGTTGTAGGTGCGTGTGTTCCGTCCTCCCAACTACTCGGGCACACTGGCGGTCGCTTTGCTTTTCTCCCTCATTGGGGGCCTGCTGTACATGAAGCGAAACAACCTTGAGTTCCTCTACAACAAGACCTCCTGGGCTGTTGGTGCACTGGTGAGCCATCTTGCATACTCTCTGTCACGTAGGCCACTGTGGTCAAACTATGCTGGCTCCAACCATCTGTCTCTAGACATGTCTATCCCTCAATGTTGTTTTCGGCTCTCCATGCTCCAGTTCCACATGTTCTCTTGGAATGTTGATTAATGTAAAGGCTGGTCTGCCTTTGCTTGTTCATCCACATGCTGGTTGCCACCGGATGGTCCTAGATGCCATTTCATCATTGCATCTGTAGCAGTGCCCAACAAATCTTGGCCTCCTTTCCCGTGTCCTGCTGTATTACTATGTAACTTTACTCATTCTACTGTTGAGCTCTGCGTTAGTCAAATATTGCTGCCAATGAATGTTGAAAGTGATTCACTGCATTTTGCATACACTTGGTGGAAACTGTAATGCTGCATTCTCTGTATTCATTAGCCTTTGTAAAGGGAGCAGTGAGGAACAAATTAGCTCAATAAATGTATAGGAATTCCAGTGAAAAAAAATGTTTTTTGGTGTATATCTTACACACATTTACAATACAGTGATTTATTACTGATTTGACTTTTATTCTATGTTGAAGATTTTTGTTAGTTTTGCTTTTTGCATTTTGTAAATTTTTACAATTCACCAATTTATGATTGTTTTAAAAAAGGTTAATACATAGTTTGATCTAGAAATACTTAACTGGTACTGCCATCTTAGTGTGTTTAGGCAAGTAAGGCAATGTAAGGCATATATAAAATATTTCATCATTGGTTCCATTTCGCATTATAAAAATTTCAGTTTATTAAAAGGGAAACAAAAGCTATATTTTGGGTGCTATGACCTTAAAGAGTTACTAAAAGCAAACCATTTCCAATAACAATAAAAAAATTTGCACCATTGGTTTATTCAGAATTTATTCTGAAAGTGGGCAATTCCTTTCAGATTTCCCAGTGGCGGACATTTTATCATGACACGGGGGCATGGCCCATAATTGACCAATCAATGACCGCAGAGTTCTCTGCCTGTCAAACTGCGCCATAGGTTCTAGAAAGAATGCGTAACTGTGTACGTTTCCATTGAATTTTAAAAGCTGGACTTGTAATATACGGATGCACCAATTATACAGCGAGAGACCAAGATGAGCTGTCATTTTTCTCCCTTCCTCTGGACAAATGAGAATTGAAGTAATACATCCACAAATGGCACAATTGCGGCTGGGCAAACCCTTGCGATTCGCCCGATTTGTCCGACTTTGGAGAAACATGCTCAAATTCGATTTTCCGTGAGTAGTAGTGATACACCCACTAAAAACGTTGGCAACGGTGAACTTTAACGCCTGGAGCAGTGCTGACAATATTTCAGCAACATCAGCCAAACTGTCAGTGTGACAGTGTCAGTGTCGATCGAGCGCAGTGAAGTCAGTACAAGGTTAGTACTTATGCACCAGGCATCACAAGGTTGACACATATCTCAGGAGGGCGGGTTATAAGTAGATGAACATTGTTGGACTCTCGATAAGCCAATGGCTTCCTTGTCCACTTGCCATCTGGGCCTTTGGCTTGGATGGCAAATCTTGTTAAATCACGAAAATCTACTCTCTTTTTACTTTGAGAGACGAAAACAGCACAGCCAAATTTATTGGCATGTATATGACTAGAATGTTACAAATACTGAAATAGGTTTTCATTTCACGTCTTCTGGGACTAAAAGCAAAGGCAGGAGAGGAAAATTCCGTATGAGCGATAATACATAGATTAACGTGGAGCATGGGGTATTGTGTGGGAGCTCTTCTGAGACTGAATGTTTTATTTCCCCTGTCCAGATCAACTGGTATAGATCCCATATCAGTTCCACAAGTGAAGTGCATCCAAAAACTGAACCCAACCCTGAGAAACGGATACAGGTGACTTTGGCCCACTCTTTGACTTTGGTGATTTCCAGCCTCAGCATAATTGTAAACACAGTTTTAAATTGTTTCATGATAAATATCCACAGTAGCAGTAGTCCAAGTTCTTATATAGCACATACTCCTGTAGATAGATCAATGCGCTTTACAATAAAATAATACATACATAAAAATGCACACAATTATGCTGATAATCCAGATATAAAAATATATATAATATTGTAAATTATTAAATAAATACTCTTTTAAAACTAGTTAAAAAAATATATATAAAGTAAATCAATTGAAATACAGTACACTTGATGATGCAAATTAAAATAATATAATAACCTATAATAATATAATATAATAAACTATATTGAACATTAAGAAAAAGAATAAAAATGAGAAATTGTAGCAACCTATTTCAGTGTTACTGGTCATAAAACAATTTGAACATGTGGGTTTTTAGTGTTCGTTTAAATGTATGTAGGTCCTTAGTGGCGTGCACAGCAACAGGCAGTCGATTCCAGAGTGGGGGTGCCGAAATCCTAAAGGCAGGTCCCCAACCACACATGACTTGTATACATGTTGGAGACGACCAAGTTGCAGATATGATATTTGACCAGCCAATAAAATGAAATCTGTATTAGTCCTAGACCAGACCATTGCAAAACTTATTACCAGAGCCTACTACAGCAAGCAAGTCTACTGCACCTCGCTTGAAGTCAGTATGTTCACCATTCATCTGCATGGATTAACGGAAAGAACCATTCAGTATATAATCCCATGGGCATCTCATGGACAGCATCGGTTAGTGGGGGGAAATGTGGAGTCTGTTAAAACAAAATGCATATTAGTTGTTAAAATGAAGAGTGATTTATATAACCCCGAGTGACATGGCTATGGCTATGGAAGCTGTCCACAGGAATTCCAGTTACCTACACTAATAATAAATTCTTCTCTACTATAATGATGATTCACCTAGACAAAACTTATTTATTTTTAATGTTGAACATTCATTATCAATTATTTATCCAGTTTCAATAACGTACTAATAGATTATGTACATGGTAGCATAACAAAATTAAGTAAATACATGATTGCTGTCACTTTCGTTGCTATTGCATATATATTATTTATTGTATAGCTAATTATGGCCTTGCCTATTTAGTGTAACTGACAGACCTGAGGCTGATGTACTTGGTACTAATGCACTCAAGTATATTTTTGAAGTACTCGTACTCATGGAATTTAAGGGTTATGTGCTCATACTCGTATAAATGCTCAATGTACTCAGATTTTATGAGTACATCTGAGTATTTTTTATATGATGCTGATTATTTATTATTTATTTTCAAGTATTTGTAGTTAACAGAATGAAAATATTTTTTGCTTAAAAAGTTTCCATAAAGTATCTCAAATGTTCAGATACATTATTTCTGATCAATATAACAAAATTAACGCAAGACTTTATAATAAATAAATTATTGTTAGATTATGCACCTGATATACTGTTTTATATTATTGCTTAATAATCCTCATATTGTGTATTATGCATAGTACACCTACATTTAAATTGTTTGATAGAATAAGGATTACTATTACACATATATTATATTAAACTTGTTATAGACATATACTAAGAAGCCGTTTTAGTTATCATTTAGTCAGAGGCAGTATTTTTGAGGTAGCGATTCGGGTTCCTTGACTGCATATTCATTGAGTGATAAAGGGGGTTTGTTTCCAGTTCGTGAATTAAATAACAGCAAAACTATGTGTAGGGTCTGAGAGAGCAGATATAAGAGAAGTGGTTTGGTGCCTCAGATCTCTTGCCAATTGCTTTAGTTTGTTTTCTTAACACTGAGCAGATTTAGCAATTACCCACTCTTTTGAGATAATTACAGAAATATTTGAAGTTTATTGGCTAGGTTTTTCTGAGATGGTAACCCTAGGTAATGATTGGTTAAGTGAGTGTACATGTGCCGAGTATGTCAGTGACTCAAAGGTAGTTAATCAGAGTGCCCCTATATATATATCATGCCACATGTCTGATCAGCTGCCTTTGCATAATCAATTGTTCCTGAATTATATAAATTAATTAACAAGTTTTATTTTTTAAATATGCTATTACTAATAATTTATTATATCATACAATATGTACCCGTACTCATATTCAGCTTTTAGTAATGTACTCGTACTCAGCCATCACCAATGTACATGTACTCATGAAAATGTACTCGGACCCAGGTCTGGTAACTGAACAAATTAATGTTTTACAGATTTCACGAAAGCGTAAGACTCATGCTTCCATCATGACTTCATCAAGTGTATTGACATAAGTATAATTACTCGTATTTAAGAAGAAGAAGTAAGAAGCAACCATTTGTTACCATGGGAATTGTTATGGTGTGCTAATTATGAAAACAATCATGCTTTGAGTCATATTGTGTAGGTCATTTGGTAAATTTCAACCAAATATATTATAGTGCTTTTAGAAGACGAGGCTGCATGCTCTACTTTTAGTTCTCCCCATATAGTCTTTGCTGTAGTGTTGTAAATGCTGCTGAATGTATATTTTTGAAACACAGTAAACTATTAAAATGTTGTCTTCACATAATATTTCTTATGTTGTGGGTGGAAAGCCTTCACTGCCAAGGATACCGAAGCTGTACAGTACGCCATGCGCACCACACTGAACCATGGTTATGGAGGAATATGGGCTAAGGACATTGCAACCAAGACCGACACAGAAGCACTACCTCCTACACTGACTCAGATGAATCACCATGTAAACCACATAGTGGTAGTGTTGTTTGTGGGGATGTACGTGTAGTCGTGTACAGACATATCAGGCATGTAGCACTACTTGTGTGCAGGGTTGGCATGTAATGAAGTAAAAGTACTTCGTTACAATACTTGAGTAGTTATTTCAAGTAATTGGCATGTAACGAAGTAGAATTTTGACTAAATACTTTTACTTGTAATGAAGTAGTTTTATCTAAAGTAACTCGACTTTTTACTCTGTTACTTTTATTTACTTCGCAATATATTTTCGTTAAATTTTTTGGCGAAACCGCTGCTGTCGGCTCCACCGTCAGCGACATTTCAAAAACTGCTCATAGTCGCCAGGCTATTAATATCATTCAATTGCATGCCAGTTCGCGATCATATTTGCATGCATACCTCTCTTCGGGAAATCGACGCAACCACTGTTTTATATCTACGTCAGTGAACAAAGCCTGCCAAATATTGGCATAGGTCAGGTCAAGGCCGTTGACATGAAATGTCACTTCGAGCACACAACGCTTGAACGCCATCTCAAACCACGATGCAAATGTCTCTGTTGCACCATATAAACTACTAATCAGTAAGTTTCCAATACGTATTATAAATATTAAAATTTGCAATTTCGACAATGTACTGATAATCCCCATACACTGACACAATTCTGATATTCGTGAGCGAACGTGCATCGTGGATCGAAAACAAGAACCGATTTTCGCCAATTGGCATTGTCAGCAATGGCTTTACCGGCTTATGTCAGCATTAAACAGCATTTTACTTTCACGAATAAAATTCATATTGAGATGTTTAATAAATTCATAATAATGATTACTCTACAGAACTAAACAGTAAAGAATTGATACTCTGCCATTTGGCAGCATCCTTTCCCAGCAATGGCTTATTCAAGCTGACCCATAAATAATATCAAGGACAGGGACAGGGGCCCTGACAGGTCACTTTTAATTGCAATTAGCAACTGCATTCCTCTGTTGCACTGGTCTGTCTTCTGATCAATTCTAGCCCCAGCTGGTACCAGGTAACCAACACAGCTAGCTGCTAAAGCATGTTGTTTCAATGTTTGTGTGAGCTGATAAGACATGTCTATGAAGACATGAGAAGGTGGGGGATCACAAGCCAGATGGCTTGATCAGCTAGGCATCAAATGTCTTTGTTAAATTTACTATGGGCAGTGCTAGGTTGTATTACCTCTGACCAGTTTCCCTGAGAGGCTACTACTAGTACTGGACTGACCCTCTACCTACTCAGATACAATCACACCTGCATGTACATATCCTGTTGTACAATCTAGCTCCTCCCATACCCCAGTGGAACAGGTTGATAAAAAGACAGATTGTGCCTCATCATTAATTAAGTTCTGTATTTAACTGAATTTATTTGATGTTGTGAGCTCCCATTAAAGATAATGTAATTTTTCAAAATACTTTTTACTTTTACTTCAAGTACTTTTGAAAAGTACTTTTACTTTTTACTCAAGTAGTTTATTTTACTAGCTACTTTTACGCAAGTAGTTTCAAAGTGAATTACTCTTACTTTTACTCAAGTACAAAATAAAAGTAATTCAGTGAACTCTGCTTGTGTGATATTAGTGACTGTTTGTATCCAGCAGGGGAGAAATACCCTTCATACTCCTAGATGAAAATTAGGGCTGTTCTATGAAATGATGGGTGGGAGGCAGATTTTATAATAATGGGGGGCAGCCGTGGCCTAGTGGTTAAGGTGTTGGACTCTAAATTCGAGGTTTGTGAGTTCAAGACCCACACTGGGCACGGTTCGTTTTCGAAGCTTACGCAATTTCGTTTACCCTACTTTGCCTCAGTCTACTCAGCTGCAAATGAGTACAAACACTGTTTGGAAGGTACCTGCGATGGACTAGTGTCCCGTCCAGGAGAGTCAGTATAACTGCACTCTAAGTTGCTTCGCACTACAGAAACCAGGTTTAAGCACTGGCCATATAAGCCTTCATGGCTTCCTAAGGCGTAATGCCTGGGGGATGACTACCTTACCTACAAAATAAAAGTAATTCAGTGAACTCTGTTTGTGTGATATTAGGGACTGTTTGTATCCAGCAGGGGAAAAATACCCTTCATACTCCTAGATGAAAATTAGGGCTGTTCTATGAAATGATGGGTGGGAGGCAGATTTATTTGCATACCAATAGGTATTTGTAATAATTGTCCTGACCCCTCATCACCAATACAATAATAATTACAATGCTGCCCACAGCTATTGTTTCCTGGAATAGCCCTTAGTAATTCTCTAGCAAGTTGTATCTTAAGGTTGCTGGGGCGACTAGCGTGTCAGTTGATTTTTTTTTATCCTCATAAAATGTTAGGAAATATTGAACTGAAAGTCAACACCACAAATAATCACCATCCTTTAAAAAAAACAGTCCTTTTGGAAATCCCCTGACTTATTAGAAATGCTGACGATGGTTCCATAGTAACGATTGCGTGTGCATCAGTTTTCAAGCCAGGTTTATTCGTTAGCCATGAACGTGGAACATATCGTGATTCCAAAACACATCAGTATTGTATTTACCTAACCAAATCATGTCCCTAAACCAACAAATATCAGTGCTAACGTAGTTTACTGTGTCTTTGAAACTAAAACGTAAATGTGACCTGGTGATACCACGGATAACGAGCCAATCAAAACGATCATAAACACGCCTTGCCGCGTGTTTGTCAGATGACCCGATATCGCAGGCGACAACACGTTTATAAAGACTGATTCAAGGGCCATTGTGGAAACAAATTAAGGGGACGTCAATATTAGCAATGGCCATTATGTTTTGTCAACAATATGTAAAACGCCAGTGAAAAGCGTCACATTTTAAGAGTGATAGGCATATCTACTGACATTTCTGTTGTCACTAACAACCAGGAAATGATGCTTAATTTACTTTTTTAGGAAAACTACAACACTTACTAAGCTGCAATTTGGCATATGAAAGCGTCTTATATGTAGGCAAATGTATTTGAATTACTATTGGTGAAGGGTTTGTGTCAAAAATACACTGCCACTTTAGCCTGTCATTCTACTTTTTGCGAACTTATTCATGGTGGTGTAGCACACGTAATTCATTTATGTTAACCAAAAGTTATCAGTGACACTGTCATACTTATATGTATGTAATTTATTTCTATGGGGATTTTCTCAAAACGATAATATATATAATTTTGCAATTTGTGGCTATTTTTTTCACATTTACAGATTGTTTTTAATCTTGTAACATGACCAAATAAATGAAAAACTAGATTTTATTAATCTTGAATATTATATAGTATTTCAATCTGTTAAGAAATGGTTAATTTATTTTAAAAACTTCTACTGAAACTACTCAATTCAAGACAAGCATATAATAGCCGCCCCAGTTACCTTAAATATATGCTTCTATAACATCTGATCACATGTGTGGTAACAAGTTCAAAAATGAAAACATGTTTATTTTGGCTTTTATATAACAAGAAAATTGTATATAAAATAACAGATTGCACATGTATAATCTGACTGGCCTTGTTTACAAATCCTGGTGCTGTTTTTTACCGAAGCTGTGATTTTGGGAGGTCAATAAACAGTTCAATCTTCTAATCCTTAATGATAGCATTCATGTTCTTCCCCATTGAGCGCAGGGAAAATTTACCAGCTGAGGTGGCTGGCACATGATGGTGTGACCCTGCGTACCCTTGGGCCCAGCTTGTGAACCCCCAGTGAACTGCCTGTATGCTGCCCTCCCCAGAGACTGAAAGAAATAAAGCCCAAATCTATATACATTTAAAATAAGTGACAACTGGGGGTTTGAGGTAGCTTATTTCCCTGTCAAACTTCATTCATCTCAGATATATCAACAAGGACAATATGATTTGTATCAAATAATTTCTACTTAGATTTACACATTCTCTTAAATTCTCAGTAATTGTTCTTGTAGAATCCTATAATCTTTTGATATCATTTAATATATGAGCAGAACTGGATTGGGCCAAACTACGTTTCCGTGTATAATATGCCCCCATGTATAATACGCACCCTGACTTTTGCTAAATTCTGATAGAATTCCTATACACGTGTATTACCATGTATAATACGCACCCCACTTTTGACATTGACCCCTGATTTTTCGGCTTCTGATAGTTTGCTTGAAGCGACAAAGTTCGTTTGAGTGATGATCCTGGAATCCATCTCAGAATCGTAAACATATCACGCAAGTTACGGCATTGCCGCCGGATATATCGCCTCGTCTGTCGTGTAAGCCCTACGTCACTTGCATTTTAGCTTGACCATTGCGCAACTGATTAAATGTGTGCTTGTTAGAACTTACTTTGCGTCATTCTGCTCTCAATTTTTAATTAATACCAAGCTCTATTCTGATATGTTACACGCACACTTTCAAATGTGAAACACACATATGGTACAATCATCTTTATTTGCATTCACAACTTTAAACATTGGAGCCACACTGGCTGATCCGTGGGCGTGGCATTGACTATTCAGGTCGTTCACGTGATTCAAGATCACCAATCATGGTGCTTTGGCGCTCAGGGAGCAACACATATTTGAGCGTATTAATCCGACACCGTCCACACATTTCTGCATTATTCCCGGTCGGCGACACTCCCGTTCGCGTACGCTTCCCGCTCATTGACGTCATAGTACTAGTGTTCCAGTAGCGTTATCCATATCTGGTCGGAGAAAATTTTGTTTAGCCCTATCACCATGTATAATACGCACCCGTTTAAGTAAAAATTGAAGGGGAAAAATGCGTATTATACACGGAAATTTACGGTAACAACTGACACATTATCACATGCCATCTGCAAGTCATGAAACTTTATACTTGTATAAACATTTTTATGGTGATATCAAATTATCATACTTTGTACAGTATCTCTGTTGTTGATATTTGTCAATAAATATAATTGAAACACATTTCACTTTTGTCAACCGATACTGACTTGTTTGTTGAAGGATCTAGTTGCCAACTGTCAAAACGTGTATTCAGTTCATAGCAACCAGAACGTTCCATAGCACCAGCTGCTCCAAACACAGTACATCAAATCCCTGGCTATTTGTAACGTACCTAGGTCCCTCTGTCATATAGAACCAATTATTTAAATTAAAGTTTTGTCTTTTGGTAATAAAATCTGTACATGGATTGCATTGAATAATATTATTCTGTAAAACCCATTTTATCAGGAGTCTGCGTTATGATCCTATTGACTATTCTTATATTCTACCAGAATTTCGACCCCTTCCCATAAATATGTACTACTTTTTATCAAGCCTATTAAAATGTATGAATGCTGCAGATATCAGTTACCTCACCTCGGGCTCATCATGTAGTCATGCACAGCACACACAGCACCAGTAGTCGGAGTTGTGATAAACTTAGGGTTTTAGAAAGTGGCACAGATGATGTAGGTTTATCGACCTCAATGACGGCACCCGTGGTTTACAAGAGTTGACAAGTTCAGCAACGTTTTCCTAGTAAACCACGCGTCAAAATGTTGATTGTAGTTGGAAATTGTTCGTTTTTAATAACTCTTAGGTGCATTGCCCCCAAAACATGCTTTTTGTTTCCCTTTAAATTCCCTGTTCCATTTTTACATTTTATTGAAGCAGTACAGTAATCTAACTGAAGTATCGCTACCTTCCAGAGTTGAATATTATCTCGACAGAGCTTTCGAAACCCTCACGATCGCTTCATCAGTGTCAGTCTGAACTGCTCTCCAATGTCGTTACCTTGTTGGTGGTGGTGCTGCATCGATCTAATAATCAAGACTGAAAGGTAGCTATACTTCTCTAATACGAATCTAGCTGTTGTAATGATCAGTAATCATGTGTGTTGCAGTCGGTTGTGTTTGCAATGACTTCTGGTCAGATGTGGAATCACATCCGCGGACCACCATTCATGCACAAGAACCCACAGACGGGCCAAGTGGTAAGCCTTACTTTCTATGCCTGTGTAGCATCATTCCACCTGTGTTGTATTTGTATTGATACTACACTGACTCATCCCAATCCTGATTTGAACTTTGTCGGTCGCCGATTGGCCAATGCTTCAAACTTGCCGCAGTCTGTTGGCCAAATTGGGTTCCACTGACACAATCATAACCACAAATTGGTCTCACTAATTAGTCTAGTAAAGGTTTTTTTGATAGCCCAATTTGACAGTGTATTTTTTAGATAAACCCTTAATCAATGATAGTGAAAACTGGTGCAAAGTTGCATACGTGAACAGTATATGCCTAATTGCAGCTTCGTAAATCTTGTAATTAGGTAACGTTTCCTGGTTGTTAGGGATAACAGAAATGTCAATAGATATCATCATGCTTCAAAAGTTTTTCACTGGCTTACATAATACGATATTGTTGATAAAACATAACAGCCCTTTTTAACATTGACAAAAAATAAGGGGTCCCCTTAATTTTGCCTTTTAATTGGACCTGTATTTATAGTGATCAGATAATGCCAGCCCAGTGTTATATAAATGTGCACAAGATCAAGCACTTATATTTGCCAAATTAACCAGATGATATGTTCCACATTCACGACGAGTGAATTTTCGCTGGTTCGAAGTGCAAGCTGACTCAAAGCCCACATGGTCGTTACTATGGAAACATCGTCAGCATTTCCAAGAAGTCAGGGGGATTGTCATATGGACTGGTTTTTTAAAGGATGGATTGGCGAAATACAATGTTAGTGCCGCATGATTATTTGGGGTGTCGACATTCAGTTCAATATTTCCTAGTATGTTATGAGTAAGAAAATGGAAACATCAACTGACACGTTAATTGGCCTGACTGCCTTAATCCCACTTGAACTACTTGGTGCTGTGGATATGTGTTGTATGATATGGTAACAAATACTCACTGGAGTTTATGTCATGTTGTCTGTTCCAGCACTATATCCATGGCAGCAGTCAGGGCCAGTTCATTGTCGAGACCTACATTGTGATCTTCCTCAGTATCCTTCATCGCCAACACTGATGTGTTAGCAGCTAAATGTGTTGTGAATTTGTGTGACACTCATTCATTCAACATGTTCAGTCATTCAACATGTTATACTGCAGGTTGTGTACTACATTTACATTGGTGATAGTCTGATTTACACACATACATACATACATACATACATACATACATACATACATACATACATACATACATACATACATACATACATACATATATACAGTGGTACCTCACTATTAAGGTCACCCATGGGACTGGACAAAAGTGACCCTAGTATCGAGGTGACCTTAATACTGAATATGGGCACTGAAGCATCATGAGAATTGGGAAAATTGCTCAGATGCATGTTATTTTTATGCATATTAAGCAAATGCATTTTTAATGTTGTGTGCAGTGTAGTGTCTGAATTATCTATGGATACAGGGTGTACTTGCATTTAAGTAACGTATAGAGAGCACAAGATGTAATATGATTTTGTAAAACCATGTAATTTATTTATGTACGTAACTGTAGATACAGCTGTATATACAGAACAAAAGAAAATTGATACTGCATGGTCTTCATTTATTGGTAAATTTGGCGTCTGACTACAGAAACAATTTCATTGCCAATTAAACAGCTTTCTGGCAGTTTTGCACTAAGTTACTGACCGTATTCCTGAATAGCGAGGTGACCTTAGCGGGACTAATGTCCTACCACTGAGGTGACCCTATACCGAGGTTCCACTGTATATACATACACACATATATGTGTATATAATATATTATGTATATATATATTTATGTATACATACATACATACATACATACATACATACATACATACATACATACAGGCATGCCAGCGCCATGGTACCCTGTCACCATGAGACTTCACAAAACAATAAAATAGTTACGGTGTTGCCTGCACAGAGGGTTAAGTGTGGTCTACCTTGCGCAGGAGTAGATTATACTCTCTGGACCAATATGCTCTGTGTCCAGCGGAGAACATCTGTTCGACAGCCGGAAAGCATGTTGGTTGCCCTGCAGTACTCAACTAACTAGAGCAACTGGTCCATGCCGAAAAAAATATCTGCAGAGTTTGTCGAGACTTCCGCCATGCACCGTGTGAGTTCACCAGTGAAGCAGTACCTGCTGCTGCCTTCATAGGAATCTCCTGCTGCCGATGTGTTTGCTACTTTCCCATAGCTGGGACATGGGTTGGTGATTGGCAGAGTGTATTCCACACGCCGGTGAGTCATGCACAACCCTAGGTTGCTCCGAGATCCTTCGCCTCATTTGGCTGGTGCCTCGCTGTGACCAGTTTCCATTGGTTACCTCGAGGAGGTTACGGCGAGAGTGTGCGTGCGTGCGTGCGTGCGTGCGTGCGTGCGTTCGTGTGTGTATATATATATTTCCATAACAGTAGCTGTAAGATTGATGCAAATCAAATGCAGGAATGATTTGTTTCATTGTTAACTTCTGCTGACCACTAAGGGGTGGTTGCATTAGTTCACAAAGTAAAAAAACCGCATTGTGTATGTAGTATTGGTTCAGTCAAGACCACCCCCCCACCCCTCAGTACGTGGTGTGGGACATAAGATGTTGGTTCAGTCAAGACCACCCCCCCCACCCCTCAGTACGTGGTGTGGGACATAAGATATTGGTTCAGTCAAGACCACCCCCCACCCCTCAGTACGTGGTGTGGGACATAAGATATTGGTTCAGTCAAGACCACCCCCCCACCCCTCAGTACGTGGTGTGGGACATAAGATATTGGTTCAGTCAAGACCACCCCCCACCCCTCAGTACGTGGTGTGGGACATAAGATATTGTTTCAGTCAAGACCACTCCCCCCCACCCCTCAGTACGTGGTGTGGGACATAAGATATTGGTTCAGTCAAGACCACCCCCCCCACCCCTCAGTACGTGGTGTGGGACATAAGATATTGGTTCAGTCAAGACCACCCCCCCCACCCCTCAGTACGTGGTGTGGGACATAAGATATTGGTTCAGTCAAGACCACCCCCCACCCACCCCTCAGTACGTGGTGTGGGACATAAGATATTGGTTCAGTCAAGACCACCCCCCACCCACCCCTCAGTACGTGGTGTGGGACATAAGATATTGGTTCAGTCAAGACCACCCCCCCACCCCTCAGTACGTGGTGTGGGACATAAGATATTGGTTCAGTCAAGACCACCCCCCCCACCCCTCAGTACGTGGTGTGGGACATAAGATATTGGTTCAGTCAAGACCACCCCCCCCCACCCCTCAGTACGTGGTGTGGGACATAAGATATTGGTTCAGTCAAGACCACCCCCCACCCCTCAGTACGTGGTGTGGGACATAAGATATTGGTTCAGTCAAGACCACCCCCCCACCCCTCAGTACGTGGTGTGGGACATAAGATATTGGTTCAGTCAAGACCACCCCCCACCCACCCCTCAGTACGTGGTGTGGGACATAAGATATTGGTTCAGTCAAGACCACCCCCCCACCCCTCAGTACGTGGTGTGGGACATAAGATATTGGTTCAGTCAAGACCACCCCCCCACCCCTCAGTACGTGGTGTGGGACATAAGATATTGGTTCAGTCAAGACCCCCCCACCCCTCAGTACGTGGTGTGGGACATAAGATATTGGTTCAGTCAAGACCACCCCCCCCACCCCTCAGTACGTGGTGTGGGACATAAGATATTGGTTCAGTCAAGACCACCCCCCCCCACCCCTCAGTACGTGGTGTGGGACATAAGATATTGGTTCAGTCAAGACCACCCCCCCCACCCCTCAGTACGTGGTGTGGGACATAAGATATTGGTTCAGTCAAGACCACTCCCCCCACCCCTCAGTACGTGGTGTGGGACATAAGATATTGGTTCAGTCAATACCCCCCCCCCACCCCTCAGTACGTGGTGTGGGACATAAGATATTGGTTCAATCAAGACCACCCCCCACCCCTCAGTACGTGGTGTGGGACATAAGATATTGGTTCAGTCAAGACCACCCCTCAGTACGTGGTGTGGGACATAAGATATTGGTTCAGTCAAGACCACCCCCCCCCACCCCTCAGTACGTGGTGTGGGACATAAGATATTGGTTCAGTCAAGACCACCCACCCCCCCACCCCTCAGTACGTGGTGTGGGACATAAGATATTGGTTCAGTCAAGACCACCCACCCCCCCACCCCTCAGTACGTGGTGTGGGACATAAGATATTGGTTCAGTCAAGACCACCCCCCCCCCACCCCTCAGTACGTGGTGTGGGACATAAGATATTGGTTCAGTCAAGACCCCCCCACCCCTCAGTACGTGGTGTGGGACATAAGATATTGGTTCAGTCAAGACCACCCCCCCCACCCCTCAGTACGTGGTGTGGGACATAAGATATTGGTTCAGTCAAGACCACCCCCCACCCCCACCCCTCAGTACGTGGTGTGGGACATAAGATATTGGTTCAGTCAAGACCACCCCACCCCACCCCTCAGTACGTTGTGGGACATAAGATAAACTTATATGTTATGTTTTAGGTCAAGTTGAGCCAGTCATTGTAATGCCATTCACTTCAACACTTGTCAGCCTTCTAAAAAGATCTTCATCCATATTTTATAACGTCATGCAATTTCAAACCACCACCCACCAATACGTAATGTTATATTGTTATGTTTTTGGGGACTTTGAGAACGTATGTAACCAATCCTAAATATGTTATATCAATTCAATAATTTTTTTTAATTTATTTTATTTTTCATCACACAAAAAAAATTTCTGATGCTTTTATTAAATATAACCTGTTATTAATTTAGCTTTGATATTGATGACCTTGACCCAGTAACCTTCAGATGCAGCCATTGTGATTGGATTCATTCTGCTGAATGAGGCGAGTAAGATGAAAGGAGATGCAAGCAAGAAACGAAGTGAGTGCAACACACGTTGTGTGGCAACACTGCTTCCTGACAGACTCATTTCTCATATGGATACTTGCCATAAACAAACCACATGCTTCAAAAGTGTACATAAGCAGTTTAAAAGTACACATAACTAGGTGTCACTTGTATGTCAACCTTGAAGACACGCATGTTTACTGTGGCATATGTTTACCACAATTTGTCATAAAGAAATTTCCTTCAAAAGTATAAATAAGTAGGTGTCACATTCTAAGTCATCAACCTTGTAGTTTACTGTTGGTGTATGTGTAATTTGCTGCTGCAACATTTTAGCCTAAGCTAATCGATGCTTATATTTTTCTTTGTTTACTTATTTGTTCAACCTAACTTATTTTATTCTGCAATGTTTTATATTTTATACTGCAATTTGTAATCAATTTCATATGGCTTATGGTTATATTACCATCTTAATTATTTAAAAAAAAAATTATCTAATATCTATAATAACAGGTATTTTAAAACGGACAGTGCATAGAAAGGTAAATAGCAGGTTTGTTGTGTTAGTAGTTGTGTTGACATTTATAATGATTACAGTTATGAGTAAACAAATTTGCTGAATGACTTGTTTAAGGCTAGGGGCTGGTCGAAAACAGGCATATACCATATCTCCCTTAATATTCAACAAATCATGACCAAATTTGCAACACTTGTTTATTGTGTGAAAGTAAGACAAAATATAAAATTACAGCTCATTTGCTTAATGGTTGCCATAGTAACCGAAAATCCTGTAAAAATTGGCATACGTTTCCAATAATCAGTATTCTGAGAAATATTTTAATTCCACATTGATTATTTTGCATGGCAACTAGGATGGTTATTATATACAATAAGGGTGTTTTAGGTGATTGATTATGTATTTTCAACATTCTATGACCAAATGTAACATCATTTTATTTATGCAACCAACAACGCAAGCCAGGTGTAAGGATATGAAAAGGCCAAATAAATGACGTTTATTAAGAGTATGCCTAATGGCATATTATTCCGATTAAAAGCATGAAGTGTGGACCCTGTAACATGCGCCAAGCATGTGGCTGAGCCTCATACAAAGCCGCCTGGACACAATGCTCCCAGAGCCCACACTTCGACATAGCAATACAGTACATGTAGTAATATTCCTACAACACAAGACAATTCATGGCATCATCACCAGCACATTAAAACATTACCCAATACCGACAATACTCGACAAAAACCTATTTGCATATACTGCATTACTGGAATACACTACTTGCTAAAATTCCTACTCTATATATTTATGTAACCTAAAAGGTGGGGCCATAACGCCACCGTTCACCGAAACCTGTGAACACCCCCACCAATCAATTTTATATTGTAGCAAGACAAATTTTTTTCGTTGTCATTGGATACCAGCACCCCATATAATCTGACAATATTAAAAACCACCTTATTGTATGTCCTAAAATACAGGGAACAACTGTTGAAAATTTCATGACTGTATCTTTTATAGTTTTCCTGTTTAAGTTTTTTCCGTACGGAACATATGACAAAAATACAATGTTGAGAAAAACGCAAAAAAACTAAAAGATGTTTTGTAAAGTTGATGTGTTGACATGATATATATCACTGACCATCCTAAAACACATCTTACTGTGTGCCCTGCAATACTGGGAATAACTGTTGAAAATTCCATGCATGTGCATGTAATAGTTTTCTTGTAATAATGTTTATACAATCAACATGTGCTACAAATATGTAGAAAAAGTTCAAAAAAAAAATGAAACAGACGACTATTAACATTGCAGTATCTGCATTTGTACAGATAACTAACCACTGTAATAACATCTTATTGTATGCATGGCTACATTAACAACATTTGTACAGATAACTAACCACTGTAATAACATCTTATTGTATGCATGGCTACATTAACAACATTTGTACATATAACTAACCATTGTAATAACATCTTATTGTATGCATGGCTACATTAACAACATTTGTACAGATAACTAACCACTGTAATAACATCTTATTGTATGCATGGCTACATTAACAACAACTGCTGCAAACCCCATGCATCTACATATCACAATGTTCTGTAATAGAGTTTACAAAACCAACATTTACTAAAAAAAAACGCATGTTTACTGCCACAGCTGCTACACGACAGGGCAACCTTGACAGCGTACCCTCTGGTTTTTCCAACTGCTCCAACACACAGGTTCTTCTTGCTGCTGCAAGGACACGCCACAGGCTGGAGCAGCTCGCACAGCATGGCCAGATCAAATAAAATGAAATGGCTGTCTTCTGATGATGGCCTTGGTAATTCCCCTCTCTCCTCTTGACATCAGTGAGAGTTTCCTCTCACTGGCAGACTTCTTATGCAGTTCCTGGAATGGCACTGCTGACTGCTCAACTGAAAACATAAAAAATCCCTCATGTAGCCAATTATGTAAATATGTCTCAAATTGGCCAAATGGTTGACACAAACAGTTGTTAATATTTTAAAACATCTGCCAATTTATAAAAGTTTAGCACAAATGTGTCACCAATAGCAAGAAATAATGACATGGACACTCTGTAGAATGATATATTATATTTAAAATAAATATTGAATAATTAAAACTAAGATGTTTGTCAAAATATCAATCAGAAGATAACTGTTTCATAATAATAATTTGTCTGTGATAGTCAGTGCCAAGCCCAGTGACAGGACAGTGGGCGTGGCTTAGCACCCACGATACATTATGACTACGATGTTATTCCTACTAAAGTGTCACTAATACTGGATTAGTAAGAAAAATAACTCGTAGTAAATTTACATAACATTATTAGTTATTTTTTAATCGAATCGATGTTCCATACGACTAGGAATTATAATTTAAAACAAAATATGATATGAAGGCCAGTTGCGATAACTCGGTAACCAAGGGCAACAGAACAAATTCGAATGAACTGATCGTAACTTCGGATATTTTAATCCATTTACCGTATTGCTATAATTTTTTGCATCAACAGAAGTAACAAATATGTACACCTTTTTTCGGTGGTCTCCCGCCCGCCGCTTGCGATGTCCAAAACCGTGGGCGACAGAAAACTTATTCGTAGCTGGTTTCACTGTCGAATCGTTGGGGGCGCGGTCGCAGGAACGGTGTTGATTGGTTGACATGAATACACGCAACAGCTCATTGGCTGGCAGTAGTTTCCGTGTTGAATACATTATGTAAATGAGTTATCAGCGTGGTTTCATCGGATGTTTTGGCATGGAAACGGGGTTTGTCATTACATTATACATGTTCTAGGCCTATTCAGGTGGGAAGACGACATTTTAAGCTTTCTGTTGATTGTAACATTGTGGTGTTGCATGAATGCTTCGCGTTAAAATCGAAGCAAATAAATGGCGTGTTTTGCGCGTATCAGTTGGATTACGTGATGGTTTTTAAACTTCTGGACCAAGGGGCATGCAACAAAGTACTAGTTTTCGTGTATTTCTAATCAGTATTTTATAATGAAATTTTCAGTTTGTCTCCGCAAGGCATCAACATGTCCAAAAATAACGACATCCAAAAAGTGTCAAATAATTTATTTTCGACCTGCGCCTAGCCTTAAGGAAGCTGTCCATCAGGATTCCCTTTAGGTCTTGAAAAAGAAATTCCTTTTTTTTTACAACATCAAGTCTGTTTTATTTATGCGCTTTTGACTCTTGTTCTTTCTTCCAGTTGTAGCGTTGGTTGGCCTTGGCTGTGTCGCCTTCTTCTTCAGTCTCCTCCTCTCCGTGTTCAGAGCCAAGTACCAGGGCTACCCATACAGGTGAGACTTCCAAAGTCACACTCTTAGTATTAGGGAGGTTCAGCATGCCAAACTTATAATGTGTATGTGTAGAAGTTGTGAACCACATCACCGAGATGTGCAGGCTTTTCCTGAAGATTCACTGTGCTGTTATTACCCGTACACATTCACAACGTGTAGAAGCAGTTCTACCTGTACATTACATGAATTTTAAATGTTGACATAACTCAACCTTTTCAGTGTCATTGTGAGACATTAGGAGTTAGATGGGTGGGTAAGATTTAAGATAAATTATGAAACTAAATTATTAATGCAAATGGTTTGGTTTTGGCAATTCTTTATGCCCAAACTATACAGTGAGTGAGTAAAACATATATTGAAAATTGTTATACCAGACCCCCCATTTCCATGGTAACAAACAGAATGGCCATCGTATCAAGGAATTATAGCCCCTCTAAAAAATTTCAACACTTAAAAAGTAATGGATATTTTATCATAATACTTTCACAATCAAACAACTGCAGCTGTGTGATCTTTATCAGCTTTGAGAAGGAAAGCTGTTCAGATTCACCGTGATTCCACTCATTCACTCAATTCTGCTTTTGAAACTCTCTCGTCTGGTCGATGACTCAGAATGCCCCTGGCACGCAAAAACTGTTACAAGAGATCGTTTGTTCCGTCAGCCATAAGCATATTGAATTCTAGTGCCTGAACTTGCTGTTGTACATCTTGTCCAAGGAAGTCATGGATCAGCTGATTAAATGAGCAATTGTGTGTGTACATGTGTGTGCTGAGATTGAATTGATGGGATAGCAATAATGTACAGTACTCAGAAACATGTTTTATATGTTTTACTTGTCTTATATATTAATATCATTTGTCTTATTGTTTATACCTTAACAGTGTTAGCCCAAATTTTATGTGATACATTTAATGGACAATAAAGGTATTCAATTTAATTCAATCATCTTTGGCTTAGTTAACTCTAGAACTCCTCTAAAAACAATTTCTAACATTAAAAAAAAAATTTCTTCTGAATTTTCAAAGTTATGATATTCTAAATATAACATTTGTTGACACATTTTTATTCATTACCCACAAGATATTGCACAAAAGAAAAAACATTTTTTAAACAATATTTTGAGAATATAAAGGTTAACACAACAATCCAAACCAGATGACCGTATCATTTTAAATTCCAGTAATTTCTTGTTGCCAAAATGTCATTTCTTGTAAATGGCCATCAAAGATTGAATGACGACATTAATTACATGGTAGATTATCATGGATAGACGGGGTTTCTATATAATTTCTATAATTCAACGCTCATGAATGGTGGTTGCACAAATGAACAAGGCAACAAAGACAAATGAAAAAATTTAACATTTAATATATGATAGTTACTCAGTAATTTACAAGAAATTTATTTTTGAGGTATTTATCTTGCCCCACTTTGGCGAAGATAATTTTTGGGTTTTGCCTAGGTTCCACATCGAAAACTGTCACTTTATTCAAACTGTAAAAGTACCAGTCTAAACATGGAATCGGCCTTCTTAAAAACAATTTCCCCCGTTTCCATTCTTCACCAACAACGTGGAGACAAGTAGGGGTGATCTTGATGGCTCGATCACACCCATTTCTCACATCTCCTCAACCTCTTATTGTACCATTGCCAACTTGGTCATTGGGATACGGTTTACATCTTATGTCATTGTGAGACATTAGGAGTTAGATGGGTGGGTAAGATTTAAGATAAATTATGTTTATGGGATCAGGGGAGGTTACCTCAATCGAATGAGGCAGCATACTAGTCTGCCCGAGTTTAATTGAAAAGATGGATGAAAACTCATCCATTAACCCTCGCAAGTCTCGCTTCTGAGCGGGTGATAATTGGCCATTTACATGGACATCCCCAAAACTCTCTTCCCTCCCACTACTGGGAAAATCCTTGGCAGTTTCACATTCGGGCTGGTCCTCGATAATGGCGGCTAAGCCCGTTACATCTTCATCACTCCTCTCATAGTACTTCATCATATTGATGTGGAATAGTCTATGATTATCTCCTATCTTTACGAGATAATAGTCTATGATTATCTCCTATCTATACTAGATAATAGTCTATGATTATCTCCTATCTTTACTAGATAATCGTTTATCCCCACCTTTTCTACTATGACGTTTGCTTCTACCTGTGGAGAATTTTCTCTGTCAATGGGACAAGGAGGATGGAGACCCTCAATATTTCCAATGACTAAGTCATACATTGGTGTAGATAAACATAACGCTTCTACTTCCCCAGAAAAAATGGGAGTTTTCACAAAACAACAGGCAGTTGGGACCTCAGTGAGGGATTGATCCACCAACATAAAACCCTGGTTTTCCCGGTTAGCCGTACCACTATGGCCATCATGCAGCGAACATCGCACAGAGACGATTCTGTTTATCTGCCATCATTCTAGCATACAGCTCTAGCCGTCATGCCGCGAATGTAGTGCAGAGACGATTCTGCACTCTGCCATCATTCTGTCATACTGCTGCGGTTGTCGCGACCATCTTTCTTCACAACAAGGGTGTCGTCTCACTAATGGCATTTTGGCATTGCCTCACTGCTTCGATATTCGCTGTGCATCTCCGATATGTTTTCAATCAATCTCACATTTTACACGCTACTTCTTAACTTTTGCGGAACTTAGACACTTCTACCTCCTCACTCAAAGTTATATCTTTCACGTGGTTGACTCACACGTGTCCTTCGTCTGACATCCGGGCGCCCATGCTGGGCTATGCAACCCTTCTGTGTCCACGCTACTTTCACCCTGATCTGCCTGCCCGCTCACTGAGATGCCTCACACGTGTATTCAGTCTCCTTTATACTCCTTGTTTCTGAGATAACACATGACACTAGTTCATCAATCACCACCTCCTGGTCTAGTCCACTAAGAAAACACCCTTAAATATTTAGCGTAAATAAACTCAAACTAATTACGTAATATTGGTCGGCTCCAACAAAGGCCGATGCATTCCTTCATACTTGAAAGGTTTAACTAATAAATAAAGAAGCAGGAAATAGTATACTGATAAGAAATAGTACAAATTCTACATAGATGCAAGCTTTATCCATGAATGAAACTAATTTCATTGTTATAAAAGTGAAGTTTATTTGTAGTAAACATACAAAGCTATTGGAATAAAGAGGAAACACATTTGTTTCAAAACACATCATTCTAGCTGCCATATCTCCCCTTAGACTTAAGCTAACAAATCTGTTTGAGACTGAATTTATTTGTGAGAGCCTTTATACAAACTTAAGGTCCTACATATAGCAAAACACAAAACATTCTTACAGATGATGTCCAACATAACAATGATGCCATTGATTACTTACAAAAAAAATTTGGACGTGCAAGTCTAGATCACATGTTCTATGTGTACACTTTACAAGTTTGGCATGCTGAACCTCAACCTAAGTTGACCATATAGAACTTAAACTGTGTGTGTCTATCTTTTGAAAGATGTCTAATGCTAGCATGGGTTAATTCCAATTGTTAAATTGCTAATTTAATTAACTCAATTTAATTTCAGTAAATTAGTTAACATGAAAGTTCAGTTAACAAGCATTCGTGTCATTCTGACAGTTGGTAATCAGCCAGATTAAAAGTAATACATTTTGTAATTTAAGTTTAGGTTAGTTTATGTAACTGTTTGTTATTTTTCCTTTGTGTTCAGCTTATGATGCATAAAGGTCCCTCCTCCATTTGTAAAGGTCCCTCCTCCATTTATAAAGGTCCCTCCTCCATTTATAAAGGTCCCTCCTCCATTTATAAAGGTCACTCCTCCATTTATAAAGGTCTCTCCTCCATTTGTAAAGGTCCCTCCTCCATTTATAAAGGTCATTCCTCCATTTATAAAGGTCCCTCCTCCATTTATAAAGGTCCCTCCTCCATTTATAAAGGTCCCTCCTCCATTTATAAAGGTCCCTCCTCCATTTATAAAGGTCCCTCCTCCATTTATAAAGGTCCCTTCTCCATTTTTCACTCATCTCATTTCAAAGAAAATTTAATCTAATTAGTATCAACTACGACATGCTAGCTCGTTTGTACCAATTTTTTATTTTATTTCAGTGAAATCATCGGACAAACTATTAAAATATTTTTTACCAGATCCAATCAAAATCTATTGAAACAAGGGCTAAAGTGGTCCAGCTTTATAACTACAGGAATTGAAAAACAGTTTCTCTTAGGAAATTTTTTTGGCAATTCTATTTAAATCGTAACCATTTCCTAAACTCAGTAGGCAATGCTTTTCAATGGATTACCATAATACATATTTTGCTTTGCTTGATTTCAGTTTTCTCATCAAGTAGAAGCAACAGAAAAACAGTGGAGTTTTGTCACAGACACCTGTTGTGGAAGGGTGTTTCATTCTCTTCAATTAATACAATTTCTTCAAATGATATTCCAGTCCATTAATGTGTTGTTCAGTTATTGGATTGGTCCATTATTAATGACTTCATCAAAATGGTTTATTTTATCATTTGTATATATTGCATGTAAATCTGATACACATAAACTTGTATGTATTGTGGCAAATAAAATTTGTTGTCCCACACAACGTTGGCATCAGATGTTAATTCTTGCACTTCAGGGGTGCAAGAAGAGGTAGTGTTTGAGGACTAGTGTTCGAATTATCTTGCTGTAGTTTCAAATCCTGGCAATTTTGTACACTCCACGTTACTTCAGTTCACTCAGCTTCACAAAATAAGTACCTGGCTATAGACAGCAGTGCATATAAATGAATGAGTAGTCTTCCTGCCATAATTGCAGCATGGCTGAAAGCTTCCCAGAAAAGAGGAGTTGGTGTTCAAATGAATAGGTCTGCCAGGGGTGAAGTGTAATCTATGTGAAGCACTTTGAACGCTCCCAGGGACTGGATGCAGCATTATATATAAGAACTTCCTTTACTTGGAAATTCATCCAAACTTCCCTGCAGATTTCCTGGTTCTTGCTCCCTCTTACTTTCCCTGAAAATATATTCGGTAATTGTCAGCAAGGAGTTAGTTTATAAAAAAAATAAGGATATTATTTCACTACAACAGCATGTGTATTAAAATACCAACCTGCTTGTAATTACTCACATAAAGCCTTGCGATTAATTCCAGTTTTCATGCCCTCATATTATGTGCGATCTGTCTGCCCATGTGAACATGTCTGTATGCCCAGGGACAGTAGAATCACAACACTTGGCACAACCTTGTCCGTGAATAGTTCTGAGGAGATATCAAAATAGTCAAATAATATATGTCACTAAATATAATATACAGGTCACTAAGTTCAAGAACAATGGAACACACATGGAAGAAAGCCGTGAATAAGTGACTTGTGAAGGGAGGAAACACCTACAAGCCAACTTCCTGGCTATACCATGGCATAAGCATAGATATAACCACGTAGAAGAGATCCTTGGCTTCTGTTGGTGAGAATGACTCCTGCAATGCTACTGCGTGGTTATTAGGGGATAGATAAAAAATGTATGTTGGCAACAATTATTAGCATTTTACATTGATGCACACACATCAGATGTTATTTTTTATTAACCTGCTGGGAATAATCACCAAATTCTGTCTACTTTTCTATAGAAAATCAACAGCTGAGTATTCTGGTTATATATCAGTCTAGTAAGCATATGTACAACATTTTGCAAACAAAAAGCTGCAACTGCAGTTCATGTTAAATATATAATCCATTATAAACCTAATCTTGAAACAGACGTACATTATTTACATTCAACATTTGTATAAGATAAAACTTTAATTTAGCAAATAAGAAATGATGTGTTTCTTACCACTACTGTTTATCTGTCTGAATATAACATATTTATTCAAAAAACAATTGCACCAAATTTTCGGCTTTCAGTCGATATAATACATGATCATATCGGTACATTTTTTCACACCTTATGCCAGTGGTTTCCCTAGATTGTCAGCGAAATTTCATATTTTCCTGAGCACCACGAATTTCCATGCTTCCATGTTAAATTGTCTCAATGATTTCCTGACAAGTGGCGGCAGGGTTCAGGTGGAGGGGGGGTCTTCACACGGTGTAGGCAAAGTCAATCGCCATACAATTGTTTCTATCTGGCTGTTGCTGTTGTATACTATACAGTATAGGCGAAGGACTCGCTCGTCAAAAACGTACGCATTTTCATGAAACGTGAAACCTTACAAAAATGCCATAAACAGCAATAAACACGTATTTCATGCCTGTATGCATTCTTATATGTATATCACTAAAGTTTCCTGACGATAACCATGTAAAAGTGTGAAATTATTACCTTTTTGTCTGAACGCATGTGCTTCTTGAATTAAACATAAAACCGGATGCTTTGTGAACGCGATTACAAAACGGGAATCTTGTAGGTCAATATAAGGTCACGCTAAGAATTGCCATCTGCTGGCCCACTCTGACCTAGTCTCGATTATCCGACTCTCGCTTAGCCTTGATTATCCAGGCTCCATGATGTGGTGCCACCGTTTGTCGCACACATCGCCTGCACACAGAGTGGGGTTCCAATTGTGACGGAAATTATGTATGCCTGAGCCAAACATTCATGGTCTGGGTCGGGCCTGGGCCTAAATTCTAGTTTGCGGGCCGGGCCGGGCTTGAAAAATTGCTGCGGGCCTGGGCCGGGCCTGGACGCTAATTGCGGGCCGGTCTTGGGCTCAAGTTATCTGGGCGCATACATAAGTAGCTCATTAATTTGCACTGAGAGAAAAACAGTGCCTGCATCCAGAACATTACTGATGGACGTTATGTGATGGGAATACTTCCAACAGGGTACGGAGAAACCTTCATATACACAGTTCTCCCTCGTGTACTTGATATGTTACCTGGCAATATCGGCTGGCACACGTTGACATGGTGTTGCCTTTTATTTACTGTTGGTCATCAGAAGAAAGACTACACACGATGGGCCTTGGACTTAGTGGCGCGGTTCACCCGAAGCTGAGCGGTAGCACTATTGATACGGGTAAGCCATTGTATTGATTTAAGTTTCATACATATAGCATATATGGCTGACTATTACGGTAACGCAGATTTCTCATGTCACTCGTGGTTCATGTTTGCATTGCAATCAAATTAGTTCTAAAAAAGGCACCTGAAAGCAGGTGAAAATAAGTGTGATTTGGGGCTCTTACCCCTTGTTTTTTGTAAAGCATGATTATATTTTATACAATTAAATCAAACTTGCGTATGCCTATATTACTTTTTAATTAGTTTACCTAGCTAGTACCTATATGGTACACCCATTTGGTATTGCATGCAGTTACTAATATAATATGGTATTGATGTAGCTAAAGATAGACCCCTCATAAATATAACGCGAATAACCGAAATAGCAAATTTTTCCTCTCTGTACTCTGTTTCTTGTATGTAAACATAACCAGTTATTTTCCCATACTGACTGATATATGGGTCAATCCGTGTCAAATCGACCAATTATCAGGAAATTTTAAAAGTTGGCTCAGAATTTGCTTAAATTTTAACCGATGATTAATAGCTATGTCTGTGCACTTCAGCAAAAGAAATAAGCGTTTACATGCAAATTGTGTATGTAATGTGAGTGTCCAAAAACGCACCCACAAATGGACAATGGCCTGAACTTGAAACTAGTACCGGGGTAAACGAGAAAAGATGAGCACTTCTTTATGGCTTCAGGGGCATTCAATTTGCAGAAACTTAACTGTCAGTTTAAAAAAAATGTATCATCTGCTGAATGCACCTCACTTAATTTGCAACTTCAATTCTAATTTAATTTGTTTTTTCTTATTTGTTTCAGTTCAGATTTACATTTGTTCCTGAAGTGTAGAAATAAAAGTTAGATTAATCTTAATTATACCATTCTCAAATGTGCCTTTTTTGCCATTCTTTGGTGTGTGCCATTTTTGCATACATGTGCCTTTCTGTGGGGAGATCCATATAACGCATATGTAATTGAAACAGGACTAGTGTAATTAACATGAAACGTAATTGATTTTGTGTAATTGTATGCAGCCTTGGCCATGTTTATAATATATATTAAATATATAAATAGTAACATGTTATTATAAACATGCACGCACTGTATATGCATGTTCATTACATTGATATAACTACTAAATGGGCTATTACTGTCATGATAGAGAAATTTAGTTCCACATCTTACAATTAAAAGTAGATATAAAATATTAAGGGTGGCCCATGTATAGACACATTCCAAACTTGGCATTGTGTTTGTGCACATGAATGTGTATCATTTGTGATGCTTATTAATATCAATGCGAAGTTGCACTGAGAACTTGATTTTCAATGAAAATCATTCACAAATCATAACCCCTGTAAAAGTATGATTTTAACTGTACTTGATTGGTTGATCCACTTACATTAGATGTGCACTGTGTATGTGTATGTTCGGGAGGAAATAGTGGTAATGAGTGGATGGCATACACCTTCCTCCCTGTGCAATGCTACATAGACACTTACATTAGATGTGCACTGTGTATGTGTATGTTCGGGAGGAAATGGTGGTAATGAGTGGATGGTATACACCTTCCTCCCTGTGCAATGCTACATAGACAGTTATGAAAAAAGCATAACAATAACAATTATGACAAGTATTACTTGATAACAAGATCTGTTTTTAATAATTTAATTCCTGTATGCCACCAACTTAACACATTGGGCAGTTGTTATGTTGTACACACATAACATATGATAAATTATGATGTTCTGATGTAAACAATAATAATATTTAACAAGATTTGCCATCCAAGCCAAAGGCCCAGATGGCAAGTGGACAAGGAAGCCATTGGCTTATCGAGAGTCCAACAATGTTCATCTACTTATAACCCACCCTCCTGAGATATGTGTCAACCTTTTTTTTAAACATATTCACGCTGCTAGCAGTTACACAATCTGTAGACAATTTGTTCCATTCATTTATTGTCCTCTGTGAGAACGAGTGCTTCCTGATGTCCAATCTACATTGATCCTTTACTAATTTTACCTCATGTCCTCTAGTTCTGCTATCCTTCTTGAGTGAGAAAAACATATTTCTATCAATATTTTCATACCCATTCAATATCTTAAAAACTTCAATCTGATCTCCTCTTAATATCCTTGTCTATTAACCTTTCTAAACAGTTTTGTGTCATCCGCAAATTTCAGTACGTTACTTGTTATACTGTCGTCCAAGTCATTGATATATATTAAGAATAATATAGGTCCTAATACTGATCCTTGAGGTACCCCACTCAAAACCGATTTCCAATTTGAAACTTCTCCATCTACTACAACTCGTTGTCTTCTGTCAGTCAGCCATTGTTCTATCCAGTCAGTTATGCTATCCCCGATACCATGGGCTTTTAATTTAAGTAGTAATCTTTGATGTGGCACTTTGTCAAAAGCTTTCTGAAAATCTAAGTAGATAATATCTACTGGCGATCCCACGTCTACCCACTTAGTGATTTCTTCCAAAAAACATAACATATTTGTTAAGCATGACCTTGCTTTAAGGAATCCATGTTGAGATGAATTTAATAATTTATGCTTAACAAGGAAGTCCACCATATGGTCTTTAATTAACCTTTCTAATAATTTACAAATCACCGACGTTAAACTCACTGGTCTGTAATTCTCTTACTTATTTCTCAAACCCTTTTTAAATAATGGTATGATGTTTGCTTCTTTCCATTCAAACGGAACAAGTCCCTCTTTTAATGACAATTGAATACTCTTGCAAGTGGTATACTGATTTGTTCTACTGTTTCCATTAGTAATTTTGGAGGAATCCCATCCACTCCCGGTGATTTATTATCCTTCATTGCCTTTATTTTCTTAGCTACCATGTCTGGAGTTACAACTAACGGTCCTAAATAGTCAGATTTAGCCTCCTGAAATTTAGCATCAGCAACTGGTAATGAACTAATATCTTCTTTGGTAAACACTTGAACTGAAGTAACCATTTAGGTCTTCCGCCATTAAAACCCGTGATATTATATTTCCAGCACTATCTTCTAGAGGTCCAACCTTGTCTTGTACGTTTTGTTTACTCCTGACACATGCATAAAAACTCTTGCTGTCATTTTTTATGTTACATGCTAGTTTTTGCTCATAGCTTCTTTTAGATTGTCTGATTTCAGTTGTAGTTTTTAAGTGTCTCTTTGTAATTTGCAGTCTTCTTCCTTTCTGGTACGCCTATAAACCCTCCACATAGTTTGTTTTAACACTATTTTTCTAATAGCCTCTTTTGACAAGTGTTTCTTTCTACACCATTTTCCTTGTTTTTGGAAGGGAACAAACTTATCGATGATGCTCTCAATTTCATATTTTAGAATATTCCAACATTCAATTGCGGTCTTATTCATCAGCATGTTATTCCAATCTAGCTTTGCTAAGTATTTTCTCATATCTTTGTAGTTACCTTTGTGGAAGTTTCTCCCATTATGATACATTCCCCTTTACTAACTTCCTTTATAGCATTTTTTATTTTTGTGTTGTCCTCTTCGTTTATGTTTGGACTCTCGGTAAACTAATCCAATAGTTAATTTTGAATTTCCTGAAACAATTTTGCACTAAACACCTTCATCACAATCTGTTTCCCTTTGTAGTTTTATTTCATAACCCTGAATAGATTCTTTAACATATAAATATAACATATTGCTCAACATACCTAATTAAATAAGAAATAACAATGGATCAGTATTGCTTTCCACAATACAACAATGTAGCAACTGAAATCCATTTCACAGATATTTACTAACAATCATAGGCCCTGTAACAGGGTATGGTGGCAGTTTGCACCCAGGGATATATCAGGGGCAGATTAGCAACTTTTTTGGCTTCTTCAAATATTAGTGGTGTACATGTGGCATTGTTGTTCAAAAATTCGCCTTTGTTTCCTGCTGAACGTGACTTCAACTCACAATTGTCATGCCCCAACAATATACAAAATACACTTCAGTTACCTATGCCATCCCCTAGTCAATTTACTATGCCAATGTTAACAGCAACAGCTAATTTAAAACATGTCATTAACTTGAAAATTCTACAACTGTGACAAAGCTACTTTTAAAGTAGCCAATTATTAATGGTGGCCAATTTGTGCATGTGTACAGTATGCATTTTGTTTGATTAAATTATATTATAAACATGTTTTGATTGTCTACTGTCTGCAAACCTATAAGTTTCAATCAGTCAGATCTCGTTTGGGCTGATTGTACACATTTGTAAATTTATCCCACTTTGACCTGTTATTGTAGGGCCAGTGACTTCCGTGAAGATTATGCGCTGCAACAGCTACTCCAGCCAAGAGGATCGACATCCAGAATGAACTTTGCATGACAGCTTCACTAGAAATTTTGGCATGTCTAGATCAGCCAAATATTGTATATAAGGCTATGAATTCCACACATTACACATGCAAGGATTAACGAAACAGTGAACTGTGAATATGTGTATACTTAGCCGACAATGTCATATAGACTTATGCACTTTGTTGCAATGAGCCTATAATGTCCTGTGAACATTGACATGGATTGGATATATGAAACAGTGAACTGTGAATGTTGCTGCATTGTACTATTATTATGGTCTTCCTTTCATGACGGGCTGATGCCAACTTTGGGTATTGTCTTTTTCCATGTCTTCATATATCAACCTACAGTGAACAATAAATAAACATTACTTCATGTTGAAGTACAGGATATTATTTCATGACACAGTGAAATATGAATATTGATGTACTGGGCCTGCAGTGTACTGTAAACCAGTTTTGACATTGGACTATAAATATTGTTGCATTATGCATGCAGGAAATTACAAAGCTCTCATAATGCATAAATTGTGTTTTTTCAAACAATTATTTCCATATGCAAGAATATATTGGTGTTCTTTATAATTATACAGTAAACACTACAAATTCTACATATTTTGCTCATCGTGTATCTGGTTTGTTGATGTTCTAATATGTAGTGTGTGATTTGTAATATCCGCAATCGGTTTAATTAAAAAGTGATTTTGTTGAAATCATCGAAAGATTTTAGTTGTTCATTCTGTGCTGATTCTGCCTCATGACAGGAATGCAGACTCATTTGTTCCGGCAGGCAACTTTGCTAACTTATTTCTTTAACAAATTTAAGCACCTTATTTATTTTAGTCATTTAATTTATTCCTTTTATCTGTTTTAGCTCATTTTAATGTATTTGACTTATACATTATGTACAACTCTAGAGCCTTTGAGCAGGTGTTTCACCCAGATACTTGGCATGTTAGAAATGTTTAATAATAATAAATCTGGTAGGGCTCAAAATAGTGGATATCCAAAATGGGGTCGACCGCACAGCTTAGGCATCCGCCGCTCCCTTTGCACATAAATGCGCTGTGGCGGTACGGCTGAAGGTTCTCTGAGTACGGCCTCACTGGTTCGTTCTAATTCTCGCTGCAGATGTGCTTTCTGAGCATTCCACTCAGTTTCCGCTGCAGCCTTCTCCTGCTCTGCTTCTGCTGTTTGAGCCCGGGATTGCTCAAGCTGCAGGCGCAACACCTTAAGCTGCTCCTCCAAGACATCCATGACTACAGGCAGGCAACCCCAAGCATGAAGAAAATAATTAGATTTAACAAATGAGTAAATATCTCGGTAGTGACAAGCCTTAACACCAAGCAATGGTCACACGTATAACCAGGAGTAACTGCAGGATTACCTTTTCTTAGGACACAGTCTATAAAATTACTCCGAGGAGTTAACCGGCACCATGTACTATCACTGCCAAAACCAAGCTAGATAACCAAGACCAACCTAATGACCCAGCTCCAAAGCAGGAGTGACATTAAAAATATCCTAGCAGTATTCATCGCAACACATGGCCTGTACCATGATACCCAAGCTGCAGGGAAAAGCTGCAAGAAAAACATTATACATAACATACAATATCTGGCCTGTACCAGTTCAAGGATACACACGCTGCAAGAAAACAACATTACACATAGCTATTACAGGCATGACATTTTCTGTAGTGTCCCTGTCACAGTTCAAACGTGTCACTCGGTTCTGTTCGGAACTGGTCCTACTCATGTAGGCACCAAACGAAGTTGTCACCTCGGAAGTTGCCGCCTTGAATGTTCGTCACTTCGGAATCATCATCGACGTCTCACAGTCACTTGCATTATGCAACCCGCAACACAACAGCAGATGTTAGCAGCATCGATGTTCCTTGCACAGCTATCGGAGCCTCACATCACTTCTGCTAGCGCTGACTGATGGACGTCAAGTTATCTTCATTCTCGTGATGTCATCATTCCTTCCAGCTGGGGTTTATTTTGTTGTCTTCATCCCACTTCTGACACCATTTTGTAACCGCGGAATCGCATGAAGACGGGAAATGGTGATTTCCTTTATTTTGTATAACAAAAACTATATCAAAAAAACCTGTAAAACATACAAAAATATTATTACTACATGCACTACTACAATGGTTACACAGGATCATTAATCAACAAAGTCAAAAACATCTATTCCCTGCATAACATTGGTACATAATTATTACCTATAGATTATCTCCGACACCAAATAGCAGGTTGGCACCTGTGGTATTTGTATCTAGATTTCTATCCAGCAATATGCCATGACGGACTTAGTACCAATAAGATACATAGGTTTATAGTCTTTAAACACTGTGTCAACTCCTAAGTGGTGAAGTGTACAACAAATATACTCAGCTAAAAATGCAGCTACAATTAATAAAAAATTGATGTACTCCATGAATAACACAATATCAGTTATGCTTAACATCCCTTATAACATATAAAGGTACACAATCCTTGGAGACTACGATTACACACATCAGTACTAATACCCACACACACATATATATATATGCAGTGTCTATAATTTGTTCCTTAAGATAGTTATGGATGACCGTCAAATTAAATGTTTCCTAACCTAATAGTAATACTTCATGACAACCCATAAAACCAAAATAACAATGCTCACCCCAACTGGGCACTGCAGGCCTAATCAAAAATGTAAAACTGTGTCAGAGCACCGACTCGATCAGTGCAACCACATCCTGCATTTTACAGGGGGTCATCTGCACCTGTAAATGATATACAACCAATTATCAGTTGTAAATTAATAAACAAAAGAGTGACTAACTACATTATTATATGTATGCTAACATAATGGTGTCACCAGAAATGTATCAAGATACCAATACTACATTAAATGATCAAACCAACACTAGATCCCTGTTTACAAGTTACTATCTAGTGTGGCCCCAGCTTGCTCTCAAGCACTTGTCCCTTGGGAATATTTCACACACCCTACCCAGCCAGTGCCACATGGTGATTAATCACAACAACATCAAAGAGAGGGAGAGTGCTCCAGTCTGATTCTGGCTTAACTGTACAGAATGTTATATAATTATACCACACATGCACAGTCCCTGCATAATGTATTTTGTCTATAATAATACATTAACTATATGTAACAGTACTAAACATGAATAAACTTAACTTTCTAACCTGTTCTACCAGCTACTGGCTACAAGCTTTCAAAATGTCATTAAGCCCTAGCTGCTAACAAACAGCTGGTGGAGACATTCCTCCCTAACGTCCAGACAGTTCATTTGCTCCCCATCTTCTTAGCACATCAGTAATCTGAGCCACTATTAAGTAATTACAACTGAACATATAAATATGTTTACATAGAAAGATGGAAGATTCTCTAGTAGACATTTTGGTACCATTGTAAATTGAAAGAATTCATTTTCTAAGGTATAACAAAGTATTTAGAAACTTACCAAAACAGGGTTGTTGTTGTCTTGTTGACAGTGGGATCAGCCTGGCCCACTGGGACACAGCCCCTCCCCTGACCACATGTGACCACTGTCTCTTGGGTAAATTTTGTATTTAAACAACTTAATTATTAGTAACAGGACCAGCAACGGACACAATAAATGCAATTAACCATAAGACAAATAGTTATAATAATAATAACTAATTAACTAGATTATCTATAGATTACCCAGGGTGCTGCCATATGGTGGCAAGTAATGGCACCATCAACCCTGTGCTCCTCAGGTATCCTCACGTGACCTTTGCTGGGTGACCGGTGGGGTGATGGGTGGGGCAATTATAAATTACTAAATGTCCAGTAACCATGCCGGTTACACTTAAAACTTTTTATTCCACTTCAATATCTTCATTAGTACGCATTAATTATACCGTTTGCCCTTACATTCAGTGACAGTACAGCCCACACACATCCAGATCACAAGAAATGGACTTTATTCCTAGTGTAAAAAAATGCCCATTTTTATGACACTAAAAAACTTCGCAAATATTAAATATTGAAAAAAATCAAAAAAGGGTTATACACTGCACAACATACTTTATCACACCGAAGTGTTTAAATGATTTGAAAATGTGTGCGTCCGTCTCCATTTGACATGCATCCTCACACATCCTGTCTAAAAAAAGACCAGCTAGAACTGGTCACAAGATCACGAAAATGCAGCAATACGTCAGATTACTTCAAAGATTGATGACGCCATAATTTCTGCGTATAGTTCTGGTGCCATCTAACGACGGTAACTGTCAAAACATGCTTCTGTTGCCATACGATATTCTCGGCGGATTCACGAAGCCGAGAGAGAGTCGGATAAGCGAGACTAACTCTCGCTCGGCTTCGTGAATCCGCCAAGAAGAGAGTCTGGCAACAGAAGCATGTTTTGTCTGTTACAGTCATCAGGTGGCACCACTGGTATACGCAAAAATTATGTCGTCATCAATCTTTGAAGTATTACTGCGTTTTCGTGATCTTTCTGGTCTTATTATCTGATATTGTTCTGGATAGTTCGCAGTCCTTTTTTTTAGACAGGATGCGTCTCAAAATGGAGACGCCAATAAAGGTGCACAGACGCGGAGTGACTAGAAAGAGCGTGGGGTGTGGGGAGCGGTGTGTGGGGAGCGGTGTTCTAATGGTTAGAGCACCCGCCTGTCGAGAGGACGGTGGTTCGTTTCCACCTCCGCCGTTTCGAAGCTTGGGCAATTTCGTTCACCCCACTTTGCCCGTGTCGGAAGAGACACTAAAAGCCGTTGGTCCAAACTCCTGCGTTAGCTCAATATTGGGCTGTTTGGAGTATAACTACTTGAGACTTAAGAGCCAGTGACAGTGGCAATCTAAGGTAAGTATATTACAAAAAAACATTAAAATTGTTCCTTGAATGGATAGATGCAGTTGAAATATACAGAACGAACACTAAATTTCTTGAGAGGTAATTATGCTTAATATTAAAATTGTTCTATAATCATTTAAACACTTATGTGTGATAAAGTATGCCATGCAGTTTATAACCCTTTTGAATTTTTCAATATCAATTATTTGTGAAGTTATTCAACTTTTTAGTGTCATAAAAAGGGAATTTTTTACTAGGAATATAGTCAATTTCTTGTGATCTGGATGTTTATGGGTTGGACATGACCTTGCAATGACCTACTTACTTGACCTACAATGACCGTTGACCTATTTATGATCAGTCAGTTGAGGGAGGAGTGTAAGGTAGAATGTATATACATGTTGACCTTAATACCCATTAATGACCTTATTACGTGTGATAATGGTCTATTTATGTTTAACTAAGAATGGATTGTGGTGCTATCATGTCAATAGAGGCTGTAATTGTTGACCATAATACTGGCCTTACAGTGACCTGATTATTTTACCTCATTGACCTATTTACATTGATAAATTACCTATTTCAGCCATTAATAATTATGCATGACAATGGTGTTCGTAAATGTACTTGGGAAATGGTGTACACAATTCGATTCTTTGCTTGTCTTATTTCAAATTCATTTTACAAAATTCAAGCCTGCCTAGTGTCCACTACTACATGTTAGCTCATTTTAAAACTATTAAATTACTCAATGCTTCAACAAGCATTGCAACTGCATTCTCAACTGATTTAGCCTATCGCAAATCCGGTTCATTCACACAAGCGAAGTAGCATATTGCAGTGGATACTAGCTTGGTTTATTACAAAATTAATTTGAAGGAGGCACGTTTGAAGAGGCACCTATTAAGTGAAAATCGAAATGCTGAAAAATCACAATTTCCACCCTTGGTGAAATTTCATAACTTTGTCATGTGATCAGCGAGAGGATGGAAGTCATGCCCATGATCGGCATTGACTCATACCGTGTTTACCATTTTGGATATCCACTATTTTGAGCCTTACCAGATTTATTATTGTTAAACATTTATTACATGCCATGTATCCGGGTGAAACACCTGCTCAAAGGCGCTACAGTTGTACATATATAAGTAAAAGACATTAAAATTAGCTAAAACAGATAAAAACAATAAATTAAATTAGTTAACAGGTTAAATAATTAAAATAAATATGATGCTCAAATTACTTAAATAAATGCGTTGAATAAGTTAGTTTATAAAACATCATGTATGTATAGCTAAAATATCACTGCTGCAAAGTCCAAATTTGCCTGCCAGAACAAATGTGTCTTTAATAATGTCTTAAAGGTGGCTACATAGTTTACATTCCTGACTACGTGAGGCATTCTATAGATGCGCCCAGAATCTGGGTGCATACATAATTTCCGTCGCAACGGGAACCCCACCCTGTTTCCAGGCGAAGATGTATGCGACAGACAATGGCGCCACAGCACAGAACCTGGATAATGGAGGCTAACTCTGGCCTCATCCTACAGGCGGCCACCACCACCCCACACGAAATCGCGTTAATATTGGTTTTAAAACTGTATTAGTTCTGTCGCCATTTGGGTACGGAAAGCCCAAATTTGTGCTTACGTTTTCCATGGCCAGGACTTCCGCCCTTAGCGGGGCGGACGCAATTTTTTTCTCCACAATGAGTCCTGGCAAGCAGCGCCTTAGGCGGACATGATTGGCTACTGAGAATAGTTGACCTCCGAACTCTATAATTCATAACAGCAATACACGTGTTCAATTGAACCTATGTCAACAATGACACGTGGCTTGGACTTGACCTGTTGAAAATAACGGTAATTTCACTTGCAGTTGTTTTGATAAATCAAACAGTTTTTTGTAATTGTACAAAATATAACAAACACATGAAATCAACTCTTAAAATTGTGCCGCCATAAAAGCAGGGGCAAACTTTCAGTCAATCAATAATTATTTATTACAATCAGATAAAACAAACAAAACATGCCATGAGTACAATATGAGAATGTATAACAAACATTATTGCTAACAATATCACTCGATTAAAAAGATTATGTGCCATGAAAGCTTAGACAACAAGTATTGACTATTTTGAGAAAACAAATAATAGAACATGCATGGCAAAAAGGCATTCCATGTTTCATGTTTTAATGCCTGTAAAGCTAATTAGAGAAAAACCTGGTCCGTGTCAACCAAATATTTACAAGAACTTTTCCAAATTATTTTATAGTTCAGGTTAATAAAGTGACTGATCAAATCACTTTTCTGAAACAAAAATAAAAAATATTGTATTGAGCATGAACATTATAAACAAATCAACAAGTATGGTAGCACCAATCTTAAAGACAACCTATACACTACACGTGTGTCTTTATTCACATTTAAAGACAAACCAATAAGGATATAACTAATGTTATTGACCATCTTCATGCAAAATATAGTTGTGGTCAAATGGCATGTTCAAAAATGTATTAAACACTGCAAAATTGTAATTAACTGAACAACTAAGAACAATAATGAACCAAACTCAATGATAAAGAAATTATAAGCCAGTACTGAGTCATGGCAGACTATAAAACTGAACTCATTGCACTTGAATTAAATGACAAACATGCTTGCCATATGAATATAGGTGCAATTCCCATAACCATCTATCTAAACCTAGCTTTACGGGGAAAATTGTTTGCCTTTTTAAAAAAAAAGTCGAAGTTATCTGTGAAAACATGTTGAATTTAATTATACTAAATACATTTTTTTTACCGATAACTACAATATTTAGCTGATGATCAACAACATGATGATGACTGTCCAGATAACGAAACTGAAGTTATGGGCGTATTCTTTTTGACGTCCGCGGAGCCACCGGAAGCGGAGATTGCGGAGAGGAACAAAAATTATCGCCCATAAACAATATGGACGCAGAATTAGTAGCCGTGTCAATTGTTAGCGATTTTTTCTTCAGCTACGATATACATCATTGCGTTGTCACGTGTACAAAACAAACCGGAAACTGCACATTTAATTTGTACAATATTTTGTACAAATGCCACTTATCAATCTTTGTACTAATTAAGCCATGTTTAAAGTCACATGACCGGAAATTCTCCGCTCGCGACATCCCCCGCAGGCGGCGAAATCGGAGAGATTTTCCCCAATGAAATGTTGGCCTCCACACAATGTCCGTCGGCGTTTCTTAGATGAAACATAACTGTGGTCCGTGGTGAAGTCTGAATTAAGGTCGATTTGCTAGGCCGTCCAGTCCTCAACCGCCTTCGTCCGTCAAGGGGAATCTTTCTTCGTGCCACTGGCACAGCCAGAGGCTGCACACCAATCTGTGCTGACGCCTGTAATCTTGCTTTGCACCCAAGTCTTCTAGTGGCTGTTGCAGCACCTTTCCATAGGTGTGCATAGCACTAATAACATGAGAGTCGTTGAAAATCTTCTTGCTATTGTGGATGACGCATTTGAGTGACTTCCTAAAGTTAAACAACTCTAATGGTGTCATCAGCGAACTTCCTAATCTCAGAGATGAGCTGTTCACCCTCATCCTGTGCAGCTGCAGTCTCGTCATTTGGACAGTCGTCATGTTGCTCATCAGCTACAGTGTTCTCCGCAGCATATGGCAGGGAGCCAGTTATTTCTTAAACATTTAGTTTCAAGCATTTTTGCCATTTGCGGGGCGGACGATGCTGCCACCGTGTGTCTAACAAATGATTGACTTGATAATTGTGTGAGGTGGGCTTTGAGGTAACTACTGCACCGCAGGTACGTTTAGCATCATACAGGGTTTACTGGAGTTAATCATTGCCTTCATTTTCCTACTCCAAATACGAGCTACCGTTCACCAAAGTTTAAGCGCGTAAGTGTAACGTCAACTAATCGTATAGTGACCGGCGTCAAATTCCTAAATTCAACCCAGTGGCAGTGCATTGAAATCCCGTTTGATCTCGCGTTAGAGACGGAAGCGAGACGGACGTCATAGCGTATGTTTAAGACAATAACGATATATAGTCTAGTCTAAACAAAATAGTATAAAAATATATAATATAACACGGAACACTTTTATGATATTCATACCCAGATAAAAACCGACTTTCCATCCTTACCACATATTATTATTATTTTAATACTGAGCGTGTGATGGTGCGTGTCCACTGACACTGTCTTGTTCTTTACAAGATTTAACAAGATTTGCCATCCAAGCCAAAGGCCCAGATGGCAAGTGGACAAGGAAGCCATTGGCTTATCGAGAGTCCAACAATGTTCATCTACTTATAACCCACCCTCCTGAGATATGTGTCAACCTTGTTTTTAAACATATTCACGCTGCTAGCAGTTACACAATCTGTAGACAATTTGTTCCATTCATTTATTGTCCTCTGTGAGAACGAGTGCTTCCTGATGTCCAATCTACATTGATCCTTTACTAATTTTACCTCATGTCCTCTAGTTCTGCTATCCTTCTTGAGTGAGAAAAACATATTTCTATCAATATTTTCATACCCATTCAATATCTTAAAAACTTCAATCTGATCTCCTCTTAACCTCCTTGTCTCTAGAGTTGTTAAACCACATTCTTTCAGGCGTTCTTCATAACTAAGGTCTCTCAGTTCTGGAATCATTTTAGTTGCTCTCCTTTGTATGCGTTCAAGTGTATCTATATCTTTCTTATGATATGGTCTCCATGCTTGTATACAGTATTCTAAATGAGGTCTAACTATTGCTTTATAAAGAGGTATAATTAACTTTTTTCCCTTGTATGTTATGTTTCTTCTAATCAATCCAAGAATTTGATTACCCTTTGAAGCTGCAATACCACACTGCTCTGAAACTTTCATATCAGCGCTTATTGTAACTCCTAAGTCCTTTTCTTTTACAGTAGTACCCAGAACAGTATCTCCCATTTTATAGTTTACATTCAAGTTCCTATGTCCTGTATGTAGGCATTTACATTTCCCAAAATTGAACAACATCTGCCATTTCTCAGACCATTTCACTAATCTGTCTAGATCGTTTTGTAAATGTTGTTTATCACCATCAGTATTAACCTTTCTAAACAGTTTTGTGTCATCCGCAAATTTCAGTACGCTACTTGTTATACTCAGATTTTATGAGTACATCTGAGTACTTTATGAATATATGGTGTGAAAGTTGATTTATTTGTAGTTAACAAAATGAAACTTTCTTGAAGTATTTGAATATTCAAATATCTTTTAAACTGTTATTTCTGATTGATTACCTCCCTTACCATCCCGACACATAGTACACCCCCATTCTCCCATGACCATGACTATGATACCCAAAAAAGGCAACAGGCAGCATCTTTTCCCAGTCAGAAAAGATGCACCTTGTTAAGCAAACAATTGGAGGTATCAGTTCATGCCATAATTGGTTTGTTTAATTAAGCCACCAGGATGTCCATAAAGGGCCATTCATCAGTTAACCAATCAGTTAGCCATGAAATATGTAATGTTCACTTCAAGTATTTATGTGTTTTATAACACATGTGGAAGAGTTATGATAAGCCTGACATAAAAGTTGAAATAATGGAACAATGTGGTAATATGAAAAAAAGATTACCAATATATGCACTATAAAATAGTGTGTTTTTATAAAGCATGTGTGCTTTTTTTAAAGAATCAACCCCAGAAGAAAAATATTTTCATTTCAAAATTTCCATTTACAGAAGAAAAAACTATGGCCCTTAACAAATGAAATTGTTTTCTTCCTTTTCCATATAAAACAAATATTTGTTATGGAAAAATTACATCAAAGGCCTGGGACAGTGAGGTATTATATATATTATCAACTTATACTGTCCTGTTTAAATATAGCCTTTTGTTGATGACGTTTCTACATTGCTTGTGCACAAAATTAAGCATTTTAAATCAAATTGTAAGGTGCACTTGAAAACACCATCTAGCGGATGATGACGTCATAAGGCAGACTGATGCAAATATGGCAGCCGCAAGACAGTCAGATTCAGATACAAGGGAATACAAATATTCATCAAGTAGCGATGACAATATTGCAGAAGTGGCTACCTATTTGGGGCAGTTATCGATGCAACCCTACTGGGATGATCCACCAGCAGAGCTGCTGGTTACGCATAGCAAAGGTGTCGAAAAGGAGCAGGTACTAGCAGAATGTGAAGTCGACCAAGTCGATTATGAACACATTGATAATTGGTTTGATTCAGCATAAACATGAGGGAATCTCTGGCATTGTATGGAACTGTCTAATACATAACGTAAATCGCTAATCGTTTACTTCCCTGGCCTAAATTATTAGAGCTTTATGTCAACGGTTTTTCCTGCATTTTTGTACCTGAATGCGTTCCTTACATCATTCTGCATATGTTCCGGTAAAAAAGTTCATGTATCCTTAAAAAATATTGTGTTTTAGGCCACTTTTAATCAGCCTTACAGATAAACATAGTGGAAGGAGTTGCATTACAAACATGGTGCATATGCGATTTGCTCATTAGCAATACCTCAGTGCCATCAGAATCGCGAAGGCGATGTTTGTGCATTTTTGTAAATGTGAAAAAAATAGCCACAAAATGTGAAATTATACCGTTTTGAGAAAATCCCCAAAGAAATAAATGACATACATATAAGCATGAGAGTGTCACTGATAACTTTAAGATGGATTTTGGTTAACATAAACAAATTATATCTTACACCACCGTGAATGAAGTAAGCAAAAGTTGAATGACAGCCAAAAGTGGCAGTGTGTTTTTGACACAAACCCTTAAGTCATAATTCCAAACCGTGTAAAGTTGCCTACATGTAAGATTCATACATATGCCAAATTGCAGCATCGTAAGTGTTGTAGTTATTATAAAAAATAAATTAGGTCACGTTTCCTGATTGTTAAGGGTAACAGAAATGTCGATAGATGCGTACCATGCTTGAAATGTTAAAATTTACTCTGGCGTTTTATATATTGTTGAAAAAAATAATGGCCATTTGTAATATTGACATGTCCCCTTAATTTGCTGCAACAATGGGCTTTGAATCTGTACCGGTGTTGCCGTCTACGATATCAGTTTACGCCAGCCAAGTTGTAAGTTGAGACACATACAGTCAGTGTAGTGTAAGTTGAGACATATACAGTCAGTGTAGTGTGAGTTGAGACACGTGCAGTCAGTGTAGTGTAAGTTGAGACACGTGCAGTCAGTGTAGTGTAAGTTGAGACATATACAGTCAGTGTAGTGTGAGTTGAGACACGTGCAGTCAGTGTAGTGTAAGTTGAGACATATACAGTCAGTGTAGTGTGAGTTGAGACACATGCAGTCAGTGTAGTGTAAGTTGAGACACGTGCAGTCAGTGTAGTGTGAGTTGAGACACATGCAGTCAGTGTAGTGTAAGTTGAGACACATGCAGTCAGTGTAGAGTAAGTTGAGACATGCAGTCAGTGTAGTGTAAGTTGAGACATATACAGTCAGTGTAGTGTAAGTTGAGACACATACAGTCAGTGTAGTGTAAGTTGAGACACATGCAGTCAGTGTAGTGTAAGTTGAGACATATACAGTCAGTGTAGAGTAAGTTGAGACACATGCAGTCAGTGTAGTGTAAGTTGAGACATATACAGTCAGTGTAGAGTAAGTTGAGACACATGCAGTCAGTTTAGTGTAAGTTGAGACATATACCATATACAGTCAATGTAGTGTAAGTTGAGACACATACAGTCAGTGTAGTGTAAGTTGAGACATATACAGTCAGTGTAGAGTAAGTTGAGACACATGCAGTCAGTGTAGTGTAAGTTGAGACATATCCAGTCAGTGTAGTGTAAGTTGAGACACTTGCAGTCAGTTTAGTGTAAGTTGAGACATATACAGTCAGTGTAGTGTAAGTTGAGACATATACAGTCAGTGTAGAGTAAGTTGAGACACATACAGTCAGTGTAGTGTAAGTTGAGACATATACAGTCAGTGTAGTGTAAGTTGAGACACATGCAGTCAGTTTAGTGTAAGTTGAGACATATACAGTCAGTGTAGAGTAAGTTGAGACACATGCAGTCAGTTTAGTGTAAGTTGAGACATATACCATATACAGTCAGTGTAGTGTAAGTTGAGACACATACAGTCAGTGTAGTGTAAGTTGAGACATATACAGTCAGTGTAGAGTAAGTTGAGACACATACAGTCAGTGTAGTGTAAGTTGAGACATATACAGTCAGTGTAGTGTAAGTTGAGACACATGCAGTCAGTTTAGTGTAAGTTGAGACATATACAGTCAGTGTAGAGTAAGTTGAGACACATGCAGTCAGTTTAGTGTAAGTTGAGACATATACCATATACAGTCAGTGTAGTGTAAGTTGAGACACATACAGTCAGTGTAGTGTAAGTTGAGACATATACCATATACAGTCAGTGTAGTGTAAGTTGAGACACATACAGTCAGTGTAGTGTAAGTTGAGACATATACAGTCAGTGTAGAGTAAGTTGAGACACATACAGTCAGTGTAGTGTAAGTTGAGACATATACAGTCAGTGTAGTGTAAGTTGAGACACATGCAGTCAGTTTAGTGTAAGTTGAGACACATACAGTCAGTGTAGTGTAAGTTGAGACATATACAGTCAGTGTAGTGTAAGTTGAGACATATACAGTCAGTGTAGTGTGAGTTGAGACATATACAGTCAGTGTAGTGTGAGTTGAGACATACACAGTCAGTGTAGTGTAAGTTGAGACATATACAGTCAGTGTAGTGTAAGTTGATTCACATGCAGTCAGTGTAGTGTAAGTTGAGACATATACCGTCAGTGTAGTGTAAGTTGATTCACGTGCAGTCAGTGTAGTGTAAGTTGAGACACATGCAGTCAGTGTAGAGTAAGTTGAGACACATGCAGTCAGTGTAGAGTAAGTTGAGACACATGCAGTCAGTGTAGTGTAAGTTGAGACATATACAGTCAGTGTAGTGTAAGTTGAGACACATGCAGTCAGTTTAGTGTAAGTTGAGACATATACAGTCAGTGTAGAGTAAGTTGAGACACATGCAGTCAGAGTAGAGTAAGTTGAGACACATGCAGTCAGTGTAGTGTAAGTTGAGACATATACAGTCAGTGTAGTGTGAGTTGAGACACATACAGTCAGTGTAGTGTAAGTTGAGACATATACAGTCAGTGTAGAGTAAGTTGAGACATATACAGTCAGTGTAGTGTAAGTTGAGACATATACAGTCAGTGTAGTGTAAGTTGAGACACATACAGTCAGTGTAGTGTAAGTTGAGACACATGCAGTCAGTGTAGTGTAAGTTGAGACATATACAGTCAGTGTAGAGTAAGTTGAGACATATACAGTCAGTGTAGAGTAAGTTGAGACACATACAGTCAGTGTAGAGTAAGTTGAGACACATGCAGTCAGTTTAGTGTAAGTTGAGACATATACCATATACAGTCAGTGTAGTGTAAGTTGAGACACATACAGTCAGTGTAGTGTAAGTTGAGACATATACAGTCAGTGTAGAGTAAGTTGAGACACATACAGTCAGTGTAGAGTAAGTTGAGACACATGCAGTCAGTGTAGTGTAAGTTGAGACATATCCAGTCAGTGTAGTGTAAGTTGAGACACATACAGTCAGTGTAGAGTAAGTTGAGACACATGCAGTCAGTGTAGTGTAAGTTGAGACATATACAGTCAGTGTAGTGTGAGTTGAGACACATACAGTCAGTGTAGTGTAAGTTGAGACATATACAGTCAGTGTAGAGTAAGTTGAGACATATACAGTCAGTGTAGTGTAAGTTGAGACATAAACAGTCAGTGTAGTGTAAGTTGAGACACATACAGTCAGTGTAGTGTAAGTTGAGACACATGCAGTCAGTGTAGTGTAAGTTGAGACATATACAGTCAGTGTAGAGTAAGTTGAGACACATGCAGTCAGTTTAGTGTAAGTTGAGACATATACCATATACAGTCAGTGTAGTGTAAGTTGAGACACATACAGTCAGTGTAGAGTAAGTTGAGACACATACAGTCAGTGTAGTGTAAGTTGAGACATATACAGTCAGTGTAGTGTAAGTTGAGACATGTACAGTCAGTGTAGTGTAAGTTGCGACATATACAGTCAGTGTAGAGTAAGTTGAGACATATACAGTCAGTGTAGTGTAAGTTGAGACATATACAGTCAGTGTAGTGTAAGTTGAGACATATACAGTCAGTGTAGTGTAAGTTGAGACATATACAGTCAGTGTAGTGTAAATTGAGACACATACAGTCAGTGTAGTGTAAGTTGAAACATATACAGTCAGTGTAGAGTAAGTTGAGACATATACAGTCAGTGTAGTGTAAGTTGAGACATATACAGTCAGTGTAGAGTAAGTTGAGACACATGCAGTCAGTGTAGTGTAAGTTGAGACATATACAGTCAGTGTAGTGTAAGTTGAGACACATGCAGTCAGTTTAGTGTAAGTTGAGACATATACAGTCAGTGTAGTGTAAGTTGAGACACATGCAGTCAGTGTTGTGTAAGTTGAGACATATACAGTCAGTGTAGTGTAAGTTGAGACACATGCAGTCAGTGTTGTGTAAGTTGAAACACATACAGTCAGTGTAGTGTAAGTTGAGACACATGTAGTCAGTGTAGAGTAAGTTAAGTCACATGCAGTCAGTGTAGTGTAAGTTGAGTCATGCAGTCAGTGTAGTGTAAGTTGAGTCATGCAGTCAGTGTAGTGTAAGTTGAGTCATGCAGTCAGTGTAGTGTAAGTTGAGTCACAATGGATAAAAGCTTTATTTGTATAATTTATGTAGGCATTCTATTAAAATATCATAACAACTCAGCTAACACAATGGGTACAACACATCCCTGACAAGTTAACATGCTTAATTAATAAGTCAACACAATTAATATAGAGTTATGGTAACTGGAGCGGCTAATAGGTCAGTTGATTTTTTTCCTCATAACATGCTAGAAAATACTGAACTGAACGTCGACACCACAAATAATCACCCATTACTAACAGCGTATTTTGCCAATCCATCCTTTAAAAAACAGTCCTTTTGGAAATCCCCCTGACTTCTTAGAAACACTGACGATGTTTTCATAGTAATGACAGTCTATACTTCGAACCAGCTTTATTCGTTCGCTGTGAATGTGGAACATGATATCGTTTGGTTACTTTGATTCCAGTACATATCAGTACTATATCTGCCTAACTAAATCATGTCCTTAAATCAGCAAATATATGCACTAACGTAGTTTATTGTGCCTTTGAAGCTATAACGGAAACAGACGAGAAAGACCCTGCCAATTAAAATGATCGTAAACACACCCTACAACGTGTTTGTCAAATAACTGGTATAATTCAAGGGCCATTGTGGCATCAAATTAAAGGGACATGTCAATATTAGAAATGGTTGTAATAAATGAAAAACTTAACATTTTATTAATCTGGAATATTATATATTATTTCAAATACAATCTGAACAAATGGCTAATTTATCTTAAAAACTTCTACTGAAACTACCCAATCTAAGACAAGCATATAATAGCTGCCCCAGCTACCTTAATTTGAGAGGCCCATTACTTAAACTAAAAGCTATTATGTTTGCTCGGAAAGATTAATTCCAAGATGTATTTTGGAGTAAAGCAACACTCGTCTTCAATTTTAACCACAGCTCTACCAACCCTCCGTTTGGCCTTGCATGGATGGCTCAACTTGCCCCGTTTCAACAATTAAGTTTCTCATTAACACGCAGATATGCAAAATATTCTTCTTCCTGTGTATAGTAAAACTATTTGTAAGTGAACAGAAAATAATGCCTAGTCACATGCATTGATAGTTTACACACCATCAAACATTAATGACAACAAGTACCGTATTCGTCTTAATAAGCATACAACCTCATTGTTGTGAATTCAGATTGTATGGTTGCGTGTCCCAACTTCATGCGTCACTCAATTCCGTGGCAATGTAACATCATACAAAAATGAGGAATTTATTTAACCTTGCATACGCAAATCATAAAATCAGGCAACTTGAGTATAATTTCCACCCCATCGATGCCACAGTTCAGCGATGACAGACAAACTTTCACTCCTATCAAATATTGCCAATATCGGCAGACCTTTAAGTGCTCTGGTATATTATTGACCATCCGTGAATGTATAAATGTCTGGTAGTTCCAAGCAACAAGTAGTTTTAGACATGTAGTAACCATGAATGGTTGACCGGAATGTTCATGTGTCAAATTCGAAGTGATATGCTTACTTGGCGTATGCCATTAGCATGTTCACATGGTGAGACAACCATCTAGTGAGCTTAGTATTTATTCCATTGCAACAGGTGTCTTGGTGTAGCTAGATGTTCGTTGAGTTCGAAAGTTCCAAGAATCAAGGCAATTTTAATTATGCAAAAACGCCAACTAGCCGCGTAAAAGTTAACCACTGAAACTGATTGTATGCTTCATTTAAAATAAGTACTGGTCCCCAGGAAATTGCGTTATACTACTCCACCAGAAGAGGCTGAGAATTGCTGTGGTGGTCTCTAACCGACTGATTCTAGCAGCCGCGGCCGGAGCTGCTTCCCAGTCGGGCACGTGAGAGGCAGCGAGCAGGCATTGTGGACGGCAGTAATGTCATAGCTGACTCCCTACAGGGGTCTACAGCAGAATATGATGATGAAGAGAACTTCCAATGTAGATCTATACAAAACAATAAAAAACTTCTGTTGCACTAAAATCTTCAGGAAACAGTTCTAGAGACTAGTCGTTTTAACAATTCCAGCCATAAACAGTTGGATCGGTATGCTGATAAACTATGGGCTATAAGAGAGTTTAAACAGGTGGGTTTTTAGTTGGCGAAATGTTACTATAGGGGTTAGACCACAGTTGACTTTCCTGTTTATTGTTTCACACGAATGTAGGGCGTATTAAATTGTGATATGTGAATTTACACAATTCATATGGTGTGACATAAGTGCAATTGAGCAGGCATATTCACAGGTTTCTTTGTAAAAGCTATTGGCTGTGAAATAGTGCATTTTTTTAGAGTTTAACAGCCGGAGGGATTAATGGGAATTTTTCTGCTATGGGTCACGTGGGCGCATGAATACATGGCTATTTTTGTCAAAATTGACAGGCATCGCATATCAGGGCGTTTTAAAAGAGCTGGAGGTATGTGACTTTCACAAAACTTGGTCAGCATATCAATGGGATGATGACATTTGCTGTGAAATTTTTTTAGAATTTTTGATGGTCACGTTTTCTTATGATCAGACAAAACGTTAACATGGCCACCAATGCAATTCTCTACTGTGGTCTGCCCCCTATATTTCTGGCTGATTAACGCTAATAGTAATGGGAAGTGTGTTCCACGGATTTAGTCTATGGCATTCTGATATTAACCCTGAAATTAATATGTGATTGCGAGAGGTAGTGGCATGTCGTTGCTTTTGACGGTTCTTTCGACAAGCACACATGAATTACATTGCTGACTTCGGACCAATGTTGTTTCTTCAGTCGTCAGTTCTAAGTTGTCGAGTGGCATTAGCCAACTGCGTGCCGCCCCGGTCCGCACGTCATCCGATCAAGTCTTTGACATTGTCTTGATCCACAAACTTAGTTGTATGCTTATTAGAACGAATTTCATTAAAAAAATTGGGAGCGTGCTGTACTCTTATTAGGAGGAATACGATACTTTCCTATACAGGCATTGCTCGCTACAGAAAAACATTATAGTAAATGACTATAAATAACTGCCTTTGGTTTTTTTTTAATACATAGCCAATTGGTAGATCAGAGACCACTTGTGCCAGGTGGCGAAGGAACAGAAAGAGGCGAGTGGGTGTTGGTGTCTGGGAGGAGATACTGCCAGACTGCTCCCAAAGCTAGCATATTAATGTAGCATTGGTGGAATCACGGTTACGCCATCTCAAGAGTGGCTCATACTCAATTCGGCTATTGTTTCCATCTTTGTCCGCCAGGAAGAAATGCATTATAGTAAATAATTGCCTTTGTTGTTTTTTTAATACATCGCCAGTTGGTAGATCAGAGGCCACTGGTGCAAGGAGGCGAAGGAACGCAGAAAGAGGGGAGTGTGTGTCGGCTCCTGGGAGGCGATACTGCTAGATTGCCCCCAAAGTTAGCGTATTAATATATCACCAAAAGTTATGAAAAACACTTTATCTGACCCTTTTCAGTTGTGTTCTAAATACACGTTCAATCACTTGGCGGTACCATGTAACTGTCACTGGGTGGTACCATGTAACTGTCACTTGGCGGTACCATGTAACTGTCACTGCTGTAGTTTCCTAGGAAACATGGGTGGCTCAACTAACCCAGTGACTCAACTAACACTGCCTTCCCCTATACCTTCTCCTTAATCAGATGTGTAGAACCCTGGTCAACCATTCAGAATTTGAATTTTTCAATTTAAACTAATATCACTAATTTAAAGCACCTACACCACATCAACAAAGAACAGTGAATGTTGTATGTCAAAGTTTTGCACCAGAAGGAATGAATCTATTCCTAACACGAAAGACAAAATGTGATCTTGTTTGGCTACAAACGTTTCCCTAGGCCGAGATGCCTAGTAGAGATTAAAAAAACCAACAGTATTAATTATTACCCAGTTTGTTATATCCACACCTCCATGATACAATGTTGCTAGAAGACACAGACCAGTTAATGTTGCCTGCTAGAAGACACAGACCAGTTAATGTTGCCTGCTAGAAGACACAGACCAGTTAATGTTACCTGCTAGAAGACACAGACCAGTTAATGTTGCCTGCTAGAAGACACAGACCAGTTAATGTTGCCTGCTAGAAGACACAGACCAGTTAATGTTGCCTGCTAGAAGACACAGACCAGTTAATGTTGCCTGCTGGAAGACACAGACCAGTTAATGTTGCCTGCTAGAAGACACAGACCAGTTAATGTTGCCTGCTGGAAGACACAGACCAGTTAATGTTGCCTGCTGGAAGACACAGACCAGTTAATGTTGCCTGCTGGAAGACACAGACCAGTTAATGTTGCCTGCTAGAAGACACAGACCAGTTAATGTTGCCTGCTGGAAGACACAGACCAGTTAATGTTGCCTGCTAGAAGACACATACCAGAAGACACATACCAGTTAATGTTGCCTGCTAGAAGACACAGACCAGTTAATGTTGCCTGCTAGAAGACACAGACCAGTTAATGTTGCCTGCTAGAAGACACAGACCAGTTAATGTTGCCTGCTAGAAGACACAGACCAGTTAATGTTGCCTGCTGGAAGACACAGACCAGTTAATGTTGTCTGCTAGAAGACACAGACCAGTTAATGTTGCCTGCTAGAAGACACAGACCAGTTAATGTTGCCTGCTAGAAGACACAGACCAGTTAATGTTGCCTGCTGGAAGACACAGACCAGTTAATGTTGCCTGCTAGAAGACACAGACCAGTTAATGTTGCCTGCTGGAAGACACAGACCAGTTAATGTTGCCTGCTAGAAGACACAGACCAGTTAATGTTGCCTGCTGGAAAACACAGACCAGTTAATGTTGCCTGCTAGAAGACACAGACCAGTTAATGTTGCCTGCTGGAAGACACAGACCAGTTAATGTTGCCTGCTGGAAGACACAGACCAGTTAATGTTGCCTGCTAGAAGACACAGACCAGTTAATGTTGCCTGCTGGAAGACACAGACCAGTTAATGTTGCCTGCTGGAAGACACAGACCAGTTAATGTTGCCTGCTGGAAGACACAGACCAGTTAATGTTGCCTGCTAGAAGACACAGACCAGTTAATGTTGCCTGCTGGAAGACACAGACCAGTTAATGTTGCCTGCTAGAAGACACAGACCAGTTAATGTTGCCTGCTGGAAGACACAGACCAGTTAATGTTGCCTGCTAGAAGACACAGACCAGTTAATGTTGCCTGCTAGAAGACACAGACCAGTTAATGTTGCCTGCTGGAAGACACAGACCAGTTAATGTTGCCTGCTAGAAGACACAGACCAGTTAATGTTGCCTGCTGGAAGACACAGACCAGTTAATGTTGCCTGCTAGAAGACACAGACCAGTTAATGTTGCCTGCTGGAAGACACAGACCAGTTAATGTTGCCTGCTAGAAGACACAGACCAGTTAATGTTGCCTGCTGGAAGACACAGACCAGTTAATGTTGCCTGCTAGAAGACACAGACCAGTTAATGTTGCCTGCTGGAAGACACAGACCAGTTAATGTTGCCTGCTAGAAGACACAGACCAGTTAATGTTGCCTGCTGGAAGACACAGACCAGTTAATGTTGCCTGCTAGAAGACACAGACCAGTTAATGTTGCCAGCTGGAAGACACAGACCAGTTAATGTTGCCTGCTAGAAGACACAGACCAGTTAATGTTGCCTGCTAGAAGACACAGACCAGTTAATGTTGCCTGCTGGAAGACACAGACCAGTTAATGTTGCCTGCTAGAAGACACAGACCAGTTAATGTTGCCTGCTGGAAGACACAGACCAGTTAATGTTGCCTGCTAGAAGACACAGACCAGTTAATGTTGCCTGCTGGAAGACACAGACCAGTTAATGTTGCCTGCTGGAAGACACAGACCAGTTAATGTTGCCTGCTAGAAGACACAGACCAGTTAATGTTGCCTGCTGGAAGACACAGACCAGTTAATGTTGCCTGCTAGAAGACACAGACCAGTTAATGTTGCCTGCTGGAAGACACAGACCAGTTAATGTTGCCTGCTAGAAGACACAGACCAGTTAATGTTGCCTGCTAGAAGACACAGACCAGTTAATGTTGCCTGCTGGAAGACACAGACCAGTTAATGTTGCCTGCTAGAAGACACAGACCAGTTAATGTTGCCTGCTGGAAGACACAGACCAGTTAATGTTGCCTGCTAGAAGACACAGACCAGTTAATGTTGCCTGCTGGAAGACACAGACCAGTTAATGTTGCCTGCTAGAAGACACAGACCAGTTAATGTTGCCTGCTGGAAGACACAGACCAGTTAATGTTGCCTGCTAGAAGACACAGACCAGTTAATGTTGCCTGCTGGAAGACACAGACCAGTTAATGTTGCCTGCTAGAAGACACAGACCAGTTAATGTTGCCTGCTGGAAGACACAGACCAGTTAATGTTGCCTGCTAGAAGACACAGACCAGTTAATGTTGCCTGCTGGAAGACACAGACCAGTTAATGTTGCCTGCTAGAAGACACAGACCAGTTAATGTTGCCTGCTAGAAGACACAGACCAGTTAATGTTACCTGCTAGAAGACACAGACCAGTTAATGTTGCCTGCTGGAAGACACAGACCAGTTAATGTTGCCTGCTAGAAGACACAGACCAGTTAATGTTGCCTGCTAGAAGACACAGACCAGTTAATGTTGCCTGCTAGAAGACACAGACCAGTTAATGTTGCCATTAGAAGACACAGACCAGTTAATGAAAACTTGTGTTTCTAATTTAATGACCCTATTACAACACTGACATAGCATAAGAACAAGCTTGATATAACTGAAATTGTGTTCTGCTGCAGCCTGATTGTGAGTAATTGACTTGGGAGAAAGAATGCCTGCGGCTAAAGGGAGCCGAATCACACAGTTCAAGAACTGTCTTATCCTATGGAATCATCAACTGATCCGGGAAGATCTCTGGATTCGGGGTGGAAAGATCCTTGATCCAGAGATGTTATTTTATGAAGAGCAGAAGGCAGCAGATATTGTTGTTGACTGTCATGGAGCCACCATCGCTCCAGGATTCATTGATGTCCAGATTAATGGTAAGTTTTACCTAATTTCTGTGTTAAGAAAGTTGGTAAAATGGACAGTCAATTAATGCTTTGTTGACAGACCTACGTTGTATGAACATCATCATCATCATAATTCTTTATTATATATTTTGTTTTATATTCTGGGGCTTCACTTATTTTCTTCTCCTTTTGTCATACATTTCACACATTGGTGATAGCCAGGGTAGAATAAGTTGTGTTTTAGGCCAAATTTAGCCAATTGTTGTAAATTTCCTAATGATATTCACTTCAAGTTCAATGTAAATTACTGCCACTTGTCAGCCTTCTAAAAAGGACTTCATTCATCTTTTAAAATGTCATGGCTTTTCAAAATGTCTTCTGTTTGCCTAAATATCCTACAACTTTATATTGTTGTGATTATTTGAATATTCCTTGTGGGAACAACACATGTTCATAAGTATCATGTCAAAATGTTGTATATTAGAAAGATATCTAGAGTTGTTAACCAATAATTTTTTTTATAATTAATAAATATTATCAGTCAATTCAAGAAGTGTTTTAGGGTATGATAATCTATGATGTGACAATGTAACAATATCATGTCATACATTACATAAACTTATGATAATCTATGATGTGACAATGTAACAATATCATGTCATACATTACATAAACTTATGATCATCTATGATGTGACAATGTAACAATATCATGTCATACATTACATAAACTTACAGTTTACTATCCCTTCATTATCCTGTTGCAATTGTCAGTTTAGACATTGAATATGAACTCAATATGGGACAACGGGGGGTATGACATCATGCCTTATCAGAAAGCATTGTGATTTTGACCATTTCTGACTACAGTCAAATCTCGTTTATCCGCACACTTTAGTTCTCAAGGATTTTGGCTGGATTAATGAAGAGTGCATATTGTTGAAGTAGTATAGTGTTTCAATATTGTTCACAAACAAAAGTATGCAGATCAGGGTTGAAAAAATCATGATTTTTTTTATCCAAAAAATCAGATATTTTTTTAATTTAAATCGGATTTATTTATTTTTATTTTTTTCTGGCATATAGACATTTATATATAGATGTTTATATTTATAAACTCTTTCAAATGTGTTCTATTCAAATCGATTTGGGTACTTGTCTTAACAGAGGGTACTTGATTTTTGCTTATAAAAAAGACATTAGACAATGTCCACAAGGCCTCACCCCCTGTAGTTGCATAATCTGTCTTGGAAAGGAAAGCATGTTGTGTGTCTGTGGCTATAGCAGTGCTAATTATTGTTTGCTGAGAGGATGTATTAGCACCTGTCCAGGGCTCTGTGTACTCTATGGGTCTCCAACCAGACTGCAAACTGGTATAGTATTAAACAATTGTCACGAAAACTGTCTCACTTGAGTCAACTACTGAATTGGTAACAACTAGCACAAGCTCTAAGTGGACTTTAACTCAGGGCTTCTGACTTGAAAAGATACTTCCTCTTGAAGACAAGTTTGTGTGACTTCACTGCATTCAGAAAGGGAATAGCTCAAACATACACAATGTCATAAAATATTTTACTATCAGGCTCTCTTGTGACAATATAACTACACAAGTGTGCGCACATTGTGCTTTTGTATTAAAAAACATACAAAACTTTGTTGATCTTGATGGTTGTAAACAATTATTTGTGTTAAATTCATATAAATGAGTGATTAAAAAATCCGGAAAAAAAAATTAATCATAAATCAATTATTATTATTTTTTTGGAGTGATTTAAATCATGATTTAAATCAATGATTTAAATCAAATGATTTAAATCAAACAACCCTGATGCAGATTACCAAAGAAAATGGAATATTGAAGAACAGATGAACAAGACATGACTGTAAAAATTATATTGATTTACTGAGCATATACGTGTGATGTATGGAACATCTTTATTCATGACAATGTGTTATTCTTTACCAAAACAAGAAGTGTTGACCTGACAACAAATTAGGGAGCATTGATTATAATATCTCAATACTCAACAAGTTAACAAAATGGTGCACCCATAAATGCAGCTGATCATATATATATATGTGGTCCTCTATTGCAGGAGCATTTGGTGTTGACTTCTCGGTTGAAACTGATGACATCAAAGCCGGCGTCTGTAAAGTTGCTAAAGGCCTGTTGTCACACGGTGTCACCTCGTTCTGTCCGACAGTTGTCACCAGTCTGCCGGACAGCTATCGCAAGGTGAGCAGTTTCTAATAAACAAAATATACTGCAACAAACAAATTTCTACTTTGTATGCTATTTTCACAGCTCTGTAGAATGCTTAGTTTCCAAATTGAGGATTGTCTTGTTTTAGAATGATTTCGCAAAAAAATCAGTCCTATCTTGTAACCAGTACAATATGCTAGCTTTAGTTTGCGTGAAATCGTCAGAATTTGTTAAACTATTTTTTACAAAATCCGGTCAAAAAAGAAAAAAATTGTCTGGCTCTTTGTGCTACAACATAAAGCTATTCACTTTCACAAGTTACCCAATCTAGTGATCAAAGTCATTTGATGATTTTAATAAAAACAGACAGTTTTATTAAGCTGATTGCATATTTCAGATTCTGCCCCAGATTGAGAGAAGAAATGGGAGTATGGAGGGAGCAGGGGTGTTAGGTGACTACTATGTACTATTTGTAATCTGTGTCACCACTACTAAATTGTCAATACTGTTTTTAAACATTCACACTACTAACATTTACACCATCGACGTACACTTTCATACATTTATTTATATTTTGTCTATAACTACTTCCTAATATCCAACATTTTAATATTCACTTTTTGTACTAGTGGACGTCAAATTCAAGCTACTTAATAGAATATGCCGTTTAAAAAAAATCTGAAGAAACAATTTTTGCAAAAGATCAATATGCCAATTCACTAAGAGTTACTTTATCTTTTCAATGCAAACAAATTATTAGAAAAATTGTTTTTGAGTGAAATACATACGATAATCGAACACTGACAACTGGTGCCACAAAATGAGGCACCGTCTTAAATTTGAGCAAAATACTCCGTTCGAAAAAAACATCACTGCGATAAGATGCAATGCGTTAAATGTACAAATACCACAGATCTGTTCGTTAACTTTCCTGTGATGATTATTACAAATAGTTGCATACATTTTCATCTGATAAAGTTAAATGTGGCATATTTACATCAAGGCCACCAATGTCACCAATGTGGTGTGGTAGAACTGCCATCTAGCGATTATTGTCCCTATGAAATACCAAAATATGTTTAAAAAAACTGTTTGCATAATTTTTCTTTGAAGGAATTAACTTTGTTAGATGTTTACACTCCTAAGGACTGATATATCCAGCTATTAACATCTATAATCCAGTGAGAATCTCAAAATGGGTCGAATTTGATGCTGATGACTATAACAATTAGTGTTAACTTTTAACTATTTTAACTAGTACTTTAATGTTATATTTTTTATTTATTGTCAATATTATTTTAAAAGGTCAAACATCTTAATATATATTCCTTTATCTAAAATTTATGTAGATGTATTTTAATATTGTAATTTATCCTCTGAATGGCCACAATCGGCAGATTTATGGCCCAGACAAATGCTGTATTAATAATTCCAGGTGTGCATCTAGAGGGGCCCTTCATTAGTCTACAGGAGAAGGGAGCTCACACATCTCAATACATCACTGGCTTTGAACACGGCTTTGATGACCTCTTGACCACCTACGGCTCCTTGAACATGGTCAGCATCCTCACTCTTGCACCAGAACTTGGCAGTGCACTGGACATCATCCAAGCTCTGGTCAGCAAGGGGATCACAGTCTCTCTGGGTGAGCCAAAATGTTGACTAAAGACTGGTTTCTTTTGAGCTGCATTTTAATATATCTTACTGACGAACACTGCAGTTGACCTACTCATTTGTAATTTAATAATGATTATTTTCCGTAATCTTATTCATGTTAGTTTGCAATATTTTAAACCATATTATTAATTTTTCATATGATATGAAGAACCACAAACAATCTTGGATCTGGCACTATATGAAATAAAAAATGTTTTATTAATAACATTTGTCATGCAGGCCATCAATTGTATTCCATCTTAAGAACTTGCAGGCTGGTAGGGGCGTACTACTTGAGACAGCCATTATATTTTTCAAGGTATAAGTTGCTGCTCATATCTTGATCTTTTCTTTTTTCAGGTCATTCGATGGCCAACCTGAGTGAGGGCGAGGCAGCCGTCAAGGCGGGAGCATCATTTATTACCCACCTGTTCAATGCAATGCTTCCGGTGAGCAATACTTACCCAAGCAAAATGACCCACAGAACAGGCTAACTACACTTGTTCTTGAGTGTTGTCTTACAAATCCCTCCTCGATTGATTTAGCCCATAGCGAATCAGGTTCATTGATGTTCATTTGTAATGTGAATAGTAATATGCACAGTCGGTTTAATAAAAATAGTGCATACTTGGTTAAAGTCATCAAAATAATTTACTTTCATTGTTAGATCGGGTAATGTGCGGAAGTGGGAATAGCCTGTTGTAGTATGTAGAGCCTGACCACTTCTGCAATTTTTTGCCAAAAATGTCAAAAATAATTTCATAGATTTTCCAATGACTTCATTAAAACAAATAACATACCCTGGTATTAGTACCAAAGAGCTAGCATGTTGTAGTGGATACTAGATAAGTTAAATTGTTCGTCCAATGAATCCGAAACAAGGGGAGCATAAGATTTAATTGAAGTAACGACCTTTAAGACATTCATTGATGTTATTGTTTAGTTGGTCATATGTTGTAGTTTCACCACCGCGACCCACATCTGGTCGGGCTTCTCACAAGTGACCAGGTGATGTACACATACTGACCATTAGTCATAGGTGCCGACCTTGAGTGGTGCACACCTGTAAGATGGGAAACAGAAATCCATAAGACCCACAAATGAATGTCATGACAGTTTGTGAAACTGTGGACATTGGGCAAGGTCTTGGAATTCTCTTAATCTAAACTGTTCAATATCTAGGAGTGTTCCAGCAGGCATCCCTTCTCCAAGCACCTGCCTTGTTTCTCTCCTTCACGTATGGAACCTTTTATTACATTCATTCTTGGAGTTACTTCTGTTGTCCTTCAAATACTCTAATGGGAATATTATCATGCAGGATTTCAACAGCAAAGAAAACGATAATGTTTAGAGAGAGGAGTTGTATGTGAATAACAGTGTATAAATATATATATACCGTATTGTTCCCTGTAGAGGCACATTGCCTAATAGAATCCCACGCCCTTTTTAAGAAATGAAACGTGTTAACTTGTTATCTTTGTTTAAATATCAACGTGATCTTTGTTTACATTTTACCCTTGTCTCTAATGCATGGTGAAGGCAATAGCCTGTTTTGTATAGCACAATTGTGCATATGACTCATTATGATTTAATAAATCTTTAATTGTGTTGTGTTCATAACAACATCTTGAGTCATATCTAACATAGGTAGCAAAGAGTACAGATGAAAAATGGCAAGTAGCTATAAGAACCCACCCAAGTTTGACACTAAAACAACCCCGTACGAAACGTGGAAGAACGAGCTTGAAATATGGCTACTCGTTACCAGCAGACCTACCAGCAGACAAGCAAGCATTGGCAGTCTCTCTAACGTTGTCCGGAACGGCCAGAGAAGTAGTACTAGAGTTACTGGCTGCAAATTTGAACAAGAACCATGGTATGACCACATTAGTTGGTAAATTGGACAAACTTTTTTTTAAAGAAGCAAAAGGTTGTGCATATCAAGCGTATCAATTTTTTTTACAGTTTTTGCAAATCAGACGAAATGATTATGACAGACTACATTATTGAATTCGAGCAGAGGTACAGCAAGTCTAAGAGGTACAAAATTACTCTACCTGATGCAGTGTTGGCATTCAGATTATTGGACAATGTCAGTTTAACTGTCAAAGAGTAACAGTTGGCTTTAACAAGCTTCGGCAGATCTGACTTTTATGTCCATGAAATCGGTTCACAGGCGGATTTTTTTAGACAAAAATACATGCACACAAGGAGCTGAAGCTATTCAAGTGAAACAGGAGACTGTGTATGCAACACAACAGAAGACATTCAGTTACAAGTCACCGAATAGTACACTTTAAGGCACCAACCCTATCAACAAATTTGGAAAACGAACCAAGTGCATTATATGAGTGTATTTCATTGGGCCAAGGATTGTCCTGACAGAACAGCTGGTGTTAAGATAAATGAAGATGTGATGGAGAATTTTAACATTACGCTATTTACAAGAGAGCATTAGTCGAATAATGAAATATTTGTTGTGGAATCATTAGGATTAGCTGTCATTGGCACTGCTTGCTGACGAACAGTTTGTGGAGAATTTTTTTTAAACCATTACGTGAATGGTTTAAACAACAGCAATTGTGTTTCCTCCTCGGCCAGCAAGAAAGGTTTCAAATTTGGTGATGGTAATGTTTTTCATTCATTCAAACGAGTTGTCATTCCGGCAAAGATAGGCAACACTGACTGCAACATTGACACTGAAGTTGTGAAATCTGACTGTTATTGTTACTCAGCAAAACATCCTTAAAGAGAGCAGGCATTGTGTTAGATCTGAAGAAGGACCAGGCAATGATGTTTAAGGAACCAGTTGAACTTGAATTCACATCAAACTATTGAATCAAGACATTCATTCTAAAGTTACCAAAGAAGAACTCTTAGCAGTGAGAGAGAACATGAGTTGGGCTGACAATCAGAAGATGGTGGTCATATTAGACAAACAGGTTGGTTATGTATCAGTTGATCGTTTAACGCGGCTGTTTAAAAGTGCTGGGACACCAGACACTGAGACCTTAGGGTTGCTACAAGTAGTTGTAGAAAAATTTGAAATTTGTGCTAAACACAGAAATCCCAGTTCCAAGCCTGTTGTTTGTCTTCCTCTAGCTACAGAATACAGTGGAACTGTTGCTGTAGATCTGCATGAACTGGAACATGGAGTGTGGTACTTACACATCATTGATTAATATACCAGATTCAGTGCAGGAAGCATAATGCAGACGAAAGTCTTCAGAATTTGTGAAGAAGTTCCTTCAATTCTGGATCTCTGTACATGGTGCGCCAAAACGTCTTGATTTATTTATTAAATCATTAAATCAAGACGTTTTGGCGCACCAATTTTAATAAATCTTCAATTGTGTTTGTAACACATCTTGATTCATATCTAACAAAACGATGCGGGGAAAAAAATTATATTTTCAGGAGTGGTGGTATCCAATTACCTTTACATAAACGTTTGCATCAGAACCAATCTATAAATTTGCATTTTAAAAGCAGCTACAATGATTAGACTCCTAGTTACAATGACGTCCAGACTAATGCGATTCGAAAATAGTAACATGGAGATGAGCAGCCAAACGGTTATTGTTGAGACATTCGCCTTTCCAAAGGCAAAGCCAGCACCAGCAAAATGTGCTGCATAAACTAATACTCAGCATTGCTTAATTAATTCAAAACTGCTTTCAGTTGTTTGTGGTTCCATAAATCCATGTGATGCACTTTCCATGAATCTTGATGTCCATAATGATGCGAGTGATTTCATCTTATCTTTGAGACAGCCTGAAAACAAACATGATGGTTATAAGAATTATAACAACTTAGTGTCCAAGTGGATGATAACAATAATTGTATTTATCATAACATAGAATATGTTTAAATGGATTTTACATCGATGGCTACAAACAGAAGAAGCAACTGAGACATCAGTTACAGTACTTCCACTTCTTTGTTGTTACTAACATTAAAGCTTGTAAATTCAAATTTTTATTTTTTTATGAAAACAAATCACGGATCCTGAAAATTATGACGATTGCGACAGATTGTTTTCCTAGTTATCAATAAATTAACGTATAACCACATATCAATATCAAACATAAATTCATAGCATGCAGCAATTACACAAGAGCTCATAAAATTTACCAAGTAGGCAGAGCTTAACATGTAAACATCTACTGCGCATGACACGAGCCTGCCAACCTCCTCTAGTCACAGAACTAGTTATCAGTAATAAATGAAATCACTCATTCTTGCTATTTTAAACTCACCTGTATTTAATATCCATTGTCTGCCTGCATGTGTTGACTATGGCACAATGAGGCAAACTCAAATTCTGAAGATTCTTGTCTTGAAATAAAACTTGTTCAGCTCTTTGTTGGTGCATTTAACAATTTTTTCCTCTCCCTGTTTTTAAGAGTAGACAACTCTCAGTCTCCCACACTGGGACTGTGGCTGACCCGTGCCTTGAATAAATGGTAATATATATATATATATATATGTTATTTATATTTATGTATGATTAATGTGATCTTGCATATTGCCTTCATCAGATTCCTGCTGGCAAGACTGTGTACTATGGCATAATCTCTGATGGTGTCCACACCCAGGCAGCAGCATTGAGGATTGCCCATCGCAGCCATCCAAAGGGTGGGTAGTCTGGCAAGGCAGGGCTGTTGTGAATGCGTTTCACTTTGTTGTTGACACTATAAGCCGTTGGTCCTGGTGTCTATGCCAGAGGAAGTAAAAGCAAACTTGTAACCTACTGTGAATTCAATCTCTCAACCACATGAGTCATGGCAGAAATGTCCATGACTCGGCTCCATTTATTCTAGTTATTCTGACAACTACCTCTACATGATTGAATGAATGAGTGGGTTGTCAAGAGATTTCTGTGTTCAGGTTTGGTGTTGGTGACGGATGCGATTGCAGCCATGGGACTGGGGTACGGTGTACATCGTCTGGGACACCAGACAATAGAGGTGCGGGACAATAAAGCTGTGATTGCAGGCACGGACAACCTGTGTGGCAGGTGAGATGTGGTTTATGGGTCTATTTAATTTGTCAGTTCATGGAGAATCCAGGGTGGTACCAATGGAATAGAACTGGAGAGGTGTAAAAAAAGATTATTATTATTATAGCACATATTTTATATGCTATATTTGTTTATCAAAATAACATGTATATATTTGTAAAGTAATTCACATGTTAGTAATTGTAAGTGAAAAGAACTCATTTATAGTAGTATATGGTGAGAGAATGGACGAATAGTTTCCCATATGTGTGGTCACATGACAGATTTTCTCCACCTGCGACATGCCCTGCAGGCGGAGAGACCCAGAGCACCTGTTTTATTTGTCCTAGCGAAGTCCCCACCCTCTCTTCATGACAAATAGAATGGTTATTTCTGTCCACGGAGAGACCAGATAGGACAATATTGACCCTACAGCTGATGTCAGACTCTATAACTTGCACCTACATGGGCTCCCGATAAGCCAATAGCTTCATTGTCTTCCTGCCATCCGAGTGTTTTGCATTGAATGGCAATGGTGTTAACTTGTACATTGGTCAGTATTACACCTCTGTCCATACATTATCTTTAGTACACGTTCTCTATTTAAATATGTACATTGGTCAGTATTACACCTCTGTCCATACATTATCTTTAGTACACGTTCTCTATTTAAATATGTACATTGGTCAGTATTACACATCTGTCCATACATTATCTTTAGTACACGTTCTCTATTTAAATATGTACATTGGTCAGTATTACACATCTGTCCATACATTATCTTTAGTACACGTTCTCTATTTAAATATGTACATTGGTCAGTATTACACATCTGTCCATACATTATCTTTAGTACACGTTCTCTATTTAAATATGTACATTGGTCAGTATTACACCTCTGTCCATACATTATCTTTAGTACACGTTCTCTATTTAAATATGTACATTGGTCAGTATTACACCTCTGTCCATACATTATCTTTAGTACACGTTCTCTATTTAAATATGTACATTGGTCAGTATTACACCTCTGTCCATACATTATCTTTAGTACACGTTCTCTATTTAAATATGTACATTGGTCAGTATTACACCTCTGTCCATACATTATCTTTAGTACACGTTCTCTATTTAAATATGTACATTGGTCAGTATTACACCTCTGTCCATACATTATCTTTAGTACACGTTCTCTATTTAAATATGTACATTGGTCAGTATTACACCTCTGTCCATACATTATCTTTAGTACACGTTCTCTATTTAAATATGTACATTGGTCAGTATTACACCTCTGTCCATACATTATCTTTAGTACACGTTCTCTATTTAAATATGTACATTGGTCAGTATTACACCTCTGTCCATACATTATCTTTAGTACACGTTCTCTATTTAAATATGTACATTGGTCAGTATTACACATCTGTCCATACATTATCTTTAGTACACGTTCTCTATTTAAATATGTACATTGGTCAGTATTACACCTCTGTCCATACATTATCTTTAGTACACGTTCTCTATTTAAATATGTACATTGGTCAGTATTACACATCTGTCCATACATTATCTTTAGTACACGTTCTCTATTTAAATATGTACATTGGTCAGTATTACACATCTGTCCATACATTAACTTTAGTACACGTTCTCTATTTAAACATGTACATTGGTCAGTATTACACATCTGTCCATACATTATCTTTAGTACACGTTCTCTATTTAAACATGTACATTGGTCAGTATTACACATCTGTCCATACATTATCTTTAGTACACGTTCTCTATTTAAACATGTACATTGGTCAGTATTACACCTCTGTCCATACATTATCTTTAGTACACGTTCTCTATTTAAACATGTACATTGGTCAGTATTACACCTCTGTCCATACATTATCTTTAGTACACGTTCTCTATTTAAATATGTACATTGGTCAGTATTACACCTCTGTCCATACATTATCTTTAGTACACGTTCTCTATTTAAATATGTACATTGGTCAGTATTACACCTCTGTCCATACATTATCTTTAGTACACGTTCTCTATTTAAATATGTACATTGGTCAGTATTACACCTCTGTCCATACATTATCTTTAGTACACGTTCTCTATATGCAATTTCACATTCAAAATAAATTTTGGAATTCTCACACAAAAATACGGAATATGCAAGGTGTTCTAGGCTTCTTTTGACTGAAGAAGTGCTTTGTGTTGTGATGATCTAATTTGTAGGCATGCAAAAAATTGCTAGAAGTTCAGAATGCAAAGATAAAGTAAAAAATGTAGGGCCTACTTAATTTATGACAAATGTATTTACTGGGTTTTACTCACACGCATATAGCATAGGATGGTAATACGTAGTAATATTTTTCACTACTACTACTATCTAAAGTAGTTCCAATATGGCAAACGACTCTGTATGTAATACATATAAAATGTGACTGGAATATTTTTCAAAAAAAAATCATTGTTTTAAATATATAATACGGATTAATGTCTAGGTACCTGATTGTTGTTTCAGCATCGCTACAATGAACCAGTGCATACAATTCCTCTATGAAAACACAGGTAAAGGACATTTGTAATTAAATATTGCATCATGTTTTATATACTTAACTCTAAAATCAAGGCAAATTTTTTCGTTTTACCCTGTATAGTGAGCAGACAGGATTCAATAGTAACAAACTTTACTTTAAAGATATCAATACGATGGCCATATCAGATTTTGTTGGCCACCAAGGGTAACAAACGTAATGCAAAATTAATTTTGTTGTTTGTGCGATTTCATCATCAAATTTATTGACGAAGGACCTTTAAAACTAATAAAAGAATACAAATTTTTTCTCTACAGAGTGTGACAAAGTTGAGGCACTAGAGGCCGCCACGCTACACCCAGCCGAGCTACTGAATATCACGAAGCAGAAAGGAACGTTAGATTACAACACAGACGCCGACTTTGTGATTCTGGACAGTAACAATCTGAGTCTTCGAAAGACGTACATTGCTGGTGAACTGGTCTGGACAAGTGAAGAAACGTCAAATATATATTAAATTGTACTTTCTGCATCCAGGAGATTTGCCTTCCTGACATTTGATCATGTAGGGTGTAATCTAGTGGCTGGTCTTCAGCACAGTGTAGTTTTTGAAATCACAAATTTTACAGTAAAATATTAAAAAGTAAGACGGGGGAAGAGGCTTACTGGAAAACTACTACAAGGAACATGGTGCACAACATAGAGACATTGGTTTTGCAGAGATTTGAGCAGCGACATCCTGAACAAATTGAAGATGAATCTCGTGGAGAGTGGGTTTTTCCTTTGAACAGAATAATTCTTTTTTCTTTCAAACTTTAAGAATAATAATTCAGTTTTTGGAGCCAGAATTTATTATTTAAGGGCAAGCTTTTTAAAAAATTGCCACCATCAGGTTTATTGATAGCTAAAAATGTATAGTACTAAGTCAATAACACAGGATCACAAAGATCAACAGATTTTGTAATTTTATATGCAAATATATACATATAATGCAAATGATGTCTTAATGCAATAATTGATTATGCGCAAGAGAATATTTCTCTTATGAGAAATAAACTTTTATCCACATGCATGACTAAAACAAAATATAGATATTTTAGTAATACCCAAATATACAAATATCTAATGCTCTTTGACAATTCAACACTGACGCATTTAATCACACACACTTAGCACAGGTTAATACAACAATATATGAACGCTGACATGTAACTAGGCATTGCTTTGTTACAGTAATTGTGACAAAACACCTAGTCAGGAGACACACCTAAAAAACCAAACAGTAGTCACGATACTCATTATTTGATAACTTTTTATACAGTATTTGATTTTGTATTGATAAAATAATCATAGTTTACTGCAAGAATATGCATATTCACCCCCTGCTGTCGTTCTGGAGAAAAGCTAGAGAAGTTAAATATATCTTCAATTAGCCCAACCACCACTGGCCAAGAAGACATGACAAAAGAAATCAAAAGATTAAAAATTACAACCACTCGTACTATAATCATGTGCCATATTAAAATACAATGACCCTGGATTCCATAAAAAAAATTTTTATGGTAGAAGTAGAACACTAAACTTGATTTTCATCAGTTACATAATTGTTCACTGGTTTCATTGACTGCAAAACCAAATCAATCAGAAATGAAATTAATCAAAAGTATGCATGATTAATCAGTAAAATGATTATGTAACAAAATATTTAAATACAATTTTTTTGGCAAACAAATGTTTTTTTCATAGAGCATTGGTTATGCACTGGACTGCTTTCAAAAAAGCATCCTATGTGATACAAATAATTTTAGAGAAGAAAATAAATGTCAGGAAATAAAAGATGAGCATAAAATTAAACAGGAATAAGCGCATGCAAATAAAAAATACTATTTTTATTTTCAAACCATGATACGATATATCACTGACATTTAATAAAAATAATGTCCTCCCAACAAGCAATCAGATGTGTAGTAGTGTGATTACTCCGTCTCATTACTTACAACCTGAGCAGATCCAGGATTCAGACGGCCATGTCCATGGTTTTAATGACATTGATGATGGGTCAGAATAAAATCAAGTCAAAATGCACTGGTTGTCGTTTGACTGAAGATGTCTACCATGTTATATCACTAATCAAATGAAACTTGTTTTGCCCACTGCACTATTGATGAAGACTCCTAGATCCATTGTCCTGTTGAAGTTGGGCAATTCTAGGTGAAGGCGAGAATGGGCTGAAGAGAACCTAGTTGAACTTGAAGTGCTGTCTGTTGTCGCAGAGTGTGGAAACCTTGCAGTCATCCTACTTGGAGTGGTAGTGTCGCTATGTATAACTTAGTCAGTCTTGTATGTGGACACTTTGAGGTTATCTGACCAGGCGACGTACACAAACATGGCTAGTACAATGTGTAGAACGGCAACAGAGACGATCGCTGCGTAGAAGTAACTGTTTAAGCTTGTCATGCCAAGTGTCCCTGCAAGATGACAACAAAATCAGGTATAGGCATAGCTAATTACTCATTGGTTAAAATCTAAGCGAGACATAAACTTTTGAAATTTCCTGAAAATTGTGATCAGTAGGTGGTTTTTTATATTTCATAATACTATTTATATAATTTTCTTACTAGAGATGGAATAGGTAGTAAAATCAGCTATAGGTTTTGATATTGTGTTGTAATCTGTTTTTTAGAAATGCATCCATCTAAAAATATTTTGGTAGCATAGGCCACTTTTCACTATGTACCAACTTTAGAGATCAGTATCTCGTAAACTTATAAAGATAGAAACTTCAAACTTCTCAAATACCTAGATATGTAGGTGTTATTGATCCAAATAAAATTAATTTGTGTACTAACATGTTTTATTGTTGAAATATGGGTCTACAATCACTTGGCTTTTTGCACATAAAAATCACAAAAATACGTGGCTTCAATGACACATTGTGGAGAACTAATATACAGAAGTGGAATATATGTTGTTATCTACATATGATGGAGAATAAGCATGCCAAAGCTCAGAGTTCTTGCACAAATAGTTTTTTGTTCTTGATATTTTAAGTAGAACAAGGAATTTTCATGATTTCCAAAAATGACAAAATCTGCAACATTTGAAATGGTCATAATTCAGAAAGTAGGACCTACAGCCCTGTGGTTTGACATGTGTGGTTATATTGACCTGTGTATTAATTGGTAAAAAAAAATTTTATTCAAAAACATGAGTGCAACATGCCTTGGATGATTTGGGACGGAATGCCCTTTCAAATATCAGTAGAATTGCAATTTTAACATCGGATTTCATTCTAAATTTTATTTATATGTAAAATGTAATTTATTTTATGCATCAGTTATCGAGATATCCTCATTTTACTGCATGGAATGTGCATCATAAAGCAGGATTGGTCAACATCTTGTAGTTGAAATGGTTTGCCCACAGTACGGTTTACTGTGACAATGGTGTCTACCAAATAGAGTTTAAGGTCTATTTGGTCTTGCAAATTGCTTACATTCAAAGATGAACGACTTGCTGCAGAAGTAGCATGAGATTGGAGCCACAATAATGAGAAGACTGAAGAAAAGCAGCTTCTTCAGTGCTGAACTTGTAGCCCTTGCGCTAGCATCTCTGTAAATAAAAATACAATCAGTCGGGTTAAGTTTTTTTTTTCAATCTATGTTTTATGAGGAAGTTTCCACACTGTACCTGTATAATTAAGATACATTTTAACTTTCCATTCAGTAGTACACAGGTTCTCAACAACAAGCAATCATCAGTAATCTACAGTGACAGTAGAATTTCATCTGAATATACACCACATGCCAGCCAGTATTATATGGATACAAGGACTCATTTCAGATTTGCTCAAACCAGATAATAGCAATTAATGGTCTGAAGTGTATCCTTTCATCATGCGATGCCAAGATATGCCCTTTGCCGTTGCTCACCAGGGCTGGGGTCAATTCAATTTAATCAATTCAAGTTAATTTCAATTCAATTTAATCAATTCAATTCATCTTTTTCAATTTAAATTCCAGCTCCAATATTTCAATTCCAAATTAATTCAATGGAAGTTTTTCTAATACAAATGCATGGGATAATAGCAATATGTAATTGGCGTTTTTTCTGTAATAGAGGAACTTTTTTCAAAAGTAATAGTAATAGATCCTAAAGTCATATATAGTCTCTTACTTTTTTATTACATCTATTGCTGCAAACTTACAAAATATCAGGTTTGTTTGCATATTATTCCAACTGCTAGTAATTGTAAACAATGTATAGACAATGGCTGAGCCATTATTCAAACATGAAAAGACCAGTAGGCTGATAATTTTATGGTTTCTTAAATACCTACTCAATGAAACAATGCAGGAGTAGCAAGCCAATTACTTAATTGATGGGCTGCCCCATTGGGGTGGCTATGGCTTCACACATTCCTAGCACAACAAAGGGCATGGTTTCAGATATGTGCAGGCAGACAACAAATGTTATCTTGGAGCAGGTGCTGCAACCTGTATTATATTCAAAGTAAGCTTATCACACCCAACCATAGTTTTGAGCAGAACTTCCGAGTTATTTTTTCCAATTGCCACACAGACCCTTTGTTCAAATTTAGAAAAATTGTCTCACCTCAGATCTTCAAATGGTGTACATAATGTATGTTTAGCTGCTACAAAGACTTTTAGTTCATATACAATGCTATGGTTAGCTTGAGGACCACATTGGAAACAAAACCAGATTGCACCATCACAAGAAAATGAGGTTCAATTAATTTTCTTTCAAGTCCAATTCAACTTACTCAAAATCTTTCAATTCAAATTCAGGAACTGAACTGAATAATTCCAATTCATTTTTTAATTCACCCCAGCCTTGTTGCTCACACATTCATGACTTTGCTTGGAGTTCATAGTAGAATGCAATTGTGCTGTGTGAGGTGTCACCTATTTTCTGAATTTTTCCTTTCCCTTATTTATGTCTTTAATGAATGCATTTCACCAAGTAAACTATATATTTCCGGAAAGGGAAGACAATTTTCTATTTAATTCCAGACACGTAACAGTCAGGCACTCACTTTCACTAACGTGTGTGTTTTGACTGTCATCCGATATGTTTAGACTGGTAAATTTGGGTTATGACTTCCAGTTGTTTTGTAACCCAATGCATCTGTTTTGTAACCTTTTGTCCTCAAAGGCTGATTTTCTGCTAGCCATTAACAATAGGTATTGCCAAACGGAATCAGTCAATTCGGCTGTATGGCATTTCATTGAAAATAAATAGGTCATTGGCGATATCAGCTTGCTGGCATTGAGGCCATTTTTTTTTAAATGACAAACAAAAGTACCTTTCATCTGAGCAACAATGTCACTGTTGCTTCTGCTGTGCATGGCAATCAAGTAACATTGGGTGTTGCATTATGTAACTTGAGGCTCTTTGCCACTGTAGTTTTGATCAAATCAATTTGACATATTTCAATATTAATTTTAAATAAAAACATCAATAAGTTCATTCAGAATAACCCCTAATTAACTGTACAATTGATTGACGTATATGGCAGTAACATCACCCAAATTTGTTTTATTGCATTGTCTAATACCTGTGTTAGGCATGTAATTTTTCCTCTCCGCAGTGAGTTCAGAGAGGTAAAATAGAAATGGGGATGGATATGGAGATAATCACAGTATGACATGGACGAATAGTTTGGCATATATGGTCGATCATCTGGTTCTCTACAGGGCTCTACACTAACTCCTAGAAGGCACTTGTCCTGTAGGACAAGTAGCGAGTCATGTTTACTTATCCCGCCAAAACTATATTTGTCCCCCCTGAAAGCTACAAACATATTGAATTACTATGGCATTATATAACACACACCTGGATGTATATAATATCCAGAATGATGTTTCTAACAATTATGTCTTACAGCATTTTCTGAGTGTAGAAGAAAAAATTATTCTAAGAAACAACGTAGTGTTTGCCAACTTTTATTGTGTTAAAAAGTAATTCTGCAAATTCTGACTGAAAGGAAATAACTGAATTACAATGCACACTTAGACACAATTGTTGTTATGTTTACTAATAACAGCAGCGCATATTTAGCAAAAACTATAATATTCTGCAAGTATAATATTCCAGTACGTTGCAAATGGCAACAACATGCAACACCATAAACAACTAAAAGTATTGCATTAATAAAACAGAATAAATTATCCGTTAATTAAAATGCTTTTCATTATGTATACTGTGAATGCAACCAGACTGAAAAATTACTCATGCTTGCGAGATTAAAATATTATGCATTCCCGTGTTGCAATAATGTTAAACATTCAAAACATAAAACAGGCATATATGTCAGAAGTGTGGCTATGTAAGGGGGCATTAAATAAAGAATGGTGCGATCGCGTTCAACGGAACAGTGTTACTGTCCTAGTGAGTAAGCTAGTTTCTAAAATACTACATGCGCCACCTGGTGGTTATATTGGCAGTAGTCGCTTGGCGGAAAGAAAGCGGTGATACGTGCAACATCGAACAAAATAATAGATTCCATTAAATTTTTTTTTTTTTGGGTGTTAACAAGTCAAAACCTTTCAGTCTTTTTATTAAAATGAATAGTACGTTTTATATTGCAACAGCATGAACTTGTCCAGTGGGACAAGTATCCAGGATTATGAACTTGTCCTATACTGGTAGCTACTTGTCCTGAACAAGCGAACAAGCATTAATATCGAGCCCTGCTCCACCTCCAGACCTGGTGCATTCGGTGTGCAAAATGGACAAAGTCAAAGTCAGTGATTGAAGTCAATGTCAATGAAGATGTTTTTCAGCCGCGTTTCAACAATGTATGTCTACTCGTGTTTCCGAGGCTGCAACATGACATGCAGGATAATGTTCTGAAAGACAAGTACAAATTAACATTGGTTCTATTTTACAAATAGATAAGAAATAAGAATGACCATTTCTCTGACTATGGCACAGCCTCTGCCCTGGCTCTGCCTGTCAGTGAGCGATAATACTGACAATGATGAACATCTACACAATGTTGAATTTTTTCAAATAAAGCACACAAAAACATAAACGGTTACACATCTCGGGGCCATTAATGACATCATAGCGTAGTGATATTTACCCATTATCGATTGGTGTGTGTTCTTGCATACTGGTGCCGTAAAAGTCTGAGAAAAAAGTTAGATGACGGAACCGGAATTCGAATTATTACGCGCGTTTGGCAAGTAAGCCAACATTGGAGAAATGCGCAACGTTAATAGCCAATTAAATTAATTTGGGTACTATATGTCCCTACAGTGAATTTAATTTATTTCCACGAACACCAAGAACGATACAATGAAAAATTAATACATGGTATGCATCAAACATATATGTTTCCAGGGCTAATGCAGGAGTCTTACTTTAGCGGGTATATACATACCAGTCCTAGCTGGCAGTCCATATACCAGTCCAGTCCACAACTGAACTGGTTACACATTTACCGTGTGGGATAAATCAGCCTTTCAGTTCGTCTCGGTTTCAATATGTCATCCTGTACATTATTACCCATTAACAGCAACATGTAATAATATAATTATGATAATACGACAGTGTTGATAATCGAAAATGCAAAAAGATCACACGCACGCACGCACGCACGCACGCACGCACGCACGCACGCACGCACGCACGCACGCACGCACGCACGCACGCACGCACGCACGCACGCACGCACGCACGCACGCACGCACGCACGCACGCACGCACGCACGCACGCACGCACGCACGCACGCACGCACGCACGCACGCACGCACGCACGCACGCACGCACGCACGCACGCACGCACGCACGCACGCACGCACGCACGCACGCACACAAATACGCATTACAAATAAAACAATTATTCAAGTAAATCGTCAAGATGCAACATACATTATTATAGATATTTAGAATATCGATCCCTTATTGTGCAACTGCTTGTTCTATTTAACGTATTCTGTTAAACACAGCAGATTATTTTTTAGACAGTACAGTACAGTACAGTACAGTACAGTTATTGCCACTGATTCTCCCATTGAAACACAGTCACATCTTATTGTTACAGCCCTGTAGTACGTATAGTGTTTCTTACATTTTTGTTTTCGACCGGTTAATATGAAAGATGCTCCCCGTCATTTGTCGTCCAAACCAACTTAATTATAATAATAATAGTGTCGTAGTCCGCAAATGTGCAATTTTCTGTGTTTGTAAAAACAATATAATGTATGCGATTCAGGAAATTCCTTAATCGCATACACTATATTCATCTACCATCAACCGTACGTTTGTTGCACACATCTTCGACTGGATGCTGAGCGCGGTTCTTACTGTGACGAAATTATGTAAGAGTGAACTTTTATCAGTTTATACGATGCAATTCGAATTAACTTTAAAATGTTATTATATTGACACAATTGTCCACCTGAAAAGTTAAATCAGGCAAAACAAATGTTTAGTGTAACAACTCGATATAGTGACGTCGGTTGACTGCTGGCGCTTCACGGGAACGCCTACCTAAAAAATGGAGTGATGCCAGTGGGTAACAATTTAACTAGTCTCGCTTATCCGACTTTCGCTCGGCTTCGTGAATCCGCCCAGAATTAAGAGAGTCTAGACGCAGAGGGGCGTGGCCTCGTTGCACCTAGCATATTCTATACACACACACACACACACACACACACACACACACACACACACACACACACACACACACACACACACACACACACACACACACACACACACACACACACACACACACACACACACACACACACACACACACACACACACACACACACACACACACACACACACACACACACACACACACACACACACACACACACACACACACACACACACACACACACACACACACACACACACACACACACACACACACACACACACACACACACACACACACACACACACACACACACACACACACACACACACACACACACACACACACACACACACACACACACACACACACACACACACACACACACACACACACACACACACACACACACACACACACACACACACACACACACACACACACACACACACACACACACACACACACACACACACACACACACACACACACACACACACACACACACACACACACACACACACACACACACACACACACACACACACACACACACACACACACACACACACACACACACACACACACACACACACACACACACACACACACACACACACACACACACACACACACACACACACACACACACACACACACACACACACACACACACACACACACACACACACACACACACACACACACACACACACACACACACACACACACACACACACACACACACACACACACACACACACACACACACACACACACACACACACACACACACACACACACACACACACACACACACACACACACACACACACACACACACACACACACACACACACACACACACACACACACACACACACACACACACACACACACACACACACACACACACACACACACACACACACACACACACACACACACACACACACACACACACACACACACACACACACACACACACACACACACACATACTATATAGACATGGCGAATTCACGAAGCAAATTAAGATAAGCGAGACTAATGCCGCGTCGGCTACGAAGTAGCCAAATGCCCGGATGAGATCTTAATTAGCTACTTAATTATGTATGCGCCCAGAATCTCCCCACTCTGCACGCAGGCGAAGATGTGTGCGACAAACTATGGCGCCACAGCGTGGCGTCACAGCGCGGAACCTGGATAATTCGCTCGCAAACGTTCGTTGCTTCGGCGGCATAACAATGGTCGCTTCGGCAGTGTTACCGCTTCGGCGGTTAATTTTTTACCAATTCGGCTAATTGATCGCTTCGGCGGCGCAATCGATGTGTATATTATAATGTGGCGTGGTCTGTGCATGTCACTATATAGTTTGTCTATATAGTAATCGATAATAATCGATTGTCGTTATAGATTGCATACATGCTTGGGTTAAAATGCGAGTCATTGCATTTACAAGTACACTCCTACGTTATTGAATTAAAATGCAAATGTATAAGATTGAATTAAATGCAACGCATCTGGCAATGTATTTACAAAATGCATTTCAATAGTTTTCAAATGTTTTTGCTTGAAAATGCAAGAATTTAAAGCACACACCAGTTAACATAAATTTTATTAACTCTACTAACGTACAACGAATGCTTTATTACTAAATAAAAAACGTTTTCAAACTATATTAATGGACTTCTTTGATATTCGCATTTGAAAATGTTTAATGTTGTTTATTCATTTTCAAAATAGTATTTGCGTTTGATCATAATGTTGAAGTAACCGTATTTACAATCAAATACACTTCAAAAGTATTTAAGTGTTTAAATACTTTGAAATTCGCGTCGGCGGCGATACCATTTCGGCGAAATTCCTTTCATAAAACGGCGCCGAAGCGACAAAAATTCACTGACGAAGCAACCAAACTGTCCCGCTAACGAGACCAAGAAAGTTCGGTCGCATCGGCTAGCTGAAGCGGTATCGCTGCCGAAGCGTCCAGTTACCATCATATCAACTAGGAAGAACTGCGCCCAGACTATCTGCGCCAAAAATGCACGCCATGCACGTGTTATATAGCGCACATTCATTGGCCGATTCATGTGCGATAAAGGGGACACCCTAAAAGGCGGGTAAAGTAAAAGGCCGGCAAAGCGGGCAAGAATTAACAATGATGCGTAATAGTAGCATGCTCCCGTTTTACATACGATGTAGTTTTGTCGCTTTTATTGTAGTTGATTTTCGTGCGTGCGTATGTACATTGCGATTTCTATTATCCACAATTTAACTTAAATTTGAATTGTATTGATTGAATTGAATTGAATTTATTCAATATATATATATATATATATATATATATATATATATATATATATATATATATATATATATATATATATATATATATATATATGTTGAATAAATGAATATGTTGAATAAATGTTGAATAAATTCAATTCAATTCAAATATATATCATATATATATATATATATATATATATATATATATATATATATATATATATATATATATATATATATATATATATACAAGGTGCAGCAATACATAAGATATCTCGATTGAACCAAAACACATCAATCAATCAGGATGCTGTGAATATATACAATCTAAACAATAATTTTACAAATATGTTGAAAGGAAATTTTGCATTCCATATTAATAATATATATATATATATATATATATATATATATATATATATATATATATATATATATATATATATATATATATATATATATATATATATATATATATATATATATATATATGTTGAATAAATGAATATGTTGAATAAATGTTGAATAAATTCAATTCAATTCAAATATATATCATATATATATATATATATATATATATATATATATATATATATATATATATATATATATATATATATATATATATATATATATATATATATATATATATATATATATATATATATATATATACAAGGTGCAGCAATACATAAGATATCTCGATTGAACCAAAACACATCAATCAATCAGGATGCTGTGAATATATACAATCTAAACAATAATTTTACAAATATGTTGAAAGGAAATTTTGCATTCCATATTAATAATTTACAATCTTATTACTTAAATTAAATAATCACAATTGACTAGTTTTACAGTTTTGCAACATTTACTTATAAGTTGTTAAGTATATTGGATATTAGAGTATACATAGACATACATCAACCAATATATAGTACAATGTACATAGACACACACACTTATAAAAATACTAAATTAATTATTGCTATTAATTCAAATGTTCATATCTTTGTAGGAGCAATCTTTTATAATGAATATAAACAATCTTTTTTAATTAATTTGTCATCCATGGTTTGTCGGGTCTCTTATTGTTCACTGTATCATGTGTACAGTTACTGATGGGACAATTTGAGTTATACAAATTTGTAAACAAAATGATAAATTTAGTATAAAAATTATGTAATGTTAACATCCTCCTCTGTCACTATTTCATCCCAATTACATTTCTCTAAGTCTTTTATGAAAGCTCTCTTTCTTTCCTCGTTAACTAGTCTCTTCTTTATGTATGTTTTATGTTTTGCTTCTTGGTGTATCAATCATTACATATATAGGCAGACGGTCACCAATGTCATTTATTATTAAACCACTCTGCTTGTGGGAACACAAGTCTGTGGTAAAAATATTATCTATTAGTGTTTTAATATTATGTGTAATTCTAGTGGGTCTAGTTATCAGTGGGTGTAACCCAAAACTGAATAACTGATCGACAAAATTATTTGTATCAACATGCTTATCATACTGTAGTAAATCAACATTAAAGTCACCACATAAATATACTGTTTTAGTATGACTGTTACTAAAAATGAAGTTTATATGTTCATTTAACAATGTCAGATCTGTGTTTGGTGCTCTGTATATGCAACATATAATTATTCTTTTACTATTTTTCAACTTGACCTCAGCAGTTACAATTTCAACAATTATCAATACTTTTTGACAGAAGGGGAGGTATTATAATGAATTTTTGTATGTATCCTCCTCCTTTTTGTAGCTCATAACCATCCAAATTGAATGTATCACTACTGTTATCATTTAGCTAAGTTTCAGAAACAACAATAACATAAAAAATCACATCCAGTGTTGTAATTTCATCCTTTAGCATATTAAAGTTTTTTGCTATACTTTGACAATTATAATGTATCAAAGAGAAATATTCTGATCCCTGTTTCCTATGACAAAATTTATATAAAGACCAAAGACTCAATTCTTTTGAACCGCATTTTAGTATATGCGAGCACTGTATGGGTGCATTGGGACATGGGGTGCATTGGGACACCCCCTCCAATAGCTATATTTCGTGCAGGAAATCCCAGTGATGTCATCAGTAACAAAGTGGGTGTTCGCCGAAACAGCCATCTTGATTGTCAATTACCACTGAGCAAGATGTGCATGTATAATTATGATTTACAGGTAGTTAGATAAAAAGTTTAATACTAAGAGTTGCATCTGTTTGTACTTTACCACTTAGTGAAATAGACAGCCGTAATAGTGCAGGTAAATAAAATTGAACTAAGGCATACTTTCATATCCTAGATGATTCATTTCTAATGTATATATTTGAATTATTTGGATACGCGTTGGGACGTATTCATTGGGGTAGATTAGGATGCTGTCCCAATGTACCCCATATGTACATGCATTATAGGTGATTGCAAAAAAATGACAGAATCAACAGAATCGTTGTACAAACAACACTAAGAATCCACAGGTCTATTTTGCATTAGCGACGTTTGTCGCATAAACAGTTCCTGCCAGCCTATGTTACAGACAAATCAGCTGAACCTGCAAATGAGGAGGTAGAGCCTGTAGCAGAGAACCCTGATACAATGATGCCTCGAGAGGACATGCTAAGGGAACAACGCCAGGCATGCCAAGCATATCTTACAGAACCACAACCAGGAGCAAGTGGCGAGAGTTCTATCAGAACTTCCACACCAGAGCACTTTTCACCTGAGAAGGTGAGGCCCTATCTGAAGGCTGGATGATGATAATTCTTACAGATACTCCTGTTAAACAACAACTGGTAGAAGAGATAAGGTAGAGGGAAAATAGGAAAACAAAGAAGTACAAGCTAGTTGTGGATAAACCCAAGACAAAGAGGTCAAAGAAGAAAACAATTTTGTCAGGTAGTGATGCATCTGATGACGAGGAAATAGCTGCACCACCATTGTTGATGATTCAGATGATTATGAAGACTCATTTGAATCTGACTTTGAGGAAGACAAACACAAACCTCTGAAGGAAGATGTGAAGACAGGTGCTCGATCTGTTTGTCATCCCAGAAAAAGGAAGATATTGGTGAAATTGGCTTTGAGGACATCATTGCCAAGCACACAGTGAAGCAGTTATTTTTTTTATCTAGGCTTGAGCGAGTATTTCTAGTTAGCCAGCATCAGTTCATTGTAGGCTACTGGTTGCCTAAATAAATATGATGGTATTGCCCCAAAGTATGGCCCGGAATGTGCTTCGAAGTTGATTGTATTGAATGTAGGGCTTTTGTAATTAGTGTATCTAAATGCAATGTTTGCTAAACGTAAGTGAAACAGTGCATTGTTTATCAAGGCTTGGGCGAGTATTTCTATTTAGCCAGCATCGGTTCATTGTAGGCTACTTTTTCTGGTTGTAGGCTACTGGTGTGTGTGTGCGTATGCATGTGCACGAGTGTGTGCATGTGTGTGTGAAACCTGTGACTTCTGTATTTATTTACAATGTCAATGTACGCAAATGCGCAAAGGCTGAATGCTTCAAACCTTTGACAAAATTAATAAAATTAATAATATTACCTTGGTTTTATTGTTTTTATTTTGGTAATTGCCAACAAACCACAATTTCATCAATGATCAACTGAAGAAACATGAATGACATAGAATATATACAGTGCTCGAAGAGCCGTGCATGTAGTTACAAGCTACAATCATTACAACAATACATTCACAATCTCTTCATAACAGAACACTTTTATCAAATGCCCGAGAAAGTGGAACACATTTATCTCTGTACACTAAGAAAATAAACAATGGTAATACTACTGCAAAAATCAATTGAATAAAGAATCATCATAATAAACACAATCGAAATGAGGTAATTATGTCAATATAGGGATCATCACAATAATTTCATCCACTGATGAAACATTAATAATATAGAATGTATTCAGCACTCAAAGAGCTGTGCGTGTTGCTATAAGCTACAATCGATACTAAAAATGCATTCACAATATCTTAGAACTCTAGAATATTTACTAATTAATATATACTAATAACTATGACCTATCCATCATTTCCTTAGTTAATATCTTTCAAACATTTAAATAAAATTCAAAATATCTTATTACGGAGGTTTAAAAAGCGAAGATTCTGTGGAAATGGCACCCTATGACTGTCCCAGTCATAGGGTGCCAGTGATACCCAGTGATCGAACATGTTATTAGATCATGATTGACATACAATAAGTGCCATTTGTCACAACGGTAAAAAAATGTGAGCTAAAAGTATGTATTTTGATGTTTTTCGAAACTTTGTGTAATAGTGATTATGTCTCCTGGTGTGTAAGCTATCTACACATGTGACCAGACTTCATTATCTGTGCACTTACAAATGGTTTAACTGTGCACAGGGAAGATGATTATTTACATCACTTCGTGCATTAATAAGAAGTTAATTAAAACAGCTTAATTATCAAAACGGGGTTAGTTGAGCCACCCAAAGCCCAAGGGAGGGTTAGTTGAGCAGCGATTAAAGAACAAAGACGAGTGTTCTTTACCCCAAAATACATCAAGGAATTAATTTTTCTGAGCAAATTCGGACAGATAGCTACAAGGCAACATATTAGCAGTTAGTTACACTCGCTGCAATTGGCCTATGAGTCTATTTTAATTAAGTGTGTCGACTTATTACTTAAGCGCGTAGACTTATCAGAGACGTGTTGTTCCCATTGGGTAGATTTGTAGGCTGAGTTGTTATGATTTTTTTGTATAAGGCCTATGTGAATTATACAAATAAAGCATTTATGCAACTTACACTACAATGTGGCTCAACTTACCCTACACCAAGTGTTAGTTGAGCCAGCTTACCAACCCTATTGAATCAGCTGCATGTGCATACTAAATATATTATCTTGGTATAAAATGATCTACTAATAATTATAGTTTATGTGAGCAAAAACAATTTTAAGTTGTGAATATAATTTTTCCCTAGATATCAAAAAGAATTAAAAAAATGGTTCAACTAAAAAACACTGCCTTCCCCTAATAATAAAATGTACGGCTTCTTATTGAAATTTGGAAGGTGCTTTACGTGGTCTTTTACTCTGATATATGCAACAAAGCCATGGTGCATGAGTGTCAGAGGGTTTTTTAACATTCGACAAGTTAGTTATTATTGTTGTTATTTAACCTTTATTTTATATTTGTTTAATATAATGTACACATCACGCACGGAAGGCAACAACAATAACTACAGCGCATGTAAAGCGGGAGCACGGCACTATCACGCATCCTTGATGAATTCTTGCCCGCCATGCTCGCCTTTTACTTGCCCGCCTTTTAGAGTGCCCCGCGATACAAACTATCGAATGACGTCGTTATTACAAGAGCTTTGCCCCGGTACGAAAATGGCTGTCAAGGTTGACAGAAACGTGAAACCCAGAGCATGAAATCGAAATTTGGATTCAATGATTTTAAGAGTTATTTGTGTCATTGCGAATAAGCATGGGTCGTGACATCGGAAAGTTGAAAAAGGAGGGTTTCTTACGAGGCACACAAGCACGTCGCATTAGCTTTATCGCTATTTTCGGGGTGCTGGGGTGGTCGACTGTATACACAATTTACAAAGTGTAAGTTTACAGCTACGATTACGTACTGTCCTGGGCTGAACTCAGTAAACCCTAGTCTAGAACGTATAAGACACTAGCGGTGAATGGTGTTACTTTGGTGTTTCACCGCAGAAAATTCGTTCTAGGCGATGTTACACGGCCACTGTTCCCCGCCAAATTTCTAGCATGAATATTGCCGCCCCTGGCCTGGACCCAGGTAGGCCCTTTGGCTTTGCTATAGCTATGCAGACTATGGCTATGCTAAATGTAGCATGTTTATTTAGTAAAATTTACACGCGCACACACAAGCACACACACCTTTGCCATGAGACTGTGACATTGAATGCAAAACCAAGAATCGTGGCTTGTATGCTGACAATTTACAGGTATGCACAGTGACACATGCATGCACATATATATATATATATATATATGCATTCATATATGTGGGCGCAGAGGAAGTTAAATACTCTGCCTGGGGAAGTAAAATTCACCAGACTAGGAAATGGAAAAAACTTTTTGTAGACTCTGAGCCGGTGGTCTCGATCTATTAAAACACTTTCCAGTTTGGCTCTACACAAGCCCGTCACTGGTCATAGCCAATAGTCAGAATATATACTCTCATGAAATTAACTTATCCATTAGTTTATCTTTCCTCCCCCCAGGTGCTACACCGACTGGGACAACCACTGGTCGCATCGATTGGTACAGAGAATGGACCAACAATTGGCAGACCGTCATGATCAAGTACAAAATGCTCATCTGCGGAAGAAGTATGCTGCAGCGTTTAAAGACAAGTCATCTGACACGCCATGGGACTACTGACTGATATAGGAACAATTTAATTTACTGCTGAACATTCTTGCTGTCCTCCATTTGTGTATGTCATAAATGTTTCATGTTTATTCTCTGACTTTTCTTGTGGTGTCGTGCTGCAGATTAGCAACGTTGAAAAGAACCAAGTTTGTCCATTATTGGTTGTGACGGTGAGTAATATGAAAGGCATCAGTGAGACTAGTAAGACGGTGGCTGGCAATGTGATAGTTGAACGGTCAGAGGTCATGCATACCAGAAGCAGAACTACACGTAGCACAGATGTATGTTTGAGAAGTGAACAGAGTGAAAGATATCTAAGGAAAATCGACAGTGATCTGACCAGAAGCAAGAGGGGCAGGGCCAAAGTAGATGCAAAAACTGTTATATACATCATTAAAAATGACAAGGGTGAAATAAAGGGTGGCAAACCTAAGGGTAGCAGTGTAAGAGATCAAGTAAACCGTGCAACACAATTGAAGCAGATATTTCAGCAGTCTGCTGTCTTGCCGAATAAATTGGACGATTTCTCAAGCGGGTGCACGCCATTTAGAAAGATTGTTGAAAAAAGAGGTAAACGGTTACGAACTGAGGTAACTTCAGGACAATCAAAGAAGCCCTGTCTAGAGAAATGCAGCCAGATTGAGGAGGAAAGGCAGAAATGTTTGCAGTCAGACTTTGTGGTGAGTTATGATGTCAAAGTGGCCAGCACTGATAGTGCAGATGGTGGTTCATGTGATGACGGAAGTACTGACAGTGTTGCAGGTGGTGCAGTGCAGAGTTATGTGTTTAAAGAATGCGTCGGTACAGGGAATGTTAGAGTGGATTTGTCAGACTACAAGTACCCAGGGAGGAAACGAATGGTTGGTGAGAATAAAGACATGTCACATGGAAATAGACGAATGTTACCTGGTAAGAAACGGAAGTTCGAAGTGAGTAAGAAGACATCAGATGAACGTAGTTCAGTGTCCACTGAAAGGAGGACGCTAGGCAAGAACACAGAAACTGAATGTGAGAAGTCGAATGAAATAAGAAATGTATCGTGTGATGAGCCCACAACAAGGGTTCAATCAATGCAGGCACAAGACAAGGAGAATGGCGACATGGTGGCAGGGATGGGTGGAACAGTGGGAGATGAGGAGCTGGCAGCGATTCTGCAGCAGAGGGAGGAGGAGAAGGTGACGGAAGAGCAGCTGACTGAGAAGGAGTTCATCTTCTGCCAGATCTGCCAGAAAGAGCTGAGTCACATGAATGTGCACCGACGCCAATTACACGTCAATCATTGTGCTGAACAGGTGTGTCCTGTTCTTTGTTGATGTCCATCTTCAGCCACTGGAGAGTTTTGTGGTTCATGTCCCTGTCATCTTTATTATTTCATATTGGGCCGTTTTAAAACTGGTGTATGACTCAAATCCATTGTCAAGCTGCTAACAGCTGCTTACCCCTTCCCAAATCGCAATGTGATGATGAAAAAAATTTTAACATGGCATAAAACATCCTGTTCTATTTTCTGCAATCTATCGGAACTTGTCATAATTATGTTATGTCACTGAATATAACTTGGTGTTTTATGTTATATTATTGAATATAACTTGTTTTATATTATGTCACTGTCACAGAATATAACTTTGTGTTTTATGCTATGTCACTAAATATATGTTTTATGTTGTGTCGCTGAATATATGTTTTACGTTATGTCACTGAATATAACTTTGTGTTTTATATTAAGTCATTGAACATAGTGTTGTCTTGTAGCCAGCACAAGTGACACCAATGTTTTATATTAAGTCATTGAACATAATTTTGCCTTGTGGGCAGCAACAGTGACACCAGTGTTTTATAGTAAGCCATTGAACATAACTTTGTTTTGTAGCCAACACCTGTGATGACAATGAGTGTTCTTTTACACCTCCCTCTGTGGTGCATCTAATGTGGAACCCTCATCATTTTTCAGCGTTTTCAAATTTTCTTTATTTCATATGACGAGTCAGAAAGACAGAGAGGAGAAAAAGAGACAGCAAGAGACAGAGGCCACCAACCAAACCAAGGCCTACATCTTGGACTGTCCTGTCTGTGGTCTGCTGCTCAAGACTGCTGCAGTTAGTGTTACACTTGTTCACTATTCACTTGTGAACATTCTTGTTTTGTCAGTATTTTCTCTCTGTATCACTCCAAAAAACTATTTCTATTTTATCTCGCTGGCTAACAGCAGCAGGGTTGGAAGGTTTCGGACTGCTGTTTAAACCCACTTTGAATTGTTCCATCGAAAACAGGTTTTGCATGGATGTCCAAGTGGTCAACAACTCTCCAAAACACAATCATTATTACAATATTGATAAACTTTTATGTCCAATATTCATCCTGTAGATTTATAAATTTATTTCTACAAAATAACTTTTGTTTATGAGTTTCAGAGGTTTTGCAGACTGTTGTCTTCATTTGTCAGTAAATATAAAGGATGTGTATTTCATATCAACAGAGACAAAGACAACAACACTATTATTTTGTTCAGTAAGAAAAAAACTTAAATAAAAGATAGTGTTGTGTCGTTGTATGTATCGTACTACAGGGCACGAAATAAATCTAAAAAATTGCATAGCAGTTGTTGCTATGCAAAATGAGTTTTGCATAGCAAACAAGAATTTTGCATAGCATTTTTGTATAGCAGATTACTTGTGATTTGGGGAGTTATGAAAGCAACACCATTTCATGATTTTGCACTTTTATATACATTCATGCGTGTGGTCGACGATGCCTTGGCTTTGATGTTGACAACGACCGTAATGCAAATAGTTTGGGAATTGAGACAGCGCGCTGTTCCCACACACTAATAACTAGAGCAATACACTCGGTTGGTGGTGGCATAAAACTACTTCGCGATGCTTCTTTTTAATTAATGGGATTTTATATGTGGAAAAGGCATTGTTATCGGGAGGTTTTGATGGCATATCGGGAATCGGGAGTTGAACGTGAGATAGGGAGCCTCCCACCGAAATTGGGAGGGTTGGCATCTTTGTTACAAATAAAATAATAATTTATACTTTTTTCTTCAGAAAACACATCCAGCGGCAACATATTTTAAAATGTTGCGTGGAATATTCAAAATGCACACCGGAAAACATGATTTCTTCTAAGACCAAGTTGTCTCCTGCTCTGCCACTATAGCTAGTCTATACGCCATGAACGATAGCAGCCATTTATTTATTGCGGTGTGAACCCAACCAGTGCTGGGGTTATCCCCTATGTTTTCCCGCCTTTCATGCTACCACCCCTACTGGCTAGATAATAATTACCATATAAACAAGTTGGGCTGTGATTGGATTCAGGCGTTTGTCTTGCAGCTGGCAGGGGAGCCAGGCCCAGGGGTCAGTTTCTACGGTAAACAGTTGTAGTGAGCACCCGTAGATTGTGATGCTGCTTATTTCGTGCCCTGTAGTAGTAGGTTAGTGGGAAGAATTAATGAACCTAAGGTTGGTTCATAACATTCCCCAATTTCTTATGTATTTGCCATTTGTGAATGAAATAACCTATCTAAGTATTTTAATGTTCCAGATCACCATAAATATAGTAGTTTCATAGCTCACCATGTGAACAATTACTTAAACATCTGTGATCCAACATAACAGATTTGTTGTATACAGTTTAAGGTCCTTCCTCAATTCGTCTTGTTTCAGACTAATTTTGCAAACAATTGAACCTATCTTGTAGTATCAACTAGAACATAATTATTTTTGACTGAATCCAGTCAAAATTCGGCAATAAAAGGGCAAAAGTGGTCCACTTCTCTACATTATGACACATGGTTATTCGCATTTTCATAATTGACCCAAACTAATGATCAAAAGCAATGATTTCAACAAAAGAATACACCCTTATTAAACCAACTGCACATATTACTTAAACTATTTATACACCACATTTGTGAACATCAACGAACCTGTTTCACGATAATAATGATATATTTTATTTGGTATAGCGCCAGATCCAAAATTGTTTGTGGCACTTCACAACATATGAAAATACATAAAATTGCAAAATAGCAAATAAATGCATTTAAAATACTATGGGTTAAATCAACTGAGGAGGGAGTTCTAAATCAATCATATGAGCACTTTTGTGTCAGATGGTTGAATAAATGTATGTATAAATGGACATGTTTAAATTCAATCAGAAATCCCACGTGTCTAGATATACTACTTTGTTGATGTGCAGTCAAGGCAGTCTCACATGAAGAAATGTGCAAAGAAGTACCAGCTGTCTGGGGCAGATCTCTTGAATCTGGTGAGACAGCAGGAGGAAGACCAGAGAGAACAACCAGCAGCAAGGTCAGAGACAAAGAGGCAGTTGTTAATTAACTAAGTGGTAATAATACAGTGTTATGATACTTTAACAAATTCTCTAGATTTTTTATTTTAGAAATATAGTACCACACTCTGTGTAAATTTTATGCATTTCATAATTTTGAGGTAAGCCAAAGGTCTTGTAGTATATAGTTAGTGAGAACCAGCATAATACTTTGTTTACTGTATATTTTAGCAGTTTCTGTTTATATGAATATTAAAAATAATTATGTTGCTTAATAAACCTGCTAGTATGCAGATGCATTTTAACTTAAAATGCAGATGCATACTAGCAGCATCATTATGTTTGATAAGCATCTTTAATTTAAAGCAGCCTGGCTGTAAAACAACATATAACTAAGAATAAGGTGTCAAAATGTTCCATGTGTAGTTGATAGTTGCACAAGCAAGAATATTGGAAGTGGTCTGGGTATAATGACAAGAGACTGTTGATTAAGGGGACCACCATATTGCCAACACAGACCTTACATAGGAGCATTGGTTTGCATGTTGTACAATTGATTGCAATGGGTGAAGTGCACAGATGATCACATATCGATTCTTTTGCAGGGCATTGACCAACAATCAGCCAACATTGAGAAATATATCCAAGAAGAGACGAGTGCGAAACCATAGGTTGGACCAGCCCAAAAGGTGAACTCATAATTTCTTGTTATTTATTTACTTGTGTTTATGTATGTATGACATTGTACGTACGTATGCATGCATGCAGAAAGAGGTACATAGGTATGTATGTATGTGCGTACATACGTACCTCTTTCTACATGCATGCATACATACATACGTACCTCTTTCTACATGCGTACATACGTACCTCTTTCTACATGCATACATACGTACATACGTACCTCTTTCTACATGCATACATACGTACGTACGTACGTACGTACGTACGTACGTACGTACATACCTCTTTCTACATGCATACATACGTACCTCTTTCTACATGCATACATACGTACATACATACCTCTTTCTACATACATACATACATACATACATACGTACCTCTTTCTACATGCATGCATATGTACATACGTACCTCTTTCTACATGCATACATACATACATACATACATACATACATCTTTCTACATGCATACATACCTTTATGCAACCAACAACGCAAGCCAGGTGTAAGGATATGAAAAGGCCAAATAAATGATGTTTATTAAGAGTATGCCTAATGGCATATTATTCCGATTAAAAGCATGAAGTGTGGACCCTGTAACATGCGCCAAGCATGTGGCTGAGCCTCATACAAAGCCGCCTGGACACAATGCTCCCAGAGCCCACACTTCGACATAGCAATACAGTACATGTAGTAATATTCCTACAACACAATACAATTCATGGCATCATCACCAGCACATTCAAACATTACCCAATACCGAGAATACTCGACACAAACCTATTTGCATATACTGCATTACTGGACTACACTACTTGCTAAGATTCCTACTCTATATATTTTTGTAACCTAAAAGGTGGGGCCATAACGCCTGATTAGCAATAAACCATCCCAACATCGAAGATGGAAGGGAAGTCATCTTCCACTCCGCACCAAAACCCTATGTGAACGGGCAGATAGCCGAATGAAAAGCCCAAAGTCCACTGGGAAAGCGTCATAGGGAAGGTGGTGACTTCACTTCCACCGGTAATGTAAAAAATGTTATCAAGCACGACACTAAGAAACACATTAATAAAACATTCAGCAGCAGAAATTGGGGAGGAGGGTGGGTCGAAAACTTGTAAAACCGAGAAAGCAGGTCTGCTCCGCATGTATCAAACATTCGGAGTGAAGCTGCTTACTTTCAAACTGCGTCATTCGAATGACTGCCGCGCTCTGATTGGTTTAGCGGTGTCACGGGAGCGCTTAATCATTCATCCTGGTATTTTTGCCTACGCTTAGATTAGCATAATAACCTATTGACCCTCACGTGCCCTGCCCGCGCCGTTGCCAGCATAAAATCATGTATGCAACCGTGGTCGCATACTCTCATTTATGCAACCAACAACGCAAGCCAGGTGTAAGGATATGAAAAGGCCAAATAAATGACGTTTATTAAGAGTATGCCTAATGGCATATTATTCCGATTAAAAGCATGAAGTGTGGACCCTGTAACATGCGCCAAGCATGTGGCTGAGCCTCATACAAAGCCGCCTGGACACAATGCTCCCAGAGCCCACACTTCGACATAGCAATACAGTACATGTAGTAATATTCCTACAACACAATACAATTCATGGCATCATCACCAGCACATTCAAACATTACCCAATACCGAGAATACTCGACACAAACCTATTTGCATATACTGCATTACTGGACTATACTACTTGCTAAGATTCCTACTCTATATATTTTTGTAACCTAAAAGGTGGGGCCATAACGCCACCGTTCACCGAAAACTGTGAACACCCCCACCAATCTGCCATCCCCTTACACGCAAGTAGAAATTTAGTATTCAAGAAAATCTAATATATTTTTTGAATGCGTCTGAAGTCCACCTGCCTGCCGCCCGTATCTGCGCATCCGAATCGCCTCTCGAGGCTGCTGCAGTCGCAGCCCCAATGCGGAAGCTGTGGCCCTTAAATGCGTTGGTGTCATACCCACAGAAGCGCAGCAGCTGCTTCAGTGACGCATCAAATTCAAACCTTAACATTGGCAAACCATCAGGGTAGGCGAACAGTGGCGCTGGTACGACACCCCTGACACTGAGAAATTCCCGTAAAAAACGAGCCGGATAAAGCTCTGTGCCCGGTATGCCCTCACCGGTGACTTGCAGGGATAGGGGACCTTGCTGGGCACTATGTTTAAATCGTCGGAACGATATGGTGATGAGATCGCCAGACAACAACACATCGCCCAAACTCAAACACCCATGTACCACACAGCGAGACCGAGGCACCATCTCCCCAACCCGCAAATAAGCTTTGAAGGCAAGTACCATCATCGCCCTAAGCATTAAACACTTGTAATGTGACGAGAAAACGGTGGGCATGGCAACTACCAGACGGGAAAGAATATGTAGGGTGACAGGCAAGCGGACATCAGGAACAGCGCCCACATTGCGTGCGCCGGCTAACAATTTAGTAACAAGAAAAGCATTAGAAGGGTCAGGAAACCCATTAACCTTGTGGAAATAAGACACAGCTGAAACCTTTCTACTTGCATACATACGTACATACGTACCTCTTTCTACATGCATACATACATACATACATACATACATACATACATACATACATACATACATACATCTTTCTACATGCATACATACCTCTTTCTACTTGCATACATACGTACATACATACCTCTTTCTACATACATACGTACATAATACCTCTTTCTACATGCATACATACATACATACATACATACATACCTCTTTCTACATGCATACATACGTACAAAGTCGTACATACATACCTCTTTCTACATACATACATACGTACATACGTACCTCTTTCTACATGCATACATACGTACATACGTACCTCTTTCTACATGCATACATACGTACGTACGTACCTCTTTCTACATACATACATACATACGTACATACCTACCTCTTTCTACATACATACATACATACATACGTACATACCTCTTTCTACATGCATACATACGTACATACATACCTCTTTCTACATACATACCTATGTACATACATACCTCTTTCTACATGCATACATACGTACATACGTATCTCTTTCTACATGCATACATACGTACATACATACCTCTTTCTACATACATACATACGTACATACGTACCTCTTTCTACATGCATACATACATACATACATACCTCTTTCTACATGCATACATACGTACATACATACCTCTTTCTACTTGCATACATACGTACATACGTACCTCTTTCTACATGCATACATAAGTACATACATACCTCTTTCTACATACATACATATGTACATACGTACCTCTTTCTACATGCATACATACATACATACATACATACATACCTCTTTCTACATGCATACATACGTACATACATACCTCTTTCTACATACATACATATGTACATACGTACTTCTTTCTACATGCATACATACATACATACATACCTCTTTCTACATACATACATACATACATACATACACACGTACATACGTACCTCTTTCTACATGCATACATACGTACATACACTTGAGGGACAAAGAGGAGAGCAACAAAATTTATGGTTGTTTCAGTAACATTCATTTAATCTAATCTGCTACAGCTTTAAAGCAACAAATAACTAACATGAGCACGCATATTTGTATTCGATAGATTTGTAGTATACATGTACAAACTTTTGTTGTCCCCAACAGCCTAGACGAGGGAATGCAACTGGCTGTGGCCCTTTCCGCATCCCTCCACGAAGAGGAAGAACGGAGAGCCCAGCATGAATGTGTCATCTCAGAGACAAAAGATCTTGCAATGGCTGCTGCCAAGAAACCAACCATCTCCGATGCCTTCATGATTTTAATGTCACCCAGTCAATCTAAGGCAGCAAAACGAGACAAGCACATACCTGCAAAGTATGTCAAAGCATCACTGTAACTGTTGATCTCTCTGTCCCCTCCTCTCTACCCTCCCCTGTCTCACTCCCCCCTCTTTTTCTCCCCCTCTCTCTTTTGTGAAGTTGAGGGGAAGCCAAAGAAGCATTAGCATGTCAACATTATCCGAAATGGAGCACATTCTAACTGTATTGACACATGATGTCACACATCACTATGTTAATGAATTTACTGACACATCACTATGTTAGTAACTGTGCTGACACATCACTATGTTAGTAACTGTACTGGTAAATCACTATGTTAGTAACTGTACTAACACATCACTATGTTAGTAACTGTACTGACACATCACTATGTTAGTAACTGTACTGACACATCACTATGTTAGTAACTGTACTTACACATCACTATGTTAGTAACTACTGACACATCACTATGTTAGTAACTGTACTGACACATCACTATGTTAGTAACTGTACTGACACATCACTATGTTAGTAACTACTGACACATCACTATGTTAGTAACTGTACTGACACATCACTATGTTAATAACTGTACTGATAAATCACTATGTTAGTAACTGTACTGACACATCACTATGTTAATAACTGTACTGATACATCACTATGTTAATAACTGTACTGATACATCACTATGTTAGTAACTGTACTGACACATCACTATGTTAGTAACTGTGCTGACACATCACTATGTTAGTAACTGTGCTGACACATCACTATGTTAGTAACTGTACTGACACATCACTTTGTTAGTAACTGTGCTGACACATCACTATGTTAGTAACTGTACTGACACATCACTATGTTAGTAACTGTACTGACACATCACTATGTTAGTAACTGTGCTGACACATCACTATGTTAGTAACTGTACTAACACATCACTATGTTAGTAACTGTACTGACACATCACTATGTTAGTAACTGTGCTGACACATCACTATGTTAGTAACTGTACTGATACATCACTATGTTAGTAACCATACTGACACATCACTATGTTAGTAACTGTACTGACACATCACTATGTTAGTAACTACTGACACATCACTATGTTAATAACTACTGACACATCACTATGTTAATAACTGTACTGACACATCACTATGTTAGTAACTGTACTGACACATCACTATGTTAATAACTGTACTGACACATCACTATGTTAATAACTGTACTGATACATCACTATGTTAGTAACTGTACTGACACATCACTATGTTAGTAACTACTGACACATCACTATGTTAGTAACTGTACTGACACATCACTATGTTAGTAACTGTACTGATAAATCACTATGTTAGTAACTGTACTTACACATCACTATGTTAGTAACTGTACTGACACATCACTATGTTAGTAACTGTACTGACACATCACTATGTTAGTAACTGTACTGACACATCACTATGTTAGTAACTGTACTGACACATCACTATGTTAGTAACTACTGACACATCACTATGTTAGTAACTGTACTGACACATCACTATGTTAATAACTGTACTGATAAATCACTATGTTAGTAACTGTACTGACACACATCACTATGTTAATAACTGTACTGATACATCACTATGTTAATAACTGTACTGATACATCACTATGTTAGTAACTGTACTGACACATCACTATGTTAGTAACTGTGCTGACACATCACTATGTTAGTAACTGTGCTGACACATCACTATGTTAGTAACTGTACTGACACATCACTATGTTAGTAACTGTACTGACACATCACTTTGTTAGTAACTGTGCTGACACATCACTATGTTAGTAACTGTACTGACACATCACTATGTTAGTAACTGTACCGACACATCACTATGTTAGTAACTGTGCTGATACATCACTATGTTAGTAACTGTACTAACACATCACTATGTTAGTAACTGTACTGACACATCACTATGTTAGTAACTGTGCTGACACATCACTATGTTAGTAACTGTACTGATACATCACTATGTTAGTAACCATACTGACACATCACTATGTTAGTAACTGTACTGACACATCACTATGTTAGTAACTACTGACACATCACTATGTTAATAACTACTGACACATCACTATGTTAATAACTGTACTGATACATCACTATGTTAGTAACTGTACTGACACATCACTATGTTAATAACTGTACTGATACATCACTATGTTAGTAACTGTACTGACACATCACTATGTTAGTAACTACTGACACATCACTATGTTAGTAACTGTACTGACACATCACTATGTTAGTAACTGTACTGATAAATCACTATGTTAGTAACTGTACTTACACATCACTATGTTAGTAACTGTACTGACACATCACTATGTTAGTAACTGTACTGACACATCACTATGTTAGTAACTGTACTGACACATCACTATGTTAGTAACTGTACTGACACATCACTATGTTAGTAACTACTGACACATCACTATGTTAGTAACTGTACTGACACATCACTATGTTAATAACTGTACTGATAAATCACTATGTTAGTAACTGTACTGACACATCACTATGTTAATAACTGTACTGATAAATCACTATGTTAGTAACTGTACTGACACATCACTATGTTAATAACTGTACTGATACATCACTATGTTAGTAACTGTGCTGACACATCACTATGTTAGTAACTGTGCTGACACATCACTATGTTAGTAACTGTACTGACACATCACTTTGTTAGTAACTGTGCTGACACATCACTATGTTAGTAATTGTACTGACACATCACTATGTTAGTAACTGTGCTGACACATCACTATGTTAGTAACTGTGCTGATACATCACTATGTTAGTAACCATACTGACACATCACTATGTTAGAAACTGTACTGACACATCACTATGTTAATAACTGTACTGATAAATCACTATGTTAGTAACTGTACTGACACATCACTATGTTAATAACTGTACTCATACATCACTATGTTAATAACTGTACTGTTACATCACTATGTTGATAACTGTACTGATACATCACTATGTTAGAAACCATACTGACACATCACTATGTTAGTAACTGTACTGACACATCACTATGTTAGTAACAATCTGAGGCACATTGGGTCATTCACAATTTTGATGCAAATTTGACAATTCACAACAGTTTACAAAAAAATTGCTGCTGTTACAAGTTAACACAAGTCAGTTCTGCTGTCACAAGTTATGACAATTCTTTCGAAGATTTTAACAAATGTATGCACACTTTTATTAAACCAAGTGCACCCATTGCTTAATCTATTCACACACTACAGATTTGACCATGAACGAATCTGATTTGCAATGAGCTAAGTGAATCGAGGAGGGATATTTAACTATTACAAGTTTAAAAAGAACTTGATTAATGCAGCTTTCTACCACAGAGCACCATCATTACTGAAGCACAGTGCTGAGGAAACAAAGATTCGACTCATGACGAAGGTGACAACACTAGTCCTTCCACAGGTATTGAGGTGTACTCCTGATGTGCCCCGATTAATTACCACAGATTTAAAAAATTAAATAAGGGAAGCATTCAAATCTTGGGTTGGTATATACAGCACAGCGTTGAACTTCGATATCTCAAATACCCATCGTAACTAGAACCGTGAGCACAGTCCCACCAGGAGGCATGGCTTTGTGTAAACACATGACTTAAATCGAATACACAGATCTCAGTGTTTCCCTCTAACTTCAAGTTAACAAACCTCCATTGTGTTTGTTTTGTATATTTACAAAAGTTGCAGTCCAAGTATTTTCCTAATACATTTTGTGGCTGACAATAATTAAGGATTTGAAATGATGTGCACATTGGTCATAGCATAAACAACAGTGGCTGCTTCAAAGGATGGCATTCTAAGCAGGATGTTGCCCAAAACCTAACCTAATGTTAGTCTACAGTATTTACAATAAATAAGTCAAACATATAAAAAATTATATATATATATAATTATTATATACAAAATATAAAATAAAAGTTATATGAAATTATTGTTGGTTCACAGGCAGAGACTGACAGCTTGACCACGACAACAGGACTGTGGCAGTACAGGGACAGTCGGCTGAGTGTGGTCTACACCATTGTTTCTACTACACAGACTAAACCAACCACCGTGAGAAATTGTCTGCAAAAACAGATTATGTTGTCCTTAAATCTACATGAAAAATAACAGCCTAGGGGCAAGCCATTCAATATAAAAAAAACTTCCATTTGGGTCCTCTTGATTTCGTTGTCTCTAGTGTTATCAAACCACATTCTCTTAGGTGTTTTTCATAGCTAAGGTCTATCACTTCTGGAATCAGTTTAGTATGCAGATTCTAACGATAATGATTATTCTAACAATTATATCTGCATTTAAATGCACTTGATTGGGCATTTGAAAATTTAAATGTTTGGGGCATTGCATTCGAATACAAATATTTTGGGTACACATGCAAATCCACAGGACATTTCACGGCTGCATTTGAATGCACATTTAATTGCACATTTAATTGCTCAACATTGATATGTATATTCAAATGTATTTGTTACAAAGCCTGATTGTTTTAATGCTATGACTGTGTTTGTAGGTTGTGTCCCTGTGGGAAAGAGGCAATCGGGAGAGGGATACACAGAGGGAAACGTCCCTCTACTACGTGCCCCAGCTGATGCCCCCAGTTGCACTGTACTGCGTGTCGGCCGGCACCATGCTCAAGCGCATGTCCTGTATTCCTGGCTGGGATGCCCGCGATGACAAGCGTGTGTCTCATGTAAATATGACACATTTACATTACTCGTGATTTTCTTGTAACCAACCTTACCTTACCTTACCTTACCTTACCTATCCTCTTCGGGCCTCGTGGCCTATAAAGCTGCAGTGCTCTTTCACCAGTTAGCTATATCTTTGGCCACCTGTTTGGTGTCAGTCCATGTCTTCCATCCCAGTTCTTGTCTTTTCTACGGTTGTTCGCCAGGTTGATTTGGGTGAACTACTTTCCGTTTCCTATCTGTTGTCAGGCAATTGCTGTCTTCTTCCTTTCTGAGTATATATCCTATCCACTTCCATCTTCTGATCTTTACTACTGCTGATCTTCTTTAACTTGGTTTTATTCAGGATATCTGTATTTGACACAACATATGGCCATCTAACTTTCAGGGTTCTCGTTAGATGCTTGAATAGGAATCTATTCAGTCTCCGGTTGTCACCAACATTATTTTTAGTTAATCTTCTGGTTACAGCCATCTGGAATGACAATAGCATCATGCGGTGACCAATTTACCACTCGTGTGTCCACTCTGGCATCCACTCTGGCATCCACTCAGACTGCCGCTGTCCTTACAGAGTTGGCTGATGAAGCAGGACAGTCACAGTTGTCACATGATGACATCCTTGCTCAGAGAGACTATGAGGACATCAAGCATTGTGTGGAGGCTGCTGGCTACGGTCACACACTGCAGGTGGGCATTATACATGTGCTTTGTCATGGTTCCCTAGTACAGTCACGCCTCGTTATAACGCGCCCCGTTATTACATGGATTCGGATATAACGCGGTCGGTTGTCGACCCCGATTTTCTGCCTCCAGGGGTGAAATGGTTGGGCTGCCATCAATCGTGTTTCGACGGCGTTGGCTTCGGCCGGGCGACTTGTTAATTGCAATGGTGATTCACACAAATGTGTTGCATGTGAATAAAATGTTCACACATTCAGTGGTAATTTAGACATCAGAGACACACCAGCCAATTCGCTCCTGCACCTTTCAACTGATTAAAAACATTGAAGTTTAACCTGTTTATTGTACATAACAAGCAGCAAGAGCGAGTCGACTTCAGGCGGCAAGATTAAACAATTCTTACTGAATGCCGATACATGAAAATAACACAGTGCATTGAAATAAAAGTTGAGTAAAATCGTGTTAAAAGTAATTGAGCAGGCAACAGCAATATAAATCTCCGGTGAAACAGCAACGAAGTATCATTAGCCTTCCGTTAGTCTGTTACACACATCACAAATATCGTTCTCGAATCTTCGCTATGCCAAAATGCACACGGTACGCGAAAACTTAGATTTGGTCATCCGAATACGAAAGGGTGAATCGCAATGCAAAGTGTCTCGGGAGATCCGCGTTCCCGAATCGACGCTTCGGGGATGGCTAAAGGATGAAGTGAAGCTACGAGAATATGTGCGTAAACTCATACGCACATATTCCGCTGCTCGTCTCCAGGTTATTGTTTTCGATGAGCATTACTCATAGTGACACATCATACAGTCAGCCCATCGTAACAGATTATTGTCGTTTTGTATTCCACATTTCCACACACATGTAATTTATTCAATTCAACATTTTGACATTTTAGAATCGATACAGCACACATTGACGTTAATATTCTACTCTAAATAAGCTCTTCATATACCGTCAATTTTAACTTACAGTGAAGATACAGGGTCCTCTGGCTACATGGACTCCTGATGTATTGTAAGGAATATCTGCTTAAAATCAACAACTTTGAAATTCCTGTTCTGCCCTGCACTGTTTTAGGTGCTCTTGGATATAAGGAACATTCAAACCATGGAAAAATTTTGCCATATCCAGACATGTTCCTTATAGTGAGAGTCCACTACACTTTATTGTCGATTACTACTGTTTACCCAGTACAAGCTAAATTTTAAAGTGTATCATAGTTTTGCGATAAGAAATATGCCAAGTTGTGTATAGATGTACAAACCAGTGCCATAATTCTACATAACCCGCCTGGTCAAACAATGTAGAATTACTATGAAATGTGCTGTAGTTGTCTAACTTCTTCAGTATCATTATGTCTGGTTCATCACTAAAATTAACTTAGCCCATTTAAACTGATAAGCACAATGGGAATTATTTTACTAGGAATCTTGTGTATTTATTTAGTGTAACAGGATGTAAGTATTTAAAATATGTTAAATAAACAATTCACCTGGTAAAACTTTTTCAAACTTTATTCAGAACTAAAGAACTGTAATATTCAGAGAACTGGTTTGACCTTGCACCTTCATTCAATTACCAGCTGTTACAAACTAGCCATGCAGCACCATTGGCAATTATTTTATTTAAAGGCATCACTCACCATAAATGTTTGAAGATACTAAATTATATTTGTTGCACATCTAACGGTGCCAGATTTAATTGAAGTATGTGATTTAAATGCGACTTGACAGGGAATGTGAATGTGAAAGCAATGGAAAACATTTGTTCTGCAGGAGCCTAGAGTAGAGGGAGCAACAAGGGCTCTGCTGGGGTCACTAGCCAAGATGGTAAACAACCCCGCCCTCAGTGATGTCACCCTCAAAGTTCAGCAAGGTCATGTGCTTTATGCCCACAAGTTCATGCTGGTTTCCCGCTGTCCACATTTACTTGAGGTGTGTAAGTAATTACATGTAAAGAATTACATGTAAGTAATTACATGTAAGGAATTACATGTAAGTAATTACATGTAAGGAATTACATGTAAGTAATTACATGTAAGGAATTACATGTAAGGAATTACATGTAAGGAATTACATGTAAGTAATTACATGTAATTAATTACATGTAAGGAATTACATGTAAGGAATTACATGTAAGTAATTACATGTAAGTAATTACATGTAAGTAATTACATGTAAGGAATTACATGTAAGGAATTACATGTAAGTAATTACATGTAAGGAATTACATGTAAGGAATTACATGTAAGGAATTACAAGTAAGTAATTACATGTAAGTAATTACATGTAAGGAATTACATGTAAGTAATTACATGTAAGTAATTACATGTAAGTTATTACATGTAAGGAATTACATGTAAGGAATTACATGTAAGGAATTACATGTAAGGAATTACATGTAAGGAATTACATGTAAGGAATTACATGTAAGGAATTACATGTAAGTAATTACATGTAAGGAATTACATGTAAGGAATTACATGTAAGGAATTACATGTCAAGAATTATGCAGAAGATCTCACGGAACAATTTCAATGACTTATGCGCCATAAGAAGCTACTATTGGTTTTCTTTCTCTAGAGTTAGTGAGTCCATGACTGTATGTAATCATTTACTTCCCATGGAGTAGAGACCAGTTACAGGAACCAACGTCTTTTACTGTCCCATCCGAAAGACACCGGCAAAGTTGGGTGAACAAAATTGCCCAAGTTTAGAAACAGCAACATGTGGACTTGAACCCCTGACCTCTATTGACAGTGGCCACGGCCCGCAATTCAGAACTAGTTTCAGGTAAAAATTTTAGTTTGTTTCTGTTTCTTCTTTGTTTCTTTCGTGGTAAAGTTTCACGTAGCAAAACAAACAGTTATCCACTTAATGACAAGCTTAACTGTTGATCATACTGATCGTCATTCCTGTCGCTCTTTCTACATCAAGCTGGATTCACTAGATTGTACATGTTCCCAACTGCAGCCATTTTCCATCTCAGTTCCTCAGAATATACCATTTTGCTTATTGAATTTTTCTGCTTAAATGCAGCCTGGTGATTTGAAGTTCACATGATCATCCTGTCTATCTTTTGCCAGTATCAAGTCCCTGAATGTCAGAATGTTTGTGTGGTACTTACCTTACTAATATCCACTCTGATATGAAATGACACTTTCTATTTTTTATATGATATAGTAATTCCTTTGTAAGTGTGGTTTTATTATTTTTGCAGTTGTTCGAACATGGTGCCTTGTCATGGTTGAGTTCCTGCAAGGAGGAGGCCATGATGGCCATACTTAGATTCATTTATGTTAGTGATGTCTGCATTCCTCCCTCCATAGTACAGCAGACACATGCTTTGGCTGAAAGGTAAGTCAAATATATACTTGCCAACCTTACAGGGATGATATTTTTCCAGGGCCAAAAATAATGTTTTTGTGATTTGTGTGTTTTAAAATCTGGGGGTTATAGGATGATCGTATTTTTTATTTGCGGTTCGTGTTTTTGCTGGAGAACTCTACCCACAAGTTACTTCCCATTGACGTCAACAAATATTTCTCCAAATATTTTCGATAGGATGAATATGCAGTGTGTTGGCCCTCTCCACCAATGGGATCATTTGAAAGAAACAAGACTTGCATCTGCGCATCTTGCCAATGGCTGCCAAATGAACAGGAAAGGTATAAATCACTTCACTCTGGCAAGCATGGTACCCTTATCTTCGTTGGCTGCACGAATGGATACGGACGCGTCGGCTGCATTGGACGCGTCAGTTCAACCTCGAACAGCACGTACACCATTGGTATTCTACACCTTGACTACTGCGATGACATCTATCGAACATGCTACACTGCCTACAGAGAAGTCCCTATGATCTGAACCAGCGTTCACCGACTTGTACACGGTACAGATGGCCATGTTCGACATCAGGGATTCCGTCCAAAAATCTACCGGATGTTGAGACCATGTCACGTGCCCTGCGATCGGCCATCCTCAAGGGGCACCACATGCCAGTGTATCCTGCCCAACCAGACCAGATGGTAGGAACATGTCCGATGGACACTGAGCTAAGACAACACACAACACCACAAGATCGAGGCCTTTTTGACAAATTTCATCACAGGTTTGAGGGAGGCCTTCTTCACTGGGATTAGTGAGCCACCACTGGCATCAGTGGCCACTTTGTAAGGTCCAAATAACTTTTAGGCAAAGCACAGCCCGAAATAATCAGTCGACTAATAATGAAAGAAGAGTAAGTCCCTGGGTTTAGCTGGCGGCACCTATTCCAGGAAGATGCGTCTCATTGTTGATTTATCCGCCCAACATAACATTGACAAACAAACTAGTTTAAATGAGCTGATCTACAAAGAGGAATACTCTGTCCTATGTTAAATTAGATAGAGTAAACTGTAGTAGATGCATTTAAGCAGATTCCTATCCACCCATCACTATGGAGTCAACTTGACTCCATAGTGGAATGGAGAATATCTTTTCTATACTAGGCTAATTTTTTTACTGGCTTTCACAAGCAATTTGTTGGATAGCTCAGCATAACTAAGGAATTCATTTGATGTTACACTTGTTAGATGACTTTCTAACTATATATCCACCTTATACCATGGAAGAGAGAACAATGGCTAGGTTTACCTTGGTATTTAATAGGCTATGTGTCCCAACAGCCCCACATAAGACTGTGGGACCTACTGTACAGTAATATGCTATGTGTCCCAACAGCCCCACATAAGACTGTGGGACCTACTGTACAGTAATATGCTATGTGTCCCAACAGCCCCACATAAGACTGTGGGACCTACTGTACAGTAATATGCTATGTGTCCCAATAGCCCCACATAAGACTGTGGGACCTACTGTACAGTAATATGCTATGTGTCCCAATAGCCCCACATAAGACTGTGGGACCTACTGTACAGTTGCAATATTTAGGGATATTCATAGACACTGATAGAATGGAAGCGAGGTTGCCTGAAGACAAACTTAACAGGATAACCACAGTATTTCAAAGAGGGAGCTGTTGAGCTTAATGTGTCACCTAAAATTTAGCTTCCAGGGTAATTCCAAAGGGTCTAAGCTTTGTAGCTTATTTCTTATCTTTGGCAGCCTCTGTGAAACAATTACATCAATATGTGAGACTAGATACATTTATGTGGCATAGATTTCTCACTGAGTGGAATGGGGTGGCCCTCTTTCTAGATAAAGAAGTGATTAAAGCAGTTGACTTTACACTGTATACAGATGCTGCTGCCAAGGTTGGATATGGTGGTTTCTTTAGGAACAGGTGGTTTCAGGGCAGATGCTCAAAAGATAATGAGCAGCTGTCTATGGCATGTTTGAAGTCAGCTGTATTATGGGGAGAGAAGTGGAAGGGCAAGAACCTGTACCCTATTGTAGAGTCAGCTGTATTATGGGGAGAGAAGTGGAAGGGCAAGAACCTGTACCCTATTGTAGAGTCAGCTGTATTATGGGGAGAGAAGTGGAAGGGCAAGAACCTGTACCCTATTGTAGAGTCAGCTGTATTATGGGGAGAGAAGTGGAAGGGCAAGAACCTGTACCCTATTGTAGAGTCAGCTGTAGTATGGGGAGAGAAGTGGAAGGGCAAGAACCTGTACCCTATTGTAGAGTCAGCTGTATTATGGGGAGAGAAGTGGAAGGGCAAGAACCTGTACCCTATTGTAGAGTCAGCTGTAGTATGGGGAGAGAAGTGGAAGGGCAAGAACCTGTACCCTATTGTAGAGTCAGCTGTATTATGGGGAGAGAAGTGGAAGGGCAAGAATATGTACCCTATTGTAGAGTCAGCTGTAGTATGGGGAGAGAAGTGGAAGGGCAAGACAATTATTTTCTACTGTGACAATGAAGTTACTGTCCATATCACTAACAAGGGTAGATCTAAAGTCCAACCCATTATGAGGTTAATGAGGCATTTAACATGGTGTGCTGCATCTGGGAACTGAATAATTATTGCTAAACACATCCCAGGTATTAATAATGACATTGCTGATGCATTATCTCGGTTCCAGGCCAGCAGATTCAGACAGCTCGCACCTGTGGCGACACTCAAACCTTGCAAGTGTCCATGCCCTCGGATGTGATGTGATATTAGGTAGTGTAGTTGGACATTTATGGGATAGGTCAATAAACAAGTCTACCAGGACAGTAGATTACTACTTAAATTAAAAGCCCATGGTATCGGGGATGGCATAATTGACTGGATAGAACAATGGCTGACTGACAGAAGACAGCGTGTTGTAGTAGATGGAGAAGTTTCAAACTGGAAATCAGTTTTGAGTGGGGTATCACAAGGTTCAGTATTAGGACCTTTATTATTCTTAATATAATTATATCAATGACTTGGACGACAATATAACAAGTAACGTACTCAAATTTGCAGATGACACAAAAGTGTTTAGAGAGGTTAACACTGATGGTGATAAACAACAGTTACAAAATGATATAGACAGATTAGTGAAATGATCTGAGAAATGGCAGATGTTCAATTTTGGGAAATGTAAATGCCTACATACAGGACATGGGAACTTGGATGTAAACTATAAAATGGGAGATAGTGTTCTGGGTACAACTGTAAAAGAAAAGGACTTAGGAGTTACAATAAGAGCTGATATGAAAGTTTCAGAGCAGTGTGGTATTGTAGCTTCAAAGGGTAATCAAATTCTTGGGTTGATTAGGAGAAACATAACTTACAAGGATAAAAAGCTAATTACACCTCTGTATAAAGCAATAGTTAGACCTCATTTAGAATACTGCATACAAGCGCGGAGACCATATCGTAAGAAGGATATAGATACACTTGAACGCATACAGAGGAGAGCGACTAAAATTATTCCAGAACTGAGAGACCTTAGTTATGAAGAAAGCCTGAAAGAATGTGGTTTAACAACTCTAGAGACAAGGAGGTTAAGAGGAGATCAGATTGAAGTTTTTAAGATATTGAATGGGTATGAAAATATTGATAGAAATATGTTTTTCTCTCTCAAGAAAGATAGCAGAACTAGAGGACGAGGTAAAGTTAGTAAAGAATCAATGTAGATTGGATATCAGGAAGTACTCATTCATTATCTACGGATTGTATAACCGCTAGCAGCGTGAATATGTTTAAAAACAAGTTGGACAAATGTCTCAGGAGGGCGGGTTACACGTAGATGAAAACTGATGGACTCTCGATAACCCAATGGCTTCCTTGTCCACTTGCCATCTGGGCCTTTGGCTTGGATGGCAAATCTTGTTAAAGTATACGCCCTGTATGAAGCAGATTTTAGAGCATTCAGAAGATTTTCAGATATAGCAGTCACCCGTAACGGATAGATGCAGCTACCACAGCCACAGCTGCACACATTTTATGAACACTGGGCAGATGGAACTCTGATTGTGAATAATTTGCTAACCATGGGTTTAGTATTACTTCAGATAAGTAATACTAACCATGGGTTTAGTATTACTTCAGATAAGTAATACTAACCATGGGTTTAGTATTACTTCAGATAAGTAATACTAACCATGGGTTTAGTATTACTTCAGATAAGTAATACTAACCATGGGTTTAGTATTACTTCAGATAAGTAATACTAACCATGGGTTTAGTATTACTTCAGATAAGAGGTGTGCAGCAATATATATACGTACACGTATATATACGTATATGTATCTAAATGTGTCCACCTTCCAATAACAAACAAAACTAAACCCAGCCCACACAAGTACTCGCTTTCTGGCCAGCCACTATCCACTGTATCCAGCCACTCATATCTCGGAGTAAAATTGGATTCCAAATTAACCTGGACAAATCACGTCACTGACATAACTTCAAAATCTTCGAAATTTTTAGGCATGATTAAACGAACTCTTGGCCCATGTAAACCCGAAGTTAAACAAACAGCCTACAACATGCTAATCCGACCAAAACTCGTACTCTTCACCCATATGGAATCCCCACACCTTTTCACAAGTTAAAAGCCTTGAAAGAGTGCAACACTCTGCTGCCAGATTTGTTAAAAATGATTACAGACGGAACACAAATCCAGCAGATCTAATTACTGCCCTTGGATGGCCAACCCTCGAACGAAGACGCATCATTAAACAAGCCACAACCTTCTACAAAATTCTAAATAACATTATTTAGATCACCCCCCCCCCCCTCCAAGCCTACTAACCCACTCTCGAACCCGTGGACAATACATAGCCCCCAGGTGTCGTATAAATGCAATGGTTTTTTCATTTTATCCCTGAGCCATTCGCATATGGAATATGATTCCACCAAAAATTACCAACATAAAAAACCCAAAATCATTTCAAGAAGCTATTATGGAACTCCCTTTCACCACACCTCATCACTTAAACTGCCTTTAAGATAGATAAGATAAGATAAGATACGTTTTATTACCAAGTAGCAAGTACAAGAAATTTGTAGTGTTGTGGCGTTAGCACAAACATACACTCATGCACCCAATCACACACGGAACTAAACATTACATATCACAATCGTAATACTAAAAACAGTTGAAAACAAGCGAGAGTAATATAATAGGTTGCAAGATTAAAAAATTAAAAATTTTAAAGATTAAAAAAATAAATAAAAAATGAAAAAGGCGACATTGCATCTACCTACCAGAGGCAAGACATTTATGATGGCTCTCCGTTTAAAAATCTCAGCGCTTGAGGATAGAAACTATTGTTAAATCGCGTCGTTTTAGTTTTTATGCTACAGTAGCGCTTACCGGAGGGAAGGAGTTCAAAAAAACACAGATACCCTGTTAGTCAAATATTTTATGACATTGTGTATGTTTGAGTTATTCCCTTTCTGAATGCAGTGAAGACACACAAACTTGTCTTCAAGAGGAAGTATCTTTTCAACGCAGAAGCCCTGAGTTAAAGTCCACTTATAGCTTGTGCTAGTTGTTACCAATTCAGTATGTTGACTCAGTTGTTTAATACTGTACCAGTTTGTATTCTGGTTAGAGACCCTTAGAGTACACAGAGCCCTGGCCTTGTGGACATTGTCTAATGTCTTTATATAAGCAAAAATCATGTACCCTCTGTTAAGACAAGAACCCAAATCGATTTTAATATAACATGTTTGAAAGAGTTTACAAATTTAAACATCTATATAAATATCTATATACCAGATTTCCCAAAAATAAAATAAATCCGATTTAAATTAAAAAAAAATTTCAACCCTGCTATCAGATAAAAACCATTTCAGCAACATTAAAGATACTAGTCTTTTAGTCGAATGTACCACCCACAGCGCATGCGCACAGTCCACCACGAACTCCTGCGTTAGCCCAAGTTTGGGCTGTTTGGAGTATAACCACTTAAGACTTGAGACAATGTAGTTACACATTTGTGACAACTATGATTTAGTAATGAAGTATACAATCAGTATTTTGATGTGCGAGTACAATGATGGTACACGCAACATGGATGTGTGATAATGTTCTTAGGATGTACGGCACTACAAATATGCATGTATTCGTTATGTACTGTATCACCTATTTACATAGTCACAGCCAAGACAAGTCACTTTGTCAACTGTATGTATGTATGTATGTATGTATGTATATTAAGTCATACAGTCTTGGCACTAACTGAGTGTGTACAATTGTCTACTTTACTTTACTTTTACTTACGTATGTTATCCACTTAATGTGGTGACGTGATGATTTTCTTCCAGTGGTTTCGGTTCTTCATTGCCGCTATTAGATTTGTCCTGCTGAGGTTCGTGTCTTTCTCTAGTATGTTTTGTAGAGTAATTGTTGGTCGACCTGCCCATGCTTAGGCTTTTCTGCACTGGATGTCATGCTGTGAGTTTGTGTAGGATCCGAGATATTTAAAATCCTCTACTTTCTCAATTTGACTCCCATCTGATGAGTGAAAGCTATCATTAAGCAGCTTCTTGTATCGTGTCGGCGAACAGAGAGATGTCATTGGCATAATCCAGGTCAGAGAGATGTGAGGCAGGATGTCTGGAGCTTCTGCGTCTGGTTAGGGTTAGTCCTTCTCTGTCATCAATAGCAGTTCTTAATGCGTAGTCCAATACTATAATGAATAGGTATGGGGCAAGAGGGTCTCCTTGGAGAACTCCTGTGTTAATGTTGAAATTTGTAGTTTCCACTTCGGGAGTCAATACAACTGCAGATGTGTTTACATACATTATCTATATGACTTTTACGATCTTCTCTGGGATGCTATACGCCTGGAGAATCTGGAACAGTGTGTTTCTATCTACAGAGTCAAAGTCTTTCTTGAAGTCGATGAAAATAATGTCTACTTTACTTATACATATTTATATATTTCCTACGTGAGAAGCTACTATGTATTTCAGTATGTTGATAGAACTAACTATAATTACTTCACAGGCAAGATTATGAGTAATAATTGTCTTTTATTATACTGCAACAGGTTGGTTGTTGATTAACAACCATTCAGTATTATCCAATTTCCACCCCGTCCTTATATCTTGTTGCATTTGGTCTAAACACCTGTTTTTGGGCTGGCTGGACACCCAGAGGGATGCAGACCCCAGGATGCTCTGGTCATGTGCCCGCAATCACGTGATCATGATCAAATAGCTGGCCCAGGACCGCAGTCCAGTCACGTGAAATATCCGGGTCTCGCATCCAGTTCTCAGGGTGTCACACCTGGCCCCAGAGAGATCTGGCCAGTTTGTCCCATTTTATTGCCAAGATGAATAATAAATATGAAGCTATTATTACATGAGTCTTTGTGTTGTTCTGTCATAAAATTAGTTTCATGAATATTTTTTACCCCATCTATTAATTTAGTCAGAAATTGATTCTAAAAATAGGTTATTTTTCACTATCCATGTATCCAATCGGGGGCAAAAAATTCTAATTAGGGCCTACATCGACTCTTCCTCAGTGTTTTCTCTCAATTCATGATTGCACGTCAAATTCAGAGTCTAATTATTTATATGTGAAGTTGGTTTCATATGTGTCCCACCCATTAATTAATTAAGAGGGTAACGCTAGAAGTCAAATTTTTTGTTTTTCAGGAGTGTTTAGTGGGTGAAAATATGCGGTAAATCTAATACGCGCTCATTTTATATCTCATATTTTGAATAGGGGGGGGGGGGGGTGAGAGGATGAGGTTAAATATCATTCACACCAAATCAGAGTATTTCTTTAGTGGGGACAGGCTAATTAAAAAAAATCTATCTGGCAAAATATTTTTAATTAAAGCTAGAATCTACATAAGAAGACTATATAAAACTTACACGTATAGTGGAAGCCAACTGTCAAAATGTTGATGACGTGTTAAGCATATTAAAAACCATGACCAGACCAGATGGATAGACGGATCAAGCAGTTTGCAGTGTAGCTGTTAGATAACCCTGTAGGTTGACCCCCCACTCCTCCCAATCTGTTAGATTACCCTGTAGGTTGACCCCCACTCCTCCCAATCTGTTAGATAACCCTGTAGGTTGACACCCCACTCCTCCCAATCTGTTAGATAACCCTGTAGGTTGACACCCCACTCCTCCCAATCTGTTAGATAACCCTGTAGGTTGACACCCCACTCCTCCCAATCTGTTAGATAACCCTGTAGGTTGACCCCCCACTCCTCCCAATCTGTTAGATAACCCTGTAGGTTGACCCCCCACTCCTCCCAATCTGTTAGATAACCCTGTAGGTTGACCCCCCACTACTCCCAATATGTTAGATAACCCTGTAGGTTGACCCCCCACTCCTCCCAATCTGTTAGATAACCCTGTAGGTTGACCCCCCACTCCTCCCAATCTGTTAGATAACCCTGTAGGTTGACCCCCCACTACTCCCAATCTGAAAAGTATTTTGTTTTAGAATTTAGAGAGCCCTGATTTTGAACATTTTGTTTTGGCTCCAAAGTGTTTCAGAATTCACCACAGAGCATCTTATTTTTTAAATGTTCATGGTGGGGGTCCCCCAGACCCCCTAGCAGGAAGGGGTTACTCCCTCCAGCACCCTCCTCTACGTCGACCTTTGGCTGACGCCCCTTCGCTTCTTTTGGGCCCTTACCATCTAGTCAAATTATTTCAGGGTTTTTCCTCTTGTTCCTATCACATCCCTGACCTTATGAACTCAGGCGATAGCCTACCAATTTGAGGTACCTTCTAATGATTTCAGTGAACACATATATCAACCCCGTTAGTAACAATGGCAGCATCCCAATGGTTTTTTTCATCTTATGTGGGTGGGAAATGTTATCATCATGCGTGTGTATTTTGCCAGCTTCTACTTTGCTAATGATGTAGTAACCAGACTACAATTAAGTTGTGCATCATTTGGAGAGTATGTTAAAAATTGTTGATATACACTGCAACTATTGCGATCAGTGGACTTCTGTGGTGAGCAAGTTGTTGTACGACAAAGCTTTTGTTCTAATTGGAATACCGCCTGTCAAGTTTTTCTGATATTCCTCTTTATTGTTCTGATGGTCACAGATAAGAAATATAGGACAGAGTTGCTACAAACTGGATGTGAATTTTGGTTGAGAAGAAATGCCAAAATGCATGCATCCATGTGTGCAATGTCATAAATCATAATATTTTATATTTTCATTGTAGATTACACCTAGCAGACCTGGTTGCTGTTTGTAACGAAATCATCGAGACTCGTGGAGAGACCCCCTGCAGTGAGGTGGCAGCTGTCGGCGGTGAACACAACATGCTTGTTGATCTTGACCTTCAACACATGCTCAAGGACATCTGGGGCAGTGACAGTGAGGATTCAAATGATTCTGCAGACAGCGATAGAGAGAAAGAAGCAGAAGAGGAGGAGATGGAGGTGCTCTACGAGTACATGTCAACTCAGAGGCAGAAACTGAAACATGGCAACACATCTGACCCATCATGCAGTACGGTTGATGGGATTGATGACGATAAAAAAATGGCAGAATGTTTTGACATAAATGAGGTTGTTCAACGTTCACCCCTTTCGTGCGAGAGCTGTGATGTAAATGTTACCCTCAGACACAGCGATGCACAGGTGAGCCCTCTCAGGGGTGGAGACCACGGGGACATATATTCACCAAGTGAGGGTGTAGACACACCCAGGTCAGTCATGACTAGGTCTGTGTCAGACAGGAATACAACCAGGTCAAAAAATACCCCCAGATCAGACATGGCTAGTCCGAGGTCACACAGGAATACACCTTTGATATTAACCAGATCTAAGTCCACTGATGATGAGGGAAACTGCCGGGATGTACTGAGGCTAGCCCTGGGTGATTGTAGTTCCACAGCTAGCTATGTATGCAAGGACTTGTTTGACACTGCCCATGGTACATTTCTCAATAGACAAGGTAACTTTCAGAAAGAGATGTTGAGTAGATGCAATGGTGCTGTGGATGTGGGAGGTGGCTGTGGTTCCTGGGAATCCAATAGGAGTTTGGAACAGTTCCCTGTATCTTTCCAGGGAAAGTTAAACGAAGCTTGCATTGTTGGACACTATAAGAATGGAGAAGACGTGTTTTCTGTGAAAAGCAAGGATGTGACACCCTCAGCTCATGGTGACATGGATGGAGTCCGACTCCATGATTTGTTGACCAAAACATCAACTCTGGGCAATAGTGGACTGGACAATAGTGGACTGGACAATAGTGGACTGGACAATAGTGCTCTGGATCTGTTTGAGTCTTTCCTGGCTGACAACAAGAGTGTTGTGGAAGCGTCATGCACTACAGATGGCAGCCACAAGGATCAGGTTGATTCCACTCTGATCTTGGAAAACTATGAGGATCAAGCTGATTCTATCAGGATGTTGGAATACCATGAGGATCAGTCTGGTTCCACTGAGGTGTTGGAAAACTTTGAGGATCAGTCTGCTTCCACTGAGGTATTGGAAAACCTTGATGATTATTCTGGTTCTATTGAGGTGTTGGAAAACCTTGATGATTATTCTGGTTCCAAAGTGTTGGAAAACCTCAAAGAGCAAATTGATTCCACTGAGGTGATGGAAAACCACAAAGAGCGGAATGATTCCACTGAAATGATGGAAAACCATGAGAATGAGACTGATCTCACACAGGTGTTTGATGACCGTAAACACCACACTAACTCCACAGCAGTGTTGGCAAGACTGTCATCAATGCTCAGTGAAGGCAGTAATGATGACAGCCCCATGGCGTCCCCGTCTGCATGCAGGCACAGTGACAGCCGTTGGTCATCTCTACCCAGTGACACCCCAGCAAAGTTGTCAGACTCTGAAATATTAACTTGTCAACAAACAATGCGAAAAAACATAACCACCTACGAGGCATTACCTGGGAAACCATGTCCACAGTTTGATGTGGAAGACGTGAATAAAACGGACACTTATGTTAGTTTCTATGGTATCAGTGAATCTGTAATTGTCACAAGAGACCCGTTATCTGTCGGACAGTCCCTGGCCGGCAGAGGAAACACCAGAGACAATAGCTGGTATAGCCCATCAGTTGCTGGAGACGATGTATCAATGTTTGATACCATTGACCTGACTCAAGATGATGTGCCAGAGCAAATGGCTGATGTAGCAACACCCCCTGGTGGGAAGAACAGTCTCCACGCAGGTAAGGGGTGGCGGACAGCTTTTCTTTGCATGTTTCTGTGTAATGAGTGTATGCAAAAAAATATTAAACAAAATGGGCAAATTGATCCGCGGTGTGATCATTTGTTTTTCAATTTGTTCCACTTACATACATTCTCACACGGCTTAAACTTAGAATGTTTAGCTGTTGGTTACTCATTGAAAGATGATCCCCAAGTCAGTTTCATGTTAAGGATTTCCAATTTTAAATCATTGAATTATTTACATAGTGTGTTCAGTAGGAATTAGTTCATCGCTTTGTTGATATTTGATATAAGTTACATTGCATAGACAATTGGTATGAAGATTACAAGATCGTCAGTAAGTTAATTATATGAAGTATACATGCACATAAAAGTACATTTTATACTATGTATTTCAAGCTTATTTCATTAAGTTTTTCACTACTGTATTTGTATGTGCAGTATTTGTAATGTTCCTGCAGTGAACTTGGTTGTTTCTATGTAACAGAGGATGTCAGCAGCAGTCAAGAGCACAGTGTCATGGAAGGAACGTCACCTATGTTACCCATGCAGCAGGTATACCAACTTAGTCCTATCCTAAAAATGCAATTATTTAAATTCTTGGTAATTTCTCTGTTTAGCTTAGCCCATTTCATTCTGACTACACCTCTATTTATTAAAGACGCTGGATTAGTCAGAATGAAATTGGTGATATACATTTTTTTATTAAATGTAAATCAAATTATTCCTGGTTTTTATTACTCTGAATCATTTTGGGGGGTTGCATATTAATTAGTATTCCTTGCAATGTACTGAGAGACAAACACTACAAACAATGTACTGAGAGACAAGCTCTACAAACAATGTACTGAGAGACACACTCTACAAACAATGTACTGAGAGACAAACTCTACAAACAATGTACTGAGAGACAAACACTACAAACAATGTACTGAGAGACAAACACTACAAACAATGTACTGAGAGACAAACACTACAAACAATGTACTGAGAGACAAGCACTACAAACAATGTACTGAGAGACAAGCTCTACAAACAATGTACTGAGAGACAAGCTCTACAAACATAAATCATTTCCAGTGAATCCTACACATTTCATAGCTGAGCAATTTATACTTCACTTGTTAATACAGGGCTGTACCCAACTGATGAAAATTGACAATTCCATGGAAATATGATTAATTACAAATTTTGTAAACAAATTGCTCTCCAAGTTATTTCAATGCAGTTGCTGTTCTGTCAGTTGGAAATCCTGCATGAATGACTAGATTCTCATAACCACAACTGGTTCAAATAAATGTCTGGTGACAAGGAGTATCTCATTGTAGGTGACATATAGTGCAAAACAACGTTGGTCGTCAGGAACGAGTCAAGAATATGTCCCGGAAATATCAGTTCCCTGGCCGACTGATGAAGTGGAGGATCTCACTAGGGAGCAGTTGCACGATCTAACTGGTGACATGATGGAAGATCCAACTGAGGATCTGGTGGTGGTTCCAACTGGGGGATTGATGGAGGATCTGACTAGGGATCTGGCAGAGGATCTGACCAGGAAACTGTTGGAAGATCTGACTGGTGAACTTATGCAGGATCTCACCAGGAACATGTTGGAGGATCCATCGGAGGATCTGGTGGAGGACCTCACTGGGGAAGAGGTTGAAGAAGCAGAAAGTTACTACGATCCTCCAACATTTCTTGGGGACGAATACAGCGACCTTCTGGATGAGACAGCACAGACAAGTCAGCAAGGAAGAACGCCATCCAGACATGGGTTTCCCCAAACAGCCATGCATGGAGGAACACCACCTAGTCATCCCAAAACAAGCACGCACGTATGTATATGGATGCATGTAAGAGTATATGATTGATAGCCCACTGAAAATCACACTATGGACATGACATCTGTTTAATATGAATGTTTCAGGGCAAATATCATATTTACATTGCATGCTGATTGAACTAACAGATGTTAAGGATATGCCCATCGCGTGAACTCTTGAACCTGATCACCTTTGTCCACAGGTACTGGAAACTGTTGATGACTGTTCACAAATATGACTGTTCACACAAATATGACTGTTCACAAATATGCTGAATGGCAAAGTTGATATTCATAAACAGATGACAGTCAAATTATATTAAAACAATTGTGGTTCACTAAAACACAGTATATACCATATAACATTTAGTTGTTCAATGTGTTAGAGTACCCTGGTAGATACATTATATACCATATAACATTTGGTTGTTCAATGTGTTAGAGTACCCTGGTAGATAAAGTATATACCATATAACGTTTGGTCATTCAATGTGTTAGAGTACCCCTGTAGATACAGTATATGCCATAAAACATTTTGTTGTTCAATGTGTTAGAATACACCTGTAGATGCAATATATGCTGTATAACATTCAGTTGTTCAATGTGTTAGAGTACACAGGTAGATACAGTGTATACCATATAACATTTGGTCATTCAATGTGTTAGATTACCCCAGTAGATACAGTATATACCATATAACATTTGGTTGTTCAGTGTGTTAGAGTACCCCGGTAGATACAGTATATACCATATAACATTTGGTCATTCAATGTGTTAGAAGTTAGAGTACCCCGGTAGATACAGTATATGCCATATAACATTTGGTTGTTCAATGTGTTAGAGTACCCTGGTAGATACAATATATACCATTAAAACATTTGGTCATTCAATGTATTAGAGTACCCCGGTAGATACCGTATATACCATATAACATTTGGTCATTCAGTGTGTTAGAAGTTAGAGTACCCCGGTAGATACAGTATATGCCATATAACATTTGGTTGTTCAATGTGTTAGAATACCCCTGTAGATACAGTATATGCTGTATAACATTTGGTCGTTCAATGTGTTAGAGTACCCCAGTAGATACAGTATACACCATATGACGTTTCGTCGTTCAATGCGCTAGAGTACCCCGGTAGATACAATATATACCATATAACATTTGGTCGTTCAATGTGTTAGAGTACCCCGGTAGATACAGTATATATCATATAACATTTGGTTGTTCAATGTGTTAGAGTACCCCGGTAGATACAGTATATACCATATAACATTTGGCTATTCAATGTGTTAGAATAACCCGGTATATACAGTATATACCATATAACATGAATTTACAATAAAAACAATCTGACATATCAGAATATCAACTCTCTCTGTCTTCCTTCTCAGTATACAACTATAAGCTCACATGGTATTTAAAGTCGTATATGCATTTGTAGATGACTGCTCGTCACAAGTCCCAGCAAGCAATGCCACAAGGCATGTCATCTATCCCCAGACTCGACCTCACTAACATGGAGACGCCTGATCTCAAGGTACAAAGTACATGCTTTCCCAGTGTTTTTCCTAGTGGTTTCAACCCGTAGGATTATTTACGTTTGCTGATATTCCACACATGTTCAAAAAGAGCTCACTGTATAAACTGAAACATATTGATTAGATTCTGCAAGACTTTGGTGCAGCTGACAGTGCAGGCAAAACATTTGCTAGAGTCACTCTTCAGACATGTTGTGAACTGATGACTGCCATTGGTGAAATGTGGGCCATATCCTGTATTCCAAAAATGCCTTGTTCAAAATGTAAGGAATATCTCCTGTACCCGTAAGATTTTCAAATTTAAGAAAATCTGTAAAGATTACAGGTAGACCGTAAAGAATAGAGGTAGTCAATTTATATATAAAGATTACAGATAGTCCATAAACATTACAGGTAGTCCATTTATATATAAACATTACAGGTAGTCCGTAAAGATTACAGGTAGTCCGTAAAGATTACAGGTAGTCCATAAGAGTTGACACATATGATTTGTCACTGTCATGTTGCACATTGTGTAACATGAGATCAGTATCAGGTCAGAACAGGTGCAGGGGTACAAATAACTACAAAAATCTAGGTATCCAGTAGCGCTACTTGGCTGAAATATCTGGCAGCCTGCAGAAATATCTGGTAGCCCACATATAGGGCAATTCGTTGGCCAATATGCTGTTGACATTAATAATCATGTTAAAAGCTAATCATATTAGCGTCTTTCATTTAAGTAATCTTTATTGTAATGTTAGCTTAAACAATTAATGTGTAACTTAAATTGTGTAGCAAATTAGGTATTTAAACTCACAGATGTTCAAAATGTTTGATGCAGTGAACAGTTTGAACATCTGTGAATTTGCGAATATTGTTAGGAAAGGCATCTGAACAATTTAAGTTGCACATTAATTGTTACACAATTTAAGTTGCACAATTTATTTGTTGCACAATTTAAGTTGCACATTAATTGTAACACAATTTAAGTTGCACAATTTCTTTGTTGCACAATTTAAGTTGCACATTAATTGTTACACAATTTTAGTTGTACATTAATTGTTACACAATTTAAAAGTTCAATTTTATGGACATTATATGTCCATTGTACATTGTAGGCTGCCTGTCACAAGATTGGGGTGAAAGCCATGCCAAAGAAACGCATGGTTAAACTTCTGAGTCATATCTATGATGAAACTCACAGGCAGATATCAGGTAAGCTTATTCTGCCTTCAAATACTCACAACTAAAAGGTATGATTATTTGGCAGTTAACACTGAGAGGACTGAGCAGTTAACACTGAGAGGACTGAGCAGTTAACACTGAGAGGACTGAGTAGTTAACACTGAGAGGAATTAGCAGTTAACACTAAGAGGACTGAACAGTTAACACTGAGATGACTGAGCAGTTAACACTGAGAGGAGATTCAAGTCCACTTGTTGCCATTTCAAAGCGTGTGCAATTTCATTCACTCCACTTTGCCTGTGTCTTTTGGAAGATGCACAAGAAGCCGTTAGACCCTTCTGCCTGCTATATATGCCAGGGGAAGCAAAAGACCCCACACAGGGTAAATATGTGACCTGTCATCAGTCCTGCAACAAGTACTGCTGTACAGTCCTTAAATAAAAGTAATCCACCAAACAAACACTTAAGTAAAAGTATCCCTCAAAAAATTAACTTAAGTAAAAGTAAAAAGTACTTTCTGTCAAATGTACTTACATATCAGGCCACTGGTGTATGCCAAGTATGCATCACAAGTTTATCAAAAAAGCTCACAAATAACATATTTTCACAAAAATTCAAAGCAAGTCAAAATGTTATTGCTATCAGGCAGGCCTTGGGTCAGTTACATCACAATGTCATTTATTACTGTTACTTAGTTTCCTTTCTGTTACTATTACGTCTTGAAGGCAATGTAATGTATTACTATTATATTTTTAGCTATTACTGTTACAGTTACTATTACATTTTTTAACAGAAATATGTTCTTTCAATTACACATTTTGCAGTGTGTACGTGTAATAGTCGTGTATCTAATTACTGAGTGAGAGGTTAAAGGCAGTCAGCTTTGTGCTGGAACCCTTATCCATTAAGTGATCATCAGTGAATGAATGGCCAGCATGCAGGGTTGATTGAATTACTTTAATTTTGTACTTGAGTAAAAGTAAAAGTAATTCACCTAAAAAGTACTTGAGTAAAAGTAAAATTACTTTGTAAAAAAAAGTACTTGAGTAAAAAGTAAAACTACTTTTCAAAAGTACTTGAAGTAAAGTAGAAGTAAAAGTACAACACTTAGAAATAACAACAACATCATGAGTAATATTATATAAATTACACAGCTTGCATCTGGCAACTGTTTTGCAACCACTCTGCCTATAACAAAGTGTTCCCAGACAGCCTTAGTCGGTCAATCGGTCTGCCGCCATTGAACATGGTGCTCACTTGGATGCTTGGAAAATTACATTATCATTAATGAGCGCTCACAACAGCAAATAATTTCAGTTAAAAACAAAACTTAATTAATGATGAGGCACAATTTGTTTTTATCTACCTGTTCCACTGGGGTATGAGAGAAGGTAGATTGTACAACAGGATATGTATTCGCAGGTGTGATTGTATCTGAGTAGGTAGAGCGCCAGTCCAGTAGTAGTAGTAGCCTCTCAGGGAAACTGGTCAGACGTAATACCACCTAGCACTGCCCATAGTAAAATTAAAAAGACATTTGATGCCTAGCTGATCAGGCCATCTGGCTTGTGATCCCCCACCTTCTCATGTCTTCCCAGACAAGTCTTATCAGCTCACACAAACATTGAAACAACACGCTTTAGCAGCTAGCTGTGTTGGTTACCTGGTACCAGCTGGGGCTAGAATTCAGAAGACAGACCAGTGCAACAGAGGAATGCTGTTGCTAATTGCAATTAAAACTGCACTGTCAGGGTCCCTGTACCTGATATTATTTATTATGGATCAGCTTGAATAAGCCATTGGCATTGCTGGGAAAAGATGCTGCCAAATGGCACAGTATCAATTCTTTACTTTTTAGTTCTATAGAGTAATAATTTATTATGAATTTATTAAACATCTCAATATGAATTCGTGAAAGTAAAATGCTGTTTAATGCTGACGTAAGCCGGTAAGGCCGTAGCTGACAATGTGTGAAAATCGGTTCTCGATCCAAGATGCGTGTTCGCTCACGAATATCAGATTGTGTGCTCGAAGTGACATTTCATGTGAACAGCCTTGATCTGACCTATGCTAATATTTGGCAGACTTCATTCACTGACGTAGATATAAAACAGTGGTTGCGTCGATTTCCCAAAGAGAGGTTTGTATGCAAATATGATCGCGAACTGGCCTGCATTGGATGATATTAATAGCTTTTGGACTGGCGACTATGAACAGTTTATGAAATGTCGTTGACGGTGGAGCGCCACCGGCAGCAGCGGTTTCGCAAAAAAATCTAACGGAAATATATTGCGAAGTAAATAAAAGTAATAGAGTAAAAAGTCACGTTACTTTAGATAAAACTACTTCGTTACAAGTAAAAGTATTTAGTAAAAATTCTACTTCGTTACATGCCAATTACTTGAAATAACTGCTCAAGTATTGTAATGAAGTATTTTTACTTCGTTACATGCCAACCCTGCCAGCATGTAGGGCTTGTTCAGATAGTCTTGTGTAAACAGGACAGTTGGCTGGAGGAACTGGTTTCAAAGGACAATTGAATGCTGTGTAAGCTTTATTTGCCAACATGTTGGCTGGCGACTACTTTTTTGGTTTGCAACTCAATGTAGTCGTTATGTGCATGTTCTCCACCAACAGTTGGCAAAACTTTTTGTGGACATCTGGCATATGACAAATCAGTCGGCCGATGGGTAGATGCCAACTATTTTTCAGCAGACAAATTGTTAGCAACTAAAAGTCAGTATGTGTATGACGGGCTTAACATGGACTCCCAGCCTTGATTGTCTTTATGGGTGGTTGGTGCTAACACAGAAGAAGCCAGCATTACTCCAAATTATAGACTCCTTTGATGTGAAGCGTAATGTGAAGGTGGTTCGCCTGGTCATGAAAATCAGTCCTAAAATGTAACTCCAAAATATTTAAATAAAAAAATACATATAAATGTACTTTGTTACAAGGAAAAGTAATCTATGAAAATGTACTTCGTTACAAGTACATATGAAAATAATCTAGTTAAATATTCTAACCAAGTAACTGTACTTTATTACCACCACAGCCTGTCATAGATGCACTGCATTAATTATATGTTGGATGGATGGGCACTGAATTAATTGCTGTCAAAACTAGTTGTGATAATGGACCAAAGCACCATCGTTATTATTAACATAACATGCAGGTTGTGTTATATTATTAACATAACATGCAGGTTGTGTTATATTATTAACATAACATGCAGGTTGTGTTATATTATTAACTTAACATGCAGGTTGTGTTATATTATTAACTTAAGGGGACAGGCGCTGCGGGATTTTTGATTTTTTTATGATTTTTAGTGAAATTTCGTTTTCAGCGTATTTCACTATAAAAACATCTTATCTTTAACTTCTAATTCCAAAAAATTCATATTGATGTGTCTATATGTGAATAAAATGTTTTATTTGATCACCAGTGTTGCCGAGAGTTCCTTTGTCTTGCTAACAAATGCAGAAATTATGCGTATTTCACTCCTTAGTTACCGGTACTTTGCCTTACTGGAGGCGGCCATGTTGGATATCTAAATTTAGCTCTTTCTCCCGGCTACAAGGCAGGCTTATGTCCAGCGGTAAATGCTCATTAGTATGCAGCCAATCGGCGTTAGAACGCGAGCTGTATCCGTACGGAAATTTCCTTATATGGCACAATGCTCCGCAGATCCGCACCCTCTCGATTCTGATTGGCTCATGACCGACCTTCGACCTCTTCGGCGTAACAACAGAGCGATTCAATATGGCGACCGTTGTTTTTCCTCAGTGATTTTCTCAGTTATTAGTACGCGATTTCTAGTCAAGATGTCAACGGATCGTGGAATAAAACAGTCTACGGCGAAAGCGTATGGGACGAGGAAGCGAACTCGGCTAGAACAGATGAAATATGCGCGAGAACAGCGGCAAAAATCGACCAACATCGCTGGCGATATTGCCGTGGCTAGCGGCAGCGGCACTGCCTCGAGTGGCAGCGTGGTCGTCGTGGAAGGTGGCGTCGCTGAACCTGGCGAAATAGACGTTTGTGCTGGAGCTGACGATGACGATTCCGTTAGCGACGTGACAGACGACAGTTGTCTCTTTGTTCAAGTGTCCTCGTTGAAGAAACTCGTGGAGAACCTTCCGTGTCCAGTTTGCCAGGGAGACTTGACAGTTGTTGTCATCGACAAAAGCAAGGGCCCTGTCGTTGGATTCCGCACTGAGTGCACCACTTGTGGACATGTCTGCAGTGAGACACTGTCTTCAGGCAGGATAGGTAATCGTGGTAGTCGGTCTCCATTTGCCACAACGAGGAGAATGGTGGCAGGCACCATGGACTGTGGTGTTGGATTTTCTGGGCTACGACGGATTTGTTGGTGGCTGGATTCACCCTGCATCCACCAGAAGACATATGCCAGACACCAGAAACAGGTAGCTGTAGCAGTTGTGGACACAGTGACCAATTGTCTCAACGATGCTGCTGTTTGTGTGAGGCAAGCATATGCTGAGCTGTCTGGTATCCCTCCAGAGGATGTGAGAGACATCAACGTGTCATACGACGCATCGTGGATGACACGAGGACACCAGTCCTACTTTGGCATTGGCAGTGTGATCGACTTGATCACCTGCCTTGTGATCGACTACACTGTACTGAGCCTGTACTGAGCCTGTACTGCCATGGCTGCACCACTGTGGGGGACCATATGGACAAAAACACAGACGACTACCGAACATGGAAGGCAAACCATGTTTGCAACAAAAACTTTGAGGGCACTGCAGGTGCAATGGATGCTGAGATTGCAGAGATCTTGTGGCGCCGCTCAGAGCAGAGACACAGCTTCCGCTACGTCACTGTGCTGTCAGATGGTGACGCGAAGACGTACAACCACTTGGTCTCCCTCAATGTCTACGGAGATGACTGCCAGGTCACGAAAGAAGAGTGCGTAAATCATGTGTCGAAGAGGATGGGCACTGCTTTGAGGAAAGTTGCAGCCGAGGGTCGACAGGAAGGCGTCGTCACTGGTGGAAGGGGCCACGGAAAGCTGACAGCTGCTGCGATCACCAAACTGACAAAGTACTATGGTAATGCCATACGTAGCCACCCAGACGATCTGGACGGCATGAGAACTGCAGTGTTCGCCACATTCCTCCATGCGCTGTCAACTGATGATGACCCACACCACGATCGCTGCCCAGCTGGGATTTCAAGCTGGTGCTTCTATCAGCGTGCAGTTGCAAAGGGTGAACGACCAGGGCCGCATGAGGACAAACAACGTTGGCACACCACTGTCACGGGAAGTCGGTCGCTTCGTGAAACCAGTCTACGTGCGTCTTGGTGATGAGAACCTCCTCCGTCGCTGCCTCAGAGTGAAGACGCAGAACCCGAATGAAAGTCTGCATTCGGTCATCTGGCGGAAGTGCCTCAAGACGGACTTCCTCGGGAAACTGCGTGTTGAGGCTGGCGCTGCCATCGCCGTCAGTGAGTTCAACCAGGGAACAGAGAAGACTGTGGCAGACACAACAGCTGCCCTGGGGTTTCAGCTTGGTGAAGCCCAAGTGAAACTGACACGTTCGAAGGACCGAGAAAGAACTGCAATGCTGCAAAGAAAGGCTGACGCGCAAGAGAAGAAGAATCGTGAACGTCGACGTCTTCACCGGATTCGCCAGCAAGATATGCTTACGCAAGCTGAAGGTGGACCATCCTATGCCTCCGGAGAGTTTTAGGGACTCGTGAAAAACAAACGGCTCTCTTCAGAGCCAACACACAAAAAACGGCTCTTTTCAGAGCCAACCACTCTTGGAGAAGAGCTTGCTATATCATCAGATTATGTTGCATATTTTGTCCAAAAGGTGTATTTCAAACATATGAATAGTAAGAAAAGGTGTATGCACACATTTGAATAGTCAAAAACCACCTGAATAGTCAGAAAGTGTATACAGATAAACACAAAAGTTTGTTTTGCTGTTTTCTCAGAATTCTGTTTTTATTCAATACATAAATTTCATGCGGATCCCGAGAGAAAACCGTAAGACATATCTACTCCAAATTTGAAATACAAATACTCCAAGACATGCACTACAAGCTGTCAAGAGGGAATTTGTATATCTATCCATGTTTCGAATTTACCTCCCTGCACATTCATGCACCCTATCTAAATAATCGGAAAATTTATCTACAGTTTTCAAAAAACATTTCTGACATATACTGCTTGGAGAGTAAAAATTCCTCTTGACAGTTTGTAGGTACATGCATTTACAATACATGTAGCATGTTTTGAATGTTGTAACAATGTGTATTGTTTTTGGGGATTTGCATGAAAATGGGTCCCCCCAAAAAAATGGCTGCCATTTCCATGGCACCCATCTGTCCCAAAAATTTGTTTCCACCTATTGTACCTACCTTGACCCACAAAGATCATTTCCACCAAGTTTCAGTTCTCTAACATTAAAAAAAAAATAAAAAATCCGCCGCAGCCTCTGTCCCCTTAACATGCAGGTTGTGTTATATTATTAACATAACATGCAGGTTGTGTTATATTATTAACATAACATGCAGGTTGTGTTATATTATTAACATAACATGCAGGTTGTGTTATATTATTAACTTAACATGCAGGTTGTGTTATATTATTAACATAACATGCAGGTTGTGTTATATTAAATTATTCAGTGTTTTTTCAATGAATGTTTGTTTCTGCAAAATCTTATATTGTAAAACATTTTTTCACAGTCAGAAAATATGGGTATAATTTACATAAAATGTTCTTAGAATGAAGGTGTTATATTGTAAACCAAGCATAATTGATCAAATATTATTTAAGGATTTTTACCATAAATTGTTGTTTGATCAGTTTGGTGAATTTTGCATTTCAGGAAAAGATTGTCTAATTCTAAATGATGCAACTAAAAGCAGCAAGACTTCAACAGCCAGGTCTGGTCAACCGAAGAATCTGGCATCAGTTACAGCGAAGACAACATGTTGCAAGAGAAAGACATCTGTCTCAAGTGTATATACTAGGTAAGCAGACATTAAACTGCCTGTGGTCATGAAGCAATATTGTTGTTATATAAATATTAATAATGTTTGTAAAAATCCTTTTACTGCCCACCATCAGGTCAGTTCCCATCCATATGGAGAACTCTAGGTGATTTCCAAATAAGTGAAATAAATGTTTCCATCATAGCATCAAAATTTAGTTCACAAATATAATTTTAGTTAGTTTAGTCTGCTGTGTGTGATTAATAATTATATTGAGACTTGGAGGAAGAAGAACAGACAGCTCTATTCAACAACAGAGAAACTGTTGGGGCACAAGCAAATATGCTGTTCACATTTTTATTTGGAAGTAGATATTAACTTAGAACATCAACAGTAAATACAGCAATATCCCAGAGAACTGCTCTTCTGTATCAGTTGAAAACGTTTACATTGTATACAGATTTTGTGGTTTTGAAACATCCCCTGAGGTCAGGTTTCCGCGGATTTTGGTGCACTGGAAGTTATTGTATTGTATTTTGGTGCACTAGAAGTTATTGTGTTGTATTTTGGTGCACTAGAAGTTATTGTATTGTATTTTGGTGCACTAGAAGTTATTGTATTGTATTTTTGAGGAGGGCTCTGAATTAATCAGAAGAGTAGAAGACATTTTGAAATAAATTGACTAATGTTCAGTTATGTCATATATATTTTACTGTATTATTTCAACAAATTTGGCAAGTAGACATTGTGGCCCTATAATTTTACTTACAACAAATCTGCCTCCTTCCATTTATGTCAAAATTGAGTACAATCCTTTCTGAGGATGACAGTGCAGCTCACATGATGCATTTCTGTCATTGAACTAAATTTGGTATAGTTATTTTAGGTATCTGTTGCACCTGTACGAATGATATATGGCTTTTGCCACCAATAAATTATTTAATAATAATTATAAATTTCTACTTACTTAGGTTTACTTAGGTTCTTCCTGACCGTAGGCAGTGGCCTCGGTAGTCAGATCTTCAACTTTCCCTTGGAATGCTCTACGACTTCCTGGCAAGGCAGCTTTGTAGTCCTCAGTACTCCAATGTCTATCTAGACGGTTTTTAAATGAGTTGACGCTTGGGGCAGTTACAACTACTTCGTCTTCCAGTAGATCATTCCATAATCTGGTAACTCTGAGTGAGAAGCTTTCTTTTCTAACATTTGTACGAGCACGTTCTATAAACAATTTCAAACTATGACCCCTTGTTCCTTCCCTTCTATCACTGTCTTTGTACAGCTTAATAATGTTAGATACATCACTGTCATATTTCCCTTGGAGCAGTTTATATACCTCCATCATATCACCACGAGTTCATCTATGTGCAAGTGTGGGAAGTTTCAATCTCTCAAGTCTTTCCTCGTAAGGAAGCTGCTTTGTTGCGCCGCATCTCTGCACATATTGATATTCCATAATCTAGATGACTCCTAACTAAAGCTTTATATAATGACACAAAATTATTTTTATTTAGAGTAGTAAATGACCTTCTAATAACTGCCATGATACTATTTGCTTTGTTTATTTTTTGGTTGATGTGTTTATCAAATTCTAGGTTTGAATCAATTATAACAAAGTGCCACATCAAAGATACTACTTAAATTAAAAGCCCATGGTATCGGGGATAGCATAACTGAATGGATAGAACAATGGTTGACTGACAGAAGACAACAAGTTGTAGTAGATGGAGAAGTTTCAAATTGGAAATCGGTTTTGAGTGGGGTACCTCAAGGATCAGTATTAGGACCTATATTATTCTTAATTTATATCAATGACTTGGACGACAGTATAACAAGTAACGTACTGAAATTTGCGGATGACACAAAACTGTTTAGAAAGGTTAATACTGATGGTGATAAACAACATTTACAAAACGATCTAGACAGATTAGTGAAATGGTCTGAGAAATGGCAGATGTTGTTCAATTTTGGGAAATGTAAATGCCTACATACAGGACATGGGAACTTGAATGTAAACTATAAAATGGGAGATACTGTTCTGGGTACTACTGTAAAAGAAAAGGACTTAGGAGTTACAATAAGCGCTGATATGAAAGTTTCAGTGCAGTGTGGTATTGCAACTTCAAAGGGTAATCAAATTCTTGGATTGATTAGAAGAAACATGACATACAAGGGAAAAAAGTTAATTATACCTCTTTATAAAGCAATAGTTAGACCTCATTTAGAATGGAGACCATATCGTAAGAAGGATATAGATACGCTTGAACGCATACAAAGGAGAGCAACTAAAATGATTCCAGAACTGAGAGACCTTAGTTATGAAGAACGCCTGAAAGAATGTGGTTTAACAACTCTAGAGACAAGGAGGTTAAGAGGAGATCAGATTAAAGTTTTTAAGATATTGAATGGGTATGAAAATATTGATAGAAATATGTTTTTCGCACTCAAGAAGGATAGCAGAACTAGAGGACATGAGGTAAAATTAGTAAAGGATCAATGTAGATTGGACATCAGGAAGCACTCGTTCTCACAGAGGACAATAAATAAATGGAACAAATTGTCTACAGATTGTGTAATTGCTAGCAGCGTGAATATGTTTAAAAACAAGGTTGACACATATCTCAGGAGGGCGGGTTATAAGTAGATGAACATTGTTGGACTCTCGATAAGCCAATGGCTTCCTTGTCCACTTGCCATCTGGGCCTTTGGCTTGGATGGCAAATCTTGTTAAACCCCAATGTCTTTTTGTTCTTCTATTCCTCCTAATTCATGGCCAGTATTATCTATCTTCAGGTTGTATGCATACTCTTGCTGTATTGTTTTCCCTACGTCCATTAAATTACATTTATCTGGGTGGAACCTTAATAACAATTTACTTGACCAAGATGTTAAATAATCTAAATCGTTCTGTAGTGTATGCTGGTCATTTGGAATATTAATCGTTTTGAAAACCTTTGTATCATCCGCAAACATATATACATTCAAAACTATATTCTCAGGAAGTTCAAAATAGGATCGGCCCTGAGGAATTCCACTTGTTATATTTGCCCACTCAGAGTTTATACCATTTACATTGACCTGCTCTACACGGTCAAACAAGAATGCCAGGATCCATCTTAGTGTGTGATACTCTATGCCATACGATTCAAGTTTGCCTATCAATCTTTTATGAGGGACGGTGTTGAATGCTTTCATGAAGTCTAAATATACTACGTCTGTAGATTCCCCTCTATCTAACGCTTTGGTCCTTGAGTCAATAACATTTAACAGTTGGAGTACCGTAGAACGACCTTTAATAAAACCAAATTGTTGCGTACTGAATAATTTATTCCTAATCATATGATTGACAATATAGTCATTGACACATTGTTCCATACATTTACATACAGGTATTATACTTGTTAAGCTGACTGGTCTATAATTTCCTGCGTTTTTTCGATTACCCTTAAATATGGCTGAGATCCTTCCCTGTTTCTATTCCTTTGGTAGTTCACCCACAGCCAGTGAATTATTAAATAGCCTAGCTAGTGGTTTACATAGATGATTAGATAGCTCTTTCAACAACCTAGGATGAACACCATTTGGCCCTACCGATTTACACACATTAAGTTTATCAAGTTTTTTTTATCATTTCCTCATCAATAGTTAATTCTTCCATGTTGTGCCTAAATTTCACTGGTGGGATATGAGGGATATCACCATCTGGCTCTATAAAAAACACTTGAAAAAAAATTGTCCTAAGACATCTGCCTTTTCCCTATCAGAATCTGTGAGTCTAGATTTAGGATCTTTAGGGTCTGTGTTCAGGTCTGAAACACCTTCCCGATTCTTGGTTTTGGAGTTCATATATTTCCATACTGCTTTTGGGTTTGTCTTAGCTTCTGTTGCTAGCTTCATCTCAAATTCCTTCTGTATCCTCCTCGTTAATTTACAGACTTGATTTCTAGTCCTACAATATTCAGTATAGTATTTTCCTTCTTTTGTCTCCATATAATGTTTCCATAAAGTGTGTTTTTTCTTAATTTTCTTTACTGATTCCTTGTTTAGGGGTATTTTTCCTTTATGTCTGTTAATATTACTCACAAGTCGATGAGGGATGAATTCCTCTATCTTTTTAATATATTCTTTAAAACCTAACCATTGATGGTTTATAGTGCTCGTGCCAAGTATCTCGCCCCAGTCTGTGTGGTCTAGTTTCGTCTTCATACTATTATAATCCCCTTGGTCATAATAATATTTAAGTCATGTATGGCTTGCTATTTCTGCATAGCACCTAAATGTAATGATGAGGACAGAGTGATCACTCTTACCAAATGGGCTTTCATACACTATGTCATCTATCATACCTTTTTCATTGATGAAAACTAAATCAAGAATGTTTGATTTATTTCCTAATCGCCCCTTTGTGGGGAGTGTGACATATTGGAAGAGGAAATTATCTTATTCCTTCTTTAAATTTAGTGTCTGTGTTATTAGTATTCTCTGAGAGTGTGTACTAGTTTTGCCAGTCTATGTTGGGGTAGTTAAAATCTCTAAGTAAGAGAAAATGTGAGTGTTTATAGCGCATTACCTCATTAATCAGTTCATTTAATTGTTCATTATTGGTGCCAGAGCTGCCCGGGCTTTTATATACACATCCTATCAGAAAAGTGTCTTTTTTGTTTAATTTTTTCGCGTGTTTTTCGCAGCTTGATACCCCATTGACTCCCAGTGTATTTGTGTTTGAAATGGGGACACGCTCACGCAGACCTTTCTCTATTTGTATAAATACACCAACTACTTGGTAGGATGGTAATGGGCAATCCAATTCTATTCATATCCAACAAGGATTGCCGCTGTGCACACAATAATAGTAACAAAGTCTGCCACAAATTGTGCACAGCCTGGTATATTACTGATTAAGCTGGTGTGTATGACCAATTAGTAAACAATACCAGATAAGATTTAACATTAGTGATATTTTCTACTGTAGCTAGCAACTGCCAAAGACAGTCTTTACCAAAAACCCTTGCTGCTCTTATACAAAGCGACAGCATACAAAGAGGGAAAAGATACCTATGTGCAGACAAGCATATATAATTATATGTATATAGTGCTAGCTAGAGTATTTACAATGATATACACAAAAGTGGGGGAATAAACCCCCCCGGCCCCACCTGTGTGCAGGTTAGTGTTTTGTGGGTATATATACAAACACCGTCGGCCTTATGTGTGATCCCGCACAAAGAGGATTAAGTAAGTAATACAAACACCTCGTCCTTGCTTATCGATGTTATGGTATAAATCATAGTCACTCAAACCCAGTTCAGCTGTGTTTAATAGAGATTTCTGGTTTTTCGGTTTAACCTCAGTTATTGTAATCACCATACACTTATGCAGGGGTGAGATTTAGCAAGTCATGGAAGGTAGCCAGTCGAGCTACCAACCTTGCAAAGTGAAGTAGCCCGACAGCTTCTTAGGTAGCCCACTTGCTACTCAATACTTTGATGATAGAAAGTAAATACTTTGAAGATAAAGTGTATGAACAATATCAACGACAAATAAAAAAAACATCAAAAACAAACAGTTTTGAAACATTTATTTTTAAGGCAGGTTCAGTAGAATGTGATACATAATACTGAATAAAATGCAGTATACAATTATACACAGGTTGTTTTTCTTTCATAGGATGGTACATCAACAGTCTTCGCGAAAAGTCTCCAAGCATCACAGGACATAAGATCCTGTGAACTGAACTGTTTTGCTGATTTTTACGGGACCTGATTTTACCCTAGCCTAGAGAAACTTTAACCAGGCTCCCGATTAATTCACCAGAAGCGCTCCGCGCACCATGGAGATAATTAAATCTAACTATAATCGAGATAGCGTATATTTTTATGTATGTACGTTTATATGTGGTTTAAATAAACACGTTCACGTTTTTCTTCTAGACGGCTTGCACCTCGGGCGCCAAACTATCAGGGATTGATCTACGACCCCACTAATGAAACGTAACGCCTTTATTTTTTCTAAATACCCCATATATCAAGGATTCTTAGTGGTTTTTATGGTAAATCAAATGTTCACTGCGTAAAACGTTAACTTCCAACAATCGCAGAAACCACGCGCGCCGCGGCGAATACTTCGGTACGTAAATCGTTTGAGAGTACGTAGCGCCATCTGGGCGGTTTATATTATTATAGTAGAAAGCACGCACCCACGTATATGCCCGAGGTCGCATACCAATACACAATAAAAAGACAGTAGAAAGCAGATATTCTACTATTCGTCAACCAACACAAGTATCCACGCGATCTTCCATATTTTGAACATTCAACGAGTATCGCATCACGTGTGTGATGCAGTTGTTTCGGTAATACGTTCGAGCGTATTGATGGCATATTGCCTGAGGCATTTGGTAAACATTGCTATCATGACTGTCACGTATAAACTAACACGTAATCCCGTCCTGGGGACGGGCATTTTTCTTGTATATATAAAAGTGGCGCCACGCGGCACCAAGACTATTAACATGACCGGTTATTATTTCAATGTAGAATGACCGTTCAGTTACACGTTGAGCGTCGATGTGGTTGATTAAAATTGCAATGAATGATCCCTATTGATATCGCTTCGGCTACGGTTTGACAACATTTCTTGCAATGTCAAACGTGTCACAAACACACGATTTATGGTTAACATATATCCAGGACTACACTTCTGAGATGTTTATTGACATTCCGTTTATTTTTGCTGGGTCTAAAATATTGCAGCTCCGTAAATATTTCGAGTCGCCATCCGGGCTACTGTAGTCAAAAATTTAAGTCGCCCGAAGCCAGTTTTGGGCGCCATTGGCGACCGGGCGACCGCTAAATCTCACCCCTGTTATGTGATTCGACTCGAGCTTTGAACTCAGTAAATTTATTGATTAGACTATCAGCGTTGGTGTAGAAACATTTTAACTGTTTATGTGTATAATTTGTATTTACAGTGTTTTTCTGGTTAGATGATCTTTCTTGTCTTACTCCTCGTCCCTTCGAGGTTTGAATCTTACAATTTTTCTGGCCCATGGTGGGCCTCTCACCCTGTACAACCATTTCCCCTCATCATTTATCTCTTTTGTCCTGGCCTCCTCTAGGAGTTTCCTTCGTTCCTCTCTTTCTTTTTTAGTTAAGTCATGCTGGATGCGGAGACATTTATATTTGTCCTCTGCATCTCTTAAGTTTGATAGTCTTTTGAACAATTCCATCTTTTTGTTAGTGTCTTTCATTACTACCTTGAGAGGTCTGGTTTTTTGCTCAGTATCACCCGTATCTCCGTCTGTTTGTTTTTTACCTAGCCTGATAACTTTGTTTATCTCACCTTTTACGTCTAGGTTCAGATTGCACACCTCATTACACAACCCTTCAACAAACTCCATATCTATCCTCACCCTCTCTTCCTTTAGGTTTGTTTTTGGTTCTGGGGCATTGAATAGAAGAAAAAAATTTCCCTATTTTTTTCATTGATGTCTCTTACTGTTTCCTCCACAACAATTCCACTATTTTGGGTGGTTAGTAAGTTCCTGCTTTCATCATCATTTGGTCTGCGTGTATGTAATGCATCCATTTCTTGCCTTACAATTTCTTTTCTTTACTATCACATTTAGCATCCAGTTCTTTCTCTATGGCCTCAAATCTCGTGTTCATAGTTTTGAAATACATCTCACATCTCTCTTCGATAACTTTCTCATTGAGAATATTTTTTTAATTTTTGGTTTGCATTTTAAGCAAAACTGCATGCATCCGGGTTTCCCCATTGCCTCATATTCGCCAGGTTTAAATGTCAAGCATTTAATGCAGTATCAATTTCCGCAGTACTCACACTCATGCATTCTGTCTTTCTCACTTTTAAAGATTTTCTCGCAGTCTTCGCATTTCCAAGCTTCTCTAACATCGCTTCCCGATTCAGAGTTTTGCTACCTCTCCATGTCCCCTTATTTTTTAGTTTTGTAATTCAAGCGCTAGAAATTGCTACATTTTCGCCAGAATCTTGTTTTGGACCACTGTGTTTTGCAGCACCTAAATTGTCAGGAACCTGATCTCAGAAGCACAGCAAACCAGATTGTTATACATGATATGATGATTGTTATGTTATACATGATATGATGATTGTTATGTTATACACGATGTGATGACTGTTCAAAAAGGAATCATCAGAATGAGGGACCGCTGAGGATTTAAGGTGGAAATGCAATTTTTATAAAATATGTTTTCTGCAGAAGTACATATAGTTAGATGATTTTAATACACCCTTCCCATCATACCACCATGCTACGTAACGATTTGAGGAAGAGATCCACAGCATTGATTTGTATCTAATGGTGTCTAGTGTAGATTATTAAAAGGATATCTTCAGATACTGGACCAATATTTAGTGATAACTACCAGGCCAGTACTGAGTAAGTCAGCGACACTCCATGCTAGTCACTCATGAACCACTAGAATCCTTTGTGTTTACCTTTTTATAATTGACCAAAACTATAGCTAACAAATTCCAATAATTTACACACAAACATGTATACATACATGTCTAGGTCATGTCTGTATAATTGTGTTTGCTTCATTGCACATAACACAGTAAATTAACACGAGAACGACACACTGTCCCAGCATCAGACTGTGTCTGTGTCAACTGGCAAGGAAAATTATTAGCAAAGTTTCAAAAGATTTTACGAATACAAAATCAGTAACAATTACAATAATTTCAAGTAAAATAGTTTAAAAACATACGTATTATCTCTCAGTGATGTTAATTGTCACTACACTCAACAAATATGCCTACGAATAAAGTCTTAGAACAAACACTTTCCCGTGATAAACACCATTACATTGCCGGAATTCCCTGAATCTATACGTTCCATTATAATCCACCAGGTAGCGTGGTGATAATAGGAAGAGTGTATTATAATCCACCAGGTAGCATGGTGGTAATGGGAATGGTGTATTATAATCCACCAGGTAGCATGGTGGTAATGGGAAGGATGTATTATAATCCACCAGGTAGCATGGTGGTAATGGGAAGGATGTATTATAATCCACCAGGTAGCATGGTGGTAATGGGAAGGGTGTATTATAATCCACCAGGTAGCATGGTGGTAATGGGAAAGGTGTATTATAATCCACCAAGTAGCATGGTGGTAATGGGAAGGGTGTATTGATTCCAGATTTTGGGCACAGCTAAAGAGAAAGTGTGCTTGCCCTGGTTAAACTTAGATTTAGGGACAAGAAGTTGTGAGATAGATATTTGTTGGCATCTCTAAGTTTTGAACAACTTCTGTGGCAGTCGTTTACTGACGATGACATGGGTGTTGTGTTGATTAGGTCTGACGTGATAGAGGATGTCATGGTGGACACGAGATCGTCACCCGCCTCCTCCCCACACAAGGGACTACCTTACAAGCGACAACAGGTTATGCTGGATACATGTTAATTGTTTGTCTTTTAGTAATGATTGTATCTACACTACTCTTCCGTGTGCTGTCTATAACCAGACCCACCTGTCTATAACCAGGCCCACCTGTCTATAACCAGCCCCAACTGTCCAACTCATTAGGCTGCTAACAGCAAGGTTCATATTCGGAAACAGATAATTGTCAAATTATATTAAAAAATTATGGTTCATTTAAACACATAAATTTGCAGAGGTTAAGATGTTAGAATATATATACTTTATATTATGTAGCATGAGTTTATGACATACAATCACTGATTGTGACCATGATCTCTTGTTCACCATACAAATGGGACCACTAAATGTGACCATGATCTCTGGTTTACATACAAATAAACCTGTAAAAGTTACCATGATCTCTGGTTTCAGATCCGCAACTTTATTCTCAGTCATGAAGAGGTCTACCTGAAAATCCTACACTATGAAGTAAGATACAGCACACTAGACCGAAGGGAACTCTGATGCCTGTGATGAGTAGCCTATTTAGCTGGGCGGCTATTATATGCTTGTCTTCAATTGAGTAGTTTCAGTAGAAGTTTTTAAGATAAATTAACCATTTGTTCACAGATTGTAGTTGAAATACTATATAATATCCCAGATTAATAAAATCTTTAGTTTTTCATTTATTTGGTTATGTTACAAGAATTTTTTTAACTGAAAAAATATCCACAAAATACAAAGTTTTATCATTTTGAGAAAATCCCCAAAGAATAAATGACATACGTGTTCTACACCACCATGAATAAGTTCGCAAAAGGTTGAATGACTAAATCTTCACCAATCGTAATTCAAATTTGTGTAATTTTGCCTACATTTAAGACACATCCATATTCCAAATTGCGGCTCAGTAAATATTGTAGTTTAAAAAAAAAGTTAATTAAACATCATTTCCAGGTTGTTAGTGATAACAGAAATGTCAATAGATACGCGTATCATGCTTGAAATGTGACATTTTTATTACTGGCGTTTTACGTATTGTTGACAAAACAACAGACTTTTATAATATGTCCCCTTAATTTGCCACCACAATGGCCCCTATTTGTAATGTGTTGTCATCTACGATATCAGGTTACGCCAGCCATCTGACAAACACATGGCATGGCATTTTGATTGACGCGTTATCTGCGAGGTCACAAGGTCACATCTACTTGGCCGTTTCCATTATAGCTTCAAAGGCACAATAAACTACATTAGTCCTGATATTTGCTGGTTTAAGGACATGATTTAGTTAGGTAGATGTAGTACTGATGTGTAATGGAATCGCAGTAACCAGACGATATGTTCCGCGTTCAGGTTGAACAAATAAAGCTGGCTCAAAGAACGATGCACACACGGTCGTTTACAATGGAAACATCGTCAGCGTTTCTAAGAAGTCGGGTGAATTTTTTTTAAAGGATGGATTGGCGAAATACAACGTTAGTGTCGAGTGATTATATTTCCTAGCATGTTGAAAAATCAATTGACACGTTAGCAGCCCCAGCTACCTTAATTATCATAAAAATATATAGTCATCATATATTAAGAATATGTTCCCCAAAATATTTCTTTATTATTATTATTGATATAAATGTCAGACTCTTGTGATATACTATTAACATACATAACTAACAATTATGTCATCATCAGTACATAGACACATTTAGGCAATGAAGAAATTGTCAGGCAGAGTTCAAGATTAATTGAAAAAAAATTTGTACAATCATTACTCATTCACACAAAAAATCAAGCCTATCTAGTATTATCTACAAAATGTTAGCTCGATTGTACAAATGTGTTATTTTGTTTAGGTGAAATCATCGGACAAACAAATTATTTTTGACCTGATCTGGTCAAAATTCAGTTAAAAGGGGACAAAAGTAGTCCGCCTCTATACATTATGACACAATTGACACAAGGTTATTTACATTTTCATAATTTATCCAAAATCAATTGTTTTGATGATTTAAACAAAAGTTTGCACTCTGATCAAACCAACTGCACATATTTAAACTATTCACTCACTGCAGATTTTAATGAACCTGGTTCGTGATGGGCGATTGAGAAGGGAGTTTTAACACCTCTAACTCGCGATGGGCGATTGACAAGGGAGTTTTAACACCTCTAACTTGTGATGGGAGATTGAGGAGGGAGCTTTAATACTTCTAACTCATGTTTTGTTGCAGCCATTGGAGAGCGATGAGTTTCGCAAGCAACTCAAAGACTCAGGTCTTAATGCAGGTGCCAATGTCATCATGGACTTTCTAGATGAACAGGTATGATTTTTGGTTGCATGTGACATTTCATGCAACAACATAATACAGGGGCCTCACAAAATGGACTGGATGTAAGGACCAACCTCTTAGAAGGAACAACTTTAAAATACCTTTTCTGTACTGTTCTAGGTAATCATGGATAAAAGGAACAATTTGGCCAAGCACCAACATGGTCCATATAGTGAGGCTCTACTCTATGTAGTTGTCAAATCTCAAAAGACATACAAGAAGTTTATCATAACTCCATCCTTACCTGATTTAGCCTATCGCAAATCCAGTTTGTTGATGTCCAAATATGTAGTGTGTGAATAGTTTAAGTAATATCCGCAGTCAGTTCAATAAAAAGTTATTGTTATGAAAATTGAATTTTTTTTCAAATCATCGAGAGAATTGACTTTAGTCGTTAGATCTGGTAAGGCTCAGAATAGTGGATATCCAAAATGGTAAACACTTTATGGGGTCAAGGCTGATCATGAGCATGACTTCCATCCTCTCGGTACAAAGTTATGAAATTTTACCAAGAACAAAATGTTTGAGTTTTCAGCGTTTCCTTTTTCATTTAAATAAATGCTGGATCAGGCATTAAATAAATGAATAGCTTGTCTGATGATTTCACAAAAAATAGTATTCTCCTTATTAATACTTGACCAGTTACACCAAAATCTGCATTGTTTGAAATGGTAAATATGTCCAATATGTCTGTTAATGTAGCTGCTGTACAGTTGTCCATTATCAATAGTTGTCTGTTATAGACAGTTGTTAACTATGCATGGGCAGTTGTCCATTATATACAGTTGTCCATTATAGAAAATGTTCTGTTGTGTCCAGCTGACCACTGTAGCAGGTTTCACTGTTATTTTACAGAGTTTAATAAATGATAATTTCACATTTTTTAGAATATCCAGTTGACAACAAGACAGAACTCAGGTTGGCGACACAGAGGAGCAAAGAAGACAAAGAGATGACAGCAGTCCTGCTGTAGTCAGTGTGACATGTCTAGTGATTCTCCATTTGTCACGTGTATGTGACATTCAAATGCTCCAGCTAAGTTTGTGAATTCTATACAGGTAATGTAAGTCAGAATAGAATATGCCAAATATAAATAAATTTACAATAATGTGTTCAAAGCAAATACATAAAAAAATTGTGACACAGATTAATTAAGTGCATTGTAAAGTTGCATCAGTTGGCAAAATATAAATATTGGCATCTGATGTTGTATAATATATTTATTTGTGCAGTATGCTTTCAGAAAATTTTTTCTTTAAGATTCTGTCAAAACACAGGCGTTCTGTAAAACAGTTTTGAACAAAACAATAAGTGCTCCAACATTTCAGCATTTTAACAGTAAATTAAAACGGAAAATAAACCATGAAACGCCAATTGTAAAATTGCATGTTAGTTTGTCTTTTAATGTGAACATATAAACCTTTTGGAGTTTGTGTGGGTTTTGGTAGCTGTTTCTATGGATGTGTACTGTAGCTATATCACAGTGTTTTTCAAATGAATGATAGACACATTTTGTGTTAATAATCAATAATATGAAATGCAAATCTGGTGTTGTATCCTGAAGGGCCAATATTTCAGCTGTCCTCCAATTCATTAAAGGTAAAGAAGGCATGGTAAGGCCTAATCTAACTATAACTTATGTTGCATGTTATGTAAAACAAATGCTAACAAACTCCACCTCTTTCTGTTAACTGAAAATAGAGTAAGTATTTAAAACATAATCACAAAGATTGTTGTTGGAATGTATTCTATTAATGTTGGTAACGCTTCTTGGTCCTCAAGCTTGAAATAAATATCTATATTGAAGCACCAAGATACAGGCTGTATACAAATATGTTGCATGCATAATTACAAAATTATTAGAAAAATTCCACATCCCAGTGGTGTTCTCAGCAGACCTGGGGCAGATACATCACAGATACAGATACATGAATTTTAAATGTATCTAGATACAGATACATTAAAATGTATCTATATACAGATATATACAAATGTATCTAGATACAGATACATTCAAATGTATTTAGATACAGATACATTCAAATGTATTTAGATACAGATACATTCAAATGTATCTAGATATCAATATCAGAGAGATGGTTTGATCAGTGTCAACTAGTAATACTGACACTGACATGAAAAGCTCACCTTTTATATGATTCACATGGCAAGCATCAAAGCAAACTCAATTGCTATGATGTCATTTGATGTTTGACATATTTTTTCTATTTCCATATGAATGATTTTGAGTGTTCCAAATGGCTTCGCTAATTGCTTTTAAAAAAACATGAAACAAATATAATTACTATTATATAATCTTCAATGAAGCAATATTCCTTCATCAACATTCTTGAACTACTCCAGACTGTGAGTAATTACAGGCTTCTCTATCTAATTGCAATTCACCAATGGAATATTTCCAGCAAAATTTGTGATATACATTGTATATGAAATGTATATGAAAAGTATCTGAAAATTCAGATACATAGCCACTGTATCTAGATACAGATACTTTTCATTTTGAACAAAAGTATCTAGATACAGATACTTCGAAAAATGTATCTAGATACAAAAGATACAGATACACAATGTATCTGCCCCAGGTCTGGTTCAACTTCTCACAGCAACTCACAATTTATCATCTTTTCTAACTACCCAAGGCAAGGGGTGCATTTCAATATCTGAAGCTTATACATGGCACATCACATCTGGTACTTGCTGTATAGTGTAGATACTGGTAGTGTCCCATTGTACTTCAATGTATTTTCCCCAACAAATATTGTTTATTTTTCCAATCAAAGTTCATCAGGCTCATGTTAGTATGTGCTGGAACGTGATATGATGTGATGGCTACAGCAGGAAGGACGAGGACATTTTCACAGGTATCCACTGGTCGATATAATGTTTTGGGGAAAGGGGTCGAAGGTTAATGACATTGGTTTTATGCTGTGTCATACATTGATGTGTTGAGATGGTGCTTTAGTGTTGAAATAAAACATATTCTAGGATATAAATGGTGAAACTCATGCCTTGCTGTATACATTTTATCATATCTGGTCGTCATAGACTTACTAATATTGCTGGAAATCACTTTATAACATGTTTATGACAGTTGTAAAATAAACAACGACAAAATAAACAACATGACAAAAATTCACTCTCCATTGTAAATATATGTGTAATGCATTTTCTTTACAAAAGCAGTAAAACATTGCTATCTAATGTATGCCAGTCTTACATGGCAAAGAGAATTCACTACTACAAAATTCAAAAGCAACATTGATGCAGTAAATACTTATTAGCTTTGCAAGTAAATTGGCAGCTAGCATGAATACCATTGGGGTTAGTAATCACATCCTAAATGCATTCTTCTTTTCCTGCACTCGTGTTCAGCACATTCACCTGTCTGGGGTATTCCTATACACGGAAACAAGGTGCTAATCTTGACATGGAGAGCCAGTATTGAAACCATCCAATCCTCTTTTGTACATTAATTGCACATCCCAAATTTACTCAGATGAAAAACATTCGCAGAACCTTTTGCCACTGTTTCCTGGTAGCCATTACCTTACAACTGGTCGCTGCTGAAGCTTTTTATGAAGCATTCCTTATTTTACACAGAATTCTAGCATATATTCAATGGCATAAATGTACATCCTGTACTGGGTAAAATACCTATTGTTTCTCCTCTCAAATGGGCAGAGTAGTTTTAAACACCACATATCAAAGTTAAGGTCATAAATTTATTTTCAACAACCAAAAGCAAAGCGTCCAATTTATACTATCTCTCTAACATTTGTTTCACAGAGCACATTATACTTTGCCCGTAACAGACCGGATCAAGCAAACACCACTTCAGCTTCTACTGAAGCATCAAGCCACTCTGCAATTGCTGTGTGAAGGCTGTTCATTCTTATAACTCCACCACTGAGATGCCATCGCTGCCTACTGCCAGGTCCTCTCAGTGGACAGTCCAGTGCTCTAACCGCCAAGCTACCACACCCCCAGGCCCCACATCCGGCCTATCCTTCGTTGTAACCAGAGGTAACCGTTGCCATTGACATCATGCTTGGAGTGGCTACCAGTTTGGTTTCTGCACCCCAGCCTGCTAGAGCAGATATCAGCAAGAATCTGTTAACCTGACCTATCTTGGATGCACATTAATCACAGCCACATCTTTTTCTTCAAAGCTGAATAAAACAATTAATTATGCAAGATTAAGTGTTAGGTGGACAATCCTACACGCCCTTAAACAGCACACCCTTCTACTTTTGGCTGCATACCCCAGCTAGAATCCCAGTGGTCATTTTACCCCAATGGAGTAGGGTTTTTGACAACACAACTTCAAATGTGGCATATTCATAAATAACGATTCCACTGACCACTCGCATGTCTTGCATTTAATTTTACAGAAACTTGTTAAAAGTTCCGTCCTTTTCAGGCCATTGTATGAATCATTGTAGGCCATAGAGCTGATACTTAATATTGGTTAATCCCCCTTTCACTGGTGCAAGCGAATGACTGTTTACATTTCCTTTTAACAATACCAGCATATCAAAGGTTAACCACCCTGCAATAAACACCAGGAATTCATTGATACAGCCGAGTGAACTGTGTGCACTGCTCTTAACTGGTTTGGAACAGGTAAACACTTTTGTTGTTGTACAAAACTGTTCAGTGAATCAGCTGTTTTCGAGTGAGCCTCGAACTTTTGACGGAATTCCCCGAGACACTGGTCGACCGGCGGCCGTTGTGTTTTTCTTGTAGCGTCTCGATGACGCACCACCAGGGTTCGCATTATCACCACTACAGATGGCGCTGCAGTCATTCAGACTCTCAATCTCTGGTCGGTCTTCAGCGGTGGAGACGGACGTACCACTGGGTTGTATATCTGAGTCTGCCACAGACGTTGTGTCAGGTGTTATTACGTCGACTGCCACTTCCACGGGAAGGTTCTCGTAATGAGAGGGCGCATTCTGAATGTGAACAGGCGCACTCTCAGTGTGCACGTTGTCACCAGGCATTGTCACATCGCTGGCCGTGCTGGCCTGTTTGTCAAAGTTGCTACTGCGTCTGTTGGACCTGTAATTGACACAGTTATTATATAACATTTGCGAATTGTTTCCCCCTTGAATCGCCCATCATTTGTGCTACTCTGTCAACCATCAAAGACGATTACAGAGGGATGCACATTGCAAATAATGTACCATTTTATACATATTTAACACGCTAATGATTTTTAGTAAATTAAAAGTTGGAGACTATATTATTCTCTGTTGTCGCAGTCAGTTGTCATTCAGTTTTAAACAATTCAAATGTCATTGTAATGTTGTAAATGGTGTAAACAATGTTGTAAACCAGAGCTTATTGAATGCGTGTATAATAAAAACTATATAATGTTAGTTATGAATAAAATCATGAAATTTTAATTGTTTCAGTGGAAGGTCAGGGAATGTTGTCTTCCTATATAAAGTCAGTGGGAATGCTGATGTTTTGCCAACATTAATATAAAGTGCATTTTCACATCTATGACCATCTTATTGTTGTGACAGAGATGTGCAAAATGCCATATCATATGAACCTTAATTCGCATTGTAGATATAAAAAGGTGGATTGGACAGTGTTGTAGTCATGTGACTCACCTGTATGTTCGATTGCTACTACGAACACTCTCGGCTGTTTGTGATGCTCTCTGCAGCAGACTACTCTGACTGCCAGCTCGCGAGACAGGCCGCACGCTAGACAATCCATGATTCTTGTCATACGCCATCTGTAGTTCACAACCATATCAAGATTACTGTAATGTACTATTAACAATGAAGTGTTGACAGGTAATTAATTTAACATCAGCCTTTAAAAGAGACTACTTCACAATTTATGTTAGTTTCATCTGTTGTTTTGTTTCGGAGATGTCAAATGTAATCTGGACAGTTGGCAAAACATTGATGGTGTCATATTACCTGTCGTTGTTCCCTGAAACTCATTGTTTTCTGGCCTGTAGTTTATAAAAAAATATGTGCACTTCTCATACAACAATGCAAAAGCGTTTTTATGTATATGCATATACACATGTGCACGTACACGCTCACATGTTCATACGCACACACCGCTCGCGTGCACGCACACACTTCGCATACCTGTAGTTGGTACAACAGGCCAGGCACTGGGGTGTGTGGGTTGTACTTCTTGTCTTCGGCATCAGTGTTTGGCCGGTTGAAGATATTTGAGAAGCAGCAGAGTTGAGCCAACTTCCTGACGCCGATGAAGAGCAGACTACCGAGGATCACGGCCGCCACCACGAAGTAGGTCGCCAACACCTCGGTCGTTATCCGGGTCGTGTCCGACTCACCAGGTGTTGTCGAGGTTACGGTAGATGCGCCGTCAGGCATATTTGCTATTAATGTCTGATGGTCAACGGGTGAACAGATTATCACTAGTATCCCAGCTTTGTTTCTCTGCTGTTTTGGTTTGTCTTGGATTATCACTAGTATCCCAGCTTTGTTTCTCTGCTGTTTTGGTTTGTCTTGGATTATCACTAGTATCCCAGCTTTGTTTCTCTGCTGTTTTGGTTTGTCTTGGATTATCACTAGTATCCCAGCTTTGTTTCTCTGCTGTTTTGGTTTGTCTTGGATTATCACTAGTATCCCAGCTTTGTTTCTCTTTGCTGTCTTGATTTGTCTGTACAGAATGTTCTCGTGAACATTGTAACTGAAACTGAAGAGAGATAGCTTGGGTAGTTATGCAGCTCACAAATTACTTAACCCAAATTAGTGTGATTACTTTTTAAACACCACATCAAAGTTAAGGTAATAAATTTATTTTTCAACATCCAAAGTTAGGCCCGTTTGCTCCCAAGAACCATCAACTTGATCAAGGCCTCCCCACTGGGTCCAGTTTGGAGCCATCTTCGATCGTGAATCCTTTCCCGTGTGTAATATCCATTTCTCTTCAAGGTCACACTGCCAGGTGTTTTGAGGGCGCCCTCTTCACCTCTCTGGGTTCAATGTTCCCAGCAAACAAAATTGACTGGGCCAATGATGGCTCTAAAACACGATCCAATGATGGCTGTCATTGGCTCAACTGACATTGGCTTGCCATGAAAAATGATGTTTTCATTGGCTTTTGGCAAGGCCTTGTGTGCAAATTCTCACTGGGCCTATAAAAAACAGCCATTGATAAGCCAATTAAAAAGGCACGTTAGAACTTCATTGGGCCTGTTTTATCCTTTCCCATATAGTGACGTCGCTGATCGACCTTGTCTGAACATTTCAGTTTCATTATTTTGGGCTGCCATTCTTTGACGAAGGTTTGTACATTTTTTTTAATGTTGTCTTTGTTATTCTCCATGTTTGAAACCAACATAACATTGCTTGTGATTAGTGTGTTGTTCGTGAGGACCAAGACACTGGGGCTATATACTGTGTTGTTCGTGAGGACCAAGACACTGGGGCTGTATAGTGTGTTGTTCGTGAGGACCAAGACACTGGGGCTGTATAGTGTGTTGTTCGTGAGGACCAAGACACTGGGGCTGTATAGTGTGTTGTTCGTGAGGACCAAGACACTGGGGCTGTATAGTGTGTTGTTCGTGAGGACCAAGACACTGGGGCTGTATAGTGTGTTGTTCGTGAGGACCAAGACACTGGGGCTGTATAGTGTGTTGTTCGTGAGGACCAAGACACTGGGGCTGTATAGTGTGTTGTTCGTGAGGACCAAGACACTGGGGCTGTATAGTGTGTTGTTCGTGAGGACCAAGACACTGGGGCTGTATAGTGTGTTGTTCGTGAGGACCAAGACACTGGGGCTGTATAGTGTGTTGTTCGTGAGGACCAAGACACTGGGGCTGTATAGTGTGGTGTTCGTGAGGACCAAGACACTGGGGCTATATACTGTGTTGTTCGTGAGGACCAAGACACTGGGGCTGTATAGTGTGTTGTTCGTGAGGACCAAGACACTGGGGCTGTATAGTGTGTTGTTCGTGAGGACCAAGACACTGGGGCTATATACTGTGTTGTTCGTGAGGACCAAGACACTGGGGCTGTATAGTGTGTTGTTCGTGAGGACCAAGACACTGGGGCTGTATAGTGTGTTGTTCGTGAGGACCAAGACACTGGGGCTGTATAGTGTGTTGTTCGTGAGGACCAAGACACTGGGGCTGTATAGTGTGTTGTTCGTGAGGACCAAGACACTGGGGCTGTATAGTGTGTTGTTCGTGAGGACCAAGACACTGGGGCTGTATAGTGTGTTGTTCGTGAGGACCAAGACACTGGGGCTGTATAGTGTGGTGTTCGTGAGGACCAAGACACTGGGGCTATATACTGTGTTGTTCGTGAGGACCAAGACACTGGGGCTGTATAGTGTGTTGTTCGTGAGGACCAAGACACTGGGGCTGTATAGTGTGTTGTTCGTGAGGACCAAGACACTGGGGCTATATACTGTGTTGTTCGTGATATATATATACACACATATATATATATACACACACATATATATACACACACACATATATATACACACACATATATACACACACACATATATACACACACACATATATACACACACATATATATACACATATATATATACACATATATATATACACATATATATATACACATATATATATATATATATATATATATATATATATATATATATATATATATATATATATATATATATATGGTGGGGTGGTAACATGTGTCGGTGACCGGTGGCGAATTGGCCCCACCTTTGTAGTTATTCCAGTTAGAGCTAGTGTATTTTTAAGCAGGTAGTTGTATTCATAGACTGCGTGATAGCATGTAGGGCATTATGCTATTTGGTTTAAGGGTGTTCCATGACAATAGTAATGCCATTGTTTCTTTTATTTGTTCTAGGAATACTGCTACTGCTTTGTGGTGAAATGTGGGCTCTATTGAACCCGACGTCCAGGAGGCTCGCATGGGGCGTAGTCAGCCTGGCGTTGGGTTGTGGAGCCCACATTTCTTTGTTTTACATTTCTTTGAAAGTGGGCTTACCCTTAATCCCCACAATAAACGTCATTCATTTGGCCTTTTCATATCTCTATATCTGTGTTGTGTTGTTGATTGCATAAATGAGAGTATGCAACATTGGCACAGCCAATGTTGCATATGGGTTTTTATGCGAGCAACACCACATACAATTAATGATTGGTCCATTTCTAATTTATTCTATTATGCTAATCCAGCAGAGCTGGGTGACGCACTCTGTGACCCACTTTGCCTGCCTCCTTATTTTGAACCAATCAGCGCGCACCAGCTGCGCGACGCTACAGATTTCAAACTTGGACTAGCCACTTCGTTTTGTGAAAGCATACGGAGTGGATGCGCTTTGAAAATTTGTCCCACCCTCCTCCACATCTTTCTCCCTGTTGTGTGTTTACTTGTTAGCAACAATTGTACATCTTTGGTGGAAGTGGGGTGTTCATGTCTCCAAGCTTTCCCATTTTTTGATTGCGATAGTGGACATGGGAGTTTTGGCTTTCCCAGAAGTGTTCACGGGTTTTAACGCTGGGACGCAGCTCGCTTCCCTTCCACCTTGGATTTTAGAACTGTTCGTGTAGCGAATTGGCCCCACCTTTGTAGTTATTCCAGTTAGAGCTAGTGTATTTTTAAGCAGGTAGTTGTATTCATGGACTGCGTGATATCATGTAGGGCATTATGCTATTTGGTTTAAGGGTGTTCCATGACAATAGTAATGCCATTGTTTCTTTTATTTGTTTTAGGAATACTGCTACTGCTTTGTGGTGAAATGTGGGCTCTATTGAACCCGACGTCCAGGAGGCTCGCATGGGGCGTAGTCAGCCTGGCGTTGGGTTGTGGAGCCCACATTTCTTTGTTTTACATTTCTTTGAAAGTGGGCTTACCCTTAATCCCCACAATAAACGTCATTCATTTGGCCTTTTCATATCTCTATATCTGTGTTGTGTTGTTGATTGCATAAATGAGAGTATGCAACATTGGCACAGCCAATGTTGCATATGGGTTTTTATGCGAGCAACACCACATACAATTAATGATTGGTCCATTTCTAATTTATTCTATTATGCTAATCCAGCAGAGCTGGGTGACGCACTCTGTGACCCACTTTGCCTGCCTCCTTATTTTGAACCAATCAGCGCGCACCAGCTGCGCGACGCTACAGATTTCAAACTTGGACTAGCCACTTCGTTTTGTGAAAGCATACGGAGTGGATGCGCTTTGAAAATTTGTCCCACCCTCCTCCCCATCTTTCTCCCTGTTGTGTGTTTACTTGTTAGCAACAATTGTACATCTTTGGTGGAAGTGGGGTGTTCATGTCTCCAAGCTTTCCCATTTTTTGATTGCGATAGTGGACATGGGAGTTTTGGCTTTCCCAGAAGTGTTCACGGGTTTTAACGCTGGGACGCAGCTCGCTTCCCTTCCACCTTGGATTTTAGAACTGTTCGTGTAGCGAATTGGCCCCACCTTTGTAGTTATTCCAGTTAGAGCTAGTGTATTTTTAAGCAGGTAGTTGTATTCATGGACTGCGTGATATCATGTAGGGCATTATGCTATTTGGTTTAAGGGTGTTCCATGACAATAGTAATGCCATTGTTTCTTTTATTTGTTCTAGGAATACTGCTACTGCTTTGTGGTGAAATGTGGGCTCTATTGAACCCGACGTCCAGGAGGTTCGCATGGGGCGTAGTCAGCCTGGCGTTGGGTTGTGGAGCCCACATTTCTTTGTTTTACATTTCTTTGAAAGTGGGCTTACCCTTAATCCCCACAATAAACGTCATTCATTTGGCCTTTTCATATCTCTATATCTGTGTTGTGTTGTTGATTGCATAAATATATATATATATATATATATATATATATATATATATATATATATATATATATATATATATATATATACATATATATATATATATATATATATATATATATATATATATATATATATATATATATATATATATATATATATATATATATATGTTTCAAGTTTCATTCACGAAATATAAAAAAATGGCTGCGTGACATGATATTATGTGGGCATAGCCAAAACAGTTTTAGGTGGTTAAAAGTCGTTTTTGTCCACATCTCGTTAATTTCGTCTTCTTAACTTCCGATATTTGGACAGTGTGTCCGCTGGTGGACTTCCAACCAACCATTGTCGATGGTGACTCTATATGTGTACTATGTTTTCGTAAAACGACTTTGTAACAACGTGCGCCTGTATACAACAGAGAAGCAGATTGTGGCGTGTCATCCACGGGTGTCAACCCCAAATAATTTGTTGAGTGACAAAACGGGAGATATGCGGGGAGCGCACGTGCGCAAGCAACCTACACAAGTGTTCACAAAATGTTCATAGGTGTATGCTAAAAAGAACATAATAATATACAATGCTCGCAATAATTGCATGTGGTGGAAATGGTCAGACAGCCACCCAAAGCGGGCCCCCTCCCACCCAAAATGGGCCCCCGCCCGTTTGGCTTTACTGTATTATACAGTGAACTTGGTGGTGTCATTGCTAAGTAACTCACAAGGGATCATTACTGAACATTGGTCGGAAGTGCGAAGCGCAAATTTAAACAGGTGAGCTCAAAACATTGTTTTTCACAGTTTTCTTTTCATGAACATTTCTGTAGAGCCATACACAGAGTCACACAGTTCCAGGCCGGAATGGTCATGGCAGGAAGGAAAGGCTAATCCTCCAGGTAGACCAGAATGGAAGGGGAGCACAAGACAATAGACTGTCCACCTGTGGGGTGGGATCACTGGGAAGATAACCTGGTGGATAATTACAGCTACCACTAATCACTCTCTCTGGCTGTAAATATTTAGGGCTGGCATTGCTAATGTTTACTCCCTTAATGAGTTGCCACCCGAACTCACCCCAACAGTGCCAACACAACACAAGGGAGTCATTTGTCTGCATCGTTTGATTTGTTTCAATGAACAGGTAATCTCTGAAGCCATCAACCTATAGACCAGTTGGTCTTTTCATGTTGTATGAATAACAGCTCAGGCACACAGAGCACGTTTTCAAAGAGCACACTGTGAAAGTGGATTCACAGGTCAGACAACCATCTGCTGAGGATGCTGCTCACTACAGAGCACCTTTTCCAATGGCATGTTGTGAACTTGTGAAAGTGAATCTAACAATAATAATTATTCAAAGAATTACGCATGCATTTGATTGTACATTTGATTGTGCATTTGACAAATCAAATGTTTGTGGGTCGCATTCAAATGCATTAAAATATTTATGGAGGCATTTGAATGCGCCATGTTTGTTCTGATACGGACGGTAAGGAAGGAAAAGAAAGGGTGAACTGTGGAAAAGGTACTGCGTGGACACCAGGACTGTGCGTGGACACCAGGACTGTGCGTGGACACCAGGACTGTGCATGGTACGAATGAGGAAAATTGTTTGCGAAATGTGTGATGATGGCTTAGTAGTAAAAGTGGATTGTGAAGGGGAACCGTTTTGCACGAGTCAAAATACGATTGAAATATATAAGACCAAAGTACACACTTAGTGAGATAAGTGGAGAAGAAGATTCCGTAGAAAAAATTTTTATTGAATAAAAAATGTCAACTCTATGACACGTTTTGCTTAAAGGGCCAGTTTTGTACATTGTTCCCCTATATTATTAATGGTTGGAGTGTTTTAGGCCAATTGTGATTAAAATGTTAGTATTGCAAAAAACTAACGTCAAGTCCACGGAAATGAGAGACGTAGGCCTACATTTACTTTCTATCGCGGAACGCGGGACATCTTGTCAAAATGCGGGACATGTATGACATCTATCTAATGCGGTCAGCGGCAGTGACAACATGCGCCGGCTGATTACACAAAGTGATAACTACCCTTAGACGGTTTTATTGCACGGGCCAAACCTAAGAAGCCACCTAGTCCTAGTCCTAGTCCTGGTCCGCCGGCAAACATACGGCCTATCGTGCTCCTAAACAAGATGTTATCTACCTTGTTCCTCATTCGAGACAAGATCAACCGTTTTGCTGGAGTCTACCAGAGTGGTTATCAAACGTGGACGCAGCTGCGCAGAGATTTTATGGGCCCAACGTATGCTGGTGTTTGGCTATGTCCAATCACTGGGACTTCTACAAAATGTCGTTGGCCTTTCACACTATCCAGCGATAAAAGATTCTAGACATAGATGAGCTGCGACTAGTGAGACTACTACAGGTAGACACCAGGCTGACGGTACTACAGGCAGACACCAGGCTGACGGTACTACAGGCAGACACCAGGCTGGCGGCACTACAGGCAGACACCAGGCTGGCGGCACTACAGGCAGACACCAGACTGACGGTACTACAGGCAGACACCAGGCTGACGGTACTACAGGCAGACACCAGGCTGGCGGCACTACAGGCAGACACCAGGCTGACGGTACTACAGGCAGACACCAGGCTGACGGCACTACAGGCAGACACCAGGCTGACGGTACTACAGGCAGACACCAGGCTGGCGGTACTACAGGCAGACACCAGGCTGACGGTACTACAGGCAGACACCAGGCTGACGGTACTACAGGCAGACACCAGGCTGGCGGTACTACAGGCAGACACCAGGCTGACGGTACTACAGGCAGACACCAGGCTGACGGTACTACAGGCAGACACCAGGCTGACGGTACTACAGGCAGACAACAGGCTGGCGGTACTACAGACAGACACCAGGCTGACGGTACTACAGGCAGACACCAGGCTGGCGGTACTACAGGCAGACACCAGGCTGACGGTACTACAGGCAGACACCAGGCTGACGGTACTACAGGCAGACACCAGGCTGACGGTACTACAGGCAGACACCAGGCTGACGGTACTACAGGCAGACACCAGGCTGGCGGTACTACAGGCAGACACCAGGCTGGCGGTACTACAGGCAGACACCAGGCTGACGGTACTACAGGCAGACACCAGGCTGACGGTACTACAGGCAGACACCAGGCTGACGGTACTACAGGCAGACACCAGGCTGACGGTACTACAGGCAGACACCAGGCTGACGGTACTACAGGCAGACACCAGGCTGACGGTACTACAGGCAGACACCAGGCTGACGGTACTACAGGCAGACACCAGGCTGACGGTACTACAAGCAGACACCACGCTGAAGGTACTACAGGCAGACACCAGGCTGACGGTACTACAGGCAGTACAGGCAGACACCAGGCTGACGGTACTACAGGCAGACACCAGGCTGACGGTACTACAGGCAGTACAGGCAGACACCAGGCTGACGGTACTACAGGCAGACACCAGGCTGGCGGTACTACAAGCAGACACCAGGCTGACGGTACTACAGGCAGACACCAGGCTTACGGTACTACAGGCAGTACAGGCAGACACCAGGCTGACGGTACTACAGGCAGACACCAGGCTGGCGGTACTACAGGCAGTACAGGCAGACACCAGGCTGACGGTACTACAGGCAGACACCAGGCTGACGGTACTACAGGCAGTACAGGCAGACACCAGGCTGACGGTACTACATTCAGACACCAGGCTGACGGTACTACAGGCAGACACCAGGCTGACGGTACTACAGGCAGTACAGGCAGACACCATGCTGACGGTACTACAGGCTGACACCAGGCTGACGGTACTACAAGCAGACACCAGGCTGGCGGTATTACAGGCAGTCACCAGTCTGACGGTACTACAGGCAGACACCAGGCTGACGGTACTACAGGCAGACACCAGGCTGGCGGTACTACAGGCAGACACAAGGCTGGCGGTACTACAGGCAGACACCAGGCTGACGGTACTACAGGTAGTCACCAGGCTGACGGTACTACAGGTAGTCACCAGGCTGACGGTACTACAGGCAGACACCAGGCTGACGGTACTACAGGCAGTACAGGCAGACACCAGGCTGACGGTACTACAGGCAGACACCAGGCTCACGGTACTACAGGCAGTACAGGCAGACACCAGGCTGACGGTACTACAGGCAGACACCAGGCTGACGGTACTACAAGCAGACACCAGGCTGACGGTACTACAAGCAGACACCAGGCTGACGGTACTACAGGCAGACACCAGGCTGACGGTACTACAAGCAGACACCAGGCTGACGGTACTACAGGCAGACACCAGGCTGACGGTACTACAGGCAGACACCCGGCTGACGGTACTACAAGCAGACACCAGGCTGGCGGTACTACAGGCAGTCACCAGTCTGACGGTACTACAGGCAGACACCAGGCTGACGGTACTACAAGCAGACACCAGGCTGACGGTACTACAGGCAGACACCAGGCTGACGGTACTACAGGCAGACACCAGGCTGACGGTACTACAAGCAGACACCAGGCTGGCGGTACTACAGGCAGTCACCAGTCTGACGGTACTACAGGCAGACACCAGGCTGACGGTACTACAGGCAGACACCAGGCTGGCGGTACTACAGGCAGACACAAGGCTGGCGGTACTACAGGCAGACACCAGGCTGGCGGTACTACAGGCAGACACCAGGCTGACGGTACTACAGGTAGTCACCAGGCTGACGGTACTACAGGCAGACACCAGGCTGACGGTACGCGGTACGGTATGCAGAATTTGTAAATTCGATTGGCTCGATGCTGTGAGACTCTCTCCCGTGCTGCTACTTCATTTGTGCAGGAACACTCCACTTCAGAACTGGGTATGCTACTATGCGACGTGGACTTATTGTTATTACGATAACCCTCAACAGAACGTTAAAAAATTCAATTAACAAATAAAATAATTATTATATGTAAACAGAACAGAAAAATCGCAAATGTGTGCCGCAATTTGAGAATGACCCAGATAAGTGCATCGAAAAAAAATAAGGTATTTTAAAAATATGCCACGCCTATATATATATATATATATATATATATATATATATATATATATATATATATATATATATATATATATATATATAATTATTTTATTTGTTAATTGAATTGTTTAACGTTCTGTTGAGGGTTATCGTAATAATATGAACACACATTGAACTTTATGATGTAAACTTAACGTGAAACGTGAGTCACAAAAGCCGCCACATTAGGCTCGCCCGGGTAGACCCTTAGGGTGTAATGTTACGGTTTTCTTCCTAAACGCGCTCATATTTATTAACACCCAGGTAGCATAGCTACAGCTGATATGTCCATGAGCACATACTGGTTGCACAAAATAAAATACATAACGCGAAAACACGATATACGAGCATTTACACACACGTCCCTCAATCCGGTGTCCGCCGTGTTATCGACACGATTATATGAAACTGGTGGAAATCTGCGGACACATGTAGCCGCTGGTGACAGCACTTGGCATAACAACAGATTATACATGCCACAAACGCTAATCCCCCGCTCACGTCCGCTCACGTAAGTTATTTTGATTGCCGAAGATAATATATTTCTGTGATGACCAGGATGAAGGTGTCCGCACTGTTACTAGCGCAATGTATCGAACTATTTGCTGCGAACGCCAAACTTTCACCACAACATACTAAACTAGCACCTGTTGCACATGTGTAAAGCTGGGCAATAATGCACTTTTAAACTAGAGCACTAATTAGATGCAGAACTGTCCGCCGTGTTAGTGCCAATGTGATAACACGGCGGACACACTGGTAACTCGGCGGACTAATGAGTGCACACGCGTGTATACTAATGAGTGCACACGCGTGTATACTAATGAGTGCACACGCGTGTATACTCGTATTATTATTGCACACACTTAACTTCGTAGTACTTACACACATTATGTAGATGGTGGTGTAGTTCCTATGTTATGCAAAATGCTGATCTATGTAGGCATACAACGGTCGGTTTACAAAATGCTTCGTAAGTATCAATATTTTCTTCATATGTATATTCCTTCAAATCCATTTTGGAGATGGACTGGCCTAAACATAATAATTATTATTAATTATCGTATGATGGATTTGGCCAGAGACGCGATACTGATCCCAACATCAAGAAACGGGAGGACTGTTGGATAAAACAGGAAGAGTTGGGACAAATAAAGCCGATATGCGAACTGAGAGAGCAAGCCCAATGAAGATAACGCAAGGCACAGCGGCTTGAATGTTGTAAGAACAGACAAAGAGAGTTGGGTCAATGGTGATGAAGTATACCGACTCAAATCTCGCATGTAAGCCTAAATTAGCTTCTCCACTAAATGTATGCACTTGACGACGACGGCAACGGCAGATGGAGCTGCTGCAAATATGTTTCCCAGAAAGTACTACGAATGATGAGGCATGAGGTACGCATAACACGTAAGGCAGTTCCACATTCACGATGACAACAGCCGTGACACCAGTGGAAGGAAGGAGAGGGTGACCAGGAACGAGGATAAGCGACGGGGAGGCTTCTAGTTGACACGATCTCAAATCGACTTCTTCCCCTAGGCTCCTTGTGGGTTGGGGACTACACCACTTACTCTGTTCCACCCTCTCGACGAGTCGTCTCTATTTATCGCGGTCTTCTGCCATTCTCTCCCACTCTCGGCTATTAACATCTGAATGTTCTTTATATATATATATATATATATATATATATATATATATATAAATATATATATATATATATATATATATATACATATATATATATATACACACACACACACACACACATATATATATATATATATATATATATATATATATATATATATATATATATATATATATATATATACATATACATATATGTATATATATGTATAGATATGTATATATATATATATATATATATGTATATATATATATATATATATATATATATATATATATATGTATATGTATATATATATATATATATATATATATATATATATATATATATACACACACACACACACACTGTCCCACCATCTTTATTTCGGTCTTCCTCTTCTATTTTTACCACCCTCTTTTATTTGCTCTCTTTGTCAATCTTTCCCCACTCATTCTCTGTGTGTGTCCACCGCAGTTGGCTCCTCTACCTACGTCCTTCTGGTGTTTCCGATCTCTTTTCTTAATTCTTCATTTTCCATGTGTCTTCTCGTTTCACCAGACACTTTCTCTTAACCCAGTTGTACTACGTTGCCTGTAGCTTCTCCGGTCTCTCTGTCAGTGCAAGTGTTTCCAACCCAAATGCACAAGCTGGTACCACTCAGGCTTTTTCCTTTAACTGTTTCCTCAACTCTATATCCAACACCCTCTACCATCCTCTATGCTGTTAATTCAAGTGTTGATATGTAGTCTGTATTTATGTTACAATTTGATGCATTTCATGTTGTCGCACATAACATCGCCATAATTGTATTAAAATATATTCTGTTATAATTTAGGAAAACTGTAACGTAAAAGTAGAGTGATACTTACATGTTGGATAAACATGGTATGTTTTCATCTGGTCACAAACTGTCCGTAACATGGCGGACAAAAATCGTTTGGGGTAGGCTTAATAAAGTATCCGCCGTGTTGTTATTAATTATATTTATACTGGTCCGCTTATATAATATATCCAAGAATAATCAAGCAGCCATATGCAATAGAAACCATTTTGATCAGCGACTGCAACCAATTTTTTTGTCGGAACGAATATAGTGTCGCAAATTGAGAATTACCCATCTACCGTAGAGACGGCGATGTGGCAGAAGTCTCAACCTCCCATCTACTACCTGTTTTGAGGGGTCAACCTCATACCTACCACCAGTTACCGCCAACCTCTCACTTATGAGGGTGTGTGGCAGAGGTCTATATAATTATGTATGTGTATGTGTATGTGTATGTGTATGTGTATGTGTATGTGTATGTGTATGTGTATGTGTATGTATATGTATATGTATATGTATATGTATATGTATATATATATATATATATATATATATACATATACATATACATATACATATACATATACATACATATATACATATACATATAGTACTGGCTTTGTTATCTAGTCGGTTGTTATCTAGTCGGTTGTTATCTAGTCGGTTGCTCACGATACCTCTATATCAGTGTATGTCGTGTATAACTCTTTTTCTAGCACTGTGATATAGTTACATATAAATACAGTCTACGTTACTTTAATGTTATGTTGTCTAAACGATTTATATATTGCAACGTAGACCATCTGGCTGAATTCATGTAGAGGCACCGGAAGAAAATTCTTAAGTCAAACCTCTCATATGAACAGAATATAAGTGGGCTCGTTTGTTACCTGGTTAGCATAGGTTGTAAAGTTGATCCAAAATGTGCTACGATCGTGGCAGTGGGGGGCCGAGTATACACAGCGGTTACGATCGACGCCCCTGAGAATAATGACTCAATGAAGAGAACTTGTCAACGGACCGACCGTAAACAATTCTGTCCTGAAATCTTTATGACATGAGTCACATACACAAGTGAAACGCCAACAAACGTTTACTTCTTCTTCCTTAAATATCCACCTAAATACAGCTGAACACGCGTAAGTACAGTAACTCACCTTTACATAAACATCCGTATTCTGAGTAAATAATAAAGTGTTCTTGTGACGCCGGGTAACTCACACACCAGGACGTCAGCTAGAACTGCCGTCAGTTGTGTGTCCGTTTTCAACTCCGCGCCACCCGAGACAGCTCGCCGTTTTCGCTACTGTCGTACCAACGTTTTTCGCACCTAGCACACTTCATACCCAATATACGCCGTACTTAATATTTCTGCACCAAAGACGCTTCGTACCCAACACATGTCCCACTTTACTAACACAAAAACGAAAACTGCTATTACAGAAAATGTTTTAATAATAATAATCAGTATGGTTTATCAATACCACTAGATATAGTCGCTAGAGTTTATTTAGCTCTTGATAGTTTATAACGGGAACGCAAAATGATGACATGGGTATTGAGTACGAAATGCTTTGTGTACCAAATGGCTTAGGTACGAAAGGTTTTGGTTACGAAACATTTAGGTACTGAATGGGTTGTACCTGCTGTGACACACATGCGCAGACTTATGTGTTGTTGTGCTGGTGGCTGCTAAAGGGATGAAGTCAGCCACGCGTGTCGACCCGACGCACTGAGTGATGCGTGTACAGCAGTGCTATGCCAAACGGACGCACAGGAGCGTGACTATGCTAACCGGGGTAACGGGGCTGCGGGGCTCCACGCCTGCGATGTCTGCCGTCGATGTTAACAACAACAATGTTGACAACCGTGAGTCTAATGAAACGCATCCGCACATTATTTGACAAATTATTTTTACCAGTAATTTGACAAATCATGACTACACGCTATTTGACATTATATTTACACGTTATTTGACATTATATTTACATGTTATTTGACAAGATATCTTTGCGATCGACATAATAGACCCTACACTGTCCTTTGATTAGTCAGTAAAGTTCTAAAATTTTATTTTATTATCCTATATTAATAAGTCCGTGTATCAGAGGAATCCAGGATCTTGTCCGGGGGTATCATCCAGCATATGATTATAGTTAGACGTAGACGACAAATCCTCGTCAGTTCTAGAGTAACAGTGTATACTTTTGTATACATACTGCCGCCATTGCTGCCGCCATCGCTACCACTACTAGGGGAGACCAGGGCCAGTTGTTACAATTTTCAGTTAGTCATTTTTGTATGAAAAGTATGTTAGATGCATTATTCCTGTCAACGTATACATTTCATTTTGCATTAATAAAATGTACCATATATATACCAATGATATTCCATATTACAGTTAGGCAAATATGTGAAGTTTCCCAGGCGCGGTCGACTATAACAACTTGTTACATCATACGAGGCACGTTGTTACAGCAACGAACGTATCTGTTGTGCATGCTACTGTACGTTATTACATTGATTGAATTATACACACTTATAGTCGATGAGCATTATTTCAAAATCGGCATAAGAGGGAAATAAATAATATTAGAGCACCCGTATGTCGATGGAAAGGGCGGTGGCTCGATTCCACATCCGCCGTTTCGAAGCTTGGACAATTTCGTTCACCCCACGTTGCCTGTGTTTTTCGGAAGAGACACTAAAACCCTTCTATCTGGTGCCTATGCCAAGGGAAGTCAAATATCCCACGCAGGGAAATGCAAAATCCTTTGGTGGTTTCACTAACTCTAGAGAAGGACACTCTTAAATAAACTCTCAGCGCAATATCCTATCCATTATCCATACCCTTATCCAGATATCATAGACTGTAGGCCATTGGGTTGAAATCACTTCCTTTCACGAATTCCGCCGTCCAGTCATTGTGACAAAAACTATTATCCCTAACATTACAAATGACAAACACAATTTTCTACTGAAAATGATCGATCATTAAAGAGTAAGGCCATAAAAATTAGTGTAGATTCTCGTCACTGCGCGCATCACCTCAGAACGACCGCGTAGATGGTTTTTCCTACTGAAAGCGACGGTGGCGTCACACGGCGTATCAGAGCTGAACCATGCGTATGGTATATCTGGTTCAATCCCGATGCAACAGACTCATGGTTTGCACGACTTTTGTGGTCACGTGGTCGGTCGGTTTGCGTGACAGGGCGTACGCGGTCTGTTTCGTCAAAGAATTTCAATAACAAGAAGCACAACTCCTATTTTTTCCTGTGTAACAATATTTTACCTGCGCCATCTGTTGGCGAGTGATAAATGAAACATGCAAGGCTGGCTTGAAGGATTCATTGTGCGTACATTACTGACCTTTATTTGTTAGTATCTGCAGATATTTATGTATGATTAATTGATTCTGTTAAATGTACTCTTTTTAAACTTCCATACATATGAAGGAATGAATGCAACGCATCTTTTTTAAATTACTGCTTTTTTCTGAACTATGATAATGTTGCCTATACTTTGAGCGGTTGAGTTGCAGACAAACACCATGTTTCATCTACTTATTTTATTTACAGTGCAGTTATGAGCAAAATAACATATGCAACAATTTATGTATGTACACAAATGCCAAATAGCATCACCATCAATTCATAAATGCTACACAAATAAGAAGGCATGAACAAATAATGTACACAGTAGTCAATCAGTATTGGATGAATTATTGATAAGCAAGTGTATCCATGTTTGTACGCAATAACCAAGTAGAACCACCACCAACCAATGAATATCATGCACAAAACACCACCACCAATTAATAAATGCTATTCACAAAGCTGGCATGAACGACGTAATGTACACAGTAGTCTATCAGTATTGTATGAATTATTATAAACAAGTGTATGCAAAATGTAGAAGAACCGTGTTGTACACTACTACATAAGATTATCCATTACACTCCCGTAGAAAGGGAAACGCGGGGCTATTTGGAAATTAGTAAAAAAGAGTACTCATGGTGGCGCCACGTGCGAACACAGCACGCCATATCATCGACGCGGCCTATCACGTATTACGCACGTGTACTCAGTTGATTTACGAAGATTTACGAACATTGATGAAGAAATGTGGTGTGTGTGAAATTATTAACGAAGGTATGTAAACTGTGTCGCTAAATATGGTAGTAAAACTTCCATTTGCACAGGGAATACGGAAAATCTGGTCATTTTGTGAGTAGTACCATTAAATTCCATAGGTTTCACTCAATAAATGGGCTGTGTTGACATTTCATGCTGCCGCTTGTTGCATGAGATTCGTTCCTCGTTGTAAAGTGGGGCTATATGGAACACTGGAGCGGGGCTATTTGAGACACGTTGTTAATAGAACTATATTATAATAATACACGCCCAAAAGCCCTATATTCAAAGTCTAGCCTGTATCATCAATAAACAAATAGCAATTACTGTGTTCTAATGGTATGTTCCATGTTTACAGATTGCAGATCACCAGTGGAAGTGTGTGATGGTTCGCCAATATAGGAGAACGTTCTCCAATGTTCGGAACGGAAAACAACATGCAGCGTACAGATCGTACACTGAAGATAACTTAAACGAAGCTGTTAGAAAAGTGCAGTCAAAGACACTGACATTAAGACAGGCAGCAACAATAAGAATATGACTCAAAAGAAAGCAGGCCATCCAACACTGTTTACACGTGACGAAGAGCAAGCTTTCATCCACCACCTGAATGCGGTTTCCGAGTGGGGGTTCCCATTTGACACGCTTGACCTTAGACTGATGGCAAAGGGATACTTAGATCGCCAGGGCCGTAACTGTCCACAACTTCGTGGCAACTTACCAAGCAGAGATTGGGCACAAAATGTTTTGAAACGACAAAAATGCAATGTGACCCAACGCTTATCAGCAAACATCAGCACAAAACAAGCAGCTATTACACACGACACCATAGATTCATTCTTCCGCAATGCAGGGGAGGTCTTGAATGGAGTACCACCTACCAACATCATAAATTATGATGAAACAAATCTAACCGATGATCCTGGCAACAAGAAATTTATTTTCAAACGTGGCTGCCGTTATCCCGAACGACTCATCAACACTACAAAGTCATCAATCAGCATTATGTACGCTGGTACAGCAGCTGGACATCTTCTCCCGCCGTACGTTGTGTATAAAGCAGAACACTTGTGGGATACATGGACTGTTGGTGGTCCAGCAGGAACGAGGTTCAACCGCAGTCGTAGTGGCTGGTTCGACTTGGTTTGCTTTGAGGACTGGTTTCTCACTGTAGTCGTGCCTTATGTTCGTCATATAGATGGTGTGAAGGTGTTGATTGGAGATAATCTGTCATCACACTTCTCCAAGAAGGTTCTGCAAGAATGCGACCGTTACAACATCAAGTTTGTCTGCCTTCCACCGAATGCCACGCACATTCTGCAGCCTCTTGATGTGGCATTCTATGGCCCACTAAAGAAGTATTGGCGGAACATTCTCACAGCATGGAAGAAGGGGCCAGGGAGGCGGCAGACTACATTGTCAAAAGACAGTTTTCCTGCACTCTTACAGCAACTCAATGTCAGCTTAGAAGATGGAGGAAGAGGCAGAGAGAACCTAATATCAGGGTTTTCTAAGACAGGTCTGTATCCACTGAATGCAAACCGTCCAAAGGTGAGGGTTCCCAATGGAAACGTGGAAGACGATAATGCCAGTACATCAACCAGCACTACCGTCTCAAATGTTGTTGTAGACATGCTCAGCTCTATGCGCCACCAAAATGGGCCTAACGACGGAAAACAAACGAGACGAAAGAGGTTGGACGTGGAACCAGGGAAGAGTGTAACAGCCGATGACTTAATAGCTCCCAAAGCTACACAAGCACAGTCTAAATTCAAACGCACTAGGCTCGCTGTCGACAGCTCAAGTTCTGAAAGTTCTGCCTCAGACATCTGTGATGATCGTTCCGATGACTTCGATGATGAAGACCATGGTTCTGCAACAGAAGAAAACATACAGCACTGTGTTGATGACTTTGTGGTTGTTGAATATGCTAAGAAGAAGATGACACTTCAGTACATTGGTGTTGTGAAGGGCTCAGATGACAAGTTCTATGAGCCGGATCCATGAGATGAGGATGATGTTTCAGCAGACATGATAATAAAGGTGCTGAGCAAACCATCATTGCATGGAACTGGTCGACGAAGTCTTCGAAAGTTTTCTGATGACTTGAGCCGATTCAAACTTGAGTAGACTACCCCGGATCCCGTAGAAGGTATATTTTGTGGACTAACATATTTGTATTCATTTGCATGTCATAGCCTACCTGCTTGTACCTGGTATATCATTCTGCATCGTTATATCTGTTAATTTGTTTTTTAAATGTTTAACTGTATTTCTCATGGTGGCATTCCATCATGAAGTGATCAGCAGTAACATGTAAAATGTATTCTTAGCATTAGTATTTAGTAGCCTATTCGTGTTGCATTTTTTAAAACACATTAAACTGTTCCAATTAGCCCCTTATAGCAGCCAAATCGATTCCCTGTGACTATTAGTAATGGTTTCCAAATAGCCCCACCCTACGAGGCTATTTGGAACCGCAGAAAGAAAAAAAATCCCCACGAAGGTGACATAAATATGTGCCACTTTCATGGGGAGAAGATCTGTACACTCTCCTTCCAAAATGTACAAAAAAAGTTTATGTGAAATGCAAAATGTAGTTGCAATGCAATAAAATCCGACAAAAATGTACCGAATAGCCCCTTTCTACGGTATCCACATTTGTCATCCGCAGTTTTCTCTGCCGAGACGTCTTCTCTGCCATTCGGCAGACTTGTTTGCGAAGTCTCCTTGCAGCGTCTGCTTCCGTCGGGTCTATGGCTCTGGCACTTCATCCTGACTCTCAGCTAGAACAGAAATAACAATGTCAAATGTTTTATTTATCTTTACTCTATCTGCATATATACATACATTGTACATGCAATCATCCAGTTTGCAATACCCTTTCAAAATATTACAATGATCTTTAAAAGCCTCATATTGAAAAACTTATGAATATGTTTTGACTAATAATATACCTTGTTTGTTTAAATATCATATGTCAATTATAATATACACAAACCAGTGGCAGTGCTCTCAACCTTCCTTATCTTCTCGGGGGGTGTCTCCCTCATCGTTGGCAGGTGTCTCTTTGGAGTCACCATGCAGGGAGGATTAGGGACATCCACAAGGATTGGAATCGCATTCCAATTGAGGCTGTTTCTGTAAAGAAAATATACTTACATTTAATAGTGCATCATGTTACACCATCCAACAACTCCAATGTCAACATAGTAATAGGAAAGAATGCGTAAAAAAAATTATCTTCAGTCTTCATGAAAATATGTCGTGAGTGGTATCCCACAAGGAAGCATTTTCGTATCACTACTTTTTGTTATATTTATAAATGATCTGCTAACCAAAATAACAATCATAAGTTCAGTAATTTGATATAGAACAGTGAATATAACTTCAATAATGATATTTAGTTTATACAAACCTTGTTGAGGCATTCTTGAACTGCGAGGACTCAAAGTGAAGACCACACAACTTGTAATGCCTCAACGCCGGTGCCTTTTTTTCCCACCAAATCAGCACGTCTGATGTTTTGCATCCATTTTGAGCACCTAATTAATAAACACACATAACGCGTTACAAACATGTATGCATATCAATTGACACAAAAAATAGTCGTCTATATGTTTGCGACTACACATATATGCCTATAGTTTTTTAACCACCAAATCATCACGTCTGATCAACTGACGTTACGTACCCATTTTGAGCACATAATTAATAAACAAACACAACGAGTTACGAGCAGTAACAAGGACTTCAGTTCAACAATTTATATATATATATATATATATATATATATATATATATATATATATATATATATATATATATATATATATATATATATATATATATATATATACATATGTATGCATATTAGATTATTCAAAATATAGGTGTCTATTTTGGCGACTACACGTACGACTGTCTAGGACTACACGTACGACTGTCTAGGACTACACGTACGACTGTCTAGGACTACACGTACGACTGTCTAGGACTACACGTACGACTGTCTAGGACTACAAGTGCAACGTTCAATACGCCGGCTTCCTTATTATCGCAATCCCAATCTTGCTGTGCACTGAACAAGACAACGAAGTGTCTTCATCTTTCGGGAACGTGAAGAAGGACAGTGTCAATATTGCTGCCACGATGTGGGAGTAACAGTGGCAGCTGGCGTGTTGGAGCCAGGCCAGACTGTACCAATGACATCAGCTGGCATGTTGGAGCCAGGCCAGACTGTACCAATGACATCAAAAGTTGAAGATGTCGTTGCCTTTGGCAAATATTTTACGCTTAAATTAAATGGCGACAACCAGGCATGTTGTTCCTAGTTGTTTTACAGAAGCAATAATAACATTTCAAAAGGTGAGATTAATTAACTGTTGAAGTCACTCATATTCCGTTCAAGTCATCTCCCCCTCCAAAGATGACAGCACTGTTCAGTACTCTGCTCACTATAGTTGAGCAGTTGAATGTGTACGACGAGTTGTTCCTGGATGACCTGATCCCAACTGACTAGCAGCAACCATACACCTAACTTGAACACTTGGAAACGTTGCAGGCTGCCACACAGAACCACTCTCCTTACCTATGCCCCCGGAGGAAATGAAGGTAATCTTATTTTATTTTATTCAGGGAATAATGCAGCCTCATGGCTGATATTAAACCCATGTACTTACGAAATATATATTGACAACTCACACATGACATGTCTGCCCCAACGAATGAGCAACAGGCTGAAATTGACAAGCATGTAAATATGCTTGTTTCGCTTGGTGATGTTGACATCATATGTGACATCAATCCTGGCGTCTTTTGGCAGAAGGCAGAACAGTACATAGAAAACGTTGCTGAAACAACAGTTGATGAGAGGCGACATGAATGTATCACCCACTTGGCCATTGCTGTGTCTGTATCGCATCTCCTTCAGGCTGTACAGCAAACCTGCCCTCCTGACCTACCCATTCCCTCAGCAAATTGGCTACGCCTACAATTTTGGCCAAAGAATCCACCAACCCATGCAGCACTGCAGAACACAGGCCGCCTGAGAGTAAAATATATGGTGCAACAGCGGCATCTACGTGCACACCATGAAGAGGCTCACTATGCCTCAGCAGCTTTCAGATACCTCAAGGAGATGGCACTCAGGTTCCATGAATATTGTGCATTCCTCAGTGTGGACGACACACGCAAGGTAAAGGGGGGCGAACCTGGTACTCCATTGGCAGCTATCGAGCGTGGACGACAGGTCTTGGTTAGCATGGGCCAAACGTTTCAAGTAGCAGACCACGATTTCTCAAAGATGACACTTACGCCAAGTGTCATATTAGACCTGGAGGTACCTGCGACAATTGAAGGATCCTTCTGTGGGGGCAAGGTACACGTGGCACTGAAAGATTCCGTATTCACGCCATCATCCCCAGCTCGCCACGGCACTGAAACGTCTGGCATCATGAAGGACACTGACAAGCCCATCTTGATGTTATACAGCGACGGGGGACCAGATCACAGAGTCAACTATGTTTTTGTGCAGTTGTCTCTCATTACACTATGGAAGAAGCATGGCCTGGATGCATTGGTTGCAGTGCACACACCCCCAGACATAGTTGGAAGAACCCTGTCGAACGGATAATGTCCCTGCTTAATTTGGCACTCCAAGCTGTTGTGTGATGCGGAGTGAACAGGAACCGGCTATGTAAGATCTCCTGATGAATAGTTCATATATGGCAGACGTGCGTGCGACTGCCTCCAAGTACCCGGAACTCAAGAATGCTGTTGTTGACAGCATGCAACAGCCAATAACACTGACCTCAGCACTGTTCGCTCAGCTGACACTGAAAGGTGAACTCTTTGATGTGTACACTGGCGCAAGTCACACAGATGTGGAACAGCACGTGGCTATTCTTGATGACTTGATCGAGGGTCGATCAGGATCAAAGAAGGAGCTGATGCAGAAAGGCAGAATGCAGGAATCAAGTGTGCAGACATCGCACGCCCGTTTCACAAGCCTCGACGCCTCCCCGAAGCAGTTGCTGAAGATCTGAAGTTTCTGCCAGATTCAGTGATCGATCAAAGTGCTACACACTACAAACTTTTCAGTGAAGTCTATGGCAAACACAACAGAAAGACACCGCCCACCACTGAAAGAAACTAACAAAGAAGCGCATCAGCTCCCGTTCAACCCGAGTGCCCAAACAGCCGAGCGGGTAAAGCGTGTCGTTATCCGCCAGGAGTGTGAAAAGCCACATGTTCTGCATAGCAACAACATGTTGAAAAAGGCAGAATTGCCCATTCTTGATGCTGCTCTTGAGCAAATTGACTTCACGTGTGGGTCGTCAATGACAGAATTCACTGACCCAGATGACACAGCGGTAGACAACATCCTCAATCGAGTGTTTGTGCGACGGGACTTACGGTGCCCACAGCCAGTAGAGATCCCCTACTACTCATCAGGAATGTTTGAGCAGGTATGTTGTTACTGTGCCTCCGAACACGACCTGCTGGCAGAAGCTCTGGTAGATGGATACTATCCAATCTGCACCAGCTGTGGTGCTACCAAACCCAGACTTCTTCGCAGGAAGCGAATGCTGGTGACATAAACCTAGAGAAAACTGTTTCATGCTGAAGCCAAATAAAAAAGTGTTAACGTTACATACTTGATAGTTTATTTAACTGTGATTTCTACAACGCAATCAAGCCGAGAATAGGTTGCTTGGGATAGATAGTAAACGTTGCGATGTTGGAAAAAAAGAAAAAACCAGCGCCATAGCGTCAATTTTTAAATTGTTGGTGACCGGCCTAATGTGTAATGTTGAGGTTAAAAGGTAACATTTTACACTATGACATCGTAGTTGATATCATTTTAAAGCTGATCTGATCTGCTGAACAAAACTGGCTACAAAATGCATGCGAAACATACGTACCCCGGAAGGACAGATTTATGGTCAAATTACTCTTGATCACACTGAGTCATTTGTCATCTCCTGTATGCATAGGTAATGATTTCCTTGCCATAAACAGCCCCCACCATGTAACGTCGCGAGTGCATTTTTTCTCCAAAAATAAACATTAAGATACAATTGTGACACTTTAGCCAAATGAAATTGGTAATCTGCTATTGTGACACCTATGTACGTTACACCCGGTCATACCGAGTAATTTTGCACCTGTCTGTGGGTGCAAGCATTGATTTCATGGCTAAGACATTCATCCACCCTGTAAGAACACGAGTGCCTATTTTGACAAAAGATAAAAAAGTGTAACCCCTTAAGCAAGTAAAATTTTGACATCCACCGACATTACTCTTTGTAAATTTGAGCGAATTTGCATTTCTTTATCGGTGCAGGTGTTGATTTCCTGGCCAAAAATGTCCCCATATTCGAAAAAAAAATTGGGGTGGAAGACGTTTATTAATTCCTGCACCCACAGAGATACGTCAAATGGCTCAAAATGACCAGGAGTAATGCGAGTGGATGTCACGGTAGTAGGATATAGACTAGTCCTAAGCTCAAATGAAGAGGCATCTGGCACCATCTTCGGCACCGTCTTAAGAGTATTGGTCAAGCGTCTTAAGAACATTAAGGAACATCAAAGGTCAAATTAATTACGTCAAAGGTAATATAAATCAGGTCAAAGTAATTATGTCAAAGACAAAAACTAATTATGTCAAAGGCCAAATTAATTAAGTCAAATGTAAAAATTAATCAGGTCAAATTTATTAGATCAAAGATCAAATTATTTAGTTCAAATATCAACTTAATTAGGTCAAAGGTCAAACAATGAGTCAATGTTCGTGTTTTGGGTAGTATCTTGTTAAAAACCGGTGCGCCGGTGGGCGCGTTCAATCGGCGCGATGGATACGTGGTGGAAGCATCCGTTCAACTGTAGTCAAGCGTTTTAACATCAAAGGAACATCAACAGCCAAACTAATTAGGTAAAAGGTCAATTTAATTAAGTCAAAGGTCAAATTAGCATCAAAGTTCCGTCTTCGGCACCGTTCAAGGTGGTCTAATTAATTTGGTAAAACCCAGTTTACCCTCCATTCCCTTACGAACCGTCTTCGGCACCATCTGAAGAGCACAGGTCAAGCTTCTTAAGAACATCAAAGGTTAACTTAATTAGGTCACAGGTTAAAATAATTAGGTCAAATGTAAAATAAATCGGGTCAAATTAATTAGGTCAAATAGCAGCTTAATTGGGTCAAAGTTCAAATTCAGTAGGTCATCTTAATGAGATAAATTTTCTAATTGTGTGGGTGATCAATTCAGTGGACGTACACAACAAGGGACCGTCGTGAAAACAACTGACTAAAAGTCACAACAAAGTGCACTTATGTAATGAGCATAAAGTATAGTTCTGCTATTGTGACAGTTCGGTCGGTCTATTCAATGCGATGCAGTAACCGGATCCAATGGCAGCGGTAACCTAGGGGAAACAGCTGTGAGCGATAATGCAAAAATAGATCCGCATAGTAAAAATCTACTACGAGGTGACCTTTATATCATTAAACCGGGACACGGCTATATGCAGTGAGTGTGTATTTTACGGGAACTGAAAGAGGACAATGCATTCAAAAGGCGCAATGTACTCAAACGCTCACTCACCTATACCACGTTGAAACGCCGCTTCATCAACCACGTGCATCACATCGAACACGAACAGCTCCAAGAAAACGAGTGAGAAGAAAGCCGATGAGAAACGCGATGGTCCACTCCAGCCTGTTCGCACCACGCCGCGCAGAAAGTTGGGGGAGATCGAAGTAATTAAGTACTGGTAATTCCACCTATTCCACCTGTATCAATCTTTGTCGAATACTGGCCCATTTTGTTGTAAAGTTTCAAGCCAATGAGATACTGGTACCTGTCATAGTAGTTGTTAGAACTGTTTGTTTTGGGGTGGTTGGTGCCGGTTGATGACAAGGTGACGGAAACAGCTAAGTCCGACGTGGAAGACACTTATGACGTCTCCAGTGTTGATGACAAGGTGACGGAGACAACTAACCCCGACGTGGAAGTCTCTTGTGTTTAAGTCGCCACGGTTGATGACAATGTGACGGAGACAACTAAGTCCGACGTCGAAGATACATCTGCTAACGTCTGAACAGTTGATGACAAGGTGACGGAAACTAGTAATTCCGACGTGGAAGACAGCTGCGAACAGTGTGACAGTTATGCTGACAACCCGTAACGTAAAATAAATGAGAGTAATATACTCATGACAGTACCATACGCAGGACAGTAACACACATCTGACAGAAATATACATTTGACACAGTTGACATTAACATACACCTGCCAGTAACTTATATATGACAGTAACATACACCTGGCAGTAATACACGATAATAACGCATACACACTTGACAATAACACACACTTGGCAGTAACATACACACTAGATTAAGAAACACCTGGCAGTAACATACACACGTTAGTAACATGCACATGCCAGTAACAATACACCTAACAGTAACATACACCTGACAGTAATATGCACATGCCAGTAATATACACCTGACAGTAACATACGCACGACAGTAACATACGCACAACAGAAACACCTGATGGTAACATAAACATTACAGTAACGCACACCTGAGTGTTACGTACACCTGACAGTAACAGACACTTGACAATAACATAGGCAATATAATAACAGTAACATACATGACAGTACCTTACACCTGAGTGTAACATACATCTGGCAGTAACATACACACGACAGCAACATACTGATGACAGTAACATACACATGAGACTAACATACACAGGACAGTAACAAACACCTGACAGTAATAAACACTTGACACAGTTAATAGTAACACATGCCTGACAGTAACATATACATGGCGTTAACGTACACCTGACATTCACATGACAGTAACATACATGATAGCATCATACACCTGACAGTAACAGATACAGGACAGTAACATACACATAGCAGAAACATACACATGACAGAAACAGACACTTGATAGTGACATACACCTGAGAGTAATATATACATGACAGTAACAAACACACGACAGTAACGTGCACCTGACAGAAACATCCACATTACAGTAAAATATACTTGGCAGTAAGATTCACCTGACAGTTACAAACACTTGAGAGTAAGATACTGTAGTAAGAATGTAAGAGACACATGAGAGTAACATATACATGACAGTAACAGATTCGTGACAGTAACATGCACAATAGAGTAACATAGAATTGACAGTATCATACATATGACAGAAACACGCACATGCCAGTAACCTACACTTGAGAGTTATATACACAGTAACATACACATGACAGTGACATACACAGGATAATAACATACACCAGACAGCAACATACATGACAATGACACACATGACAGAAACATACCCCTGACAATAACATACACATAGTAGTAACATACGCATGACAGTAACATACACCAGACAGTGGCATACACAAGACAGGAGCATACGTCTGACAGTAACATACACACGACAGTAACATATGCATGACGGAAAAATACACTCGATAGTAACATTCAAATAACAGTGACACACACCTGACTGTTACATACCCCTGATAGTAGCATACGCTTTCCAGTAATATATACGTGACAGTAAAATACACGTGAAAGTAAAATGCAATTGGCAGTAACACACAACTGACAGTAACAGACACTTGACCGTAACATACACAAGAGTATAAGAGACACATGACAGTAAACTACACATGACAGTAACATACCCATGATAGTAATACGTACAATAGAGTAACATACACATGACAGTAACATGCACATGCCAGTAACTTACACTTGAGATAAACACACATTTGACAGTAACATACACGTGATAGTAACACACACGACAATAACATACACATGACAGAAACATACATTTGACAGTAACCTACACGTGAATGTAACACACACGCCTGACTGCAACATACACATAACAGTACCACACACATGACAGCAACATACACATGGCAGAAACGTAGACATGAACGTAACATACATTTGACAGTAACAGACACTTGGCACTGTTGACAGTATCATATACCTGAAAGTATCATGCACCTGAGAGCAACACACATGACAATATCATACACATGTGAGTACAGACACCTGGCAGTAACGCACCCTAAACGTAACACGAACATGACAGTAACATATACACGACAGTGACCTACACTTGACAGTAACATGAGCATCACAGTAACGTACACATGACAATAACATACGCATGACAGTAACAAACAATTGACACAGATATCAGTAACACACTCCTGACAGTAACATATACATTATATTAGCATGCACCTGGCAGTAACATACAGAAGACAGTAATGTACGCTTCACAGTAGCAAACACTTGACAGTAACATACACAATAATATAACATACACCTGACAACGACATAAATTTGACACAGTTGACCTGACAATAACTTAGAGAGTTATGAGAGTAACAGACACTTGCCAGTAACATACAATAGACAGTGACATACAAAAGACAGTAACATACGCCTGACAGTAATATACACGTGAGAGTTACATGCACGACAGTAACATACACATGACAGTGACATACACACGACAGTAACATACGCATGACGGAAACATACACCTGATAGTAACATACATATGACACTAACACAGTGACACACCTGAATGTTACAAACAACTGACAGTAACATAAACTTTCCAGTAACATGCACGTCACAGTAACATTTGTATGTTACTGTCAGATGTATGTTACTGGCAGGTGTATGCCACTGTCATGTATATGTTCCTGTTAGGTGCATGTTACTGTCACGTGTCTGTTACTCTCAAGTATGTTACTGTCATGTGTACATTACTGAAAAGTGTATGTTAGTGTCATATGGATGTAATAGTTAAGTGTATTTGTCACTGTCATTTGTATGTTACTATCAGGAGTATGTTTCTGCCATGCGTATGCTTCTGTCATGTGTGTGTGCGTTACTGTCATGTGTATGTTACTGGCAGGTGTATGTTAATGTCAACTGTGTCAAATGTATATTACTGTCCTGTGTATGGTACTGTCATGAGTATGTTACTCTCATTTATATTACGGGATGTTAGTATAAGTGCTACGCTGTTCGCAGTTGTCTTCCACATCGGAATTACTAGTTTCCGTCACCTTGTCATCAACCCTGGAGACGTAAGCGCAAGTATTTTCCACGTGGGGTTTATCTGTCTCCATCACCTTGTCATCAACCGGCACCAACCACCCAAAAACAAACAGTTCTAACAACTACTATGACAGGTACCAGTATCTCATTGGCTTGAAACGTTACAACAAAATGGGCTAGTATTCGAAAAAGATTGACACATTAATAGGTGGAACAGGTACTTACTTCGGTCTTCCCCAACTTTCTGGGCGACGTGAAGTGGACCGTCGCGTTTGTTAGCGGATTTCTTTCTTGCGTCGATATTTCTCATTCGTTTTCTTGAAGCTGCTCATGTCCGACGTGAAGCATATTTAATCATGGGGCAGATTTCCAAAATAGCCTTAAAACAAGAGTTGCCTGCACCCCCTGCCAACATAGGTTTCTTTATATTTTCTTTTTAATTGAACTGTAAACTAATAATTTCCAAACATTAACCAACATTTTAGGTGTCAGTTCTATTCGAAAAAAACGACATTTATCATGAATGGTTGGCAAAATTCTTAGAAATAGCTGAAATCACAACATATGCCATAAATAAAATAATTTGACTTGAATCATGTTATAAATTCACGAATGGATGCATAAGTGAATGTACAACAGTACAGTATCTCGAAATGTTTCACTTTCAGTTATAAATATGATACGTTCAGTCATTTTGTGCAACAATTACTGACTTTTTTCAATAAAATGTATATCCTTAGTGCTTTCGTTTGTTCCCGACTCACACCCATAGTGTATATGCCAGATAATTTCGTATCAGTAAATTTCCATATCCATGTACCATCATTTAAAAAAACAATTGGCGAAATATATTCAATATTAATGAAGATATCGTCATATGTGTAACCCTACCCCCTAAATCGAGAAAATGACGGGAAATGACAAATCGTCGCACAATGTGCTCTAAGTCAACCATTTATTTGTTAATCATCTTATGATCTCACGTAGTTGTTCATAACTTAATGCAAAACAATCTTTTACCATCAATCAGGTGTACACATTTAACTTTTTGCCCATATGGTATGCAATACACTGTTTTTCAGTCAATGTACGTTAGACGGAATCGCACACGTAACAACAACATCATGCCTTATATGAAATTTCACATCAATAGACCTGGTGTCTATGTTTGTATGGTCAATTGCTTCAACTTACTGAACGAATAATTACCAGTTGTTATGTTTGAAAAATGATATAGACATTTCAGTAACCCTACCCCCTTATCGAACAAAACCACAAAGTCTCTTCAGAGTGGGCATAGCAGACATTGTGTTCATGTGAACGACTTTCTATGTGATTACATATATTCCTGGCTAACAGGTATTTAATAATAAAACAAATTTATCTTTATGACATATAAATGCATAATTATAAGATGCATGTATTGGCTTCACAATTATGTTAATATAAGTAGACCTTTTGGCAAATCACAAATATTATGATAATGATAAAAAAAAATTATAAAATACAACATAAGTTTAAATGTTCTGTATTGAAGTTCACAAACTGACACACTGCTTCATGGACCATATGCCACTCCATACCGGAGTCGTCTTCTCACAGTAATGGGTCAACATCAGTTGTATGTCAGTCTTACCAGTCTATTTTCGCAGTAATCGGCATCACAGCGGCAAGCACCAGTACATGTTGACCGATTGAGCTGGCACGAGCAACGAGCGCCAGCACATGTCTTACACCTGACACGTTCAAGTACTACCTGTGGAGCTGACACGTTCAAGTACTACCTGTGGAGCTGACACGTTCAAGTACTGCCTGTGGAGCTGATACGTTCAAGTACTACCTGTGGAGCTGACACGTTCAAGTACTACCTGTGGAGCTGACACGTTCAAGTACTGTCTGTGGAGCTGACACGTTCAAGTACTACCTGTGGAGCTGACACGTTCAAGTACTACCTGTGGAGCTGACACGTTCAAGTACTGCCTGTGGAGCTGACACGTTCAAGTACTGCCTGTGGAGCTGACACGTTCAAGTACTGCCTGTGGAGCTGACACGTTCAAGTACTGCCTGTGGAGCTGACACGTTCAAGTACTGTCTGTGGAGCTGACACGTTCAAGTGCTGCCTGTGGAGCTGACACATTCAAGTACTGCCTGTGGAGCTGGCACATTCAAGTACTGCCTGTGGAGCTGACACGTTCAAGTACTGCCTGTGGAGCTGACACGTTCAAGTACTGTCTGTGGAGCTGACACGTTCAAGTGCTGCCTGTGGAGCTGACACATTCAAGTACTGCCTGTGGAGCTGACACATTCAAGTACTGCCTGTGAAGCTGAAACATTCAAGTACTGCCTGTGGAGCTGCGGCACTGTTCGTCCAATGTACTAAAATGTCTCCGTCAACAGTCCATCCATTGCCACGAGGGGATGGCACTGATGGTCGTGCCACCAAGCAGTGCCGCCAAATGGCTGCCTGATAGTTGGCACGCTTGATGTGATGGTCATATGCATCCTTGCACGGTGGCAACTTCGCTGGGTCTGTTGTTCTTGACCCAAACATGGTATGACGCAATCCGTTCACATCATACTCTTGTAATCGCCCATACAGAGCAGCAGAAAGCATTGGGCCATGTTTCTGCATTGGAACACAGAACAAGAACCATCTCTAGACATGGTCTCTCTGGCAAGGGCTATTGATCAGGTGAGACAGAATCCATGTCCAGAAAGAATGCATGTACTGTTGACAGATGAAATCTTCACAATGGCAAAGTAGCGTTTCACAGAGTTTTCCTCATCACTTGGACCAAATGGAAAGTTCGGGACATCATACATTGATATTGTGCATCTTCTGTTGCAATTTATTCGGTCCACCAGAGAGGCTAGTTGGAACTTGCACATTTAGTGTTTGCTAGAGATGATGCCATGGTTTACAGCATATTGTAAGACATATGCCTCCCTCTTCTTATCTTCTTCGGGGCCGTACGCAATGGTTCAGGAGGCATTTCTCACAGATGTAGATGTGTTTTAATTGTACGTTTTCTTTGCGCTCGCCAGCTCGAGATTGATAACTGAATTTGTACTCATTCGACCAATGAGTACATAGAGTACTACAGAAGTGTAGTTAACGCATTGTTCTCCAGGTTTGAAAGCGATTTTAATCGTGTGCATCAGACGGCTACATACATCGTAACAATATAATCACTCACGATGACAATGAAAAGAACAGTGGAGATATGTATCACTGTAAACCGTAAAGAAATGTAGTGAATGTAAACATCACTTAAAATATATATAGACTCTTAAAGTCTAGAAGATTTGACAGGTAAATTCTAACCAGAAATGTTTAACTCTAATGTTAAAGCAGGTATGGCCCGCCAGAACCACACTTACTGAAAATTTTAATGCCTACAATTCGGCATGACTACACACATCAGTGTGAAATTTAAAAAATAGTCTTACCCGCCCTTTGGAAACGCTCCTCCGGGATATTTATATTCCCAGTTTACCAAAATCAGACGCCGTCACTAGAGGCGCTGTGATTGCTTAAATACCCAATACGCTTTACCATTGGTCAACTTGTTAAATCCACCCACCCTCTCAAGGAGTCAGACCACAGTTGAGAATTGCATTGATGGTCATGTTAACGTTTTGTCTGATTATAAGAAAACGTGACAGCAACTGCCATCATCTCATTGATGTACTGACCAACTTTTATCAAAATCACATACATCCAGCTCTTTTAAATCGCCCCGACGTGCGATGCTTATCAATTTGGACAAAAATAGCCATGTATTCCGATGGCATGCCCACGTAGCCCATAGCAGAAAAATTCCCATAAATCCCTCCGCCAGTTAAACTCTTTAAAAATGCACTGTTTCACAGCCAATAGCTTCTACAAACAAACTTGTGAATATTCCTGCTCAAAGGCACTCATGTCACATAATATTAATTTATTAATTTCCTATTTTACAATTTCATACGCCTTACATTCGTGTGAAACAATAAACAGGAAGGTCAACTGGTCTTACCCCTCAAGCGCTGGACAATGACGTCTGCCAAAGCTTCCTTGCCCAGTTTGCAAGTTAAACTTTTGAACTCTAGGAGCTGGGCCAAATCCAGGGTTCCCAGGGCTCCCTCTCAGTTTCCTAACTAAGCTGACCTCCGAGGTCAGAGCAATTTAGCAAATGTCAGGATTAAAGCGAGGACTGAAGCGTCTAAACATTACCATCAATCTTTGACACCATATGGATTTCGTCCATATCCATTTGGGTGGTTTAACTATAACCTTTTCGAAACCTGCTTTTCTGTTGCTAATCTAGGCTTAATACATCGAACAACACTTCCTAATTGCTTAGTAACATTAACCATTACAAACTAATTAAACCAAACTGGCATATACTTTACATTCCTCCCACACTTTTTTGTTCAAAACAACGTGGTGCTTTTAACACAACAATTTAAAATAAAACTTAAAGGAGATGTCAGTTTGATTATGCTACCATACGTCTAAACAACGAAGTTGTTAGAATACAATGAAGAGTATACCTTCACTAAAACAGACAATATAAAATTAAATGTCTTTGACATACGAGAAATATAGACGTTAGTACTTATACATGTACCATACAATGTACCAAGAATACAATATCGATAATCACATGCATGTTACAATGTACCAGAAAATACACAGGCACTGAACAAACGCAAACGATCATGTAGAATATACGTTCTACTCTATCCAGCACTGATACAAACGCCGATTATGCTAATCAATGTCCGTTGGCGTATAATCCAGTGCGTATCAATAATACACAGTTGTATCTAAAGGCTACATAAGCAATCATAAAATGATGCTTCGCAATGCTAGGATAAAAGCAAGCCTACATCAAGAATTCACACAAATCATCGTGTGCTACAATATGTATGTCAACATCTTCAACAGCTAGCGATTTCGACGTGATCTTTTTCACAATACGGCAGGGACTTTCTGTCGGTTTGTGACACAATTTCGGTGTCGAAACAGTACTTTTAAAAAGCATTACAACCATCACGAACAAACACACTATAGCAATTGCTACAGTACAGGATACATGTCCCGGATACGTTTTCCACATTATAAAAGTACCATTGGAGACTAGCGAAAGTCAAAATACGCATTAATTCCTGTCCGGTGAAGCAACTCCTTTGTTAGAAAACCGAATTCTAACAATGTCTTCTGTGTTTCACTTGTAAACCAATATATTCTCATGAAATGTCACCAGCTCTGATCATGGGTTTTAGTTAATTACTGAAAGCACTTGGTTTACCGAAGGTACAATTCGCTAGTTTCGCCGGCTGTAGAGTCGCATTAACGTTGGCATTTACGGACGTCGATGTCGGTCGCTGTACCAAAGAATGTTTTTGACAATAGATCGACAGTTGATCCAGGGCGTTTTTTATTGAATTTACACTGGGGGGAGGCAATGTCCTAAAAGGGCACTCCAAATGGTTAAAAAGGGCACCTTACTCATTATTAATGATTATTTACATAACCCTTAGGAATGTATGAAACCATATATATATATATATATATATATATATATATATATATATATATATATATATATATATATATATATATATATATATATATATATATATATATATATATATATATATATATATATATATATATATATATATTATCAGTATCTTGCATCTCGGTATAAAATTAATGTTACACTTATATCCCAGAATTTTTTTTATTACAAACACATGCAGTAGTTAGAGAAACATGACACGTCTCTAGCAACTTGCAAGTCAGTACGTTTGACAGTCGTCTCAATTTTACTAGACGAGCCCCGTTTTGCGGGTGAATTTCCTAACGAATTCACTCTACCCGTAGATATCCCAATCTGGAGCTCCGCATCTTCTGGTCTTCTCCAGGAATTTGACGACAGCGGGTCGAGGGTCAAAGTAGGCGGTGCCCACACCATTCAGTGCCACCATGAGGCGGGCGTTTCTCGTGTCCTCACCCATGCTGGTGCGGTGATTGTCGACCACGAGGTTGTGGTGGTGGCTCACGATCCTTTCGGTCTGCATAGAGTGTGGACTCATGCAAGCCAGAGATGCCAACACCTTCTGAACTGAACCTGTGGTGACTGGCAGAAGTTGCCGCAATCTGACAGTCATCTTACAACCGAGATCACAGCCATCAGGCAGGAACGGCACATTCATCATGTTCTCCCATTGCTCGGCTGCTCCGTCCGCAAAGTCAGATGCCTCGTCTGGAAAAAGACGCCTGACGACGCGCACGCCATGCTCAACGAATGATCCCAGGTTGCGTGATATCACCAACCCCTTCATGTCTTTCATGACGTCCTCCTGCTCCGGGTGCATGCGTTCAGAGAGGTATTCGAGGGATGCTTGCACGACCTCCAGCCTGATTGCTCGTGCATTACGACGGTTCGTACAAACGAATTGGTGGTTCGACTTTCGCTGTGTTAGGTCCTCACTGGTGCTATCGGTTGGGCAACTCTCTTTCTACTCTCTTCTTCCCGGGAATGGTCCATCCCTCATCAATCTCAACTTCTTGACGGCAGCGCCAGTCACAGTGAGAAGATCGCTGATGAACAAATCACTCCTTTGCAACTTCTTCTGGAGTGTTTCAAATATATCCAGGATGTCGCCCACCAGTGAGGTTATCCACTTCTGTTGGTGGTTCCAAATTCTCAGAAACCCTTTGGCTTCAGCCTTCTCCTTTCTGTCGCTGGTACTTTCAGGTGCTTGCATCTGTTCCCACACCTTAATGCAGTCTTGTAGCACAACATCCACCAGCTGCAGCTCGTGCTGGGCAAACCTGACATCGTGGTGCCGGAGGAACTGTTTGACATTCCCAGCTTGCGCTGACAACATCTTCATCCTTCTCGGCGTCCGGAAGAATCGTACGAGCCCCAGTAGATTAGACTTCCAGATGCCCAGCTCCGGTATGGTGCTGACGACCGACTCAATGGCTAAGACCGACCGGTGAGCAGCACACCAGAAAGTTGCCAGACCTCTCTGCACTTGGTCAGCAAGCAAACGCCATAACCCACCATGTCTGCCAGTGTTTGCCGATTCGCCGTCAGTGGTGACACCGACGAGCTTCGTGTCTTTACATCCGGTCAAATCCAAAGTTTTGTTCACCGCTTCCAGTAGTCCAGGGGCGCCGTTCTTCTCTGGCGAATGCATGACGACGAACACACACGTTACGCTACCATCACTGTTAGCCATCCGTCCACTTACAAACTTGTAGTCCAACATTTGCCTGTCACAGCTGCCATCAATCTGCACACTGAAGACTGTGCATCGGTTGAACATTTGAGACAGACGCACTTTCTCTAGTTCGTATATGACATCCAGCATCTGTTTATAGTAGTTTGGGTCCCGGATCATGGCTGCTTGATGAACTGGCTATCGGGCGAGAACACGTCGAAGGCAGTATCTCTGTGACTGGTGGTACACTTTTATCTTTGGGAGTGTCATCAGATGTGATGGCAGTGAACGGATCATGGCTGCTTGATGAACTGGTACTCGAGCGAGAGCACGACGAAGGCAGAATCTCTATGACTGGTGGTACACCTTTGTCTTTGGGAGTGTCATCAGGTGTGATGGCAGCGGACGGATCATAGTTCCCTGGCGGCATTGTGGGCATTTCTGGCAATGAGTCATTGAGGCTGCGTCGAAAAATTGTGTCTAGGCGTTGACATTTTGCGGCAGATTTCTGTAGCCCTTCTTGTTTTCGTTTTGCTTTTCTGTCTCTCTTAGGCATGACTGGCAGGATATCGACCTAGACAAGTTAGATGGTTAAATGTAATAACTAACTCAGGAAAAGCATGTCTATTTGAAACACTTTTATAGTGGAATTACAATGCGAGCGGCGACATGCTCTAGACTCTAGACATAAATATACTGAAGATATAGGCATAAGGCAGAAAAGAGAGTAATAAAACACATGCATACCACGTCTATCAATCAAATGGTTGGCTAAGTACATAACAAATAAAAATATAGAAAATACGTACTTCCAAAACTGACATGTGCAAATGTTGATTACATTTTTTATGTTAATATGTGGACCACCAACTTTTGAGTAACAATTTTCCAAAGTTGAAGTCCCTGCTGACCGCCAACTTTCCATCTCACATATAGACCACTCATACATTTTAAAATTTATTTGTTTGGTATGTATACAATATGCTTCTTTGAGTTACCATGCTTAACATTTCGATTTCTCAAAGATGCGGAGAATGAATTGGCTAGGTTACTGCCTCAATAAAAATCTACCCTGACAGGTTTATGGCTGTTGTGATGTTTGTATCATCTTACCTACAAGAGGGATCATTACTAAAATGTGATTATTTTGTGATATTTGTTAAACGTTTCCAATTGCTTTCGTTGGACACTACACACACTTTGCCAGGTTTATTTATTATTTGAAAAAAAACAGCCGACTGAAAGGTTGTTGATACATCGTTAATCCCCATATCAATAAATTTATCTTTTGTAGAAATATTGCCCTTCTTTAACTTTGGTACTTTCTTGATTTTGCCACCAATGAAAATTAACTAAATCACACTAACAAAAAGAATACAAATTATGACCTACATTAATACAAGGGGCTGGTTAAGGAGAATGGGGGCACGCATTGGGGGGCAAGTTGGTTTGACTGGGGGGGGCAAATGAAAGGGCTGGGGGGGCATTGCCCCCCCCCCACTTTGTATGTTAAAAAACGCCCTGAGTTGATCGAACATGTCGAGTTATCCCCGTTACACCGTACGCTGTATCGGGGTGGACATTGTCTTTTTAATAACAGCGATACATATGGTCTACTTCGTCTTAGCGTCAGTTGTCGCATTTGCTACGTCGTAGAGTCAAGTCGTTAATCACCAATTTGAAACGTTGTATTTCAAAGCGTAATCCCGGGATTTCGGTGGGCGTTGCTATCGTAATTATAACTACCCATTGTACAAGCTATCGTGTCACGTGAAGACATTATCCCTACTTCGTTCAGGACCGTCAGGACGCGACAACGAATAACTCACATTGTTTTACCAGAAGATCTCAGGTTCGACCGCAATGTGGCTTTATTAGTAGAAGTCCATACACAGTACAACATCTATACTACAACTACTCTACTACAGTTCTTCTACCACTCTCCTACTACTACTCCCACTGTTCTCTCTCGTTCTCCCTCGTTCTCCCAGACTACATCTGATTAGTTGCCTTAATAGCAGACGTTTCACATACATTAACATCAAGTTAACATCGGCAAAGTTCAGCAGTTATTGATTCTACCCACTCACAAGTTAATATATTCATTAAGTCTAATCTTAATGTACATCTATGTTAATCCTCAAGTATCCAGTTCGACGGAAGTCAATTCCCTTCCGAGGACACAAGAACGTGACCTGACTGGAACGTCTTTTCCTTGCTGGACGCTGTCCACTAAGATAAATAGATAATAATTTAATAATCTTCCCACCAGAGAGATGGACATGTAGTGTGTCCATTGCGATCAATAAACAACTACTAGTTACATATTACAAGTTATAAAGTTGGTTACACTGCCTTGCTCTTTACACCATGTCGCTATTCATTACCGCATTTTACAAGGAATCTGTTAAGCAGTTACAAGGAATCTGCTAAGCAGATAATTCGGTTCATAAAAACGTACGTCCCTATGGACGTATTCAGTCGACTTTGCAGTTGTCATCAATGTGTGAAATAAACACAGAGCTGCGCATTTCTGCCGCTTTATTTCTGTCTCAGTCGCTTTCTAAAATACTTCGTCTTCGTTAATGACTCACTGTCACTGTCGTATCTGTCCGCTGCTTCGCGAGCAGTTACAGCCCGTGTCCTGGGGGAAGGAATCTGTCCGTCGCGGGTCGGGTAAGCCGTCACGGGGCGGGTCATATCCGTCGCTGGATGACACGGTACGTGCGCGCATACGTCGCTTGTGTCGCTTACGTGTGACTTGACCAGGCCGCACAGAAGGACCGTCTCGAATTTGTGTCAAAGTTCATCGGTCTGTCGTTGCTGTCAGTGTGGGCGTCAGCGAGCAGTGCTAGGAACCTGATGACGAACTGGACGTGGGTTGCACGAGTCCCAGTTTTATTCGGGGTTCATTTTTCTGCGTTTAGCACTTTGGTTTTCCCTGTCTGTTGGTGGTGGAAAGAAATAATTGGATCCCTTACTCGGGGGTTACTGTCCAGTGTGGGCCCACCTGGAAGTTAAAGTCACTCTCGCTTCCGATTTAACAATCATCGAATCTCCAGGTGAAATTTTACGGGCGTTAGCTTTCCTGGCCAACCTTTCTGTGTTGTGTGAGTGGGTGGGTGGGTGGGTGGGTGAGTGAGTGAGTGAGTGAGTGAGTGAGTGAGTGAGTGAGTGAGTGAGTGAGTGAGTGATTTATTAGATCCAAAATGTACACGCATCAAATAATAATAATATATCATATAATTGTAGCCACCCGTCGTATTCTTTTATTTTAGTTTCTGAGGAAAGCAAAGAATATAGATATAAAGTTATCAACATTAAAATGTAGTAAAGTAAAGTCGACCGTCAATGAAAACCTGGATTGTTGTTTTATTATGCTGTTGTGGTGTATGTCATAACATGTAGTGAGGTGAGAAAGTAAAATGTATTTATAGTGCTTGAGTGTAGCTAACATCATTGAAGTTGATAGCACATGTTGCAAACTGTGTGTATAAAGTTTGTCTTTCACACTTTGAGATGTATTGTTGATAGTATTTGGTAAACTGTATTTAAGACATTGCTTTTGCAAAAGTATGCTTTGTACCATAAATGTGAATTTTATTTTGGTTGCGTGTATTATGACCATGTATCTTGGAGTTTGTTGCTATCTGCCAATGTTGTAGGTATGTAGGTAATCTATTATGTATAAATTTATAATAACATTTTTATTTTTAAAGGGCTAACATATCATTCACTTTTAGTAAGTTTAATTTTTTAAATAGCGGGTCAGTATGTGAATTGAAATTACTCAACGTTATTATTCGTATAGCCCGTTTCTGAAGTTGATTAATTCTTTGACATTGGAACCCCCAAGTCATTAAACAATAGTTTATATGTGGTACTAATAACGTGCTATATAGCATAATTTTAATTCTCATAGGCAGTACTAGTTTAAACCTGTTTAGTGTACCAATTATTCTAGGACATTTGTTTGATATATTTTCGGAGTGTTTTTTCCAATTTAGTTGGGTATCCTAAGTTAATCCCAAGAAATTAAAATCGTCAGCCTTTGCTATTATTATATTATTTATTTTAGGAACAGGTGTTTTGAATTTTTTTTGGCATGTGGAAAACCATGAATTTGGATTTGGTAACATTAAGGGACAGTTTATTTATTTCTAGCCACTCATTAATTTTGTAGAGTTCTTCATTTATTAGTATATCAGCATCATCATTATGTGCATTTGTGAAATTGCTCATTGTACGTACATTGCTCAAAGTGGTATCATCTGCATTGGATATGAAGTTGAAAATTTGGCTGGCATGTGAAAAATCATTTATATAAATAATAAAGAGAATTGGTCCAAGAATGGAGCCCTGGGGTACACCAGTTGCTATTGATAAGGTTTCTGATTTTACATCAGCAAATTCTACATATTGTGTTCTGTTTGATAAATAGCTTTCATATAGTTTCAGAGGTACCCCTTAAATACCATAATGGTTTAGTTTACTTAGTAATGTGTAACGGTTTAAAGTATCAAATGCTTTTGATATGGCTGGTAGAAGGGAAATTGGTATGTAGTTGTTGATTTATAAATACCCTTAAAGATTTTATTATTTTTGGTGCAATTTGTTTTAGCAAGTTAGTTGAAATGCCGTCAATCCCGGTACTATTTTTAGACGGAAGATTGTATATTGTTTCTTGTACAATTAGTTCGTCAACGTATTAAGTGTGCATTTATAGTTTAAATTTTCTATGAGGTAATGCTTGACATTTTTATCTCCTGAGTAGATTATAAGATTGGTACCGATGTTTGTAAAACAACGTATTAAATGCGTTGGCTATCTCTAATGTGTTTGTTGTTTCTTTGTTATTTGTATTGAAAGATTCGGGAAAACATTTCTTGTTATCTTTTCTTGAAATAATTTCATTTATAGTTTTCTATGTATTTCTGATGTCAGATTTATATTTAGCGAAGGTGGACGCACAATAATGTTGTTTGGATGCGCGTATGCTTCTCTTTTGTATCGTATTATATGTTCTTAAGTTTGTACACATTATTTCGTATTCCTGTGAGTTAGGATTTGTTAGCTTCATTCTCTTATATAACTTATCTCGAAATGTTATGGATTTTAGTATACCCATGGTGATCCATTTGGATTTTTTATGTATTTATAAAATTTCACTAATTTGCTCAACGTGTGATTATTCTTGGCATTTTCAATTACTTCATGTATAATATTGTAACTTAAATTAAGGTCTGTGGTCAAGCTTTTGTCTAGTTTGTTGTATAAATGCACTAATATCATGGATGCACTAATATCATTTATTATATTTTTAATAGCGTTCTTGTTTTGTGTGTTTATTTTAATCCGTTTAGGATTTGGTGGATTGAATAACGAAATTTCTAATAGAGCAAGGGAGGTGATCTGATACTTTGTTTATTAATATACCAGATGTAGCTGTGGATGTTGAACTCTGAAATTTACAGAATATATTATCAATTTGGGAAACAAAATATCAAAGAATTCGCCGCATATTGCAATTTCGTTTATCTTAAGGAGATTAAGATTGTAGTCTCCGGCTAAGTTAATAGTTATGTTCGATTTTTCTATGGATAAGATTACTGTAGTGAATTCATTAATAAAATGCCTAATATGTTCTCTTACCATATTCGGTGGTCTGTATGTGTTACCAATAGTAATTGCTTTTGATAATCCACCCCCTGTTACTTTAATTATCCCTCCCAGTATTCGTACGTGTTTATATTTAATTTACTTCATATTGGAATTTGTTATCTATATATATTATTAAGCATACATTCTTACTACTGCTATTTCCTTGCGCAATGCAGTCACACCCAGGTAATAGTATATTTGATAAATCGGTAAGGTTGGAGATCCAGCATTCTTGTAGGCAAATCACGTTAAATGTATAATGTATGTCCTGTAGTGAACTAACGAATGCTGATAATTAATAAATTTTAGCATTTACAGATTGAATATTTAAACTAAGTACTGAAAAGTGTTTATTTTTTTCGGCCACTAGTATCTTGAAGTGGTCTATGTCGTAATAAGAAGAGTGTTTTATAACTTGCAATTCATTGTTATAAAGATATATTGTGTTAATTAAATTGTTGTTTTCAACGCCACCCAAGTGTGAAAGAAACACGCGATCAAAGTGGTCTGTCATTAATTAGCTCTTTAAGAGGTATGAATGACAAGTATATGTATATTTGTTAAATGTTAATCCAATGTATGATGAAGGTGTATGCGTTACAGAGGTCGTATATAGTGTCTATGAGATCGCAAAAAGCATTATGTTGTTTTGAGTATTTGTGTAATTTTGTTTGTCCATATCATTTGTTAGATGATGCTCCGCAAACAAAGCAAAATAATATGACGATGGACATGTGTCATAACAGTACGCATAGTCAACAAACAGAAACAGAAACAGATAAAACGTTAGTGGCTTTGCTGGCCGCATAAAAAGATATAACCATGCCATAACTCACACAACGAGACTCACATACCTCACAGAGAGAGAGAGAGAGAGAGAGAGATAGAGAGATAGAGAGAGAGAGAGAGAGAGAGAGAGAGAGAGAGAGAGAGAGAGAGAGAGAGAGAGAGAGAGAGAGAGACAGAGAGATAGAGAGAACACGTATAGAGACACAGAACACACAGACATACATAAAACACAGAGAGACACAGAACACACATATACACATAGAACATACAGAGATACATCGAACACACATATATACATAGAACACACACACATACACAGAACACACAGAGACATGGAACACAGAGAGCACAGAGACGTACAACACACACACACAGACATAGAACACAGAGAGAGAGAGACATATAACACACAGAAGAGAGATATTGAATACACACAGATACATGGAACATACACATAAACATATAACACCCAGAGAGACGTAGAACACACAGAGATACATAGAACACAGAGAAACATAGAACACACAGAGATACATATAATTCACACAGAGCACAGTGACACAAAACATAGAGAGAGACATAGAACACACATAGAACACACACACACACACGCACGCACGCACGCACGCACGCACGCACGCAAGCGCGCGCACACAGATAGAGAGAGAGAGAGAGAGAGAGAGAGAGAGAGAGAGAGAGAGAGAGAGAGAGAGAGAGAGAGAGAGAGAGAGACGTAGAACACACACAGAGCACACAGACTTAGAACACACAGATACATAGAGCACACACACACACACACACACACACACACACACACACACACACACACACACACACACACACACACACACACACACACACACACACACACACACACACACACACACACACACACACACACACACAGAACACAGGGAAACATAGAACACACACACAGACATAGAACACACACAGAGCAGAGAGACATAAAACACACAGAGAGACAAAGAACACAGAGAAACATAGAACACACATAAACATAGAACAAACACAGAGACATGGAACACACACATATATATATATAGAACACAGAGAGACACGTAGAACACACACATATACATAGAACACACAGAGAAACATAGAACAAACATAGAGACAAAGAACACACACACACGCACGCACGCACGCACGCACGCACTCACACACACACACACACACACACACACACACACACACACACACACACACACACACACACACACACACACACACACACACATATAACAAATATAACACACAGTGGAACAAACACTGCAGTTCTAACTGATGATTAGCAGTAAACTGTGTACATGAACAATAACGTTTTCAGTTCTATGATATCTGCCAGCATTAGTTAAACAAGTTATTGAATATATTTGCCACATCCTCTTTTAGGTATATATCTGCAACCATTCGCTGGTACTTGGCATCATGTTCACATTATTATTAATGTTGTTGTTGTTACTGGCATTGCCATCATTTTTATTATATATGATAACACACTTGTAACTGTCTTTATTGTAGTTAATAAATTGGCGCTATTTTTTTTCATGATTCTTGTTAGTAGTAGTAGTAGTGGTCAGCTTCTGTCTCGTGAGACAATGCTTTTGTTTGCTGCGTCACGTCGGTTGATTGCGAGCATGACGCCTCGTGCTATAGATCTCCTGGTGAATCTGGTATGCATTGATGCCTATAGCAGAACCGCCAGTAAGACTGGTTAGCCAAGTAGGTCGTTCTTCAGCAACTGTTTGCCAGTGCATAGGATCGATGCCATAATCTTTCAGGTCTCTTTTTATGGCATCTTTGTATCTCAATTTGGGTCGGCCAACTGGTCGTTTGCCTCCAGTTAGAACCATACATCATTTATTTAGGAAGGCGGTCAATGGGATATGGTGTACGTGACCAAGCTAACGTAGCCGTCTCTATTTTAGAATGCTGCTTAGTGGAGTTGAGTTGCAGCGTTGTAGGATTTCCAGGTTGGTAATTTTTTCTTACCATTTCACACCAAGCATAGTACGTAGGCAGCGTAGTTGGAAACTGTTTAATTTCAGTTCCTGTTTACGATAGGTAGTCCAGGTCTCTGCACCATACAAAAGGATGCTGAACACGCATGCATGATACACTTTCAGTTTTGTATGTAGTGTCAGGCTCTTCTTGGACAAAACTCTTTGTGAGAGTCTTCCAAAGGATGTTGCAAATTTACCTAGTCGTGTGTTAAATTCCTTGTCAAGCGTGAAATTGTTGGACATGATGGATCCTAAGTATGAGAAGTTATCCACGGTTTCGAGTGCTTCATCATTGAAAGTGATCTTGGCTACTTGAGTCCCGTGGCTCATGAGGACAGTCTTTTTGACACTGATTTTGAGGCCAAACGCTGAGCAAGTATTGGAAAAACTGTCTATGATAGACTGCAACTGTTTCTCGGATTGAGAGCAGAAGGCAGCGGCATCTGCATAGAGGGCCTCACACACATGTAACGTTGTTGTTTTGGTCTTAGCCTTGAGGCGTGATGTAGAAAATAAATTGGCATCAAATCTGATTTTCGGGCCCACACCACGGTTAGCAAGCTTTGTTTCTCTCAATATTACAGAGAAGTATATCCCGAAAAGAGCTGGGACCAGAACACAGCCCTGCTTCACACCATTTACAATGGGAAAGGGTTCTGATATCATTCCATCGATTTGGGCAGTGACTTGCATGTTTTAGTGGAATGATTTGGTAAGACCAAGTAAGATTGGAGGACATCCAACTGTCTTGTTACATTCGTTATATTACTATCAGGGACCATTTATTGACGGGTTTATGGTAGTATACTGTCATTTGTTAATTTTCCATATGTTTTTATTTGCTATCTACTGTATCTTGTATTACTGGTAATGTAATTCCGAAATAAACTCTCCCGCTCAAACTTCTTCCCGCTATCCCTTCCTCCCTCTATCCCTCCATCCTCCTCTCTCCCTCCCTCCATCTCTCCCTCCCTCCCTCCCTCCCCCCTCCCGTTCTCCCTCCCTTCCTCCTCCCGTTCTCCCTCCCTCCCGCTCTCTTTCCCTCTGTCTCAAAATAATGCAGATTTAAATAAAAATATCGGTGCGTAAACAGATAGATGAACTAGAAGATGTAGAGTTATAACCAAAGTTATATGGACACTGCTGTGTGTTTTATTTTTTGCCCACCAACATTTTCAACATTATATCTAAGACACCCAATGAAGACCAATTGTAATTGACATTTCAGTCATTTCGCATTTTACAAAATGACTGTTGTTTCCTGGTATTTCGCGAAATGACTGAGTGAAACAATCATTGCGCATAATGCCTGACAATCTTATTAAAATATTTATTTTGTTTTAACTTTTAACGTTTGTGTTAAATGTCTCTTACATTTACTTAGAAAGTAGGCGTGGAAAGGCAGGAAGCACCAATTAATAAATGTGTTCGGAAATGATGCTGAAGAGCAATGTATGAGCTTCACCTGAAAACGTTGCTGGGCAGTTAGACCAATAACTTTCAAAAGTTGCCTTTCTCCTGAAAAATAGCCTGCCAAAACACATTTTAAGAATAGGCTAAGTGCGCGCACGCACGCACGCACGCACGCACGCACGCACGCACGCACGCACATGTATGTATGTGCGCACACACACACACACACACACACACACACACACACACACACACACACACACACACACACACACACACACACACACACACACACACACACACACACACACACACACACACACACACACACACACACACACACACACACATAAACACGCGCAGTACCTAACTACATGACAACGTCCTTCATTGGTGGTAACTATGTTTGGCGTAAACAGTTAATAACTGGGTAATCACGATTACGTAACGATCTTCTGAAACATCCGGCCAAAAAGACTGAAATTAATCATACTACGCCCAATTACGTCAATGAGCCTACCTGGTCGTGGATTCGTTTCGCACGTGCCCGTTGATTTTCCCGATAAACTAATTATAATGTGGACATTACAACGAGGCGTGCAGAAGTTGGTGCAACCAATAATAAATAGAGGCGATCTCGACGACTGCACTCTGTCGACCAACCAGCTCCGATACGGCCTGTCCGTGGTGCCACAACGTCGTCGACCTCAGTGTACCGACGCAATGATTGATGCAAAACTGTGCCGCCAAAGTGTGAAAACGTCTTCTCTCGTCATCGTTTGGTAGCCAATGTTTGATTGCCTAGCTGGTATCAATTAACGGTAAGTGATACAATATAGGACCTACCGTTGTATTAATTGTTTCGGGAAATGACATGCAGTGTGGCCACCATATGTTCGTTCATTCGGACATCTCATAGAAGCGCTAGATTTCGTGACAACTGACTAGATTTTGATTGTTGGACGAATAGTCCGATAAATATTATGTTTTGCTTTGCATCTTATTATTGTTGCTATTGTTATGTTATGTTGCAATTGATATTCTATTTCGTTTATAATATAATATTATCAATAATGTCATTAGAACCGACACGTAGCAGCAGTAGCATTACCCGCGGAATGGAGAAAGTGAATGTGTAGTTAGCCATAAAGATACTGATTTGGCGAACATTGTTAATGTGTATGTGTCCGGATTAATGATTTGTCCTGATAAACTAATCAATTAACAATTACTGGTGTATATTAATTAGCGTTTGGAAATTCCGTTTCCGTGAAATGATGTCCAGATGCCGATGTTTCCGGATTATCTGCGTCCAGATTAACGAGGTTCCGCTGTATTACGATGTCCAGCTTTCTAATGTTTTTTTGGAGGCGTAATGCACGGCTGACTAACAGTTCTACGTAACAATAAACTATACATGCCACATTAGTTTGTTCATTTTAAACATGATGTCATTTTATGTTAATAATACGTCTATCATAGACTGACATATTCAAATGTAGCAACACGATAGTATAATAGTTATGGATATGATCGCCATACAATGGCGTTATGAATTGTCAGGATATGGAGCAGAGTGACTATTCGAGTGCATTAACGTGTCAGTCAGCTTACGTGAACAACTTACCCTTACGCCCGGTTTATATAATGCACTGTGTCTTCGATTGTTCTATGTAGGGCAGGTAACACGTGCGTATACATAAACACTTGCTAATTGAAGTTATGGAAACTATTTTTTTTCAAAAAGAGTGAAACTTCTTGTGGATGTGTTAAAATGTGTGCCTGAAATAAATTGTTTAAATTAGATGTTTAATCCTGCTATCGACAGAGATGTGTAAAGAAAATTGGTGGGCGGCAACTAAATACCATTGACACTGGATAGAGCAACAACGCAAGATCCAAACAATAGCTCTGATATAAGGGCCTTACTGAGCACTCTGAATGTCTAACCAATGCCACTTGTAAATACTGAAATTTGATCGAAACAAAATTTAAAAAAATACTTTCAGTCACAAAAATTAGTTTTCTATTTCACAACTTTCCAGCCAGCAACTCGTGGACGTCAGTTTCCCGCTGCATCAGTGTTAGAAATGAGGGGGTCTGGGCGGGGGTCCTGCCATAAGGCACGAGGGATCTCCCATAACAAAGAAAAATGTAAGCTTGGGGGGTCTCACTTTCTATCGTTGTGCCGATGTAATTACCTTTCCGCTGTTGCACCTGTTGCTGCGTGTGAGGCTACTCTGGTTCGTCTCTGCTAAAACTCGCAGAACTCGACAGTTTTCGCAGAACTTGATCGATCTCGCAACAAGAACTCGACGGTTTTCGCAGAACTTGACGGTTTTTGCAGGATTCGACATCATTATGTTGGTAGTTTAGCTGATTCATTCAGCTCATTCTATTGTCATTCAGTTAATCTCTGTTAAAAACATCTGAAATCATTCCACTCATATCATTGATGGGTGTGTGTTTTGTTTTCTGTTGGGTGTCTGCAGTAATGTCACCAATGAATATCTAGTTGAGGCACATTTTACCTTGGCATTTTACTTCTCAGAATTACAGAGCACTGTGTCTGCTAGCGCATTACTCCAGTAACAATGGCTTATACCACAATTTATAATTTAGTCATTTAACAGACGCTCTTATTCTGAGCGACTTACAACAAGTGCATTCAACATAAGTTGGTCAAATAACTACAGGTCGAAATAACTAGAGGTCGCTATGATAGCAAGCAAGTTTTGAAAGTGAAAGTGGATGCACAGGTCAGAAAATGATTTCATAATCTGCTGAGGGTACTGCTCACTATGTCGTGAGTTGAGTTTATGTGATAAACACTAATGACTTTGTGACAAGAATATCTAAGTTTAATCTTTTATATTCAAAATACATATTACTTGTGACGTCATCACTACGTGACTTCACGTCACAACATTGCCGCGGTTCTTGAATATACCCCACGCCAGCTACATTAGTAACGAATGTAATATGCCCAAACCCGAGGCAATTCGGGCTATATAATGATCTTTTTTTACGTATTGCAGAGTTCACAGTCATGTATTGGTAGTGTCATGGTTGATTAAATTAGCCTGTCTCGTCTTCATAAAACGGACGCAGTCTGTCCACGGACACATTGTCATCTCTGCTCTCAAGGCGTAGGCGAAAACATTTGTCCCAGCGCCGTAGAACTTTAAAAGGACCCGTGTATTTCGGTACAAGTGATGGTTGTATTTTGTCTGTACGGACGAGTACTTGTTTGGTTGTCCAAAGATCGCGGTCAACCTGCGCACGTTGATGTTTCTTGACATGCCACGGATTCTCCGTAAATGGTTGAGCCTCCATGGCCAACGCCAACTCTCTGCCGAATACTAAAGGCATCATCAATGTTTGCTTTTTGGATAACCAACTGACCTGGCAGTGCCGTTTGTTGGCCAGTTAAAACATAGACTGCGAAATGCTGGTGTCGAGATTTGCCGACGCTCGCAATCACCCACGGTAATTCGGCAAACCAATTAGCCCTGCCAAGAAGACGAGCGCGCAACGAGTTTTTCAAACACCGATGCATACGTTCGACGTTGCCATTGTGTTGTGGATGATAGCTGATCGTTGGGTCGCGCGCAATTCCCAGCAAATGGCAAACCTCCAGCCAAAGATCAGAGGTGAATTGATAACCACGGTCTGATGTAATGATGTCTGATACGCCCATCTGGCGATCCATCTTTGCACAGGCTTTTGAGCTCGCCGCCTCGCCATGCATCGTCATGGGAAAGGCTTCCGGCCAACCCGTCCGCCGGTCAACTACGGTGAGGAGAGTGTTCTTTCCTTCACACGCTGTGTTCAGTGGACTAACGAGATCGACGTGGGTATGATTGAATCGTTTGGTTGGTGCTGGTAGGCTTCGCACGATTTTTTCCACGTGGCGACGTCCTTTCCGATGTTTTGCCACCAGTACGAACGTTTAATCAGTGCCGTGCCGGCCTTGATCCATGCGTGCGTGAGGTGGTGCAGACTGGCGAACACGACACGCTGTAACATCGTCGGAACAAGGACGCGCGGCGGCGAAATACTGGTGTCCGCCCATAATTTGGTGTTGTCCTCGCACTCGATCAATCCTGGCCTATATATGGACGTCGAAGTTCTGTGATGTGTGATCCAACTCTGCAATGACTAATCATTATCCTGGACAACGAGAATCTCAAGCGATGTTGGTAAGGAAGCAACCATGTGCAGCACCGGTTCAAAAATGGCACTGCATGCCCGAACTGATGATGCGTAGTTATCAAAGTCAGTAGCCATAATCATAGCCTGGATCCCGCACATGTTTGAAAAGCCAGAATGTAAGTTGCAAGTATCTGACCTCATGTCTTTCGGAAAATAGTCAGACATAACCGTTGTAGCAGTGGAAATAGTGAGAGGTGTATTAAGCTGTTTCCTGTGCAGGTCTTTCTTTTGCTGAAGCCGTATCAGAAACGTATCATCGACAAGTACCTCCTCTTGTACTGCGTGAGTCGACCCTTCGTACGGTAAGGTGTCTTCATCCAATACCGCGAAGGTATCCACAATATAATTTATTTTTGCCGTCTTCGTTAGTTGAAGTGTGATTCGTGATAAAGGCATCGGCGACAAAATTTCTCTCGCCCTTTAGGTCTCTACCTGGTCCACAAATTGTGCGATTTTTAGAAAATGACGTCGTGGGATCGGAAGAGCCGCGTCCATCTTTTTTGTCAAGGCGCCGACGAGATGTTGGTTGTCCGCTCGAACAATGATCGGCTGACCTTCAAAGTATGCACGGAATTTGTCTACTCTAGAAACTTAGTGGTTTCCATATTCCACGTTGTAATTGTATTTTTGGTACCGGAAACCGTTTGATAGCTTCCACTCGCTTCGTCGGAGTTGACATTCCTCGCGAATCAACATGGCCGAGAAATGTAAGCGACGGTCGCCCAATTTGACACTTTTTCTTATTAAGAAGGAGTCCTGTGTCCTTTAGTCTCTGAAAGGGACTAAAGTCTCTCATGTGATCCTTCTTATTTTTACTACCCACGATTACATCATCCATGTACATGAAGCTTACGAATGGCAGATCTTTGAGTAATTGGTGTACATTGCGTGGAAACACTGTCCTGCGTTATTCAAACCATACGGCATCCGGATGAATTTGAACCGGCCGAGGGTAGTAATAATGGCTGTTTTATCCTGTGACGCCTCGTCGATATACACTTGTTGAAACACTTGCCGGAGATCAACCGTACTGAATGTCGGGCATCCAGCTAATCGCTCGTTGAAAGTCGTCAGCGCTGGAAGTGGATATCTGTCAAGTGTGGTCATGACGTTCAAACGTCGAAAGTCACCGCATACACGCCAAGTGCCATCAGGTTTAAGCACTGAATGCATATAATTCTAATCTACTTGTTATTCCCAGTGTCAAGACGCAGACACGACTTCAAAGGCAGAAGGGAGTGAAGTCATCTTCAGTAATGTTGAATGCCAAATTATTCTGCTTGCCGTGTCGCCATACCGGAAGTGTGACAGAGCCTAATATTTGATAGCGCTCACCTTTGTAGGTCTTTATGAACTTGTGAGAACAGCACTGCACATGCTTCATCTGGCTGTCTCCCGTTACTCTACAATGTCTTCTTTGATAGCACATTGCACTCGGCGCGAGTGTCCATTTGAAACTGCACTCGGCTCTGTGGTCTTGAACGGCCAACGTCCGCAGTAATCACTGCCTTCGATGATTTGTCTCCGATGAGACCGACGAAGAACACTTCCTCGTTCATGTGCACATTCGACAACTTCGCCGCTCTACATTTCGCCTAAAAATGGTTCTTCTTTCCACACTTTCGACAGGATTGCCCATAGGCAGGACATTCACGTTTCCCGTGCTGACGCCCACAGTACTTGCAGTCTTGTAGCTCTACTGTTGTAGCTCTCTTCGGCGTACTCGTCTTTTTGTATGTGCGGTTAGCGGGTGTACTGGCTGCATGGCGAGTCTGACGTTTTCTGACAAAACTCACGACGTCATGAGTGTCACTTTGCATAGCTTGTAATTGTGCACTTGTCTGCTCTGACGCTTTACAGATGTATATAGCTTTCTCGAGGGTTAGGTCATTTATACGCAACAGGCGTTCACGCATCTTGTCGTCACGCAAGCCTAACACAAGCCTATCGCGGAGAATTTCATCAGGTGTTATCCCATCGTGCGCGCAGTTCTTGGCGATCGTGCGAAGCTCGGTGACATACGCAGAAATGCTTTCGCCCGCTTCTTGTACGCGATTGTTGAAACGAAAACGCTCGTATATGATCTGTGTACGAGGTTCACAGTAGCTGTAAAATTTGTACTACACCTGATCAATGCATTGTTCGTTTTCACCTGCTAGCCAAATAAAAGTGTTATATACTTTGGCTTCATCTTCGCCTATGACTGATAAAAGTGTTGTAACTCTCACTAAGCCATCTTGTTGCAATTTTATAGCGTAGCCATATCTTTCGCCATTGTTTCCAGCTAGTAGTTAAATTATTGTCCATTATCAACGGCTTCGGTGGGGGCAAATTTGCTGGTGGTGGGGGTACCGCCACCCTTTCCCCGGATGTACTGTCACTGTCGGACCTGTCTACCTCGGACATGACTGTCGGGCCTGTTTACCTCCGACATGACTGTCGGGCCTGTCTACCTCCGACATGACTGCTGATTTAGCTTCTTGCTTGCCTCTTAATGCTATGAAAGTTCACAGTACCTTGAATCGCCGCTAGCGCAATGCGCAACACGTTACCGCCCGGAGCTGTCAGATGACGTCAGCGCGTCCACTTCTTCCCGCTCGAACAGTCCAAGTTGTTTCACGAGCTTGATGTAGTCGGCTCAAAAGTCAAATTTTTCAACCTATATACTCCTTTGCGATTATCCTCGTTACGCTCAGTCGATGCTATAGTTGTTTACAAACACCGTTTCGTACCAGTTTTGACACCATGTCGCGGTTTGTTATACATATTCTCATTATACAAACGCATTGACTAAAACAAACCGACTTTATTACGAGCACATTTTACTACACACCAAGCATTCTCATTGGCCAAGCCGTGCCGGCATGCATATAATTAAAGTGGCGACTTCAATGATAAATAATAAGATAGTTTCGCCATCTAGCGATTAACTGTTAAGTATAAGCGTTCTCGTCACACACTCCCTGTTAATGTTAAGTCTAAGGGAAATATGACATTTCGCCGTAAGCTAAAAACCCACCTGTTTAAACTTGCTTATCCCCCATAGCTTCCCAGCGTACCAATCCAAGATGACGAACCATGAGTCAATGGGCGTTTCCGCGTAAAGGGAACACTTTTGCCAACATTCACTTTCCCTCGTCGTATTCAAACAATTCATTGTGTATATTAATTCAGTGGGACGCAGTGGCTTTAGAATGTGCTTCATTTCATGAAGATACATCAAATATTTGTTAATGAAAATCTGCATAGTATTCTGTTTTTAAGACATTTCTTGGTCCAACTTTAGTTTATGCTAGTATTAAAATATGTATTGCAAAACAATGAAGTAAGTTATCCAGCCACAGCCAATTGTATTAAATTGTCCATAATTTATTAAACTAAACGTTACACATTATGTACAAATTGGAGTAGTAGGTACGGCATAACGTCAATCTGTAATTAATGGTGCATTTTTCATTAAACCAAAATTGGTCCTCACCAAAAAGATCGCACAGTATTACTACTACTACTACTACTACTACTACTACTACTACTACTACTACTAATACTACTACTACTACTACTACTACTACTACTACTACTACTACTACTACTACTACTACTACTACTACTACTACTACTACTATTACTACTACAAATAATTACGAATTCCTACTGGTCAAATAGTTACTTATAAAATGTATTACACATCACAAATCGAAACCAAAAAGCCACTGTTGCCTAAGTATCTAGGTTTACAATACGCATAAGGGAGGAGGGAGGGATACAAAATGTGGGCAGATTTGCTTCATTCTGATTGGTCGAAATTTGAAATGGAGCGTTCTGATTGGTCGAGAGCATTTCACCACCAGGGACGCCACGTGAAAATACCCTATTATCGTTCAAATGTGGGGCACTTTCTGATTGGTCGATGGCAGTTTCACCGCCAGGGAGCGCTACAGGTCAATTGTGTCGACGGTTCTGATTGATCGAGAGCAGTCACGTGACCTATGACGTCACATGTTGTTTTGCGATGATACGATCACCAGAGGGCGCTGCTACGAGTCAATTGTGTCGACGATTCTGATGGGTCGAGAGCAGTCACGTGACTTATGACGTCACAGCTCCTCCCCTATTATCTAAAATGAGGAGATTTTGGGGCACTGTTTTGCGATGATACGATCGCCAGGGGACGCTACAGGTCAAGGTCAAAGGTCGGTGGCGAGCGTTCTGATTGGTCGAGAGTCCTATGACGTCACCTCATCAAGAGTGAATACAATTGTCAGTTGGGGTTAGGGTTAGTAACCCTAATGGAAAATTCGAGAAAAAACTGGTAAACTGTAGGAACGATTACCAATTAGGGTTAGGGTTAGTAACCCTAATGAAAGGTCAAAGGTCACCGACCTTTTGTACTTATACAATTACCAGTTAGGTTTAAAGGGTTAGCCTACAAATATACATGGAGTTTTCGCGTTCGAAATACTACCCGTGGTGGTAGGAAATGCACTGGCAACATGCAGTGTACTTGGTATATATCTGTCTGACCTGTGTTATGGACTTGTGGGTCCGGAGGTCCCTTTAGACATTACATGCCTTAATCTGACTTATTTTTAAGTGAAAATATAACCAAACTATGTATGATCGTGGGTCCCCCCGAAAGGTTTTACATGATCTATTCAAAATAGATTTATCTCAACGGGGTCCTAATAAAAAGTTTTTTTTTGTAAAAGATCTTTTTTATTTTATAGTCCAGATGATTTCGATAACATGTGCAATTCCAGTGTCTGAAGTGTTCTTATGGCCTATCATTGTGCTAAGAACAATTCCTAATTTGTCTAATAATACAGTTCATATGTGAAATGAGAGCAATAGTAAACTAAGAAGTGCTGCAACGTACCGGTTGATATCGTTTCTACTGTGGATGAATCATAAGCTAAAAATAGCAACGAGAATCCTTTTTTATTTTTGTTTTTTTGGTGCATTTTCAAGTGTATATAAAACAAATTCAAGGCTAAGACCGTGACCAGTGGTGTATAAAAGAATAAAAACCCCTGTCTCCTAAGGACAATACCCACAATGGCGTAGTGCAAAAACAATTGTTTTCCCTGTGGGAAAAGGAGCTAAATGCTAGAACTATACTAAAAAATAGCAAAGTTTTTTGCTATTAATGTAACATTTCTGCAACGAGAAACCTTTTTTATTTTTGTTTTTTGGTGCATTTTCTTGGGTGCCGAGTGTATATAAAACAAATTCAAGGCTAAGACCGTCACCAGTGGAGTATACAAGAATAAAACCCGCGTCTCCTAAGGACAATACCCACAATAGCGTAGTGCAAAAACAATTATTTTCCCTGTGGGATAAGGGGGGATGTTTAGAGGCGTCGGGGCGTAGTACTTAGGTACTCCCAGACAGGAGTACCTAAGTACTTCCAATTTGATATACATGCTATCAATCAGGCAATAAAAAAACTATAACAGTTGGTCATTATATACAGTGTTATCGTCCCTTAAGTCTATGAACTAATTGTTTCTAATCCAGCTACCAATCTACTTATGTTTATTCCAAATTGGTTAATAATTATAAATCTAAGACCCGTACCCTCTCATAAAACCTTAATGATTCACCGTCGGGGGTATCAGCAGTGCTGTTGGACCCTTTCAAGTTGTATCATCCAAGTGTATGATTGGTTAGGGTTATAAAGCTTGGGTGTACCTACTACTGTCTACTTCGAACACATAAATATGTGCATTCTGGTTAGTTAAATTAAGTAGGTGCCATAAAAATTAGATCTACTGTAGGCCCGTTTTCCCCATATGTTCCCTTATGTCGGCTTAATCCGTCAGGGAGACAGCAGCAGTGCTGGTGTGTCTCTCTTAGGGACCAGTGTCGGATAAAGGAGGGATCGTGAAGTCTAAACTAGTGCGTGTATGTGTCGGTGTGATATGACAGATGAAGGAGATGAATGATTAGGGAACGATCATAATTAGGGTTCCACGTGAAGTTGTCAACTTCTACTTGAGTCGTTTGGCCTAGTGTTTTTTATATCTACCTCAATGTGGTAGAAACCAACATTTCCTTCAGATTCTTATATCTAGAATACGCTGTTATGAATCTAGGGGTAAATATCCTCGGGAATTCGAGCTGTAGTTGTTTGTACGTATTTCTAGCTAACCGGGCCACCGTACCCGCCTGACCGGAGAATGGTATTACAAACGGTATGATGTTGGACGTCGAATCTCTAATATTCAAACCATTATGTTGTGTAGTCTTAAGCTTGTTCATCCAACATGACTCCGCGTTGCGTCTGTATATTCCTTCAAGAACCGCGTTATCCGAAAACGGGCCGGCTTGTAAAATCGTGATTCTGAGGTTAGTTACATCATGGTCAGCTAAATTGAAGTGATGTGCTACTGGGGTGTCGTTGTGATGTTGGATATCTGTTCTGTGTTGATTAACGCGTGTTCTGAGTGTGTTCCCGATTTCACCTACATATTTGACAGGACATATGCTACAGCTTATCAAATATACTACGTTTTCTGTGCCGCAATTGTTATTATTGGCTTCCGTCGCGTCGTGTATACCCTGAATAGGTGTGAAATCGATAAAGTGTGCACAAGTGCGACACTTTAATCCATGGCACGCGGTGGCTGTCTCTATCCTGTTCTCATTTCCTATGTTATGAAGGGTGCTATTCTTTATGTGTCGTAAGAACCTTGCGCTACACTTTCTACGTCTAACACTATCGAGTAAGACCGTAGTTGCGCTTTCGAAGTCGTTCGTGTTGTTGCATATTCTGTGGAAGCGTAAAATTTGCGATTTAAATATGCCCGAGAATGTGTGTTTAGGGTGGAACGATTCCTTGTGTAGGAGTTGGTGTGTGTCCGTTGGTTTAAAGAAAACCTTACTATCCAAACGTCCCGTATTCAGAAAGCGGTCCCCTTTAAATATCGTGGTGTCTAAGAAATAAACCGAATCGTAGCTTGTTTCAGACGTTAATTTGATGCACTGTTGATGTTTATTCAAAGTGTTCAGGAAAATTTGGAATTCCGCCTCACCATGACTCCAGATGCCGAAAATATCATCCAAATATCTGAGATAAATAAGTGGTAATTTAGTGCATTTGCGCAAGGCCTGTTTTTTCCATTCAGCCATGAAAATGTTAGCGTAAAATGTTAGTATTTATCTGCCGCTTTGTGAATTTTTTTAAGTAAGTAGAGTTGCCTATGTCGTGGTTCGTCAGGTGGGTTCAAATAGTTACGTTGTTTTTCCGTGATGTAACCCGATCCTACAAGCCTCTTAAGAATTCTGCTTATTTTCCTTGCCGCTGCTGGGTAGACTGGTTCTTCTAATTTAGTGTAATGTTTCTCATTTCCTAATTGTCGTTCGGCCTCTCGGATATAAGATTCTCTTGACATAACTACCGTTGCTGAACCTTTGTCCGCTGGTTTAATTATGATTTCCGGATTTTTCCTAAGTGATTTGATTGCGTTAAGCTGATGGTCAGTTAAATTACTCTTGTTGATCCTATCATTGAGGCAGAAAGTTACCAGGGTATCTAACTCGTCTAGCTTCATTGCTATGAAATCGTCATGGCACGGTGGAGACCAGTTTGATTTTTCTACGAATTTAGTTGTAATATGAGCCGATCGGCACCCGTGGAAAAAATATCTCAGTTTAACCTGCCTGGCGAACTTCCGTATAGCTTCCTGTGCGGATGGGAGTACACCCGTCCTAGGTGTTGGGATAAACTGCAATCCGTAGTCTAGTACCTCGCATTGTGTCTGTGTTAATTTGACATGACTAAGGTTGACAATCGTTTTGTTATTCCTAAAACTTGTTTTAAGGGGTTGGGTCTGGTTGCCCTGGGGACCTAGCCGTTTAAATGGCTGATCCCGTGGGCTAAAATGGAATTACCTGTGGTAACCGTCCAATGGATATCTGCCTCCTCCGTCCTGAACTTATTCGAATCCAGACGTGGTATGATCGTAATCAGAGGGAATTTGTGTAAACTGTCATTTAGTGTTTTCAAATTACGTTTTTGATAAACCGGTAAGTGGTCTGGGTAGTTCATTTCCGGGATAACTATCCGGGATCTGGGGAATACTCTAGCTGCCCTAGCAACTAATTTCCTCGTTGTCGTTGATCCCAACACTCAGGATGACGTAATCCGGCTGTGGCATCCTGCGGCCCTCGAGTTTCCCTAATATCTGATTAATATGAGTAATTCTAGCGCCCGGGAAACATTCCACCCGTATATTGTCTATCGGGGAGTTGGTCATGCGGTTCAAGTTCGAATCTCCTATTATAAAAATACCCTCATTTGTATTCGTTATGTCCCAGTCTGCATTCTTATGTATGGTGGTTTTATGTAAGATTATGTCCAACGCGCTCAAGTATGGTTGTTATGGTCCTGGTTCTGGTGTTTCCAGATTAACGGCTGGGGGTTGATGACCTTGATAAGGGATGATCGGTGACAATGACTCCGTGGATGAATTGCCAGGCAGGGTTTGATGAATCGGCTGATCGGGTAGGATCGGGGATCGGTACTCGATAGTGGAGTTGGAAGAGGGAGGGGGGGAGGTGTTTGTGATTCTTGTGGTGGATGGTGAGGACGACGAGTTTTTCCAAGTCATCATAGGGATTGGTGGGACCCGTGTGGAGGGTTTTCGTGATATAGGTTGTGAGTTGGGGCGGGAGATGATTGGGGCGTATCCCCGCTGGTAGGTGGAGGGTCGGTTGTAGCTACAGAGGGGGCCTGGTCGACGAATGGTTACCCTATGTTTAGTAGAGGGAATGGATTCCCGTTGTTTGGAGGGTTCTGGTCTGGGGGGCGTAGATAGTATTGTGGAGTATAGGGGTCGGGTAGTAGGTGGAAGGACGTGGGAGGGGGGGCGAGGCGTCGGGGACCAGTTGTGTTGAAGGACCAGTTATCTTCAGTGTCGTAGGTGTGGGAGGTAAGGGAGAGGGGGAAATAGATAGTTCAGGGAAGGGGTTGTGGGGGTTGTAGGGGTGTCTAAGGGGGCCATATTAGGCAGGGGGGCGGATTTCGGGGTCGACGCTGTCCCGGGGGTCGCTGTTGATTTGCGGGGGGATGGGATGGGGGGGACATCGAGAGGGTTATTAGGTGGGGGAGGGCGGGTTTCTTTTGGAAAAAGGTAGGGGCCGGAATTGGGGGAGGGTTCGGGTGTGGAGCGGGAGTGTGATCGGGGTTTGCGCGGGGCCGGGGTCGGCATGATGGTGGGTAAAGAATGCGGGTCTGGAGATGGTTGTGGTGATTGTGGTGAGGTTGGTGCAGACATGCGAGATCTAATTGTAGAAAGAGTTGTTGGTAACTAACTCCTGCCGGCTGGTGTTGGCTGGTCCGGTTCAGAAGAATCCCGATGAGCTTGTATGTTGGAGGTTGGCCGCGTCGCCCAGTCCGAACTCGTAGTCTCGAAAAGTGGGTAGAATCTTGATTTGATTTGATCCTTTCCCGTCCATCCCTTTTCCCCAGAATTTGTCGAAGGATAGGTTCATGAACTTGCAGTTACCCGAGTTACTCAAACGGTTAGAGAAGGCCGGGACATTGGCCATCTTCCATTTCAGAATTTCCCAAAGAACATCTTCAGCATATTGTTGCCAGCTTGAGGTTTCGTTAGGGAAATGGCGTGATAAGTCATGTACTTCTTTGGTTGTTTTGGCCGAAAAAATCGCGTCAGCTAATTTACCCATATCCAAGTATGTGGCGCATGTGTAAGCCAGTGCGTGTGTTCCCGAGGCGAAGGTTGCGCTGTAGAAATTACCCGGTAGACAGATTGAACAAAGGAAGTCGTTACTGGCAGGGTCCAAATTGTTGTTGATTCTCCCAACATACTGTTCATGGTTCACAATGGGTGTTTTTTTATGGGGGGCCTCTCGGTTTTGCCGGAAAACCACTTTGGAAGAACCTGGGATAGGCGCCGTTACGAACGGAAACCTTTCCTTATTAAACGCAGAAGCCCAGTTCGAATTTCGATTGTCGGAATGTCGCGGGGCCGGATTTGATCCTTGCTTTCCCCTTTTGGTGTTCTGGTATCGGGAGTTTACGGGTTTATTCGAATGGTATGAGTTTCGGTAGGTCTCACGTTGCGGTGTGTCATTGGGATGAGCACCGGGTGAGTTACCAGGGATCGGCTGTCCCTTATCCCTACGGAAAAAGGTGTAACCCCAACCTGTTTTCGGTTGTATAACCCCAACCTTTTGTCGGTTGTATAACCCTAGGTAGCCTGCATTGAGACAGTACTGCATTGAGACAGTGGTTAATGTCTACACACATATCACACAGTGGTCAATGTCTACACGCATATCACATGACGACCGCCCGTGTTCCGTGGTGGCGGCGGCACGGAAAGAGGTGTAACCCCAACCTGTTGTCGGTTGTATAACATCGAGACAGTGCTGTTTGCCAACCCTATCATCACATAGTTGTTGGCTCGTAGATAGGCTGCATTGAAACGTTGTGTATGACAATGTCTTGTTTTCTTCAAGTTGTGAGTGACAGTGTCTTGTTTTCTTCAAGTTGTGTGTGACAATGTCTTGTTTTCTGCAGTTTGTGTATGACAATGTCTTGTTTTCTTCAAGTTGTGTATGACAATGTCTTGCTTTCTTCAAGTTGTGTCTGACAATGTCTTGTTTTCTTCAAGTTGTGTTCAAAGTCTCCACGCATATCACACAGTGGTAAATGTCTCCACACATATCACATGGTGGTGAATGTCTCCATGCATGTTACATGGCAGTCGATGTCTCCATGCATGTCACATGGCGGTCAATGTCTCCATGCATACCACATAGCGGTCAATGTCTGCATACATATCACACAGTGGTAAATGTCTCCATGCATGTCACATGACGGTCAATGTCTCCACGCATATCACATGATGTCAAATGTCTCCATACATATCACACAGGCGTAAATGTCTCCACACATATCACATGGTGGTGAATGTCTCCATACATATCACACAGCGGTAAATGTCTCCATGCATGTCACATGGCGGTCAATTTCTCCATACATGTCACATGAGGGTCAATGTCTACACGCATATCACATGGTGTAAAATGTCTCCATGCATATCACACAGGGAATAAATGTCTGCACACATATCACATGGTGGTAAACGTCTCCATACATATCACACAGTGGTAAATGTCTTCATACATGTCACATAGCAGTCAATGTCTCCATGCATGTCACATTGTGGTCAATGTCTCCACGCATGTCACACAGTGGTAAATGTCTCCATACATGTCACATGGTGTCAAATGTCTACATACATATCACACAGTGGTAAATGTCTCCATGCATGTCACATGGCGTTCAATTTCTCCATGCATGTCACATGGTAGTCAATGTCTCCATGCATGTCACATGGCAGTCAATGTCTCCATGCATACCACATGGTGTCAAATGTCTCCATACATGTTACATGGCGGTCAATGTATCCATGTATGTCACATGGTGTCAAATGTCTCCTCACATATCACATGGTGGTGAACGTCTCCATACATATCACACAGCGGTAAATGTCTCCATACATGTCACATAGCAGTCAATGTCTCCATGCATGTCACATTGTGGTCAATGTCTCCACGCATATCACATGGTGTCAAATGTCTCCACGCATATCACATGGTGTCAAATGTCTCCATACATATCACACAGCGGTAAATGTCTCCATGCATGTTACATGGCGGTCAATGACTCCATGCATGTCACATGGTAGTCAATGTCTCGAAAAAAAAATTCATGTCACAAACTTTCAAAACATGTGTGTGCGGTGAAGCAAACTTTCAACTTGCAAACTTTCATAACATAAGCTTCCTCAATATTACCAGCGTTCGTAGTTAGTGTTCGTCTCTTAGTCGCACCCTTTGGAAGCGTCACGGCTTTCACAACATGTCCTCATTGTCAATATTACCAGTGTTCGTGTCTTAATCGCACCCTTTGGACGCGTTGCGGCTTTCACAACATGTCCTCATTGTCAATATTACCAGTATTCGTCTCTTAATCGCATCCTTTGGGCGCGTTACGGCTTTCACAACATGTCCACATTGTCAATAGTACCAGTGTTCGTCTCTTAATCGCATGTTTTGGACTCGTCACGGCTTTCACAACATGTCCACATTGTCAATATTACCAGTGTTCGTCTCTTAATCTACCTCCTACAGTTTACCCGTAACTACAGTTGATCATACCTCCTGCAGTTTACCCGTAACTGTTTACCCATAATTCCTACAGTTTACCCATAACTCCTACAGATTACCCATAATTCCTACAGTTTACCCATAACTCCTACAGTTTATATATAATTCCTACAGTTTACCCATACCTCTTACAGTTTACCCATAATTCCTACAATTTACCCATACCTCCTACAGTTTATCCTGAAAGTTTGCTGGCGATGCACTTTTTCTGCGTTTTTTCCTGTAGCCTGGCAGTATAGACAAAATGAGATAGAAATAAGTGTGTGAGAAATGTGAGAAACGTCGAGACGTATGAAATTTCAACGTACCTAGACACATTTCGCTGGAAAAAGTGGTTTGACCTTGACCTTTGACCTTTTGACCTCGCGTTGATTATGGAAAATTCCATGACTTCGTTCGAAAGTTCCAGAAAGCGACGGTGGTTTTTTTTTTTACCTTGACCTTTTGACCTCGCGGTGTTTATGCAGACTCGTATCGTTATAGTCGATATGTAGGTGTCGACGCGAAACGACATACGTCGAAAAGTTCTCGATATAATGCAATGATGGGATATACGTCGTATAGCTTACATGTACGGCTACGTTTTTCCCGCTGCATGCACGAACATTCGTCCTCTAGATTTCAGTATGCTAGCAGGGTGAAAAGGCGTGACTTCGTTCGAACGTTCCAGAAAGCGGCGGTGTTTTTTTTTATCTTGACCTTTTGACCTCGCGGTGTTCTTGCAGACTCGTGGTGAAATAAGCGATATGTAGGTGTCGACGCGAAACGACATACGTCGAAAAGTTCTCGATATAATGCAATGATGCGATATGCGTAGTATAGCTTACATTCACGGCTACGTTTTCCCCGTTGCATGCACGAACATTCGACCGATAGGTTTCAGTCTGCTAGCAGGGTGAAAATGTGGGATCGTGTTTCTTTTCGTGAGTGTGAAAAATTCCATGACGTCGTTCGAACGTTCCAGTAAAGAAGAAAAAAACGACACGAAACCGGTTCAAACCAGACACGTCTCGAAAAGCGCGCCATAATCGTCAGTATTAAACCGAACCGTTACTGTCATCACAACCGTTCTTCCTGCATGTTCTTTTAGGGTTAGGGTCAGGGTTCGTATTAGGGTTCACTACATACGACAGAATTAGGGTTACTAAACCTAACCCTAACCCTAACTGGTAACTGTATAAGTACAAAAGGTCGGTGACCTTTGACCTTTCATTAGGGTTACTAACCCTAACCCTAACTGGTAATCGTTCCTACAGTTTACCAGTTTTTTCTCGAATTTTCCATTAGGGTTACTAACCCTAACCCTAACTGACAATTGTATTCACTCTTGATGAGGTGACGTCATAGGACTCTCGACCAATCAGAACGCTCGCCACCGACCTTTGACCTTGACCTGTAGCGTCCCATGGCGATCGTATCATCGCAAAACAGTGCCCCAAAATCTCTTCATTTTAGATAATAGAGGAGGAGCTGTGACGTCATAAGTCACGTGACTGCTCTCGACCCATCAGAACCGTCGACACAATTGACTCGTAGCAGCGCCCTCTGGTGATCGTATCATCGCAAAACAACATGGCAGCAAAACAAGATGACGGCCTCCATAGAGAGGTGATGAGAGGTCAATTGAATCGTAGCGTCCTCTGGCGACAGTTTCACCACAAAAAAAGGTGCAATTTATGCTAATTTATGCTAATTTATGCTAATTTATGCAAATGAGCTGTGGCGTCATAGGTCACGTGACGGCTCTCGACCAATCAGAACCGTCGACACAATTGACCTGTAGCGCTCCCTGGCGGTGAAACTGCTCTCGACCAATCAGAAAGTGCCCCACATTTGAGCGATGATAGGGTATTTTCACGTGGCGCCCCCTGGTGGTGAAATGCTCTCGACTAATCAGAACGCTCCATTTCAAATTTCGACCAATCGGAATGAAGCAAATCTGCCCCACATTTTTGTTCCCTCAGAGTTGCACATATACTACTTACACATTAATACTTCATATTCCACATTGATACATTGTATTCCACATTATATACTAGAGTAAGCATGCTTTCAAATGTGTTGGATTTTTTTAAAGTTTAATCATAGTTCTAACTGCTGTTGCTAATTTATGTGTGTGTCAAATGGAACGTCCTCCCCAGAACGATATTAAACAGCATACCTATGTAAGCGTAATTATATTCTACGCCCCTGCATTGGCTTTGGCTGTGTTAGAATAGACGGGCATAAATCTGTTATGCAAATATAATAACTACGATATATTTTGTCAATGGCCCTCACGGGCTATGACTGATAGGAAGAAGGTGATAAAAGGGTAACTAGTTCGAATTGTGTTATAAAAACAATTAAATAATATTGTGTGATCATTAAGTATATATTTTACTTCCTACGATTTAATAATGTCTTAAAGAATGGAAAACTAGGAAATAATAAGGTTTTTACATTCAAATTATATTTGTGGCAAAGAAGCCCCAAGCGATTTGACATTTCGCTCGGCAATGTCCATACGGAGTCGGCGTTTGACGTCAGCCTGGCCTAACGAACATCAACAAGCATTGTCATAGCAACGGCAACGCAGAACATTTGCGTACGTTAAAAGCTGATATGTTGCAGGGCAAAAAAACAATGAATTTGGGTGTGGTATCAGTTTCATTATTCGAAACACTATTGAAACACTGCATCATACATATATATTTTTAGGTAATAGCTAGCGTACACTTTGTGCACTGTGCTACGACAAAATCGCAAACTTGCAAAGCCAAAGGCTAAAGACGACACAGTTGTTTAAATTGGCATATATAAAGATATTTCGGCAGTAAAATCATACAGTGTCTACATATTTTCCCACGTGTTCCAATATTCTTAATAAAACCAACGAGTAAAACAAAGACAAAGTAGGCCGCTGGCGCTGGTCCAATTTCCAAGACCAAGCCTAGGCTAGGGCTAGAGCTAGGCTAGATTCGACGACTGTGTCTGTGTCTATTAACTTGTACATTTACATGCATGTTATTAATTTTTAAAGTTTTTTTCCAGGGCATTTGTTTACTGCGGCGTGAATCCGAAGGCTTCGGCCAATAAATCAGACCTGGTTTGACATAACTCGCTGTCTCTACTAACTTCGTTTTTGTGACTGTGACCGCTTTGTTGACTCGTACATGTACGGAATAACTTGAACCGATAAGTTTACGTCAGTTTGTTTGTTTGGCCAAAGTAATGTCACGCGGCCTGACATTTACCGGCAAAAATCCCCAAATTGGATTTGGAAAGTGTCTTCTGGAATATAGGTATACACCCCGTCTTATGACTAAATTAATGCCACTTTTTACAATTTCATGACTGAATATAAATAAGGGGATACAGTTCTATCCATAACGAGTGAATACAAGTAAATGTACCCGAACTTTGCATATGATCTTTAGGAAGACAAAATTAACGAGGTTTGGACAAAATGAATTTTTTAACCACCTAAAACTTGTTTTAATACATAATATCATATCAGACAGCCACTGTTAAGGTTTCGTGAATGAAACTTGAAACATGTCTACTATATGGTATAAGGGGTTAAGCCAAGTAAAAGTTAAACTGGAAAAAAAAAAGGCTTCGTTATCGCCTATGTGCGTTCAACTGCAAAACAAAAGTGTTAGGGGCAAGTTGCTACAATTGTATTAAGGCAAGTTGCTACAATTGTATTAAGGCAAGTTGCTACAATTGTATTAAGGCAAGTTGCTACAATTGTATTAAGGCAAGTTGTTACAAATGTAACAACGCTCGGACGGCTCGCACCGCCAGCTACTTGACAATGACTGAAAGAACAACACTTATTTTACCACGACGTGTGAACGCTTTTTTCGCTTGTGAGGCCTAGCTATTGGTTTATAACCATTACAGTAAATGCTATCAGAATCAAACAAAATTAACAAGTATCTCAGAAGGGCGTGTTACACATAAATAGAAACTGATAGGACACTAGATAAGCCAATGGCTTCTTTGTACACTTGCCATCTGGGTGTTTTGCCTTGGATGGCAATCTTTTAAAATCTTGTAAATTTGTTGATGTCACAGCCCTATCTGAGCAATTAATAAATATTACACGATTCACTGGAATGTGGATATTTGTGCGCGTGTGCATGAGTGCATACATGTGTGAATCATTTAAACAAGTAGAAGTCACAATCATCGAGCCTAGCCCTAGCCCTAGCCCTAGCCCTAGCCCTAGCCCTAGCCCTAGCCCTAGCCCTAGCCCTAGCCCTAGCCCTAGCCCTAGCCCTAGCCCTAGCCCTAGCCCTAGCCCTAGCCCTAGCCCTAGCCCTAGCCCTAGCCCTAGCCCTAGCCCTAGCCCTAGCCCTAGCCCTAGCCCTAGCCCTAGCCCTAGCCCTAGCCCTAGCCCTAGCCCTAGCCCTAGCCCTAGCCCTAGCCCTAGCCCTAGCCCTAGCCCTAGCCCTAGCCCTAGCCCTAGCCCTAGCCCTAGCCCTAGCCCTAGCCCTAGCCCTAGCCCTAGCCCTAGCCCTAGCCCTAGCCCTAGCCCTAGCCCTAGCCCTAGCCCTAGCCCTAGCCCTAGCTCTAGCCCTAGTCCTAGCCCTAGCCGTAGCTTAGGCTTGGTCTTGGAAGTTGGACCAGCGGGCTGCTTTGTCTTTGCGTTACTCGTTGGTTTGATTAAGACTATTGCAACACGTGGGGAAATATGTGGACACTGTATGATTTTACTGCCGAAATATCATTATATATGCCATTTTCAACAACTGTGTCGTCGAACTTTTGAGTAGAGGTGTCTCGCCTTTGCATTGCTTTGGCTTTGCCTTTATAGCCTTTGACTTTGGCTTTGCAAGTTTGCGCTTTTGTCGTAGCACAGTGCACAAAGTGTACGCTAACTATTATTTGAAATCGACATATGTTGCAGTGTTTCAATAGTGTTTCAAATAATGAAACTTATATCACACCCAAATTCATTGTTTTGATTGCCCCACTGCAACATATAAGCTTTTAACTTACGCAGATGTTCTGCGTTGCTGTTGCTATGGAATGACAATGTTTGTTGATGTTCGTTTGGCCAGGTTGACCGACTCCGTACGGACATTGCGGACATACGGAAAATGAAATGCACAAGTTTATGATGGCCACTTATTGTAAACCTAGATACTTAGGCAAAAGTGGCTTTTGGTTAAATATTTGAACAGTGGGAATTCGTATTTATTATTAGTAGTAGTAGTATTGGGTGATCTTTTTGGTAAGGGCATTCCAAGTTTGGTTTAACGGAAAATGCACCATTAAAGACAGATTTACTTTATACCGTACCTACTACTCCAATTTGTACAAAATGTGTAACGTTTAGCTCAATAAATGATGGACAATTTAATACAATTGGCTGTGGCTGGATAACTTACTTCATTGTTTTGTTCATTGTTTTGCAACACATATTTTAATACTAGCATAAACTAAAGTTGGACCAAGAAATGTCTTAAAAACAGAATACTATGCAGATTTTCATTAACAATATTTGATGTATCTTCATGAAATGTGGCCGGTATGTACCTTTCTAAAGCCACTGCGTCCCACTGAATTAATATACTATAATATACGAATTGTTTGAATACGACGAGGGAAGTTGGCAAAAGTGTTCCCTTTACGTGCCCGATCACATGCTGTCTTATAAATGGCCCGAACAGACGAAGTGTGCTTAACCATAGTATGTGCTATTCAAAAACGTGGCGAGGCTGTCGAACCAGTCGTGACTCTTCTCTTGCATCGCTACACTTTTCCACCGCTCTGGCCCAGACTACATTCAGTAGGACCATTTTTATTGTATCCCCACTTCTGCATAAGGGCTATGCAGTGTATAACACCTGTGAAGCGGTTGAGACATAACCAGGTTGGCCATGTCTTTACTGGCTCCTTTTCGCAGATACTCTTCATGGTCAAGTGACAATTTCTGAGGCATTGCTTGCAGGTTACTTTACCAAGCATCTATGCAGCAGCTGCGTGGTCTACCATCTAGCGGCTACTCGTCAATGACTATTAATGTCAACTAATTCGTCTAGCGGCTACTCGACAACGACTGTTAATGTCAACTAGTTCGTCTAGCGGCTACTCGACAACGACTGTTAATGTCAACTAGTTCGTCTAGCGGCTACTCGACAACGACTATTAATTTCAACTAATTCGTCTACCGTCTATTCGACAACGACTATTAATGTCAACTACTTCGTCTAGCGTCTACTCGACAACGACTATTAATGTTACCTAATTCGTGTAGTGTCTACTCGACAACGACTATTAATGTCAACTAGTTCGTCTAGCGTCTACTCGACAACGACTATAAATGTCAACTAGTTCGTCTAGCGTATACTTGACAACGACTATTAATGTCAACTAGTTCGTCTAGCGTCTACTCGACAACGACTATTAATGTCAACTAGTTCGTCTCGCGTCTACTCGACAACGACTACTAATGTCAACTAGTTCGTCTCGCGTCCACTCGACAACGACTACTAATGTCAACTAGTTCGTCTAGCGTCTACTCGACAACGACTATTAATGTCAATTAGTTCGTGTAGCATCTACTCGACAACGATTATTAATGTCAACTAGTTCGTCTAGCGTCTACTCGACAACGACTATTAATGTCAATTAGTTCGTGTAGCATCTACTCGACAACGATTATTAATGTCAACTAGTTCGTCTAGCGTCTACTCGACAACGACTATTAATGTCAACTAGTTCGTCTAGCGTCTACTCGACAACTAGTATTAATGTCAACTAGTTCGTCTAGCGTCTACTCGTCAACGACTATTAATGTCAACTAGTTCGTCTAGCCTCTACTCGACAACGACTATTAATTTCAACTAGTTCGTCTAGCGTCTACTCGACAACGACTATTAATATCAACTAGTTCGTCTAGCGTCTACTCGACAACGACTATTAATGTCAACTAATTCGTGTAGCGTCTACTCGACAACGACTATTAATGTCAACTAGTTCGTCTCGCGTCTACTCGACAACGACTACTAATGTCAACTAGTTCGTCTCGCGTCCACTCGACAACGACTACTAATGTCAACTAGTTCGTCTAGCGTCTACTCGACAACGACTATTAATGTCAACTAGTTCGTGTAGCATCTACTCGACAACGATTATTAATGTCAACTAGTTCGTCTAGCGTCTACTCGACAACGACTATTAATGTCAACTAGTTCGTCTAGCGTCTACTCGACAACTAGTATTAATGTCAACTAGTTCGTCTAGCGTCTACTTGTCAACGACTATTAATGTCAACTAGTTCGTCTAGCCTCTACTCGACAACGACTATTAATTTCAACTAGTTCGTCTAGCGTCTACTCGACAACGACTATTAATATCAACTAGTTCGTCTAGCGTCTACTCGACAACGACTATTAATGTCAACTAGTTCGCCTAGCGTCTACTCGTCAACGATTATTAATGTCAACTAGTTCGTCTCGCGTCTAGTCGACAACTACTATTAATGTCAACTAGTTCGTCTAGCGTCTACTCGTCAACGACTATTAATGTCAACTAGTTCGTCTTGCGTCTACTCAACAACTACTATTAATGTCAATTAGTTCGTCTAGCGACTACTCGACAACGACTGTTAATGTCAACTAGTTCGTCTAGCGGCTACTCGACAACGACTGTTAATGTCAACTAGTTCGTCTAGCGGCTACTCGACAACGACTGTTAATGTCAACTAGTTCGTCTAGCGGCTACTCGACAACGACTGTTAATATCAATTAGTTCGTCTAGCGGCTACTCGACAACGACTGTTAATGTCAACTAGTTCGTCTAGCGGCTATTCGACAACGACTGTTAATGCCAACTAGTTCGTCTAGCGTCTTTTCGATAACGACTGTTAATGTCAACTAGTTCGTCTAGCGGCTACTCGTCAACGACTATTAATGTCAACTAGTTCGTCTAGCGGCTACTCGACAACGACTATTAATGTCAACTAGTTCGTCTAGAGGCTACTCGGCAACGACTGTTAATGCCAAATAGTTCGTCTAGCGTCTATTCGACAACGACTATTAATGTCAACTACTTCGTCTAGCGTCTACTCGACAACGACTATTAATGTCAACTAGTTCGTCTATCGTCTACTCGACAACGACTATTAATGTCAAATAGTTCTTCTAGCGGCTACTCGACAACGACTATTAATGTCAACTAGTTCGTGTAGCGTTTACTCGACAACGACTATTAATGTCAATTAGTTCGTCTAGCGTCTACTCGACAACGACTATTAATGTCAACTAGTTCGTCTATCGTCTACTCGACAACGACTATTAATGTCAACTAGTACGTCTAGCGTCTACTCGACAACGACTATTAATGTCTACTAGTTCGTCTAGCGTCTACTCGTCAACGACTATTAATGTCAACAAGTTCATCTAGCGTCTACTCGACAACGACTATTAATGTCAACTAGTTCGTGTAGTGTCTACTCGACAACGACTTTTAATGTCAACTAGTTCGTCTAGCGTCTACTCGACAACGACTATTAATGTCAACTAGTTCGTGTAGCGTCTACTCGGCAACGACTATTAATGTCAACTAGTTCGTCTATCCTCTACTCGACAACTACTATTAATGTCAACTAGTTCGTTTCGCGTCTACTCGACAACGACTATTAATGTCAACTAGTTCGTGTAGTTTCTACTCGACAACGAATAATAATGTCAACTAGTTCGTCTAGCGTGTACTCGACAACTACTATTAATGTCAACTAGTTCGTCTCGCGTCTACTCGACAACGACTATTAATGTCAACTAGTTCGTCTCGCGTCCACTCGAAAACGACTATTAATGTCAACTAGTTCGTCTAGCGTCTACTCGACAACGACTACTAATGTCAACTAGTTCGTCTAGCGGCTACTCAACAACAACTGTTAATGTCAACTACTTCGTCTAGCGGCTACTCGAAAACGACTGTTAATGTCAACTAGTTCGTGTAGCGGCTACTCGACAACGACTATTAATGTCAACTAGTTCGTGTAGTGTCTATTCGACAACGACTTTTAATGTCAACTAGTTCGTCTAGCGTCTACTCGACAACGACTATTAATGTCAACTAGTTCGTGTAGCGTCTACTCGGCAACGACTATTAATGTCAACTAGTTCGTATATCCTCTACTCGACAACTACTATTAATGGCAACTAGTTCGTTTCGCGTCTACTCGACAACGACTATTAATGTCAACTAGTTCGTGTAGTTTCTACTCGACAACGACTAATAATGTCAACTAGTTCGTCTAGCGTGTACTCGACAACTACTATTAATGTCAACTAGTTCGTCTCGCGTCTACTCGACAACGACTATTAATGTCAACTAGTTCGTCTCGCGTCCACTCGACAACGACTACTAATGTCAACTAGTTCGTCTAGCGGCTACTCGACAACGACTGTTAATGTCAACTAGTTCGTCTAGCGGCTACTCGAAAACGACTGTTAATGTCAACTAGTTCGTCTAGCGGCTACTCGAAAACGACTGTTAATGTCAACTAGTTCGTGTAGCGGCTACTCGACAACGACTATTAATGTCAACTAGTTCGTGTAGTGTCTACTCGACAACGACTATTAATGTCAACTAGTTCGTCTAGCGTCTACTCGATAACGACTATTAATGTCAACTAGTTCGTGTAGCGTCTACTCGGCAACGACTATTAATGTCAACTAGTTCGCCTATCCTCTACTCGACAACTACTATTAATGTCAACTAGTTCGTCTCGCGTCTACTCGACAACGACTATTAATATCAACTAGTTCGTCTAGCGTCTACTCGACAACGACTATTAATGTCAACTAATTCGTGTAGCGTCTACTCGACAACGACTATTAATGTCAACTAGTTCGTCTAGCGTCTACTCGAAAACGACTACTAAAGTCAACTAGTTCGTCTCGCGTCCACTCGACAACGACTACTAATGTCAACTAGTTCGTCTAGCGTCTACTCGACAACGACTATTAATGTCAACTAGTTCGTGTAGCATCTACTCGACAACGATTATTAATGTCAACTAGTTCGTCTAGCGTCTACTCGACAACGACTATTAATGTCAACTAGTTCGTCTAGCGTCTACTCGACAACTAGTATTAATGTCAACTAGTTCGTCTAGCGTCTACTCGTCAACGACTATTAATGTCAACTAGTTCGTCTAGCCTCTACTCGACAACTGCTATTAATGTCAACTAGTTCGTCTAGCGTCTACTCGACAACGACTATTAATATCAACTAGTTCGTCTAGCGTCTACTCGACAACGACTATTAATGTCAACTAGTTCGTCAAGCGTCTACTCGTCAACGACTATTAATGTCAACTAGTTCGTCTCGCGTCTAGTCGACAACTACTATTAATGTCAATTAGTTCGTCTAGCGTCTACTCGACAACGACTGTTAATGTCAACTAGTTCGTCTAGCGGCAACTCGACAACGACTGTTAATGTCAACTAGTTCGTCCAGCGGCTACTCGACAACAACTGTTAATGTCAACTAGATCGTCTAGCGGCTACTCGACAACGACTGTTAATGTCAACTAGTTCGTCTAGCGGCTACTCGACAACGACTGTTAATGCCAACTAGTTCGTCTAGCGTCTATTCGACAAAGACTATTAATGTCAACTACTTCGTCTAGCGTCTACTCGACAACGACTATTAATGTCAACTAGTTCGTCTACCGGCTACTTGTCAATGACTATTAATGTCAACTAGTTCGTCTAGCGTTTACTCGACAACGATTATTAATGTCGACTAGTTCGTCTAGCGTCTACTCGACAACGACTATTAATGTCAACTAGTTCGTATAGCGTCTACTCGACAACGACTATTAATGGCAACTAGTTCGTCTTTCCTCTACTCGACAACTACTATTAATGTCAACTAGTTCGTCTCGCGTCTACTCGACAACGAGTATTAATGTCAACTAGTTCGTCTAACGTCTACTCGACAACGACTATTAATGTCAACTAGTTCGTCTAGCGTCTACTCGACAACTAGTATTAATGTCAACTAGTTCGTCTAGAGTCTACTCGACAACGACTATTAATGTCAACTAGTTCGTCTAGCGTCTACTCGATAACGACTATTAATGTCAACTATTTCGTGTAGCGTCTACTCGGCAACGACTATTAATGTCAACTAGTTCGTCTATCCTCTACTCGACAACTACTATTAATGTCAACTAGTTCGTCTCGCGTCTACCCGACAATGACTATTAATGTCAACTAGTTCGTCTCGCGTCCACTCGATAACGACTATTAATGTCAACTAGTTCGTCTAGCCTCTACTCGACAACGACTATTAATGTCAACTAGTTCGTCTAGCGTCTACTCGACAACGACTATTAATATCAACTAGTTCGTCTAGCGTCTACTCGACAACGACTATTAATGTCAACTAATTCGTCAAGCGTCTACTCGTCAACGACTATTAATGTCAACTAGTTCGTCTCGCGTCTAGTCGACAACTACTATTAATGTCAATTAGTTCGTCTAGCGTCTACTCGACAACGACTGTTAATGTCAACTAGTTCGTCTAGCGTCTACTCGACAACGACTGTTAATGTCAACTAGTTCGTCTAGCGGCAACTCGACAACGACTGTTAATGTCAACTAGTTCGTCCAGCGCCTACTCGACAACAACTGTTAATGTCAACTAGATCGTCTAGCGGCTACTCGACAACGACTGTTAATGTCAACTAGTTCGTCTAGCGTCTACTCGACAACGACTATTAATGTCAACTAGTTCGTCTACCGGCTACTTGTCAATGACTATTAATGTCAACTAGTTCGTCTAGCGTTTACTCGACAACGATTATTAATGTCGACTAGTTCGTCTAGCGTCTACTCGACAACGACTATTAATGTCAACTAGTTCGTCTAGCGTCTACTCGACAACGACTATTAATGGCAACTAGTTCGTCTAGCGTCTACTCGACAACGACTATTAATGTCAACTAGTTCGTCTTTCCTCTACTCGACAACTACTATTAATGTCAACTAGTTCCTCTCGCGTCTACTCGACAACGACTATTAATGTCAACTAGTTCGTCTCGCGTCCACTCGACAAAGACTATTAATGTCAACTAGTTCGTCTAACGTCTACTCGACAACGACTATTAATGTCAACTAGTTCGTCTAGCGTCTACTCGACAACTAGTATTAATGTCAACTAGTTCGTCTAGAGTCTACTCGTCAACGACTATTAATGTCAACTAGTTCGTCTAGCGGCTACTCGACAACGACTATTAATGTCAACTAGTTCGTCTAGCGGCTACTCGGCAACGACTGTTAATGCCAAATAGTTCGTCTAGCCTCTATTCGACAACGACTATTAATGTCAACTACTTCGTCTAGCGTCTACTCGACAACGACTATTAATTTCAACTAGTTCGTCTAGCGGCTACTTGTCAATGACTATTAATGTCAATTAGTTCATCTAGCGTTTACTCGACAATGACTATTAATGTCAACTAGTTCGTCTAGCGTCTACTCGACAACGACTATTAATGTCAACTAGTTCGTCTAGCGTCTACTCGTCAACGACTATTAATGTCAACTAGTTCGTCTCGCGTCTAGTCGACAACTACTATTAATGTCAATTAGTTCGTCTAGCGTCTACTCGACAACGACTGTTAATGTCAACTAGTTCGTCTAGCGGCAACTCGACAACGACTGTTAATGTCAACTAGTTCGTCCAGCGCCTACTCGACAACAACTGTTAATGTCAACTAGATCGTCTAGCGGCTACTCGACAACGACTGTTAATGTCAACTAGTTCGTCTAGCGGCTACTTGTCAATGACTATTAATGTCAATTAGTTTATGTAGCGTTTACTCGACAATGACTATTAATGTGAACTAGTTCGTCTAGCGTCTACTCGACAACGACTATTAATGTCAACTAGTTCGTCTAGCGTCTACTCGACAACGACTATTAATGTCAACTAGTTCGTCTATCCTTTACCCGACAACTACTATTAATGTCAACTAGTTCGTCTCGCGTCTACTCGACAACGATTGTTAATGTCAACTAGTTCGTCTCGCGTCCAATCGACAACGACTATTAATGTCAACTTGTTCGTCTAGCCTTTACTCGACAACGACTATTAATGTCAACTAGTTCGTCTAGCGTCTACTCGACAACGACTATTAATTTCAACTAGTTCGTCTAGCGGCTACTTGTCAATGACTATTAATGTCAATTAGTTCATCTAGCGTTTAATCGACAATGACTATTAATGTCAACTAGTTCGTCTAGCGTCTACTCGACAACGACTATTAATGTCAACTAGTTCGTCTAGCGTCTACTCGACAACGACTATTAATGTCAACTAGTTCGTCTATCCTCTACCCGACAACTACTATTAATGTCAACTAGTTCGTCTCTCGTCTATTCGACAACGACTATTAATGTCAACTAGTTCGTCTAGCGTCTACTCGACAAATACTATTAATGTCAATTAGTTCGTCTAGTGTCTACTCGACAAAGACTGTTAATGTCAACTAGTTCGTCTCGCGGCTACTCGACAACGACTACTAATGTCAACTAGTTCGTCTAGCGGCTACTCGACAACGACTGTTAATGTCAACTAGTTCGTCTAGCGGCTACTCGACAACGACTGTTAATGTCAACTAGTTCGTCTAGCGGCTACTCGACAACGACTGTTAATGTCAACTAGTTCGTCTAGCGGTTACTCGAAAACGACTGTTAATGTCAACTAGTTCGCCTAGCGGCTACTCGACAAAGACTGTTAATGTCAACTACTTCGTCTAGCGGCTACTCGAAAACGACTGTTAATGTCAACTAGTTCGTGTAGCGGCTACTCGACAACGACTATTAATGTCAACTAGTTCGTGTAGTGTCTACTCGACAACGACTATTAATGTCAACTAGTTCGTCTAGCGTCTACTCGATAACGACTATTAATGTCAACTAGTTCGTGTAGCGTCTACTCGGCAACGACTATTAATGTCAACTAGTTCGTCTATCCTCTACTCGACAACTACTATTAATTTCAACTAGTTCGTCTAGCGGCTACTTGTCAATGACTATTAATGTCAATTAGTTCATCTAGCGTTTACTCGACAATGACTATTAATGTGAACTAGTTCGTCTAGCGTCTACTCGACAACGACTATTAATGTCAACTAGTTCGTCTAGCGTCTACTCGACAACGACTATTAATGTCAACTAGTTCGTCTATCCTCTACCCGACAACTACTATTAATGTCAACTAGTTCGTCTCGCGTCTACTCGACAACGATTGTTAATGTCAACTAGTTCGTCTCGCGTCCAATCGACAACGACTATTAATGTCAACTAGTTCGTCTAGCCTCTACTCGACAACGACTATTAATGTCAACTAGTTCGTCTAGCGTCTACTCGACAACGACTATTAATTTCAACTAGTTCGTCTAGCGGCTACTTGTCAATGACTATTAATGTCAATTAGTTCATCTAGCGTTTACTCGACAATGACTATTAATGTCAACTAGTTCGTCTAGCGTCTACTCGACAACGACTATTAATGTCAACTAGTTCGTCTAGCGTCTACTCGACAACGACTATTAATGTCAACTAGTTCGTCTATCCTCTACCCGACAACTACTATTAATGTCAACTAGTTCGTCTCGCGTCTACTCGACAACGACTGTTAATGTCAACTAGTTCGTCTAGCGGCTACTCGACAACGACTGTTAATGTCAACTAGTTCGTCTAGCGGTTACTCGAAAACGACTGTTAATGTCAACTAGTTCGCCTAGCGGCTACTCGACAACGACTGTTAATGTCAACTAGTTCGTCTAGCGGCTACTCGACAACGACTGTTAATGTCAACTAGTTCGTCTAGCGGCTACTCGAAAACGACTGTTAATGTCAACTAGTTCGTCTAGCGGTTACTCGAAAACGACTGTTAATGTCAACTAGTTCGCCTAGCGGCTACTCGACATCGACTGTTAATGTCAACTACTTCGTCTAGCGGCTACTCGAAAACGACTGTTAATGTCAACTAGTTCGTGTAGCGGCTACTCGACAACGACTATTAATGTCAACTAGTTCGTGTAGTGTCTACTCGACAACGACTATTAATGTCAACTAGTTCGTCTAGCGTCTACTCGATAACGACTATTAATGTCAACTAGTTCGTGTAGCGTCTACTCGGCAACGACTATTAATGTCAACTAGTTCGTCTATCCCCTACTCGACAACTACTATTAATTTCAACTAGTTCGTCTAGCGGCTACTTGTCAATGACTATTAATGTCAATTAGTTCATCTAGCGTTTACTCGACAATGACTATTAATGTGAACTAGTTCGTCTAGCGTCTACTCGACAACGACTATTAATGTCAACTAGTTCGTCTAGCGTCTACTCGACAACGACTATTAATGTCAACTAGTTCGTCTATCCTCTACCCGACAACTACTATTAATGTCAACTAGTTCGTCTCGCGTCTACTCGACAACGATTGTTAAAGTCAACTAGTTCGTCTCGCGTCCAATCGACAACGACTATTAATGTCAACTAGTTCGTCTAGCCTCTACTCGACAACGACTATTAATGTCAACTAGTTCGTCTATCCTCTACTCGACAACTACTATTAATGTCAACTAGTTCGTCTCGCGTCTACTCGACAACGACTATTAATGTCAACTAGTTCGTCTAGCGTCCACGCGACAACGACTATTAATGTCAAATTTTTCGTCTAGCGTCTACTCGACAACGACTATTAATGTCAACTATTTCGTCTAGCGTCTACTCGTCAACGACTATTAATGTCATCTAGTTCTTCTAGCGTCTACTCGTCAACGACTATTAATGTCAACTTGTTCGTCTAGCGTCTACTCGACAACGACTATTAATGTTAACTAATTCGTCTAGCGTCTACTCGTCAACGACTATTAATGTCAACTAGTTCATCTAGCATCTACTCGACAACGACTATTAATGTCAACTAGTTCGTGTAGTGTCTACTCGACAACTAGTATTAATGTCAACTAGTTCGTCTAGAGTCTACTCGTCAATGACTATTAATGTCAACTAGTTCGTCTAGCCTCTACTCGACAACGACTATTAATGTCAACTAGTTCGTCTAGCCTCTACTCGACAACGACTATTAATGTCAACTAGTTCGTCTAGCGTCTACTCGACAACGACTATTAATGTCAACTAGTTCGTCTATCCTCTACCCGACAACTACTATTAATGTCAACTAGTTCGTCTCGCGTCTATTCGACAACGACTATTAATGTCAACTAGTTCGTCTAGCGTCTACTCGTCAACGACTATTAATGTCAACAAGTTCGTCTCGCGTCTAGTCGACAACTACTATTAATGTCAATTAGTTCGTCTAGCGTCTACTCGACAACGACTGTTAATGTCAACTAGTTCGTCTAGCGGCTACTCGACAACGACAGTTAATGTCAACTTGTTCGTCTAGCGGCTACTCGACAACAACTGTTAATGTCAACTAGGTCGCCTAGCGGCTACTCGACAATGACTGTTAATGTCAACTAGTTCGTCTAGCGGCTACTCGACAACGACTGTTAATGTCAACTAGTTCGTCTAGCGTCTACTCGACAAATACTATTAATGTCAATTAGTTCGTCTAGTGTCTACTCGACAAAGACTGTTAATGTCAACTAGTTCGTCTCGCGGCTACTCGACAACGACTACTAATGTCAACTAGTTCGTCTAGCGGCTACTCGACAACGTCTGTTAATGTCAACTAGTTCGTCTAGCGGCTACTCGACAACGACTGTTAATGTCAACTAGTTCGTCTAGCGGCTACTCGACAACGACTGTTAAAGTCAACTAGTTCGTCTAGCGGTTACTCGAAAACGACTGTTAATGTCAACTAGTTCGCCTAGCGGCTACTCGACAAAGACTGTTAATGTCAACTACTTCGTCTAGCGGCTACTCGAAAACGACTGTTAATGTCAACTAGTTCGTGTAGCGGCTACTCGACAACGACTATTAATGTCAACTATTTCGTGTAGTGTCTACTCGACAACGACTATTAATGTCAACTAGTTCGTCTAGCGTCTACTCGATAACGACTATTAATGTCAACTAGTTCGTGTAGCGTCTACTCGGCAACGACTATTAATGTCAACTAGTTCGTCTATCCTCTACTCGACAACTACTATTAATTTCAACTATTTCGTCTAGCGGCTACTTGTCAATGACTATTAATGTCAATTAGTTCATCTAGCGTTTACTCGACAATGACTATTAATGTGAACTAGTTCGTCTAGCGTCTACTCGACAACGACTATTAATGTCAACTAGTTCGTCTAGCGTCTACTCGACAACGACTATTAATGTCAACTAGTTCGTCTATCCTCTACCCGACAACTACTATTAATGTCAACTAGTTCGTCTCGCGTCTACTCGACAACGATTGTTAATGTCAACTAGTTCGTCTCGCGTCCAATCGACAACGACTTTTAATGTCAACTAGTTCGCCTAGCCTCTACTCGACAACGACTATTAATGTCAACTAGTTCGTCTAGCGTCTACTCGACAACGACTATTAATTTCAACTAGTTCGTCTAGCGGCTACTTGTCAATGACTATTAATGTCAATTAGTTCATCTAGCGTTTACTCGACAATGACTATTAATGTCAACTAGTTCGTCTAGCGTCTACTCGACAACGACTATTAATGTCAACTAGTTCGTCTAGCGTCTACTCGACAACGACTATTAATGTCAACTAGTTCGTCTATCCTCTACCCGACAACTACTATTAATGTCAACTAGTTCGTCTCGCGTCTACTCGACAACGACTGTTAATGTCAACTAGTTCGTCTAGCGGCTACTCGACAACGACTGTTAATGTCAACTAGTTCGTCTAGCGGTTACTCGAAAACGACTGTTAATGTCAACTAGTTCGCCTAGCGGCTACTCGACAACGACTGTTAATGTCAACTAGTTCGTCTAGCGGCTACTCGACAACGACTGTTAATGTCAACTAGTTCGTCTAGCGGCTACTCGAAAACGACTGTTAATGTCAACTAGTTCGTCTAGCGGTTACTCGAAAACGACTGTTAATGTCAACTAGTTCGCCTAGCGGCTACTCGACAACGACTGTTAATGTCAACTACTTCGTCTAGCGGCTACTCGAAAACGACTATTAATGTCAACTAGTTCGTGTAGCGTCTACTCGGCAACGACTATTAATGTCAACTAGTTCGTCTATCCCCTACTCGACAACTACTATTAATTTCAACTAGTTCGTCTAGCGGCTACTTGTCAATGACTATTAATGTCAATTAGTTCATCTAGCGTTTACTCGACAATGACTATTAATGTGAACTAGTTCGTCTAGCGTCTACTCGACAACGACTATTAATGTCAACTAGTTCGTCTAGCGTCTACTCGACAACGACTATTAATGTCAACTAGTTCGTCTATCCTCTACCCGACAACTACTATTAATGTCAACTAGTTCGTCTCGCGTCTACTCGACAACGATTGTTAAAGTCAACTAGTTCGTCTCGCGTCCAATCGACAACGACTATTAATGTCAACTAGTTCGTCTAGCCTCTACTCGACAACGACTATTAATGTCAACTAGTTCGTCTATCCTCTACTCGACAACTACTATTAATGTCAACTAGTTCGTCTCGCGTCTACTCGACAACGACTATTAATGTCAACTAGTTCGTCTAGCGTCCACGCGACAACGACTATTAATGTCAAATTTTTCGTCTAGCGTCTACTCGACAACGACTATTAATGTCAACTATTTCGTCTAGCGTCTACTCGTCAACGACTATTAATGTCATCTAGTTCTTCTAGCGTCTACTCGTCAACGACTATTAATGTCAACTTGTTCGTCTAGCGTCTACTCGACAACGACTATTAATGTTAACTAATTCGTCTAGCGTCTACTCGTCAACGACTATTAATGTCAACTAGTTCATCTAGCATCTACTCGACAACGACTATTAATGTCAACTAGTTCGTGTAGTGTCTACTCGACAACTAGTATTAATGTCAACTAGTTCGTCTAGAGTCTACTCGTCAATGACTATTAATGTCAACTAGTTCGTCTAGCCTCTACTCGACAACGACTATTAATGTCAACTAGTTCGTCTAGCCTCTACTCGACAACGACTATTAATGTCACCTAGTTCGTCTAGCGTCTACTCGACAACGACTATTAATGTCAACTAGTTCGTCTATCCTCTACCCGACAACTACTATTAATGTCAACTAGTTCGTCTCGCGTCTATTCGACAACATCTATTAATGTCAACAAGTTCGTCTCGCGTCTAGTCGACAACTACTATTAATGTCAATTAGTTCGTCTAGCGTCTACTCGACAACGACTGTTAATGTCAACTAGTTCGTCTAGCGGCTACTCGACAACGACAGTTAATGTCAACTTGTTCGTCTAGCGGCTGCTCGACAACAACTGTTAATGTCAACTAGGTCGCCTAGCGGCTACTCGACAATGACTGTTAATGTCAACTAGTTCGTCTAGCGGCTACTCGACAACGACTGTTAATGTCAACTAGTTCGTCTAGCGTCTACTCGACAAATACTATTAATGTCAATTAGTTCGTCTAGTGTCTACTCGACAAAGACTGTTAATGTCAACTAGTTCGTCTCGCGGCTACTCGACAACGACTACTAATGTCAACTAGTTCGTCTAGCGGCTACTCGACAACGTCTGTTAATGTCAACTAGTTCGTCTAGCGGCTACTCGACAACGACTGTTAATGTCAACTAGTTCGTCTAGCGGCTACTCGACAACGACTGTTAATGTCAACTAGTTCGTCTAGCGGTTACTCGAAAACGACTGTTAATGTCAACTAGTTCGCCTAGCGGCTACTCGACAAAGACTGTTAATGTCAACTACTTCGTCTAGCGGCTACTCGAAAACGACTGTTAATGTCAACTAGTTCGTGTAGCGGCTTCTCGACAACGACTATTAATGTCAACTATTTCGTGTAGTGTCTACTCGACAACGACTATTAATGTCAACTAGTTCGTCTAGCGTCTACTCGATAACGACTATTAATGTCAACTAGTTCGTGTAGCGTCTACTCGGCAACGACTATTAATGTCAACTAGTTCGTCTATCCTCTACTCGACAACTACTATTAATTTCAACTAGTTCGTCTAGCGGCTACTCGACAACGTCTGTTAATGTCAACTAGTTCGTCTAGCGGCTACTCGACAACGACTGTTAATGTCAACTAGTTCGTCTAGCGGCTACTCGACAACGACTGTTAATGTCAACTGGTTCGTCTAGCGGTTACTCGAAAACGACTGTTAATGTCAACTAGTTCGCCTAGCGGCTACTCGACAAAGACTGTTAATGTCAACTACTTCGTCTAGCGGCTACTCGAAAACGACTGTTAATGTCAACTAGTTCGTGTAGCGGCTACTCGACAACGACTATTAATGTCAACTATTTCGTGTAGTGTCTACTCGACAACGACTATTAATGTCAACTAGTTCGTCTAGCGTCTACTCGATAACGACTATTAATGTCAACTAGTTCGTGTAGCGTCTACTCGGCAACGACTATTAATGTCAACTAGTTCGTCTATCCTCTACTCGACAACTACTATTAATTTCAACTAGTTCGTCTAGCGGCTACTTGTCAATGACTATTAATGTCAATTAGTTCATCTAGCGTTTACTCGACAATGACTATTAATGTGAACTAGTTCGTCTAGCGTCTACTCGACAACGACTATTAATGTCAACTAGTTCGTCTAGCGTCTACTCGACAACGACTATTAATGTCAACTAGTTCGTCTATCCTCTACCCGACAACTACTATTAATGTCAACTAGTTCGTCTCGCGTCTACTCGACAACGATTGTTAATGTCAACTAGTTCGTCTCGCGTCCAATCGACAACGACTTTTAATGTCAACTAGTTCGTCTAGCCTCTACTCGACAACGACTATTAATGTCAACTAGTTCGTCTAGCGTCTACTCGACAACGACTATTAATTTCAACTAGTTCGTCTAGCGGCTACTTGTCAATGACTATTAATGTCAATTAGTTCATCTAGCGTTTACTCGACAATGACTATTAATGTCAACTAGTTCGTCTAGCGTCTACTCGACAACGACTATTAATGTCAACTAGTTCGTCTAGCGTCTACTCGACAACGACTATTAATGTCAACTAGTTCGTCTATCCTCTACCCGACAACTACTATTAATGTCAACTAGTTCGTCTCGCGTCTACTCGACAACGATTGTTAAAGTCAACTAGTTCGTCTCGCGTCCAATCGACAACGACTATTAATGTCAACTAGTTCGTCTAGCCTCTACTCGACAACGACTATTAATGTCAACTAGTTCGTCTATCCTCTACTCGACAACTATTATTAATGTCAACTAGTTCGTCTCGCGTCTACTCGACAACGACTATTAATGTCAACTAGTTCGTCTATCCTCTACACGACAACTACTATTAATGTCAACTAGTTCGTCTCGCGTCTACTCGACATCGATTGTTAATGTCAACTAGTTCGTCTCGCGTCCAATCGACAACGACTATTAATGTCAACTAGTTCGTCTAGCCTCTACTCGACAACGACTATTAATGTCAACTAGTTCGTCTAGCGTCTACTCGACAACGACTATTAATTTCAACTAGTTCGTCTAGCGGCTACTTGTCAATGACTATTAATGTCAATTAGTTCATCTAGCGTTTACTCGACAATGACTATTAATGTCAACTAGTTCGTCTAGCGTCTACTTGACAACGACTATTAATGTCAACTAGTTCGTCTAGCGTCTACTCGACAACGACTATTAATGTCAACTAGTTCGTCTATCCTCTACCCGACAACTACTATTAATGTCAACTAGTTCGTCTAGCCTCTACTCGACAACGACTATTAATGTCAACTAATTCGTCAAGCGTCTACTCGTCAACGACTATTAATGTCAACTAGTTCGTCTCGCGTCTAGTCGACAACTACTATTAATGTCAATTAGTTCGTCTAGCGTCTACTCGACAACGACTGTTAATGTCAACTAGTTCGTCTAGCGGCAACTCGACAACGACTGTTAATGTCAACTAGTTCGTCCAGCGCCTAATCGACAACAACTGTTAATGTCAACTAGATCGTCTAGCGGCTACTCGACAACGACTGTTAATGTCAACTAGTTCGTCTAGCGGCTACTCGACAACGACTATTAATGTCAAATTGTTCGTCTAGCGTCTACTCGACAACGACTATTAATGTCAACTATTTCGTCTAGCGTCTACTCGTCAACGACTATTAATGTCATCTAGTTCGTCTAGCGTCTACTCGTCAACGACTATTAATGTCAACTTGTTCGTCTAGCGTCTACTCGACAACGACTATTAATGTTAACTAATTCGTCTAGCGTCTACTCGTCAACGACTATTAATGTCAACTAGTTCATCTAGCGTCTACTCGACAACGACTATTAATGTCAACTAGTTCGTGTAGTGTCTACTCGACAACTAGTATTAATGTCAACTAGTTCGTCTAGAGTCTACTCGTCAATGACTATTAATGTCAACTAGTTCGTCTAGCCTCTACTCGACAACGACTATTAATGTCAACTAGTTCGTCTAGCCTCTACTCAACAACGACTATTAATGTCAACTAGTTCGTCTAGCGTCTACTCGACAACGACTATTAATTTCAACTAGTTCGTCTAGCGGCTACTTGTCAATGACTATTAATGTCAATTAGTTCATCTAGCGTTTACTCGACAATGACTATTAATGTCAACTAGTTCGTCTAGCGTCTACTCGACAACGACTATTAATGTCAACTAGTTCGTCTAGCGTCTACTCGACAACGACTATTAATGTCAACTAGTTCGTCTATCCTCTACCCGACAACTACTATTAATGTCAACTAGTTCGTCTAGTGTCTACTCGACAACGACTGTTAATGTCAACTAGTTCGTCTTGCGGCTACTCGACAACGACTGTTAATGTCAACTAGTTCGTCTAGCGGTTACTCGAAAACGACTGTTAATGTCAACTAGTTCGCCTAGCGGCTACTCGACAACGACTGTTAATGTCAACTAGTTCGTCTAGCGGCTACTCGACAACGACTGTTAATGTCAACTAGTTCGTCTAGTGTCTACTCGACAACGACTGTTAATGTCAACTAGTTCGTCTTGCGGCTACTCGACAACGACTGTTAATGTCAACTAGTTCGTCTAGCGGTTACTCGAAAACGACTGTTAATGTCAACTAGTTCGCCTAGCGGCTACTCGACAACGACTGTTAATGTCAACTAGTTCGTCTAGCGGCTACTCGACAACGACTGTTAATGTCAACTAGTTCGTCTAGCGGCTACTCGAAAACGACTGTTAATGTCAACTAGTTCGTCTAGCGGTTACTCGAAAACGACTGTTAATGTCAACTAGTTCGCCTAGCGGCTACTCGACAACGACTGTTAATGTCAACTACTTCGTCTAGCGGCTACTCGAAAACGACTGTTAATGTCAACTAGTTCGTGTAGCGGCTACTCGACAACGACTATTAATGTCAACTAGTTCGTGTAGTGTCTACTCGACAACGACTATTAATGTCAACTAGTTCGTCTAGCGTCTACTCGATAACGACTATTAATGTCAACTAGTTCGTGTAGCGTCTACTCGGCAACGACTATTAATGTCAACTAGTTCGTCTATCCTCTACTCGACAACTACTATTAATTTCAACTAGTTCGTCTAGCGGCTACTTGTCAATGACTATTAATGTCAATTAGTTAATCTAGCGTTTACTCGACAATGACTATTAATGTGAACTAGTTCGTCTAGCGTCTACTCGACAACGACTATTAATGTCAACTAGTTCGTCTAGCGTCTACTCGACAACGACTATTAATGTCAACTAGTTCGTCTATCCTCTACCCGACAACTACTATTAATGTCAACTAGTTCGTCTCGCGTCTACTCGACAACGATTGTTAATGTCAACTAGTTCGTCTCGCGTCCAATCGACAACGACTATTAATGTCAACTAGTTCGTCTAGCCTTTACTCGACAACGACTATTAATGTCAACTAGTTCGTCTAGCGTCTACTCGACAACGACTATTAATTTCAACTAGTTCGTCTAGCGGCTACTTGTCAATGACTATTAATGTCAATTAGTTCATCTAGCGTTTAATCGACAATGACTATTAATGTCAACTAGTTCGTCTAGCGTCTACTCGACAACGACTATTAATGTCAACTAGTTCGTCTAGCGTCTACTCGACAACGACTATTAATGTCAACTAGTTCGTCAATCCTCTACCCGACAACTACTATTAATGTCAACTAGTTCGTCTCGCGTCTATTCGACAACGACTATTAATGTCAACTAGTTCGTCTCGCGTCCACTCGACAACGACTATTAATGTCAACTAGTTCGTCTCGCGTCCACTCGACAACGACTATTAATGTCAATTAGTTCGTCTGGCCTCTACTCGTCAACTACTATTAATGTCAATTAGTTCGTCTAGCGTCTACTCGACAACGACTGTTAATGTCAACTAGTTCGTCTAGCGGCTACTCGACAACGACTGTTAATGTCAACTTGTTCGTCTAGCGGCTACTCGAAAACAACTGTTAATGTCAACTAGTTCGTCTAGCGGCTACTCGACAATGACTGTTAATGTCAACTAGTTCGTCTAGCGGCTACTCGACAACGACTGTTAATGTCAACTAGTTCGTCTAGCGTCTACTCGAAAAATACTATTAATGTCAATTAGTTCGTCTAGTGTCTACTCGACAAAGACTGTTAATGTCAACTAGTTCGTCTCGCTGCTACTCGACAACGACTACTAATGTCAACTAGTTCGTCTAGCGGCTACTCGACAACGACTGTTAATGTCAACTAGTTCGTCTAGCGGCTACTCGACAACGACTGTTAATGTCAACTAGTTCGTCTAGCGGCTACTCGACAACGACTGTTAATGTCAACTAGTTCGTCTAGCGGTTACTCGAAAACGACTGTTAATGTCAACTAGTTCGCCTAGCGGCTACTCGACAACGACTGTTAATGTCAACTAGTTCGTCTAGCGTCTACTCGATAACGACTATTAATGTCAACTAGTTCGTGTAGCGTCTACTCGGCAACGACTATTAATGTCAACTAGTTCGTCTATCCTCTACTCGACAACTACTATTAATTTCAACTAGTTCGTCTAGCGGCTACTTGTCAATGACTATTAATGTCAATTAGTTCATCTAGCGTTTACTCGACAATGACTATTAATGTGAACTAGTTCGTCTAGCGTCTACTCGACAACGACTATTAATGTCAACTAGTTCGTCTAGCGTCTACTCGACAACGACTATTAATGTCAACTAGTTCGTCTATCCTCTACCCGACAACTACTATTAATGTCAACTAGTTCGTCTCGCGTCTACTCGACAACGATTGTTAATGTCAACTAGTTCGTCTCGCGTCCAATCGACAACGACTTTTAATGTCAACTAGTTCGTCTAGCCTCTACTCGACAACGACTATTAATGTCAACTAGTTCGTCTAGCGTCTACTCGACAACGACTATTAATTTCAACTAGTTCGTCTAGCGGCTACTTGTCAATGACTATTAATGTCAATTAGTTCATCTAGCGTTTACTCGACAATGACTATTAATGTCAACTAGTTCGTCTAGCGTCTACTCGACAACGACTATTAATGTCAACTAGTTCGTCTAGCGTCTACTCGACAACGACTATTAATGTCAACTAGTTCGTCTATCCTCTACCCGACAACTACTATTAATGTCAACTAGTTCGTCTCGCGTCTACTCGACAACGACTGTTAATGTCAACTAGTTCGTCTAGCGGCTACTCGACAACGACTGTTAATGTCAACTAGTTCGTCTAGCGGTTACTCGAAAACGACTGTTAATGTCAATTAGTTCGCCTAGCGGCTACTCGACAACGACTGTTAATGTCAACTAGTTCGTCTAGCGGCTACTCGACAACGACTGTTAATGTCAACTAGTTCGTCTAGCGGCTACTCGAAAACGACTGTTAATGTCAACTAGTTCGTCTAGCGGTTACTCGAAAACGACTGTTAATGTCAACTAGTTCGCCTAGCGGCTACTCGACAACTACTGTTAATGTCAACTACTTCGTCTAGCGGCTACTCGAAAACGACTGTTAATGTCAACTATTTCGTGTAGCGGCTACTCGACAACGACTATTAATGTCAACTAGTTCGTGTAGTGTCTACTCGACAACGACTATTAATGTCAACTAGTTCGTCTAGCGTCTACTCGATAACGACTATTAATGTCAACTAGTTCGTGTAGCGTCTACTCGGCAACGACTATTAATGTCAACTAGTTCGTCTATCCTCTACTCGACAACTACTATTAATTTCAACTAGTTCGTCTAGCGGCTACTTGTCAATGACTATTAATGTCAATTAGTTCATCTAGCGTTTACTCGACAATGACTATTAATGTCAACTAGTTCGTCTAGCGTCTACTCGACAACGACTATTAATGTCAACTAGTTCGTCTAGCGTCTACTCGACAACGACTATTAATGTCAACTAGTTCGTCTATCCTCTACCGGACAACTACTATTAATGTCAACTAGTTCGTCTCGCGTCTACTCGACAACGATTGTTAAAGTCAACTAGTTCGTCTCGCGTCCAATCGACAACGACTATTAATGTCAACTAGTTCGTCTAGCCTCTACTCGACAACGACTATTAATGTCAACTAGTTCGTCTATCCTCTACTCGACAACTACTATTAATGTCAACTAGTTCGTCTCGCGTCTACTCGACAACGACTATTAATGTCAACTAGTTCGTCTATCCTCTACACGACAACTACTATTAATGTCAACTAGTTCGTCTCGCGTCTACTCGACATCGATTGTTAATGTCAACTAGTTCGTCTCGCGTCCAATCGACAACGACTATTAATGTCAACTAGTTCGTCTAGCCTCTACTCGACAACGACTATTAATGTCAACTAGTTCGTCTAGCGTCTACTCGACAACGACTATTAATTTCAACTAGTTCGTCTAGCGGCTACTTGTCAATGACTATTAATGTCAATTAGTTCATCTAGCGTTTACTCGACAATGACTATTAATGTCAACTAGTTCGTCTAGCGTCTACTTGACAACGACTATTAATGTCAACTAGTTCGTCTAGCGTCTACTCGACAACGACTATTAATGTCAACTAGTTCGTCTATCCTCTACCCGACAACTACTATTAATGTCAACTAGTTCGTCTAGCCTCTACTCGACAACGACTATTAATGTCAACTAATTCGTCAAGCGTCTACTCGTCAACGACTATTAATGTCAACTAGTTCGTCTCGCGTCTAGTCGACAACTACTATTAATGTCAATTAGTTCGTCTAGCGTCTACTCGACAACGACTGTTAATGTCAACTAGTTCGTCTAGCGGCAACTCGACAACGACTGTTAATGTCAACTAGTTCGTCCAGCGCCTAATCGACAACAACTGTTAATGTCAACTAGATCGTCTAGCGGCTACTCGACAACGACTGTTAATGTCAACTAGTTCGTCTAGCGGCTACTCGACAACGACTATTAATGTCAAATTGTTCGTCTAGCGTCTACTCGACAACGACTATTAATGTCAACTATTTCGTCTAGCGTCTACTCGTCAACGACTATTAATGTCATCTAGTTCGTCTAGCGTCTACTCGTCAACGACTATTAATGTCAACTTGTTCGTCTAGCGTCTACTCGACAACGACTATTAATGTTAACTAATTCGTCTAGCGTCTACTCGTCAACGACTATTAATGTCAACTAGTTCATCTAGCGTCTACTCGACAACGACTATTAATGTCAACTAGTTCGTGTAGTGTCTACTCGACAACTAGTATTAATGTCAACTAGTTCGTCTAGAGTCTACTCGTCAATGACTATTAATGTCAACTAGTTCGTCTAGCCTCTACTCGACAACGACTATTAATGTCAACTAGTTCGTCTAGCCTCTACTCAACAACGACTATTAATGTCAACTAGTTCGTCTAGCGTCTACTCGACAACGACTATTAATTTCAACTAGTTCGTCTAGCGGCTACTTGTCAATGACTATTAATGTCAATTAGTTCATCTAGCGTTTACTCGACAATGACTATTAATGTCAACTAGTTCGTCTAGCGTCTACTCGACAACGACTATTAATGTCAACTAGTTCGTCTAGCGTCTACTCGACAACGACTATTAATGTCAACTAGTTCGTCTATCCTCTACCCGACAACTACTATTAATGTCAACTAGTTCGTCTAGTGTCTACTCGACAACGACTGTTAATGTCAACTAGTTCGTCTTGCGGCTACTCGACAACGACTGTTAATGTCAACTAGTTCGTCTAGCGGTTACTCGAAAACGACTGTTAATGTCAACTAGTTCGCCTAGCGGCTACTCGACAACGACTGTTAATGTCAACTAGTTCGTCTAGCGGCTACTCGACAACGACTGTTAATGTCAACTAGTTCGTCTAGCGGCTACTCGAAAACGACTGTTAATGTCAACTAGTTCGTCTAGCGGTTACTCGAAAACGACTGTTAATGTCAACTAGTTCGCCTAGCGGCTACTCGACAACGACTGTTAATGTCAACTACTTCGTCTAGCGGCTACTCGAAAACGACTGTTAATGTCAACTAGTTCGTGTAGCGGCTACTCGACAACGACTATTAATGTCAACTAGTTCGTGTAGTGTCTACTCGACAACGACTATTAATGTCAACTAGTTCGTCTAGCGTCTACTCGATAACGACTATTAATGTCAACTAGTTCGTGTAGCGTCTACTCGGCAACGACTATTAATGTCAACTAGTTCGTCTATCCTCTACTCGACAACTACTATTAATTTCAACTAGTTCGTCTAGCGGCTACTTGTCAATGACTATTAATGTCAATTAGTTAATCTAGCGTTTACTCGACAATGACTATTAATGTGAACTAGTTCGTCTAGCGTCTACTCGACAACGACTATTAATGTCAACTAGTTCGTCTAGCGTCTACTCGACAACGACTATTAATGTCAACTAGTTCGTCTATCCTCTACCCGACAACTACTATTAATGTCAACTAGTTCGTCTCGCGTCTACTCGACAACGATTGTTAATGTCAACTAGTTCGTCTCGCGTCCAATCGACAACGACTATTAATGTCAACTAGTTCGTCTAGCCTTTACTCGACAACGACTATTAATGTCAACTAGTTCGTCTAGCGTCTACTCGACAACGACTATTAATTTCAACTAGTTCGTCTAGCGGCTACTTGTCAATGACTATTAATGTCAATTAGTTCATCTAGCGTTTAATCGACAATGACTATTAATGTCAACTAGTTCGTCTAGCGTCTACTCGACAACGACTATTAATGTCAACTAGTTCGTCTAGCGTCTACTCGACAACGACTATTAATGTCAACTAGTTCGTCAATCCTCTACCCGACAACTACTATTAATGTCAACTAGTTCGTCTCGCGTCTATTCGACAACGACTATTAATGTCAACTAGTTCGTCTCGCGTCCACTCGACAACGACTATTAATGTCAACTAGTTCGTCTCGCGTCCACTCGACAACGACTATTAATGTCAATTAGTTCGTCTGGCCTCTACTCGTCAACTACTATTAATGTCAATTAGTTCGTCTAGCGTCTACTCGACAACGACTGTTAATGTCAACTAGTTCGTCTAGCGGCTACTCGACAACGACTGTTAATGTCAACTTGTTCGTCTAGCGGCTACTCGAAAACAACTGTTAATGTCAACTAGTTCGTCTAGCGGCTACTCGACAATGACTGTTAATGTCAACTAGTTCGTCTAGCGGCTACTCGACAACGACTGTTAATGTCAACTAGTTCGTCTAGCGTCTACTCGAAAAATACTATTAATGTCAATTAGTTCGTCTAGTGTCTACTCGACAAAGACTGTTAATGTCAACTAGTTCGTCTCGCTGCTACTCGACAACGACTACTAATGTCAACTAGTTCGTCTAGCGGCTACTCGACAACGACTGTTAATGTCAACTAGTTCGTCTAGCGGCTACTCGACAACGACTGTTAATGTCAACTAGTTCGTCTAGCGGCTACTCGACAACGACTGTTAATGTCAACTAGTTCGTCTAGCGGTTACTCGAAAACGATTGTTAATGTCAACTAGTTCGCCTAGCGGCTACTCGACAACGACTGTTAATGTCAACTACTTCGTCTAGCGGCTACTCGAAAACGACTGTTAATGTCAACTAGTTCGTGTAGCGGCTACTCGACAACGACTATTAATGTCAACTAGTTCGTGTAGTCTCTACTCGACAACGACTATTAATGTCAACTAGTTCGTCTAGCGTCTACTCGATAACGACTATTAATGTCAACTAGTTCGTCTCGCGTCCACTCGACAACGACTATTAATGTCAACTAGTTCGTCTAGCCTCTACTCGATAACGACTATTAATGTCAACTAGTTCGTCTAGCGTCTACTCGACAACGACTGTTAATATCAACTAGTTCGTCTAGCGTCTACTCGACAACGACTATTAATGTCAACTAATTCGTCAAGCGTCTACTCGTCAACGACTATTAATGTCAACTAGTTCGTCTCGCGTCTAGTCGACAACTACTATTAATGTCAATTAGTTCGTCTAGCGTCTACTCGACAACGACTGTTAATGTCAACTAGTTCGTCTAGCGGCAACACGACAACGACTGTTAATGTCAACTAGTTCGTGTAGCGGCTACTCGACAACGACTATTAATGTCAACTAGTTCGTGTAGTGTCTACTCGACAACGACTATTAATGTCAACTAGTTCGTCTAGCGTCTACTCGATAACGACTATTAATGTCAACTAGTTCGTCTCGCGTCCACTCGACAACGACTATTAATGTCAACTAGTTCGTATAGCCTCTACTCTATAACGACTATTAATGTCAACTAGTTCGTCTAGCGTCTACTCGACAACGACTATTAATATCAACTAGTTCGTCTAGCGTCTACTCGACAACGACTATTAATGTCAACTAATTCGTCAAGCGTCTACTCGTCAACGACTATTAATGTCAACTAGTTTGTCTCGCGTCTAGTCGACAACTACTATTAATGTCAATTAGTTCGTCTAGCGTCTACTCGACAACGACTGTTAATGTCAACTAGTTCGTCTAGCGGCAAAACGACAACGACTGTTAATGTCAACTAGTTCGTCCAGCGGCTAATCGACAACAACTATTAATGTCAACTAGTTCGTGTAGTGTCTACTCGACAACGACTATTAATGTCAACTAGTTCGTCTAGCGTCTACTCGATAACGACTATTAATGTCAACTAGTTCGTGTAGCGTCTACTCGGCAACGACTATTAATGTCAACTAGTTCGTCTATCCTCTACTCGACAACTACTATTAATGTCAACTAGTTCGTCTCGCGTCTACCCGACAACGACTATTAATGTCAACTAGTTCGTCTCGCGTCCACTCGACAACGACTATTAATGTCAATTAGTTCGTCTAGCCTCTACTCGATAACGACTATTAATGTCAACTAGTTCGTCTAGCGTCTACTCGACAACGACTATTAATGTCAACTATTTCGTCTATCCTCTACTCGACAACTACTATTAATTTCAACTAGTTCGTCTCGCGTCTACTCGACAACGACTATTAATGCCAACTAGTTCGTGTAGTGTCTACTCGACAACGACTATTAATGTCAACTAGTTCGTCTAGCGTCTATTCGACAACTACTATTAATTTCAACTAGTTCGTCTCGCGGCTACTCGACAACGACTATTAATGTCAACTAGTTCGTCTCGCGTCCACTCGAAAACGACTATTAATGTCAACTAGTTCATCTAGCGTCTACTCGACAACTACTATTAATGTCAACTAGTTCGTTTAGTGTCTACTCGACAACGACTATTAATGTCAACTAGTTCGTCTAGCATCTACTCGACAACGACTATTAATGTCAACTAGTTCGTGTAGCGTCTACTCGGCAACGACTATTAATGTCAACTAGTTCGTCTATCCTCTACTCGACAACTACTATTAATATCAACTAGTTCGTCTCGCATCTACTCGACAACGACTATTAATGTCAAATAGTTCGTGTAGTGTCTACTCGACAACTACTATTAATGTCAACTAGTTCGTCTAGCGTCTACTCGACAACTAGTATTAATGTCAAATAGTTCGTCTAGAGTCTACTCGTCAACGACTATTAATGTCAACTAGTTCGTCTAGCCTCTACTCGACAACGACTATTAATGTCAACTACTTCGTCTAGCGTCTACTCGACAACGACTATTAAATTCAACTAGTTCATCTAGCGTCTACTCGACAACGACTATTAATGTCAACTAGTTCGTGTAGTGTCTACTCGAAAACGACAATTAATGTCAACTAGTTCGTCTAGCAACTACTCGACAACGACTATTAATGTCAACTAGTTCGTGTAGCGTCTACTCGGCAACGACTATTAATGTCAAGTAGTTCGTCTCGCTTCTACTCGACAACGATTATTAATGTCAACTAGTTCGTCTCACGTTCACTCGACAACGACTATTAATGTCAACTAGTTCGTCTAACGTCTACTCGATAACGACTATTAATGTCAACTAGTTCGTCTAGCGTCTACTCGACAACTAGTATTAATGTCAACTAGTTCGTCTAGAGTCTACTCGTCAACGACTATTAATGTCAACTAGTTCGTCTAGCGGCTACTCGACAACGACTATTAATGTCAACTAGTTCGTCTAGCTGCTACTCGGCAATGACTGTTAATGCCAAATAGTTCGTCTAGCCTCTATTCGACAACGACTATTAATGTCAACTACTTCGTCTAGCGTCTACTCGACAACGAATATTAATTTCAACTAGTTCGTCAAGCGGCTACTTGTCAATGACTATTAATGTCAATTAGTTCATCTAGCGTTTACTCGACAATGACTATTAATGTCAACTAGTTCGTCTAGCGTCTACTCGACAACGACTATTAATGTCAACTAGTTCGTCTAGCGTCTACTCGACAACGACTATTAATGTCAACTAGTTCGTCTATCCTCTACCCGACAACTACTATTAATGTCAACTAGTTCGTCTCGCCTCTACTCGAAAACGATTATTAATGTCAAATAGTTCGTCTCGCGTCCACTCGACAACGACTATTAATGTCAACTAGTTCGTCTAGCCTCTACTCGAGGCTATGTTAACGTTAATGTCCACTCGACAACGACTATTAATGTCAACTAGTTCGTCTAGCGTCTACTCGACAACTACTATAAATGTCAACTAGTTCGTGTAGCGTCTACTCGACAACGACTATTAATGTCAACTAGTTCGTCTAGCTTCAACTCGACAACGACTATTAATGTCAACTAGTTCGTCTAGCGTCTACTCCACAACGATTATTAATGTCAACTAGTTCATCTACCGTCTACTCGACAACGACTATTAATGTCATCTAGTTCGTCTAGCGTCTACTCGACAACGACTATTAATGTCAACTAGTTCGTCTCGCATCTACTCGACAACGACTTTTAATGTCAACTAGTTCGTCTCGCGTCCACTCGACAACGACTATTAATGTCAAATAGTTCGTCTATCCTCTACTCGACAACTACTATTAATGTCAACTAGTTCGTCTCACGTCTACTCGACAACGACTATTAATGTCAACTAGCTCGTCTAGCGTCTACTCAACAACGACTATTAAAGTCAACTAGTTCGTCTAGCAACTACTCGACAACTAGTATTAAAGTCAACTAGTTCGTCTACCGTCTACTCGACAACGACTATTAATGTCAACTAATTCGTGTAGTGTCTACTCGACAACGACAATTAATATCAACTAGTTCGTCTAGCATCTACTCGACAACGACTATTAATGTCAACTAGTTCGTGTAGCGTCTACTCGGCAACGACTATTAATGTCAACTAGTTCGTCTATCCTCTACTCGACAACTACTATTAATATCAACTAGTTCGTCTCGCGTCTACTCGACAACGACTATTAATGTCAACTAGTTCGTGTAGTGTCTACTCGACAACGACTATTAATGTCAACTAGTTCGTCTACCGTCTACTCGACAACTACTATTAATTTCAACTAGTTCGTCTCGCGTCTACTCGACAACGACTATTAATGTAAACTAGTTCGTCTCGCGTCCACTCGACAACGACTATTAATGTCAACTAGTTCATCTAGCGTCTACTCGACAACTACTATTAATGTCAACTAGTTCGTGTAGAGTCTACTCGACAACGACTATTAATGTCAACTAGTTCGTCTAGCATCTACTCGACAACGACTATTAATGTCAACTAGTTCGTGTAGCGTCTACTCGGCAACGACTATTAATGTCAACTAGTTCGTCTATCCTCTACTCGACAACTACTATTAATATCAACTAGTTCGTCTCGGGTCTACTCGACAACGACTATTAATGTCAACTAGTTCGTGTAGTGTCTACTCGACAACTACTATTAATGTCAACTAGTTCGTCTAGCGTCTACTCGACAACTAGTATTAATGTCAAATAGTTCGTCTAGAGTCTACTCGTCAACGACTATTAATGTCAACTAGTTCGTCTAGCCTCTACTCAACAACGACTATTAATGTCAACTAGTTCGTCTAGCGTCTACTCGACAACGACTATTAATATCAACTAGTTCGTCTAGCGTCTACTCGACAATGACTATTAATGTCAACTAGTTCGTCTAGCGTCTACTCGTCAACGACTATTAATGTCATCTAGTTCGTCTAGCATCTACTCGTCAACGACTATTAATGTCAACTAGTTCGTCTAGCGTCTACTCGACAACGACTATTAATGTTAACTAATTCGTCTAGCGTCTACTCGTCAACGACTATTAATGTCAACTTGTTCATCTAGCGTCTACTCGACAACGACTATTAATGTCAACTAGTTCGTGTAGTGTCTACTCGAAAACGACAATTAATGTCAACTAGTTCGTCTAGCAACTACTCGACAACGACTATTAATGTCAACTAGTTCGTGTAGCGTCTACTCGGCAACGACTATTAATGTCAACTAGTTCGTCTATCCTCTACTCGACAGCTACTATTAGTATCAACTAGTTCGTCTTGTGTCTACTCGACAACGACTATTAATGTCAACTAGTTCGTGTAGTTTCTACTCGACAACGACTATTAATGTCAACTAGTTGATCTAGCGTCTACTCGACAACTACTATTAATGTCAACTAGTTCGTCTCGCGTCTACTCGACAACGACTATTAATGTCAACTAGTTCGTCTCGCGTCCACTCGACAAAGACTATTAATATCAAATAGTTCGTCTAGCGTCTACTCGACAACTACTATAAATGTCAACTAGTTCGTGTAGCGTCTACTCGACAATGACTATTAATGTCAACTAATTCGTCTAGCGCCTACTCGACATCGACTATTAATGTCAACTAGTTCTTCTATCGTCTACTCGACAACGACTATTAATGTCAACTAGTTCGTCTAGCGTCTACTCGACAACGATTATTAATGTCAACTAGTTCGTCTACCGTCTACTCGACAACGACTATTAATATAAACTAGTTCGTCTAGCGTCAACTCGACAACTAATATTAATGTCAACTAGTTCGTCTCGCGTCTACTCGTCAATGACTATTAATGTCAACTAGTTCGTCTAGCCTCTACTCGACAACGACTATTAATGTCAACTAGTTCGTGTAGTGTCTACTCGACATCGACAATTAATGTCAACTAGTTCGTCTAGCATCTACTCGACAAAGACTATTAATGTCAACTAGTTCGTCTATCCTCTACTCGACAACTACTATTAATGTCAACTAGTTCGTCTCGTGTCTACTCGACAACGACTATTAATGTCAACTAGTTCGTATAGTGTCTACTCGACAACGACTATTAATGTCAACTAGTTCGTCTAGCGTCTACTCGACAACTACTATTAATGTCAACTAGTTCGTCTCGCATCTACTCGACAACGGCTATTAATGTCAACTAGTTCGTCTCGCGTCCACTCGACAACGACTATTAATGTCAACTAGTTCGTCTAGCGTCTACTCGACAACTACTATAAATGTCAACTAGTTCGTGTAGCGTCTACTCGACAACGACTATTAATGTCAACTAGTTCGTCTAACTTCTACTCGACAACGACTATTAATGTCAACTAGTTCGTCTATCGTCTACTCGACAACGACTATTAATGTCAACTAGTTCGTCTAGCGTCTACTCGTCAACGACTATTAATGTCAACTAGTTCATCTAGCATCTACTCGACAACGACTGTTAATGTCAACTAGTTCGTGTAGTGTCTACTCGACAACGACTATTAATGTCAACTAGTTCGTCTAGCGTCTACTCGACAAAGACTATTAATGTCAACTAGTTCGTGTAGCGTCTACTCGGCAACGACTATTAATGTCAACTAGTTCGTCTATCCTCTACTCGACAACTACTATTAATGTCAACTAGTTCGTATAGTGTCTACTCGACAACGACAATTAATGTCAACTAGTTCGTCTAGCGTGTACTCGTCAACGACTATTAATGTCAACTAGTTCGTCTAGCGTGTACTCGACAACTACTATTAATGTCAACTAGTTCGTCTCGCGTCTACTCGACAACGACTATTAATATCAACTGTTTTGTCTCGCATGCACTCGACAACGACTATTAATGTCAACTAGTTCGTCTAGCGTCTACTCGACAACTACTATTAATGTCAATTAGTTCGTCTAGCGTCTACTCGACAACGACTGTTAATGTCAACTAGTTCGTCTCGCGGCTACTCGACAACGACTACTAATGTTAACTAGTTCGTCTAGCGTCTACTCGACAACGACTATTAATGTCAACTAGTTCGTCTATCGTCTACTCGACAACGACTATTAATGTCAACTAGTTCGTCTATCCTCTACTCGACAGCTACTATTAGTATCAACTAGTTCGTCTTGTGTCTACTCGACAACGACTATTAATGTCAACTAGTTCGTGTAGTTTCTACTCGACAACGACTATTAATGTCAACTAGTTCGTCTAGCGTCTACTCGACAACGACTATTAATGTTAACTAATTCGTCTAGCGTCTACTCGTCAACGACTATTAATGTCAACTTGTTCATCTAGCGTCTACTCGACAACGACTATTAATGTCAACTAGTTCGTGTAGTGTCTACTCGAAAACGACAATTAATGTCAACTAGTTCGTCTAGCAACTACTCGACAACGACTATTAATGTCAACTAGTTCGTGTAGCGTCTACTCGGCAACGACTATTAATGTCAACTAGTTCGTCTATCCTCTACTCGACAGCTACTATTAGTATCAACTAGTTCGTCTTGTGTCTACTCGACAACGACTATTAATGTCAACTAGTTCGTGTAGTTTCTACTCGACAACGACTATTAATGTCAACTAGTTGATCTAGCGTCTACTCGACAACTACTATTAATGTCAACTAGTTCGTCTCGCGTCTACTCGACAACGACTATTAATGTCAACTAGTTCGTCTCGCGTCCACTCGACAAAGACTATTAATATCAAATAGTTCGTCTAGCGTCTACTCGACAACTACTATAAATGTCAACTAGTTCGTGTAGCGTCTACTCGACAATGACTATTAATGTCAACTAATTCGTCTAGCGCCTACTCGACATCGACTATTAATGTCAACTAGTTCTTCTATCGTCTACTCGACAACGACTATTAATGTCAACTAGTTCGTCTAGCGTCTACTCGACAACGATTATTAATGTCAACTAGTTCGTCTACCGTCTACTCGACAACGACTATTAATATAAACTAGTTCGTCTAGCGTCAACTCGACAACTAATATTAATGTCAACTAGTTCGTCTCGCGTCTACTCGTCAATGACTATTAATGTCAACTAGTTCGTCTAGCCTCTACTCGACAACGACTATTAATGTCAACTAGTTCGTGTAGTGTCTACTCGACATCGACAATTAATGTCAACTAGTTCGTCTAGCATCTACTCGACAAAGACTATTAATGTCAACTAGTTCGTCTATCCTCTACTCGACAACTACTATTAATGTCAACTAGTTCGTCTCGTGTCTACTCGACAACGACTATTAATGTCAACTAGTTCGTATAGTGTCTACTCGACAACGACTATTAATGTCAACTAGTTCGTCTAGCGTCTACTCGACAACTACTATTAATGTCAACTAGTTCGTCTCGCATCTACTCGACAACGGCTATTAATGTCAACTAGTTCGTCTCGCGTCCACTCGACAACGACTATTAATGTCAACTAGTTCGTCTAGCGTCTACTCGACAACTACTATAAATGTCAACTAGTTCGTGTAGCGTCTACTCGACAACGACTATTAATGTCAACTAGTTCGTCTAACTTCTACTCGACAACGACTATTAATGTCAACTAGTTCGTCTATCGTCTACTCGACAACGACTATTAATGTCAACTAGTTCGTCTAGCGTCTACTCGTCAACGACTATTAATGTCAACTAGTTCATCTAGCATCTACTCGACAACGACTGTTAATGTCAACTAGTTCGTGTAGTGTCTACTCGACAACGACTATTAATGTCAACTAGTTCGTCTAGCGTCTACTCGACAAAGACTATTAATGTCAACTAGTTCGTGTAGCGTCTACTCGGCAACGACTATTAATGTCAACTAGTTCGTCTATCCTCTACTCGACAACTACTATTAATGTCAACTAGTTCGTATAGTGTCTACTCGACAACGACAATTAATGTCAACTAGTTCGTCTAGCGTGTACTCGTCAACGACTATTAATGTCAACTAGTTCGTCTAGCGTGTACTCGACAACTACTATTAATGTCAACTAGTTCGTCTCGCGTCTACTCGACAACGACTATTAATATCAACTGTTTTGTCTCGCATGCACTCGACAACGACTATTAATGTCAACTAGTTCGTCTAGCGTCTACTCGACAACTACTATTAATGTCAATTAGTTCGTCTAGCGTCTACTCGACAACGACTGTTAATGTCAACTAGTTCGTCTCGCGGCTACTCGACAACGACTACTAATGTTAACTAGTTCGTCTAGCGTCTACTCGACAACGACTATTAATGTCAACTAGTTCGTCTATCGTCTACTCGACAACGACTATTAATGTCAACTAGTTCGTCTATCCTCTACTCGACAGCTACTATTAGTATCAACTAGTTCGTCTTGTGTCTACTCGACAACGACTATTAATGTCAACTAGTTCGTGTAGTTTCTACTCGACAACGACTATTAATGTCAACTAGTTGATCTAGCGTCTACTCGACAACTACTATTAATGTCAACTAGTTCGTCTCGCGTCTACTCGACAACGACTATTAATGTCAACTAGTTCGTCTCGCGTCCACTCGACAAAGACTATTAATATCAAATAGTTCGTCTAGCGTCTACTCGACAACTACTATAAATGTCAACTAGTTCGTGTAGCGTCTACTCGACAATGACTATTAATGTCAACTAATTCGTCTAGCGCCTACTCGACATCGACTATTAATGTCAACTAGTTCTTCTATCGTCTACTCGACAACGACTATTAATGTCAACTAGTTCGTCTAGCGTCTACTCGACAACGATTATTAATGTCAACTAGTTCGTCTACCGTCTACTCGACAACGACTATTAATATAAACTAGTTCGTCTAGCGTCTACTCGACAACTAATATTAATGTCAACTAGTTCGTCTCGCGTCTACTCGTCAATGTCTATTAATGTCAACTAGTTCGTCTAGCCTCTACTCGACAACGACTATTAATGTCAACTAGTTCGTGTAGTGTCTACTCGACATCGACAATTAATGTCAACTAGTTCGTCTAGCATCTACTCGACAACGACTATTAATGTCAACTAGTTCGTCTATCCTCTACTCGACAACTACTATTAATGTCAACTAGTTCGTCTCGTGTCTACTCGACAACGACTATTAATGTCAACTAGTTCGTATAGTGTCTACTCGACAACGACTACTAATGTCAACTAGTTCGTCTAGCGTCTACTCGACAACTACTATTAATGTCAACTAGTTCGTCTCGCATCTACTCGACAACGGCTATTAATGTCAACTAGTTCGTCTCGCGTCCACTCGACAACGACTATTAATGTCAACTAGTTCGTCTAGCGTCTACTCGACAACTACTATAAATGTCAACTAGTTCGTGTAGCGTCTACTCGACAACGACTATTAATGTCAACTAGTTCGTCTAACTTCTACTCGACAACGACTATTAATGTCAACTAGTTCGTCTATCGTCTACTCGACAACGACTATTAATGTCAACTAGTTCGTCTAGCGTCTACTCGTCAACGACTATTAATGTCAACTAGTTCATCTAGCGTCTACTCGACAACGACTGTTAATGTCAACTAGTTCGTGTAGTGTCTACTCGACAACGACTATTAATGTCAACTAGTTCGTCTAGCGTCTACTCGACAAAGACTATTAATGTCAACTAGTTCGTGTAGCGTCTACTCGGCAACGACTATTAATGTCAACTAGTTCGTCTATCCTCTACTCGACAACTACTATTAATGTCAACTAGTTCGTATAGTGTCTACTCGACAACGACAATTAATGTCAACTAGTTCGTCTAGCGTGTACTCGTCAACGACTATTAATGTCAACTAGTTCGTCTAGCGTGTACTCGACAACTACTATTAATGTCAACTAGTTCGTCTCGCGTCTACTCGACAACGACTATTAATATCAACTGTTTTGTCTCGCATGCACTCGACAACGACTATTAATGTCAACTAGTTCGTCTAGCGTCTACTCGACAACTACTATTAATGTCAATTAGTTCGTCTAGCGTCTACTCGACAACGACTGTTAATGTCAACTAGTTCGTCTCGCGGCTACTCGACAACGACTACTAATGTTAACTAGTTCGTCTAGCGTCTACTCGACAACGACTATTAATGTCAACTAGTTCGTCTAGCGTCTACTCGACAACGACTATTAATGTCAACTAGTTCGTCTATCCTCTACTCGACAGCTACTATTAGTATCAACTAGTTCGTCTTGTGTCTACTCGACAACGACTATTAATGACAACTAGTTCGTGTAGTTTCTACTCGACAACGACTATTAATGTCAACTAGTTGATCTAGCGTCTACTCGACAACTACTATTAATGTCAACTAATTCGTCTCGCGTCTACTCGACAACGACTATTAATGTCAACTAGTTCGTCTCGCGTCCACTCGACAAAGACTATTAATATCAAATAGTTCGTCTAGCGTCTACTCGACAACTACTATAAATGTCAACTAGTTCGTGTAGCGTCTACTCGACAATGACTATTAATGTCAACTAATTCGTCTAGCGCCTACTCGACATCGACTATTAATGTCAACTAGTTCTTCTATCGTCTACTCGACAACGACTATTAATGTCAACTAGTTCGTCTAGCGTCTACTCGACAACGATTATTAATGTCAACTAGTTCGTCTACCGTCTACTCGACAACGACTATTAATATAAACTAGTTCGTCTAGCGTCAACTCGACAACTAATATTAATGTCAACTAGTTCGTCTCGCGTCTACTCGTCAATGACTATTAATGTCAACTAGTTCGTCTAGCCTCTACTCGACAACGACTATTAATGTCAACTAGTTCGTGTAGTGTCTACTCGACATCGACAATTAATGTCAACTAGTTCGTCTAGCATCTACTCGACAAAGACTATTAATGTCAACTAGTTCGTCTATCCTCTACTCGACAACTACTATTAATGTCAACTAGTTCGTCTCGTGTCTACTCGACAACGACTATTAATGTCAACTAGTTCGTATAGTGTCTACTCGACAACGACTATTAATGTCAACTAGTTCGTCTAGCGTCTACTCGACAACTACTATTAATGTCAACTAGTTCGTCTCGCATCTACTCGACAACGGCTATTAATGTCAACTAGTTCGTCTCGCGTCCACTCGACAACGACTATTAATGTCAACTAGTTCGTCTAGCGTCTACTCGACAACTACTATAAATGTCAACTAGTTCGTGTAGCGTCTACTCGACAACGACTATTAATGTCAACTAGTTCGTCTAACTTCTACTCGACAACGACTATTAATGTCAACTAGTTCGTCTATCGTCTACTCGACAACGACTATTAATGTCAACTAGTTCGTCTAGCGTCTACTCGTCAACGACTATTAATGTCAACTAGTTCATCTAGCGTCTACTCGACAACGACTGTTAATGTCAACTAGTTCGTGTAGTGTCTACTCGACAACGACTATTAATGTCAACTAGTTCGTCTAGCGTCTACTCGACAAAGACTATTAATGTCAACTAGTTCGTGTAGCGTCTACTCGGAAACGACTATTAATGTCAACTAGTTCGTCTATCCTCTACTCGACAACTACTATTAATGTCAACTAGTTCGTATAGTGTCTACTCGACAACGACAATTAATGTCAACTAGTTCGTCTAGCGTGTACTCGTCAACGACTATTAATGTCAACTAGTTCGTCTAGCGTGTACTCGACAACTACTATTAATGTCAACTAGTTCGTCTCGCGTCTACTCGACAACGACTATTAATATCAACTGTTTTGTCTCGCATGCACTCGACAACGACTATTAATGTCAACTAGTTCGTCTAGCGTCTACTCGACAACTACTATTAATGTCAATTAGTTCGTCTAGCGTCTACTCGACAACGACTGTTAATGTCAACTAGTTCGTCTCGCGGCTACTCGACAACGACTACTAATGTTAACTAGTTCGTCTAGCGTCTACTCGACAACGACTATTAATGTCAACTAGTTCGTCTAGCGTCTACTCGACAACGACTATTAATGTCAACTAGTTCGTCTATCCTCTACTCGACAGCTACTATTAGTATCAACTAGTTCGTCTTGTGTCTACTCGACAACGACTATTAATGTCAACTAGTTCGTGTAGTTTCTACTCGACAACGACTATTAATGTCAACTAGTTGATCTAGCGTCTACTCGACAACTACTATTAATGTCAACTAATTCGTCTCGCGTCTACTCGACAACGACTATTAATGTCAACTAGTTCGTCTCGCGTCCACTCGACAAAGACTATTAATATCAAATAGTTCGTCTAGCGTCTACTCGACAACTACTATAAATGTCAACTAGTTCGTGTAGCGTCTACTCGACAATGACTATTAATGTCAACTAATTCGTCTAGCGCCTACTCGACATCGACTATTAATGTCAACTAGTTCTTCTATCGTCTACTCGACAACGACTATTAATGTCAACTAGTTCGTCTAGCGTCTACTCGACAACGATTATTAATGTCAACTAGTTCGTCTACCGTCTACTCGACAACGACTATTAATATAAACTAGTTCGTCTAGCGTCTACTCGACAACTAATATTAATGTCAACTAGTTCGTCTCGCGTCTACTCGTCAATGTATATTAATGTCAACTAGTTCGTCTAGCCTCTACTCGACAACGACTATTAATGTCAACTAGTTCGTGTAGTGTCTACTCGACATCGACAATTAATGTCAACTAGTTCGTCTAGCATCTACTCGACAACGACTATTAATGTCAACTAGTTCGTCTATCCTCTACTCGACAACTACTATTAATGTCAATTAGTTCGTCTACCGTCTACTCGACAACGACTGTTAATGTCAACTAGTTCGTCTAGCGTCTACTCGACAACGACTATTAATGTCAACTAGTTCGTCTATCCTCTACTCGACAACGACTATTAATGTCAACTAGTTCGTCTAGCGTCTACTCGACAACTACTATTAATGTCAACTAGTTCGTCTCGCATCTACTCGACAACGGCTATTAATGTCAACTAGTTCGTCTCGCGTCCACTCGACAACGACTATTAATGTCAACTAGTTCGTCTAGCGTCTACTCGACAACTACTATAAATGTCAACTAGTTCGTGTAGCGTCTACTCGACAACGACTATTAATGTCAACTAGTTCGTCTAACTTCTACTCGACAACGACTATTAATGTCAACTAGTTCGTCTATCGTCTACTCGACAACGACTATTAATGTCAACTAGTTCGTCTAGCGTCTACTCGTCAACGACTATTAATGTCAACTAGTTCATCTAGCGTCTACTCGACAACGACTGTTAATGTCAACTAGTTCGTGTAGTGTCTACTCGACAACGACTATTAATGTCAACTAGTTCGTCTAGCGTCTACTCGACAAAGACTATTAATGTCAACTAGTTCGTGTAGCGTCTACTCGGCAACGACTATTAATGTCAACTAGTTCGTCTATCCTCTACTCGACAACTACTATTAATGTCAACTAGTTCGTATAGTGTCTACTCGACAACGACAATTAATGTCAACTAGTTCGTCTAGCGTGTACTCGTCAACGACTATTAATGTCAACTAGTTCGTCTAGCGTGTACTCGACAACTACTATTAATGTCAACTAGTTCGTCTCGCGTCTACTCGACAACGACTATTAATATCAACTGTTTTGTCTCGCATGCACTCGACAACGACTATTAATGTCAACTAGTTCGTCTAGCGTCTACTCGACAACTACTATTAATGTCAATTAGTTCGTCTAGCGTCTACTCGACAACGACTGTTAATGTCAACTAGTTCGTCTCGCGGCTACTCGACAACGACTACTAATGTTAACTAGTTCGTCTAGCGTCTACTCGACAACGACTATTAATGTCAACTAGTTCGTCTAGCGTCTACTCGACAACGACTATTAATGTCAACTAGTTCGTCTATCCTCTACTCGACAGCTACTATTAGTATCAACTAGTTCGTCTTGTGTCTACTCGACAACGACTATTAATGTCAACTAGTTCGTGTAGTTTCTACTCGACAACGACTATTAATGTCAACTAGTTGATCTAGCGTCTACTCGACAACTACTATTAATGTCAACTAGTTCGTCTCGCGTCTACTCGACAACGACTATTAATGTCAACTAGTTCGTCTCGCGTCCACTCGACAAAGACTATTAATATCAAATAGTTCGTCTAGCGTCTACTCGACAACTACTATAAATGTCAACTAGTTCGTGTAGCGTCTACTCGACAATGACTATTAATGTCAACTAATTCGTCTAGCGCCTACTCGACATCGACTATTAATGTCAACTAGTTCTTCTATCGTCTACTCGACAACGACTATTAATGTCAACTAGTTCGTCTAGCGTCTACTCGACAACGATTATTAATGTCAACTAGTTCGTCTACCGTCTACTCGACAATGACTATTAATATAAACTAGTTCGTCTAGCGTCTACTCGACAACTAATATTAATGTCAACTAGTTCGTCTCGCGTCTACTCGTCAATGTCTATTAATGTCAACTAGTTCGTCTAGCCTCTACTCGACATCGACTATTAATGTCAACTAGTTCGTGTAGTGTCTACTCGACATCGACAATTAATGTCAACTAGTTCGTCTAGCATCTACTCGACAACGACTATTAATGTCAACTAGTTCGTCTATCCTCTACTCGACAACTACTATTAATGTCAACTAGTTCGTCTCGTGTCTGCTCGACAACGACTATTAATGTCAACTAGTTCGTATAGTGTCTACTCGACAACGACTATTAATGTCAACTAGTTCGTCTAGCGTCTACTCGACAACTACTATTAATGTCAACTAGTTCGTCTCGCATCTACTCGACAACGGCTATTAATGTCAACTAGTTCGTCTCGCGTCCACTCGACAACGACTATTAATGTCAACTAGTTCGTCTAGCGTCTACTCGACAACTACTATAAATGTCAACTAGTTCGTGTAGCGTCTACTCGACAACGACTATTAATGTCAACTAGTTCGTCTAACTTCTACTCGACAACGACTATTAATGTCAACTAGTTCGTCTATCGTCTACTCGACAACGACTATTAATGTCAACTAGTTCGTCTAGCGTCTACTCGTCAACGACTATTAATGTCAACTAGTTCATCTAGCGTCTACTCGACAACGACTGTTAATGTCAACTAGTTCGTGTAGTGTCTACTCGACAACGACTATTAATGTCAACTAGTTCGTCTAGCGTCTACTCGACAAAGACTATTAATGTCAACTAGTTCGTGTAGCGTCTACTCGGAAACGACTATTAATGTCAACTAGTTCGTCTATCCTCTACTCGACAACTACTATTAATGTCAACTAGTTCGTATAGTGTCTACTCTACAACGACAATTAATGTCAACTAGTTCGTCTAGCGTGTACTCGTCAACGACTATTAATGTCAACTAGTTCGTCTAGCGTGTACTCGACAACTACTATTAATGTCAACTAGTTCGTCTCGCGTCTACTCGACAACGACTATTAATATCAACTGTTTTGTCTCGCATGCACTCGACAACGACTATTAATGTCAACTAGTTCGTCTAGCGTCTACTCGACAACTACTATTAATGTCAATTAGTTCGTCTAGCGTCTACTCGACAACGACTGTTAATGTCAACTAGTTCGTCTCGCGGCTACTCGACAACGACTACTAATGTTAACTAGTTCGTCTAGCGTCTACTCGACAACGACTATTAATGTCAACTAGTTCGTCTAGCGTCTACTCGACAACGACTATTAATGTCAACTAGTTCGTCTATCCTCTACTCGACAGCTACTATTAGTATCAACTAGTTCGTCTTGTGTCTACTCGACAACGACTATTAATGTCAACTAGTTCGTGTAGTTTCTACTCGACAACGACTATTAATGTCAACTAGTTGATCTAGCGTCTACTCGACAACTACTATTAATGTCAACTAATTCGTCTCGCGTCTACTCGACAACGACTATTAATGTCAACTAGTTCGTCTCGCGTCCACACGACAAAGACTATTAATATCAAATAGTTCGTCTAGCGTCTACTCGACAACTACTATAAATGTCAACTAGTTCGTGTAGCGTCTACTCGACAATGACTATTAATGTCAACTAATTCGTCTAGCGCCTACTCGACATCGACTATTAATGTCAACTAGTTCTTCTATCGTCTACTCGACAACGACTATTAATGTCAACTAGTTCGTCTAGCGTCTACTCGACAACGATTATTAATGTCAACTAGTTCGTCTACCGTCTACTCGACAACGACTATTAATATAAACTAGTTCGTCTAGCGTCTACTCGACAACTAATATTAATGTCAACTAGTTCGTCTCGCGTCTACTCGTCAATGTCTATTAATGTCAACTAGTTCGTCTAGCCTCTACTCGACAACGACTATTAATGTCAACTAGTTCGTGTAGTGTCTACTCGACATCGACAATTAATGTCAACTAGTTCGTCTAGCATCTACTCGACAACGACTATTAATGTCAACTAGTTCGTCTATCCTCTACTCGACAACTACTATTAATGTCAATTAGTTCGTCTAGCGTCTACTCGACAACGACTGTTAATGTCAACTAGTTCGTCTAGCGTCTACTCGACAACGACTATTAATGTCAACTAGTTCGTCTATCCTCTACTCGACAACGACTATTAATGTAAACTAGTTCGTCTAGCCTCTACTCGACAACGACTATTAATGTCAACTAGTTCGTCTAGCGTCTACTCGACAACGACTATTAATATCAACTAGTTCGTCTAGCGTCTACTCGGCAACGACTATTAATGTCAACTAGTTCGTCTAGCGTCTACTCGTCAACGACTATTAATGTCAACTAGTTCTTCTCGCGTCTAGTCGACAAATACTATTAATGTCAAATAGTTCGTCTAGCGTCTACTCGTCAACGACTATTAATTTCAACTATTTCGTCTTGTGTCTACTCGACAGCTACTATTAATGTCAATTAGTTCGTCTAGCGTCTACTCGACAACGACTGTTAATGTCAACTAGCTCGTCTAGCGGCTACTCGACAACGACTGTTAATGTCAACTAGTTCGTCTAGAGGCTACTAGACAACGACTGTTAATGTCAACTAGTTCGTCTAGCGGCTACTCGACAACGACTGTTAATGCCAACTAGTTCGTCTAGCGTCTATTCGACAACGACTATTAATGTCAACTAGTTCGTCTAACTTCTACTCGACAACGACTATTAATGTCAACTAGTTCGTCTAGCGTCTAATCGACAACGACTATTAATATCAACTAGTTCGTCTAGCGTCTACTCGACAATGACTATTAATGTCAACTAGTTCGTCTAGAGTCTACTCGTAAACGACTATTAATGTCATCTAGTTCGTCTAACGTCTACTCGTCAACGACTATTAATGTCAACTAGTTCGTCTAGCGTCTACTCGACAACGACCATTAATGTTAACTAATTCGTCTAGCGTCTACTCGTCAACGACTATTAATGTCAACTAGTTCATCTAGCGTCTACTCGACAACGACTATTAATGTCAACTAGTTCGTGTAGTGTCTACTCGAAAACGACAATTAATGTCAACTAGTTCGTCTAGCAACTACTCGACAACGACTATTAATGTCAACTAGTTCGTGTAGCGTCTACTCGGCAACGACTATTAATATCAACTAGTTCGTCTATCCTCTACTCGACAACTACTATTAGTATCAACTAGTTCGTCTCGCGTCTACTCGACAACGACTATTAATGTCAACTAGTTCGTGTAGTTTCTACTCGACAACGACTATTAATGTCAACTAGTTGATCTAGCGTCTACTCGACAACTACTATTAATGTTAACTAGATCGTCTCGCGTCTACTCGACAACGACTATTAATGTCAACTAGTTCGTCTCGCGTCCACTCTACAACGACTATTAATATCAAATAGTTCGTCTAGCGTCTACTCGACAACTACTATAAATTTCAACTAGTTCGTGTAGCGTCTACTCGACAACGACTATTAATGTCAACTAGTTCGTCTAGCGCCTACTCGACAACGACTATTAATGTCAACTAGTTCTTCTCTCCTCTACTCGACAACGACTATTAATGTCAACTAGTTCGTCTAGCGTCTACTCGACAACGATTATTAATGTCAACTAGTTCGTCTACCGTCTACTCGACAACGACTATTAATATCAACTAGTTCGTCTAGCGTCTACTCGAAAACTAGTATTAATGTCAACTAGTTCGTCTCGCGTCTACTCGTCAATGACTATTAATGTCAACTAGTTCGTCTAGCCTCTACTCGACAACGACTATTAATGTCAACTAGTTCGTCTAGCGTCTACTCGACAAAGACTATTAATGTCAACTAGTTCGTGGAGCGTCTACTCGGCAACGACTATTAATGTCAACTAGTTCGTCTATCCTCTACTCGACAACTACTATTAATGTCAACTAGTTCGTATAGTGTCTACTCGACAACGACAATTAATGTCAACTAGTTCGTCTAGCGTGTACTCGTCAACGACTATTAATGTCAACTAGTTCGTATAGCGTGTACTCGACAACTACTATTAATGTCAACTAGTTCGTCTCGCGTCTACTCGACAACGACTATTAATATCAACTGTTTCGTCTCGCATCCACTCGACAACGACTATTAATGTCAACTAGTTCGTCTAGCGTCTACTCGACAACTACTATTAATGTCAATTAGTTCGTCTAGCGTCTACTCGACAACGACTGTTAATGTCAACTAGTTCGTCTCGCGGCTACTCGACAACGACTACTAATGTTAACTAGTTCGTCTAGCGTCTACTCGACAACGACTACTAATGTCAACTAGTTCGTCTAGCGTCTACTCGTCAACGACTATTAATATCAACTAGTACGTCTAGCGTCTACTCGACAACGACTATTAATGTCAACTAGTTCGTCTATCCTCTACTCGACAACGACTATTAATGTAAACTATTTCGTCTAGCCTCTACTCGACAACGACTATTAATGTCAACTAGTTCGTCTAGCGTCTACTCGACAACGACTATTAATATCAACTAGTTCGTCTAGCGTCTACTCGGCAACGACTATTAATGTCAACTAGTTCGTCTAGCGTCTACTCGTCAACGACTATTAATGTCAACTAGTTCGTCTAGCGTCTACTCGACAACGACTATTAATGTTAACTAATTCGTCTAGCGTCTACTCGTCAACGACTATTAATGTCAACTTGTTCATCTAGCGTCTACTCGACAACGACTATTAATGTCAACTAGTTCGTGTAGTGTCTACTCGAAAACGACAATTAATGTCAACTAGTTCGTCTAGCAACTACTCGACAACGACTATTAATGTCAACTAGTTCGTGTAGCGTCTACTCGGCAACGACTATTAATGTCAACTAGTTCGTCTATCCTCTACTCGACAACTACTATTAGTATCAACTAGTTCGTCTCGTGTCTACTCGACAACGACTATTAATGTCAACTAGTTCGTGTAGTTTCTACTCGACAACGACTATTAATGTCAACTAGTTCGTCTCGCGTCTACTCGACAACGACTATTAATGTCAACTAGTTCGTCTCGCGTCCACTCGACAAAGACTATTAATATCAAATAGTTCGTCTAGCGTCTACTCGACAACTACTATAAATGTCAACTAGTTCGTGTAGCGTCTACTCGACAACGACTATTAATGTCAACTAATTCGTCTAGCGCCTACTCGACATCGACTATTAATGTCAACTAGTTCTTCTATCGTCTACTCGACAACGACTATTAATGTCAACTAGTTCGTCTAGCGTCTACTCGACAACGATTATTAATGTCAACTAGTTCGTCTACCGTCTACTCGACAACGACTATTAATATAAACTAGTTCGTCTAGCGTCTACTCGACAACTAGTATTAATGTCAACTAGTTCGTCTCGCGTCTACTCGTCAATGACTATTAATGTCAACTAGTTCGTCTAGCCTCTACTCGACAACGACTATTAATGTCAACTAGTTCGTGTAGTGTCTACTCGACATCGACAATTAATGTCAACTAGTTCGTCTAGCATCTACTCGACAACGACTATTAATGTCAACTAGTTCGTCTATCCTCTACTCGACAACTACTATTAATGTCAACTAGTTCGTCTCGTGTCTACTCGACAACGACTATTAATGTCAACTAGTTCGTATAGTGTCTACTCGACAACGACTATTAATGTCAACTAGTTCGTCTAGCGTCTACTCGACAACTACTATTAATGTCAACTAGTTCGTCTCGCATCTACTCGACAACGACTATTAATGTCAACTAGTTCGTCTCGCGTCCACTCGACAACGACTATTAATGTCAACTAGTTCGTCTAGCATCTACTCGACAACTACTATAAATGTCAACTAGTTCGTGTAGCGTCTACTCGACAACGACTATTAATGTCAACTAGTTCGTCTAACTTCTACTCGACAACTACTATTAATGTCAACTAGTTCGTCTAGCGTCTACTCGACAACGATTATTAATGTCAACTAGTTCATCTACCGTCTACTCGACAACGACTATTAATGTCATCTAGTTCGTCTAGCGTCTACTCGACAACGACTATTAATGTCAACTAGTTCGTGTATCATCTACTCAACAAAGACTATTAATATAAACTAGTTTGTCTAGCGTCTACTCGACAACGACTATTAATGTCAACTAGTACGTCTAGCGTCTACTCGACAACGACTATTAATGTCAACTAGTTCGTCTAGCGTCTACTCGTCAACGACTATTAATGTCAACTAGTTCATCTAGCGTCTACTCGACAACGACTATTAATGTCAACTAGTTCGTGTAGTGTCTACTCGACAACGACTATTAATGTCAACTAGTTCGTCTAGCGTCTACTCGACAAAGACTATTAATGTCAACTAGTTCGTGTAGCGTCTACTCGGCAACGACTATTAATGTCAACTAGTTCGTCTATCCTCTACTCGACAACTACTATTAATGTCAACTAGTTCGTATAGTGTCTACTCGACAACGACAATTAATGTCAACTAGTTCGTCTAGCGTGTACTCGACAACGACTATTAATATCAACTGTTTCGTCTCGCATGCACTCGACAACGACTATTAATGTCAACTAGTTCGTCTAGCGTCTACTCGACAACTACTATTAATGTCAATTAGTTCGTCTAGCGTCTACTCGACAACGACTGTTAATGTCAACTAGTTCGTCTCGCGGCTACTCGACAACGACTACTAATGTCAACTAGTTCGTCTAGCGTCTACTCGACAACGACTATTAATGTCAACTAGTTCGTCTAGCGTCTACTCGACAACGACTATTAATGTCAACTAGTTCGTCTAGCGTCTACTCGACAACGACTATTAATGTCAACTAGTTCGTCTAGCGTCTACTCGACAACGACTATTAATGTCAACTAGTTCGTCTATCTTCTACTCGACAACGACTATTAATGTAAACTAGTTCGTCTAGCCTCTACTCGACAACGACTATTAATATCAACTAGTTCGTCTAGCGTCTACCCGACAACGACTATTAATATCAACTAGTTCGTCTAGCTTCTACTCGGCAACGACTATTAATGTCAACTAGTTCGTCTAGCGTCTACTCGTCAACGACTATTAATGTCAACTAGTTCTTCTCGCGTCTAGTCGACAAATACTATTAATGTCAAATAGTTCGTCTAGCGTCTACTCGTCAACGACTATTAATTTCAACTATTTCGTCTTGTGTCTACTCGACAGCTACTATTAATGTCAATTAGTTCGTCTAGCGTCTACTCGACAACGACTGTTAATGTCAACTAGCTCGTCTAGCGGCTACTCGACAACGACTGTTAATGTCAACTAGTTCGTCTAGAGGCTACTAGACAACGACTGTTAATGTCAACTAGTTCGTCTAGCGGCTACTCGACAACGACTGTTAATGCCAACTAGTTCGTCTAGCGTCTATTCGACAACGACTATTAATGTCAACTAGTTCGTCTAACTTCTACTCGACAACGACTATTAATGTCAACTAGTTCGTCTAGCGTCTACTCGACAACGACTATTAATATCAACTAGTTCGTCTAGCGTCTACTCGACAATGACTATTAATGTCAACTAGTTCGTCTAGAGTCTACTCGTAAACGAATATTAATGTCATCTAGTTCGTCTAACGTCTACTCGTCAACGACTATTAATGTCAACTAGTTCGTCTAGCGTCTACTCGACAACGACCATTAATGTTAACTAATTCGTCTAGCGTCTACTCGTCAACGACTATTAATGTCAACTAGTTCATCTAGCGTCTACTCGACAACGACTATTAATGTCAACTAGTTCGTGTAGTGTCTACTCGAAAACGACAATTAATGTCAACTAGTTCGTCTAGCAACTACTCGACAACGACTATTAATGTCAACTAGTTCGTGTAGCGTCTACTCGGCAACGACTATTAATGTCAACTAGTTCGTCTATCCTCTACTCGACAACTACTATTAGTATCAACTAGTTCGTCTCGCGTCTACTCGACAACGACTATTAATGTCAACTAGTTCGTGTAGTTTCTACTCGACAACGACTATTAATGTTAACTAGTTCGTCTCGCGTCTACTCGACAACGACTATTATTGTCAACTAGTTCGTCTCGCGTCCACTCGACAACGACTATTAATATCAAATAGTTCGTCTAGCGTCTACTCGACAACTACTATAAATTTCAACTAGTTCGTGTAGCGTCTACTCGACAACGACTATTAATGTCAACTAGTTCGTCTAGCGTCTACTCGTCAACGACTATTAATGTCAACTAGTTCTTCTCGCGTCTAGTCGACAAATACTATTAATATCAAATAGTTCGTCTAGCGTCTACTCGTCAACGACTATTAATTTCAAATATTTCGTCTTGTGTCTACTCGACAGCTACTATTAAAGTCAATTAGTTCGTCTAGCGTCTACTCGACAACGACTGTTAATGTCAACTAGCTCGCCTAGCGGCTACTCGACAACGACTGTTAATGTCAACTAGTTCGTCTAGAGGCTACTAGACAACGACTGTTAATGTCAACTAGTTCGTCTAGCGGCTACTCGACAACGACTGTTAATGCCAACTAGTTCGTCTAGCGTCTATTCGACAACGACTATTAATGTCAACTAGTTCGTCTAACTTCTACTCGACAACGACTATTAATGTCAACTAGTTCGTCTAGCGTCTACTCGACAACGACTATTAATATCAACTAGTTCGTCTAGCGTCTACTCGACAATGACTATTAATGTCAACTAGTTCGTCTAGAGTCTACTCGTAAACGAATATTAATGTCATCTAGTTCGTCTAACGTCTACTCGTCAACGACTATTAATGTCAACTAGTTCGTCTAGCGTCTACTCGACAACTACTATTAATGTCAACTAGTTCGTCTCGCATCTACTCGACAACGGCTATTAATGTCAACTAGTTCGTCTCGCGTCCACTCGACAACGACTATTAATGTCAACTAGTTCGTCTAGCGTCTACTCGACAACTACTATAAATGTCAACTAGTTCGTGTAGCGTCTACTCGACAACGACTATTAATGTCAACTAGTTCGTCTAACTTCTACTCGACAACGACTATTAATGTCAACTAGTTCGTCTATCGTCTACTCGACAACGACTATTAATGTCAACTAGTTCGTCTAGCGTCTACTCGTCAACGACTATTAATGTCAACTAGTTCATCTAGCGTCTACTCGACAACGACTGTTAATGTCAACTAGTTCGTGTAGTGTCTACTCGACAACGACTATTAATGTCAACTAGTTCGTCTAGCGTCTACTCGACAAAGACTATTAATGTCAACTAGTTCGTGTAGCGTCTACTCGGAAACGACTATTAATGTCAACTAGTTCGTCTATCCTCTACTCGACAACTACTATTAATGTCAACTAGTTCGTATAGTGTCTACTCTACAACGACAATTAATGTCAACTAGTTCGTCTAGCGTGTACTCGTCAACGACTATTAATGTCAACTAGTTCGTCTAGCGTGTACTCGACAACTACTATTAATGTCAACTAGTTCGTCTCGCGTCTACTCGACAACGACTATTAATATCAACTGTTTTGTCTCGCATGCACTCGACAACGACTATTAATGTCAACTAGTTCGTCTAGCGTCTACTCGACAACTACTATTAATGTCAATTAGTTCGTCTAGCGTCTACTCGACAACGACTGTTAATGTCAACTAGTTCGTCTCGCGGCTACTCGACAACGACTACTAATGTTAACTAGTTCGTCTAGCGTCTACTCGACAACGACTATTAATGTCAACTAGTTCGTCTAGCGTCTACTCGACAACGACTATTAATGTCAACTAGTTCGTCTATCCTCTACTCGACAGCTACTATTAGTATCAACTAGTTCGTCTTGTGTCTACTCGACAACGACTATTAATGTCAACTAGTTCGTGTAGTTTCTACTCGACAACGACTATTAATGTCAACTAGTTGATCTAGCGTCTACTCGACAACTACTATTAATGTCAACTAATTCGTCTCGCGTCTACTCGACAACGACTATTAATGTCAACTAGTTCGTCTCGCGTCCACACGACAAAGACTATTAATATCAAATAGTTCGTCTAGCGTCTACTCGACAACTACTATAAATGTCAACTAGTTCGTGTAGCGTCTACTCGACAATGACTATTAATGTCAACTAATTCGTCTAGCGCCTACTCGACATCGACTATTAATGTCAACTAGTTCTTCTATCGTCTACTCGACAACGACTATTAATGTCAACTAGTTCGTCTAGCGTCTACTCGACAACGATTATTAATGTCAACTAGTTCGTCTACCGTCTACTCGACAACGACTATTAATATAAACTAGTTCGTCTAGCGTCTACTCGACAACTAATATTAATGTCAACTAGTTCGTCTCGCGTCTACTCGTCAATGTCTATTAATGTCAACTAGTTCGTCTAGCCTCTACTCGACAACGACTATTAATGTCAACTAGTTCGTGTAGTGTCTACTCGACATCGACAATTAATGTCAACTAGTTCGTCTAGCATCTACTCGACAACGACTATTAATGTCAACTAGTTCGTCTATCCTCTACTCGACAACTACTATTAATGTCAATTAGTTCGTCTAGCGTCTACTCGACAACGACTGTTAATGTCAACTAGTTCGTCTAGCGTCTACTCGACAACGACTATTAATGTCAACTAGTTCGTCTATCCTCTACTCGACAACGACTATTAATGTAAACTAGTTCGTCTAGCCTCTACTCGACAACGACTATTAATGTCAACTAGTTCGTCTAGCGTCTACTCGACAACGACTATTAATATCAACTAGTTCGTCTAGCGTCTACTCGGCAACGACTATTAATGTCAACTAGTTCGTCTAGCGTCTACTCGTCAACGACTATTAATGTCAACTAGTTCTTCTCGCGTCTAGTCGACAAATACTATTAATGTCAAATAGTTCGTCTAGCGTCTACTCGTCAACGACTATTAATTTCAACTATTTCGTCTTGTGTCTACTCGACAGCTACTATTAATGTCAATTAGTTCGTCTAGCGTCTACTCGACAACGACTGTTAATGTCAACTAGCTCGTCTAGCGGCTACTCGACAACGACTGTTAATGTCAACTAGTTCGTCTAGAGGCTACTAGACAACGACTGTTAATGTCAACTAGTTCGTCTAGCGGCTACTCGACAACGACTGTTAATGCCAACTAGTTCGTCTAGCGTCTATTCGACAACGACTATTAATGTCAACTAGTTCGTCTAACTTCTACTCGACAACGACTATTAATGTCAACTAGTTCGTCTAGCGTCTAATCGACAACGACTATTAATATCAACTAGTTCGTCTAGCGTCTACTCGACAATGACTATTAATGTCAACTAGTTCGTCTAGAGTCTACTCGTAAACGACTATTAATGTCATCTAGTTCGTCTAACGTCTACTCGTCAACGACTATTAATGTCAACTAGTTCGTCTAGCGTCTACTCGACAACGACCATTAATGTTAACTAATTCGTCTAGCGTCTACTCGTCAACGACTATTAATGTCAACTAGTTCATCTAGCGTCTACTCGACAACGACTATTAATGTCAACTAGTTCGTGTAGTGTCTACTCGAAAACGACAATTAATGTCAACTAGTTCGTCTAGCAACTACTCGACAACGACTATTAATGTCAACTAGTTCGTGTAGCGTCTACTCGGCAACGACTATTAATATCAACTAGTTCGTCTATCCTCTACTCGACAACTACTATTAGTATCAACTAGTTCGTCTCGCGTCTACTCGACAACGACTATTAATGTCAACTAGTTCGTGTAGTTTCTACTCGACAACGACTATTAATGTCAACTAGTTGATCTAGCGTCTACTCGACAACTACTATTAATGTTAACTAGATCGTCTCGCGTCTACTCGACAACGACTATTAATGTCAACTAGTTCGTCTCGCGTCCACTCTACAACGACTATTAATATCAAATAGTTCGTCTAGCGTCTACTCGACAACTACTATAAATTTCAACTAGTTCGTGTAGCGTCTACTCGACAACGACTATTAATGTCAACTAGTTCGTCTAGCGCCTACTCGACAACGACTATTAATGTCAACTAGTTCTTCTCTCCTCTACTCGACAACGACTATTAATGTCAACTAGTTCGTCTAGCGTCTACTCGACAACGATTATTAATGTCAACTAGTTCGTCTACCGTCTACTCGACAACGACTATTAATATCAACTAGTTCGTCTAGCGTCTACTCGAAAACTAGTATTAATGTCAACTAGTTCGTCTCGCGTCTACTCGTCAATGACTATTAATGTCAACTAGTTCGTCTAGCCTCTACTCGACAACGACTATTAATGTCAACTAGTTCGTCTAGCGTCTACTCGACAAAGACTATTAATGTCAACTAGTTCGTGGAGCGTCTACTCGGCAACGACTATTAATGTCAACTAGTTCGTCTATCCTCTACTCGACAACTACTATTAATGTCAACTAGTTCGTATAGTGTCTACTCGACAACGACAATTAATGTCAACTAGTTCGTCTAGCGTGTACTCGTCAACGACTATTAATGTCAACTAGTTCGTATAGCGTGTACTCGACAACTACTATTAATGTCAACTAGTTCGTCTCGCGTCTACTCGACAACGACTATTAATATCAACTGTTTCGTCTCGCATCCACTCGACAACGACTATTAATGTCAACTAGTTCGTCTAGCGTCTACTCGACAACTACTATTAATGTCAATTAGTTCGTCTAGCGTCTACTCGACAACGACTGTTAATGTCAACTAGTTCGTCTCGCGGCTACTCGACAACGACTACTAATGTTAACTAGTTCGTCTAGCGTCTACTCGACAACGACTACTAATGTCAACTAGTTCGTCTAGCGTCTACTCGTCAACGACTATTAATATCAACTAGTACGTCTAGCGTCTACTCGACAACGACTATTAATGTCAACTAGTTCGTCTATCCTCTACTCGACAACGACTATTAATGTAAACTATTTCGTCTAGCCTCTACTCGACAACGACTATTAATGTCAACTAGTTCGTCTAGCGTCTACTCGACAACGACTATTAATATCAACTAGTTCGTCTAGCGTCTACTCGGCAACGACTATTAATGTCAACTAGTTCGTCTAGCGTCTACTCGTCAACGACTATTAATGTCAACTAGTTCGTCTAGCGTCTACTCGACAACGACTATTAATGTTAACTAATTCGTCTAGCGTCTACTCGTCAACGACTATTAATGTCAACTTGTTCATCTAGCGTCTACTCGACAACGACTATTAATGTCAACTAGTTCGTGTAGTGTCTACTCGAAAACGACAATTAATGTCAACTAGTTCGTCTAGCAACTACTCGACAACGACTATTAATGTCAACTAGTTCGTGTAGCGTCTACTCGGCAACGACTATTAATGTCAACTAGTTCGTCTATCCTCTACTCGACAACTACTATTAGTATCAACTAGTTCGTCTCGTGTCTACTCGACAACGACTATTAATGTCAACTAGTTCGTGTAGTTTCTACTCGACAACGACTATTAATGTCAACTAGTTCGTCTCGCGTCTACTCGACAACGACTATTAATGTCAACTATTTCGTCTCGCGTCCACTCGACAAAGACTATTAATATCAAATAGTTCGTCTAGCGTCTACTCGACAACTACTATAAATGTCAACTAGTTCGTGTAGCGTCTACTCGACAACGACTATTAATGTCAACTAATTCGTCTAGCGCCTACTCGACATCGACTATTAATGTCAACTAGTTCTTCTATCGTCTACTCGACAACGACTATTAATGTCAACTAGTTCGTCTAGCGTCTACTCGACAACGATTATTAATGTCAACTAGTTCGTCTACCGTCTACTCGACAACGACTATTAATATAAACTAGTTCGTCTAGCGTCTACTCGACAACTAGTATTAATGTCAACTAGTTCGTCTCGCGTCTACTCGTCAATGACTATTAATGTCAACTAGTTCGTCTAGCCTCTACTCGACAACGACTATTAATGTCAACTAGTTCGTGTAGTGTCTACTCGACATCGACAATTAATGTCAACTAGTTCGTCTAGCATCTACTCGACAACGACTATTAATGTCAACTAGTTCGTCTATCCTCTACTCGACAACTACTATTAATGTCAACTAGTTCGTCTCGTGTCTACTCGACAACGACTATTAATGTCAACTAGTTCGTATAGTGTCTACTCGACAACGACTATTAATGTCAACTAGTTCGTCTAGCGTCTACTCGACAACTACTATTAATGTCAACTAGTTCGTCTCGCATCTACTCGACAACGACTATTAATGTCAACTAGTTCGTCTCGCGTCCACTCGACAACGACTATTAATGTCAACTAGTTCGTCTAGCATCTACTCGACAACTACTATAAATGTCAACTAGTTCGTGTAGCGTCTACTCGACAACGACTATTAATGTCAACTAGTTCGTCTAACTTCTACTCGACAACTACTATTAATGTCAACTAGTTCGTCTAGCGTCTACTCGACAACGATTATTAATGTCAACTAGTTCATCTACCGTCTACTCGACAACGACTATTAATGTCATCTAGTTCGTCTAGCGTCTACTCGACAACGACTATTAATGTCAACTAGTTCGTGTATCATCTACTCAACAAAGACTATTAATATAAACTAGTTTGTCTAGCGTCTACTCGACAACGACTATTAATGTCAACTAGTACGTCTAGCGTCTACTCGACAACGACTATTAATGTCAACTAGTTCGTCTAGCGTCTACTCGTCAACGACTATTAATGTCAACTAGTTCATCTAGCGTCTACTCGACAACGACTATTAATGTCAACTAGTTCGTGTAGTGTCTACTCGACAACGACTATTAATGTCAACTAGTTCGTCTAGCGTCTACTCGACAAAGACTATTAATGTCAACTAGTTCGTGTAGCGTCTACTCGGCAACGACTATTAATGTCAACTAGTTCGTCTATCCTCTACTCGACAACTACTATTAATGTCAACTAGTTCGTATAGTGTCTACTCGACAACGACAATTAATGTCAACTAGTTCGTCTAGCGTGTACTCGACAACGACTATTAATATCAACTGTTTCGTCTCGCATGCACTCGACAACGACTATTAATGTCAACTAGTTCGTCTAGCGTCTACTCGACAACTACTATTAATGTCAATTAGTTCGTCTAGCGTCTACTCGACAACGACTGTTAATGTCAACTAGTTCGTCTCGCGGCTACTCGACAACGACTACTAATGTCAACTAGTTCGTCTAGCGTCTACTCGACAACGACTATTAATGTCAACTAGTTCGTCTAGCGTCTACTCGACAACGACTATTAATGTCAACTAGTTCGTCTAGCGTCTACTCGACAACGACTATTAATGTCAACTAGTTCGTCTAGCGTCTACTCGACAACGACTATTAATGTCAACTAGTTCGTCTATCTTCTACTCGACAACGACTATTAATGTAAACTAGTTCGTCTAGCCTCTACTCGACAACGACTATTAATATCAACTAGTTCGTCTAGCGTCTACCCGACAACGACTATTAATATCAACTAGTTCGTCTAGCTTCTACTCGGCAACGACTATTAATGTCAACTAGTTCGTCTAGCGTCTACTCGTCAACGACTATTAATGTCAACTAGTTCTTCTCGCGTCTAGTCGACAAATACTATTAATGTCAAATAGTTCGTCTAGCGTCTACTCGTCAACGACTATTAATTTCAACTATTTCGTCTTGTGTCTACTCGACAGCTACTATTAATGTCAATTAGTTCGTCTAGCGTCTACTCGACAACGACTGTTAATGTCAACTAGCTCGTCTAGCGGCTACTCGACAACGACTGTTAATGTCAACTAGTTCGTCTAGAGGCTACTAGACAACGACTGTTAATGTCAACTAGTTCGTCTAGCGGCTACTCGACAACGACTGTTAATGCCAACTAGTTCGTCTAGCGTCTATTCGACAACGACTATTAATGTCAACTAGTTCGTCTAACTTCTACTCGACAACGACTATTAATGTCAACTAGTTCGTCTAGCGTCTACTCGACAACGACTATTAATATCAACTAGTTCGTCTAGCGTCTACTCGACAATGACTATTAATGTCAACTAGTTCGTCTAGAGTCTACTCGTAAACGAATATTAATGTCATCTAGTTCGTCTAACGTCTACTCGTCAACGACTATTAATGTCAACTAGTTCGTCTAGCGTCTACTCGACAACGACCATTAATGTTAACTAATTCGTCTAGCGTCTACTCGTCAACGACTATTAATGTCAACTAGTTCATCTAGCGTCTACTCGACAACGACTATTAATGTCAACTAGTTCGTGTAGTGTCTACTCGAAAACGACAATTAATGTCAACTAGTTCGTCTAGCAACTACTCGACAACGACTATTAATGTCAACTAGTTCGTGTAGCGTCTACTCGGCAACGACTATTAATGTCAACTAGTTCGTCTATCCTCTACTCGACAACTACTATTAGTATCAACTAGTTCGTCTCGCGTCTACTCGACAACGACTATTAATGTCAACTAGTTCGTGTAGTTTCTACTCGACAACGACTATTAATGTTAACTAGTTCGTCTCGCGTCTACTCGACAACGACTATTATTGTCAACTAGTTCGTCTCGCGTCCACTCGACAACGACTATTAATATCAAATAGTTCGTCTAGCGTCTACTCGACAACTACTATAAATTTCAACTAGTTCGTGTAGCGTCTACTCGACAACGACTATTAATGTCAACTAGTTCGTCTAGCGTCTACTCGTCAACGACTATTAATGTCAACTAGTTCTTCTCGCGTCTAGTCGACAAATACTATTAATATCAAATAGTTCGTCTAGCGTCTACTCGTCAACGACTATTAATTTCAAATATTTCGTCTTGTGTCTACTCGACAGCTACTATTAAAGTCAATTAGTTCGTCTAGCGTCTACTCGACAACGACTGTTAATGTCAACTAGCTCGCCTAGCGGCTACTCGACAACGACTGTTAATGTCAACTAGTTCGTCTAGAGGCTACTAGACAACGACTGTTAATGTCAACTAGTTCGTCTAGCGGCTACTCGACAACGACTGTTAATGCCAACTAGTTCGTCTAGCGTCTATTCGACAACGACTATTAATGTCAACTAGTTCGTCTAACTTCTACTCGACAACGACTATTAATGTCAACTAGTTCGTCTAGCGTCTACTCGACAACGACTATTAATATCAACTAGTTCGTCTAGCGTCTACTCGACAATGACTATTAATGTCAACTAGTTCGTCTAGAGTCTACTCGTAAACGAATATTAATGTCATCTAGTTCGTCTAACGTCTACTCGTCAACGACTATTAATGTCAACTAGTTCGTCTAGCGTCTACTCGACAACGACCATTAATGTTAACTAATTCGTCTAGCGTCTACTCGTCAACGACTATTAATGTCAACTAGTTCATCTAGCGTCTACTCGACAACGACTATTAATGTCAACTAGTTCGTGTAGTGTCTACTCGAAAACGACAATTAATGTCAACTAGTTCGTCTAGCAACTACTCGACAACGACTATTAATGTCAACTAGTTCGTGTAGCGTCTACTCGGCAACGACTATTAATGTCAACTAGTTCGTCTATCCTCTACTCGACAACTACTATTAGTATCAACTAGTTCGTCTCGCGTCTACTCGACAACAACTATTAATGTCAACTAGTTGATCTAGCGTCTACTCGACAACTACTATTAATGTTAACTAGTTCGTCTCGCGTCTACTCGACAACGACTATTATTGTCAACTAGTTCATCTCGCGTCCACTCGACAACGACTATTAATATCAAATAGTTCGTCTAGCGTCTACTCGACAACTACTATAAATTTCAACTAGTTCGTGTAGCGTCTACTCGACAACGACTATTAATGTCAACTAGTTCGTCTAGCGCCTACTCGACAACGACTATTAATGTCAACTAGTTCTTCTATCCTCTACTCGACAACGACTATTAATGTCAACTAGTTCGTCTAGCGTCTACTCGACAACTACTAAAAATGTCAACTAGTTCGTGTAGCGTCTACTCGAAAACGACTATTAATGTCAACTAGTTCGTCTAACTTCTACTCGACAACGACTATTAATGTCAACTAGTTCGTCTATCGTCTACTCGACAACGACTATTAATGTCAACTAGTTCGTCTAGCGTCTACTCGACAACGATTATTAATGTCAACTAGTTCATCTACCGTCTACTCGACAACGACTATTAATGTCATCTAGTTCGTCTAGCGTCTACTCGACAACGACTATTAATGTCAACTAGTTCGTGTATCATCTACTCGACAACGACTATTAATGTAAACTAGTTTGTCTAGCGTCTACTCGACAACGACTATTAATGTCAACTAGTACGTCTAGCGTCTACTCGACAACGACTATTAATGTCAACTAGTTCGTCTAGCGTCTACTCGTCAACGACTATTAATGTCAACTAGTTCATCTAGCGTCTACTCGACAACGACTATTAATGTCAACTAGTTCGTGTAGTTTCTACTCGACAACGACTATTAATGTCAACTAGTTCGTCTAGCGTCTACTCGACAAAGACTATTAATGTCAACTAGTTCGTGTAGCGTCTACTCGGCAACGACTATTAATGTCAACTAGTTCGTCTATCCTCTACTCGACAACTACTATTAATGTCAACTAGTTCGTATAGTGTCTACTCGACAACGACAATTAATGTCAACTAGTTCGTCTTGCGTGTACTCGTCAACGACTATTAATGTCAACTAGTTCGTCTAGCGTGTACTCGACAACTACTATTAATGTCAACTAGTTCGTCTCGCGTCTACTCGACAACGACTATTAATATCAACTGTTTCGTCTCGCATGCACTCGACAACGACTATTAATGTCAACTAGTTCGTCTAGCGTCTACTCGACAACTACTATTAATGTCAATTAGTTCGTCTAGCGTCTACTCGACAACGACTGTTAATGTCAACTAGTTCGTCTCGCGGCTACTCGACAACGACTACTAATCTTAACTAGTTCGTCTAGCGTCTACTCGACAACGACTATTAATGTCAACTAGTTCGTCTAGCGTCTACTCGACAACGACTATTAATGTCAACTAGTTCGTCTATCCTCTACTCGACAACGACTATTAATGTAAACTAGTTCGTCTAGCCTCTACTCGACAACGACTATTAATGTCAACTAGTTCGTCTAGCGTCTACTCGACAACGACTATTAATATCAACTAGTTCGTCTAGCTTCTACTCGGCAACGACTATTAATGTCAACTAGTTCGTCTAGCGTCTACTCGTCAACGACTATTAATGTCAACTAGTTCTTCTCGCGTCTAGTCGACAAATACTATTAATGTCAAATAGTTCGTCTAGCGTCTACTCGTCAACGACTATTAATTTCAACTATTTCGTCTTGTGTCTACTCGACAGCTACTATTAATGTCAATTAGTTCGTCTAGAGTCTACTCGACAACGACTGTTAATGTCAACTAGCTCGTCTAGCGGCTACTCGACAACGACTGTTAATGTCAACTAGTTCGTCTAGAGGCTACTAGACAACGACTGTTAATGTCAACTAGTTCGTCTAGCGGCTACTCGACAACGACTGTTAATGCCAACTAGTTCGTCTAGCGTCTATTCGACAACGACTATTAATGTCAACTAGTTCGTCTAACTTCTACTCGACAACGACTATTAATGTCAACTAGTTCGTCTAGCGTCTACTCGACAACGACTATTAATATCAACTAGTTCGTCTAGCGTCTACTCGACAATGACTATTAATGTCAACTAGTTCGTCTAGAGTCTACTCGTAAACGACTATTAATGTCATCTAGTTCGTCTAACGTCTACTCGTCAACGACTATTAATGTCAACTAGTTCGTCTAGCGTCTACTCGACAACGACCATTAATGTTAACTAATTCGTCTAGCCGTCTACTCGTCAACGACTATTAATGTCAACTAGTTCATCTAGCGTCTACTCGACAACGACTATTAATGTCAACTAGTTCGTGTAGTGTCTACTCGAAAACGACAATTAATGTCAACTAGTTCGTCTAGCAACTACTCGACAACGACTATTAATGTCAACTAGTTCGTGTAGCGTCTACTCGGCAACGACTATTAATGTCAACTAGTTCGTCTATCCTCTACTCGACAACTACTATTAGTATCAACTAGTTCGTCTCGCGTCTACTCGACAACGACTATTAATGTCAACTAGTTCGTGTAGTTTCTACTCGACAACGACTATTAATGTCAACTAGTTGATCTAGCGTCTACTCGACAACTACTATTAATGTTAACTAGTTCGTCTCGCGTCTACTCGACAACGACTATTATTGTCAACTAGTTCGTCTCGCGTCCACTCGACAACGACTATTAATATCAAATAGTTCGTCTAGCGTCTACTCGACAACTACTATAAATTTCAACTAGTTCGTGTAGCGTCTACTCGACAACGACTATTAATGTCAACTAGTTCGTCTAGCGCCTACTCGACAACGATTATTAATGTCAACTAGTTCTTCTATCCTCTACTCGACAACGACTATTAATGTCAACTAGTTCGTCGAGCGTCTACTCGACAACTACTATAAATGTCAACTAGTTCGTGTAGCGTCTACTCGACAACGACTATTAATGTCAACTAGTTCGTCTAACTTCTACTCGACAACGACTATTAATGTCAACTAGTTCGTCTATCGTCTACTCGACAACGACTATTAATGTCAACTAGTTCGTCTAGCGTCTACTCGACAACGATTATTAATGTCAACTAGTTCATCTACCGTCTACTCGACAACGACTATTAATGTCATCTAGTTCGTCTAGCGTCTACTCGACAACGACTATTAATGTCAACTAGTTCGTGTATCATCTACTCGACAACGACTATTAATGTAAACTAGTTTGTCTAGTGTCTACTCGACAACGACTATTAATGTCAACTAGTACGTCTAGCGTCTACTCGACAACGACTATTAATGTCAACTAGTTCGTCTAGCGTCTACTCGTCAACGACTATTAAAGGGGGGGTGAAGCATTCGAACAACCATAGCCCAAACATAATAACATACCATTTACAGTATATATCACCCTTATATGATGGGCGCAACGCCACAGTAATTTTGTAATATCCTTTTTAACTTTTCCATTATCTTCGCTGGGCGGCGCCATATTGCTCTGCGGGGGGCTCAGCGGCAGAGTGGTTTGAGTACGAGCTCCTGGCTCCGCGTTCACACAGTAAAAACCTCTCGGAAAAACGGCCGAAACGCATGGAAAATCGAATAAAAAGAAAACTGGTGTGCACTGGATGGCTCCTGGATATATCAACTAGTACTACAAATGCAAGGAAACAACTTTTGATCGACTTCCGAGGAAGAATTTGCAGCGGAAAAGGTGGCTGCAAATGCGGAAATTGCCGTGTCCGCCAGCCGCAGGCTCTGCGAGTGACCACTTTTCCGATGCAGATTACAAGACAAAAGACTGTGATGAGCATGGACAGACGGTGAGCATCAAGATGTCATTCTTGGTCAAAGACACCGTTCCATCTGAGATCTTTTTTTTCGCACATGACCATGCATCTACAGACTATTCTGCGACAAGGAAACGTCAGATATCAGAGGGCAGAGCGATGCGTAGGAAGCGACGAGCCGAAACCAGGTTAGTAAATTGGATTACCGTTACCATTGTGACTTATCACTACGATTACAATATAGTTCCACCCCAATAAGCACAGCTGTGCTTCAACGTCAGCATATATATGACCCACAGTAAATCGAAATGTATGAATACAATAAAGTGCGAGTAAGTGTTAATAGTTTGATATAATTACGAGTGTTTTCCAATTCGCCGATTTATTTTCGACGTGATCAGACGTACCGTCAATACGTGGCCGTACACAAAACAATAACAATAACTCAGTAAGTGCTACAGGATATACTGCAACCTTATAACATGGGCCATGGCGTATGTACTAGGCAAAATTATTCAAGAAAATAATTTGATATTATTTATTGACAGTCATAATAAGTCTCATACTCCTGTGTTCTAAATGCCTAGAGAGCAAGCAGCAATCGTAAGGCTATAAGCCTGGGAGGGGTTAGATGCATGGGAGAAACACGACCAAAAGACAGTATAGACTATAGTGCAACAGAAGCCTACTGTTGCTGTTTACATTTCAAATTCTTTATGGAAATATTTAAAATATACAAATACTTTCATTGTGATTAAGTGCAAATGCAGTTACAAAAACTTTTTAAAAGTATTTAAATATTTAAGTAAAATGCATTTCACCCATGCAATGTCTAGCTGGAAAGGAAACTAACTAAGGCATCGTCATCTACCCAGTTGAACACTGTCAGATTACATGTCTGCTTTCTATAATGACATTTTACAATTTCTGCCTGAATTCTTGTGACTTGACAATAAGGCAAAATTATATAAAATTAATTTGCTTTATTGATCAGATTAAACCCCACATGTAATAACCTGAAGTTCATATAGATGTATTAATTACATTTTATTCTAAGTCGACTGATAACACTGTAATGAATATCGTGGGGGGAGGGGGCAACTGTCGGCAAACCACAATAGTATTAGTACAAGCTATACATATGAAGGAAGTATATCAGGCATGGGGTCAATTCTGTTTTGTCAATTCCAAAAAATCAGTTCTAATTCCGCCTTGCAAAAAATCAATTCCAACTGTTAAAATCCTAGGCTAAAGAAAAATTCAAATCCAATTCGTTTGAACACAGTTTTATTTGTCACGTGTGCACAATCATATTTAATTAGACATGATTAAAAAATTATTGTTCGTTAAATGCACACACACACACACACACACATATATATATATATATATCAGGTTTGCCATAAAAAACTTTTAAATGGCATCCAGCCATTTCATATGTACTTTCTGCTGCGACTGGATTTTTGCTAACAAAACCAGACATTTTGGACAGCCCTGGACAGTTGGGTCATTAATCCGAGTTTTGAGCAGTTTCCAATTGCAATTGTGGAAGAAGCCAGTGAGATTAGGACCTGGACATGTTAGGACCTGGACATGTTAGGACAATTGAGGATATTTGAAATTTACCATGGAGAGTTGGAGTGACTCCATTTTCCTATAAAACTGGATGCACAAGCCAGAGTTGTCAGAATTCACTTAAAACTTCACCATGGAAATTACTACTAGCATCTGAGAAGGTCAGAAGCTATGTTTTGAGTGTCATTCCTACACCAAGAAGGGGGACCAACAAGATTACTCTTCAATGGGAGTGAAGCCAGCGTCGATCCTGATCATGCAAGGGTGCTGTGGTCACTGATCTGATCTCCAGATCCAGAATGTGATCAACAAGACTGCCTGCAACCATGATGGTGACACGGCACAGATAGAAGCTGCCAATGTCCGTGAGGACCTGAAAACTAAGGCAGCTAATACCAGGGGCACTCCAAACCACTGTTTGTGGAAGCATCACCCCAAGAACCCATCTTCCACCACTGATCTGACTATCAATGATACCTGGAAGACAACTGGTGACAAGATCATCTCATACACACTCCAGGGGATAGGCAATTGCATTAGGCTAAAGTGACTTCGACTTGTCATTGAATGTTATGTTATTGTAGTAATAATGATAAAACTGCAAACTGATTTTCACTTGTCAACTATCATAGAAATAAGGGGCAGATGTCCGGGGGGGGGAGCAAATATACTAGGAGGCAGATTTATATCGCTATCAGTTGTGGTGTCATTGGTATTTCATCAAATTTACTGGAAAGTTTGAGTCTTCAACATCGTAATCTCCAACATGTATTCTCCATGGGGACATTTTTAATTACTACAAAGGGCAAACCCTACAGCCACATGTAACAGCATTGTACAGGTGACCAGTGACATGTTTAGTATGGGAAACTTGTGGGCTGAACATTAGGCTTGGATAAACAAGGGGCTGCATTCAAGTGGGGCAGGCTTCCTCTCTCACACAAAGGGAATGAGCAGGCAGGTGCCCTTAATTGGCAATCTCTGTAAATAAACATTGTACACTGAGAAAGAAAATGAGGCTTGAATGGTCTGATTTGGGTTTTACTGTCTGTTACAGTAACTTAGTATTTCTTTTTGATGCAAATGCTTGATTATATTGTTCTTGGTCACAATGTTTCAATACCAGAGTAGACAGTGTCTATGCTGTAATGTTGACAACTTCCTGGCTGTTACCAGATTCAGGGTGACATGCTAATAGCAGACAAATATGATTTTAAAAGTAATATAAGTAAATATAAGGGTAAATATTAACAGTATCAAGTCAATAATTCCAACAAAATCAATGCCAATTCCCCCCAAAAAAATTTTTGAAACAAAACAATTCCAATAAAAAAAAATTGTTGAAGTCAATTCCAATTCTGGAACTGGAATTGATGGTCAGTTCCAATTCCGGAATGGAATTGACCACATGCCTGAAGTATATTCATGACAATATCTTGTCTCTGTGTACTACAGCAACAGTCATGAACAGTATAATTGAATTGAAACAAGCTTATGTCTGTGGGGCTTTTGTCGGGAGGGGCTTTTGTCCATGCACCATACTATCTAGCAGATGCTTTCAGTATAACACCTAATAATTATATATATATATTTACATATGTATATATATATATATATATACAGCATTTATAAGGTAAAGATGTCACAAGCATAGATCTGCATTTGGTCCAGTAACAATATTTATGCATTATGTTATCTAAATCGAGTGTCAGATATAAAATAAGGAACCCCATAGAAAGTGTACCTATGGGTCCATATTTTGTTATGGAATTTGGACCCCTTATAGAATTTTGACCTCCCTGGCCCATTGAAAAAAGTGCAATGTTGATTAGATAATATAATGCACTTTGGAGCTAGGATGCTACAATTTTGGTTACATGCGTTTGGTTATGTTACCAGTGGCATTCGTCAAACTGACCAAACAGATTCATTAAAAACATTAAGAGATCAGTGATCATTGGTTGAATTAACATGGCTCCATAGGGAAAATGCTTTTCCCTGTGGTTGATTACTTTATACATTCTATATGACACTGGCACTCTTATATTCTAAAAATAATAGATACAAGAGAAAGTTTCTCACATTGTGATTCATTTTTATTATGCAAAAGATGAATTTTGTAAAATTTTCAAGTCACTGTATGTGTAATCTTTTCAGATGAAGGATTCACCATTGGTTCGTACAAGTACAGGTAATAGTTTTGAAGCATCCAGCGCTACGGGGTGATGCCGTCAATCTTTACATTACGGATGTCACCTTTAGTGCCATCACTGCTACTACTGCTGTGGCACCACATACAACTGATGCTGAAATGCAAATCGATCCGGTAACGATATTTCAAGTGCGACACTTCGCGAATACTGCTGTAGTCACGGATGACATTATTGCACCAATGAACGTTGATCATGACTACTCCTATGTGAAGCTTCCATCAGATTCAGTGAGAATAAAGACATTGGTGCAGATGATGCACACTATGTGATAACAGCGACATAACCGAGGGTGACTCAAGCAGCTCCGACACCTATGAGAAAGAGAAGAAGTTTGTCATTCGTGAGAAAAACTTATGTCACTTTTCTGCACCAGTCAGAATAAGTAGTGTATTGGTGTATATTTAGTGCCAGTAGTGTATTGGAACAAATGGTTGGTGTGCAAGTACTATCAGTCAGAACAAGTAGTGTATTGATACATATGATTGGTGTATATTTACTGTCAGTACAAGTAGTGTATTTGGTAGAGAACGAGACGCTTGGTTTACATTTGCTGTCGGTAGGAACAAGTAGTAGATTCAGTCAGAACAAGTAGTATATTGGATACACATGATTGGTGTACATTTACTGTCAGAAGAAGTAGTGAAATGGTGCAGATTCCAGAATGAGATCATTGGTGTACATTTACTGTTGGTAGTAACAAGTAGTGTATTGGTATGCATGATTGGTGTGCGTTTACTGTCAGTCAGAACAAATAATATTGTTACACGATTGGTGTACATTTACTGTCCAATCAAAACAAGTAGTCTATTGCCATTGGTACAGATGATGATGGTGAAACAGTTAAAATGCCTTGGCTTATAAAGATTAATTATTTCCTAAGCTAAACTACCAGTATATTTGATATGTTGTGGCATAATAATGATGTGTGTAGCTGTGATATCCCTGTTCCAGGTTGTATTTCCCGGTGGTAGAAGTCACTGTTTTTAGTCAATGTTTAGTCTTGGTTTTAGACGTTCTAGTTAGCCTTATTTCTTTGGTAATTGTTTTTCTATGTGAATAAACTGTTGATATATTTTATGTTGGTCTCAATATAAATGAAATTGTGTGTAGTGACATGCAAGATGGTGCAGGTAACATTTTGTTGACAGAAGTGGGATATGGATAAGAAGGCATTCACATCATTCAGTTATTAATATTTTAGTGGGAATTGTTGTAGTTTTCCAGGTTGTTTTTCGACCTGCTGCATACTGTGGGTGCCTCACAATTTGTCTATATCAGACTATCAGTACACTCACCTGTGTCAGGTCAATCTCCATAGCTAAACTTTCCATCAATTCAATTCGGTTCAGAATAGACATCACAGATCCTTCCCACATCGCAGGATGGGATTACTTGTCTTGCCTTTCCTGAGCCTGAAATATAATTTGTCAGGGTTAGTTGATAGCACTAATTCCATAATTACCATAATAGTTGCAAAACTGTGAACATTACATATACTGTCAGTAGTTAATTATTGTTATTTAAATGATTACATTGCACCAAACAACAAGGTGTTGTGGTGTGCTACAGAGAGGGGTGATTACAAGTACGAATATTAATGTAATCATGATTACAGTAATTATTGCAATCACAATTACTAATGTAGTCATGATTACAATCATTATTACAATCACGATTACGGTAACATTTAAGAATATATATATATATATTCACATAATGAATTAAATAAACCCTCATGTTATTATTGTCATCAATGTTATTCAACACAAAATCAAACACAATATTAAAATACAGTCATGGTACACTTCATTAGATTAGATACAAAATAAAGAGAAAAGCCTACTTGCATTGCCATTGTAGTTCGGACCTCGCCCTCGGGCTAGGTAAAAGAAATATGCAGAAAAAATATGATTATTAAAATGGCAATGATATTATGATTCGATAATTGAATTACTGACCTGCTAGCTGTAGGGCGAATCAATGAGTCGGCACGCAAATCATGCAATGACAGCAGACCAACATCTAGCACCGCTCTGTTTGTGCATATCAATACAAAATCATCGTCTTCGCCTTCGTACGATGATGCAAGCACCAACGCGGTCGGGCACACGGTGCTGCATAGCCATAACCATAGCCTATAGCCCTAGGCATGGTAGCTTCCTCGGCGCAGCATGATGACTCAACGTAAACGTGCGCAGACATCGGGACGCAATTTCCACAGGTTCAACACATTACCTAATCGTCGACAGTCAAAGCGCTGTTGTAATTTTTCCTGAATCCAACGTCATCAAAGTCAAAGCCTGCAGGCGAAGCCGACCTGGAGTCTGGAGCGTGACTCGCACACTCGGTGACACTTTACGACTGTCAACGGTTGTTTCCGTGTGGCCTGTCGAACTAGACTCTTCGTCTGTGGTTTCCATTTCTCCAAAGATAGACAACTATTACGGAAGTTCAGTAAACCACTAATCGCTAGTAGCAGATCTGGTAAAACTGTCACAAGCGATGCATCCATCTTGTCAACAAGTAAAAAATAGTTCCGGTATTCCGTTATCGCATATTCTCGTTGGTTAGCGTCTCGTGTGTTCGAGAAGTGTGGCGTTTTCCACGATTTTTTGCGTGTTTTGTTGTAATTTCTTCAACTTTTTTTATTTGGAACGAACAAAAACGCTATTTTGTTGACGTGTGTAAACACTTGTATATATAACAGAGACCCATATCTTTTTTTTCGCTCCAGAATGTCTATTTACGAAATAAATCGCAAAAAATCGAAAATTTACATTGATTAGATATACGCGACTCAAACCACTCGTTTCGACAACAAGATGGCGATACGCAGTGATGTATTTTGTCGATTTTTGTCTCGAACAAAATCAGTTTTTCAGTTTATCTCATAAATTAGCAGGTATCTGTCACCATTAATGCATAGTTAGATAATATATATTTAAATATACGGCATAACACAAAATTGCTTCAGTTCCCCTTTAATGTCAACTAGTTCATCTAGCGTCTACTCGACAACGACTATTAATGTCAACTAGTTCGTGTAGTGTCTACTCGACAACGACTATTAATGTCAACTAGTTCGTCTAGCGTCTACTCGACAAAGACTATTAAGGTCAACTAGTTCGTGTAGCGTCTACTCGGCAACGACTATTAATGTCAACTAGTTCGTCTATCCTCTACTCGACAACTACTATTAATGTCAACTAGTTCGTATAGTGTCTACTCGACAACGACAATTAATGTCAACTAGTTCGTCTAGCGTGTACTCGTCAACGACTATTAATGTCAACTAGTTCGTCTAGCGTGTACTCGACAACTACTATTAATGTCAACTAGTTCGTCTCGCGTCTACTCGACAACGACTATTAATATCAACTGTTTCGTCTCGCATGCACTCGACAACGACTATTAATGTCAACTAGTTCGTCTAGCGTCTACTCGACAACTACTATTAATGTCAATTAGTTCGTCTAGCGTCTACTCGACAACGACTGTTAATGTCAACTAGTTCGTCTCGCGGCTACTCGACAACGACTACTAATGTTAACTAGTTCGTCTAGCGTCTACTCGACAACGACTATTAATGTCAACTAGTTCGTCTAGCGTCTACTCGACAACGACTATTAATGTCAACTAGTTCGTCTATCCTCTACTCGACAACGACTATTAATGTAAACTAGTTCGTCTAGCCTCTACTCGACAACGACTATTAATGTCAACTAGTTCGTCTAGCGTCTACTCGACAACGACTATTAATATCAACTAGTTCGTCTAGCTTCTACTCGACAACGACTATTAATGTCAATTAGTTCGTCTAGCGTCTACTCGTCAACGACTATTAATGTCAACTAGTTCTTCTCGCGTCTAGTCGACAAATACTATTAATGTCAAATAGTTCGTCTATAGTCTACTCGTCAACGACTATTAATTTCAACTATTTCGTCTTGTGTCTACTCGACAGCTACTATTAATGTCAATTAGTTCGTCTAGCGTCTACTCGACAACGACTGTTAATGTCAACTAGCTCGTCTAGCGGCTACTCGACAACGACTGTTAATGTCAACTAGTTCGTCTAGAGGCTACTAGACAACGACTGTTAATGTCAACTAGTTCGTCTAGCGGCTACTCGACAACGACTGTTAATGCCAACTAGTTCGTCTAGCGTCTATTCGACAACGACTATTAATGTCAACTAGTTCGTCTAACTTCTACTCGACAACGACTATTAATGTCAACTAGTTCGTCTAGCGTCTACTCGACAACGACTATTAATATCAACTAGTTCGTCTAGCGTCTACTCGACAATGACTATTAATGTCAACTAGTTCGTCTAGAGTCTACTCGTAAACGACTATTAATGTCATCTAGTTCGTCTAACGTCTACTCGTCAACGACTATTAATGACAACTAGTTCGTCTAGCGTCTACTCGACAACGACCATTAATGTTAACTAATTCGTCTAGCGTCTACTCGTCAACGACTATTAATGTCAACTAGTTCATCTAGCGTCTACTCGACAACGACTATTAATGTCAACTAGTTCGTGTAGTGTCTACTCGAAAACGACAATTAATGTCAACTAGTTCGTCTAGCAACTACTCGACAACGACTATTAATGTCAACTAGTTCGTGTAGCGTCTACTCGGCAACGACTATTAATGTCAACTAGTTCGTCTATCCTCTACTCGACAACTACTATTAGTATCAACTAGTTCGTCTCGCGTCTACTCGACAACGACTATTAATGTCAACTAGTTCGTGTAGTTTCTACTCGACAACGACTATTAATGTCAACTAGTTGATCTAGCGTCTACTCGACAACTACTATTAATGTTAACTAGTTCGTCTCGCGTCTACTCGACAACGACTATTATTGTCAAATAGTTCGTCTCGCGTCCACTCGACAACGACTATTAATATCAAATAGTTCGTCTAGCGACTACTCGACAACTACTATAAATTTCAACAAGTTCGTGTAGCGTCTACTCGACAACGACTGTTAATGTCAACTAGTTCGTCTAGCGCCTACTCGACAACGACTATTAATGTCAACTAGTTCTTCTATCCTCTACTCGACAACGACTATTAATGTCAACTAGTTCGTCTAGCGTCTACTCGACAACGATTATTAATGTCAACTAGTTCGTCTACCGTCTACTCGACAATGACTATTAATATCAACTAGTTCGTCTAGCGTCTACTCGAAAACTAGTATTAATGTCAACTAGTTCGTCTCGCGTCTACTCGTCAATGACTATTAATGTCAACTAGTTCGTCTAGCCTCTACTCGACAACGACTATTAATGTCAACTAGTTCGTCTAGCGTCTACTCGACATAGACTATTAATGTCAACTAGTTCGTGGAGCGTCTACTCGGCAACGACTATTAATGTCAACTAGTTCGTCTATCCTCTACTCGACAACTACTATTAATGTCAACTAGTTCGTATAGTGTCTACTCGACAACGACAATTAATGTCAACTAGTTCGTCTAGCGTGTACTCGTCAACGACTATTAATGTCAACTAGTTCGTCTAGCGCCTACTCGACAACGACTATTAATGTCAACTAGTTCTTCTATCCTCTACTCGAAAACGACTATTAATGTCAACTAGTTCGTCTAGCGTCTACTCGACAACGATTATTAATGTCAACTAGTTCGTCTACCGTCTACTCGACAACGACTATTAATATCAACTAGTTCGTCTAGCGTCTACTCGAAAACTAGTATTAATGTCAACTAGTTCGTCTCGCGTCTACTCGTCAATGACTATTAATGTCAACTAGTTCGTCTAGCCTCTACTCGACAACGACTATTAATGTCAACTAGTTCGTCTAGCATCTACTCGACAAAGACTATTAATGTCAACTAGTTCGTGGAGCGTCTACTCGGCAACGACTATTAATATCAACTAGTTCGTCTATCCTCTACTCGACAACTACTATTAATGTCAACTAGTTCGTATAGTGTCTACTCGACAACGACAATTAATGTCAACTAGTTCGTCTCGCATCCACTCGACAACGACTATTAATGTCAACTAGTTCGTCTAGCGTCTACTCGACAACTACTATTAATGTCAATTAGTTCGTCTAGCGTCTACTCGACAACGACTGTTAATGTCAACTAGTTCGTCTCGCTGCTACTCGACAACGACTACTAATGTTAACTAGTTCGTCTAGCGTCTACTCGACAACGACTATTAATGTCAACTAGTTCGTCTATCCTCTACTCGACAACGACTATTAATGTAAACTAGTTCGTCTAGCCTCTACTCGACAACGACTATTAATGTCAACTAGTTCGTCTAGCGTCTACTCGACAACGACTATTAATATCAACTAGTTCGTCTAGCGTCTACTCGGCAACGACTATTAATGTCAACTAGTTCGTCTAGCGTCTACTCGTCAACGACTATTAATGTCAACTAGTTCGTCTAGCGTCTACTCGACAACGACTATTAATGTTAACTAATTCGTCTAGCGTCTACTCGTCAACGACTATTAATGTCAACTTGTTCATCTAGCGTCTACTCGACAACGACTATTAATGTCAACTAGTTCGTGTAGTGTCTACTCGAAAACGACAATTAATGTCAACTAGTTCGTCTAGCAACTACTCGACAACGACTATTAATGTCAACTAGTTCGTGTAGCGTCTACTCGGCAACGACTATTAATGTCAACTAGTTCGTCTATCCTCTACTCGACAACTACTATTAGTATCAACTAGTTCGTCTCGTGTCTACTCGACAACGACTATTAATGTCAACTAGTTCGTGTAGTTTCTACTCGACAACGACTATTAATGTCAACTAGTTGATCTAGCGTCTACTCGACAACTACTATTAATGTCAACTAGTTCGTCTCGCGTCTACTCGACAACGACTATTAATGTCAACTAGTTCTTCTCGCGTCTAGTCGACAAATACTATTAATGTCAAATAGTTCGTCTAGCGTCTACTCGTCAACGACTATTAATTTCAACTATTTCGTCTTGTGTCTACTCGACAGCTACTATTAATGTCAATTAGTTCGTCTAGCGTCTACTCGACAACGACTGTTAATGTCAACTAGCTCGTCTAGCGGCTACTCGACAACGACTGTTAATGTCAACTAGTTCGTCTAGAGGCTACTAGACAACGACTGTTAATGTCAACTAGTTCGTCTAGCGCCTACTCAACAACGACTGTTAATGCCAACTAGTTCGTCTAGCGTCTATTCGACAACGACTATTAATGTCAACTAGTTCGTCTAACTTCTACTCGACAACGACTATTAATGTCAACTAGTTCGTCTAGCGTCTACTCGACAACGACTATTAATATCAACTAGTTCGTCTAGCGTCTACTCGACAATGACTATTAATGTCAACTAGTTCGTCTAGAGTCTACTCGTAAACGACTATTAATGTCATCTAGTTCGTCTAACGTCTACTCGTCAACGACTATTAATGACAACTAGTTCGTCTAGCGTCTACTCGACAACGACCATTAATGTTAACTAATTCGTCTACCGTCTACTCGTCAACGACTATTAATGTCAACTAGTTCATCTAGCGTCTACTCGACAACGACTATTAATGTCAACTAGTTCGTGTAGTGTCTACTCGAAAACGACAATTAATGTCAACTAGTTCGTCTAGCAACTACTCGACAACGACTATTAATGTCAACTAGTTCGTGTATGGTCTACTCGGCAACGACTATTAATGTCAACTAGTTCGTCTATCCTCTACACGACAACTACTATTAGTATCAACTAGTTCGTCTCGCGTCTACTCGACAACGACTATTAATGTCAACTAGTTCGTGTAGTTTCTACTCGACAACGACTATTAATGTCAACTAGTTGATCTAGCGTCTACTCGACAACTACTATTAATGTTAACTAGTTCGTCTCGCGTCTACTCGACAACGACTATTATTGTCAAATAGTTCGTCTCGCGTCCACTCGACAACGACTATTAATATCAAATAGTTCGTCTAGCGTCTACTCGACAACTACTATAAATTTCAACTAGTTCGTGTAGCGTCTACTCGACAACGACTATTAATGTCAACTAGTTCGTCTAGCGCCTACTCGACAACGACTATTAATGTCAACTAGTTCTTCTATCCTCTACTCGACAACGACTATTAATGTCAACTAGTTCGTCTAGCGTCTACTCGACAACGATTATTAATGTCAACTAGTTCGACTACCGTCTACTCGACAACGACTATTAATATCAACTAGTTCGTCTAGCGTCTACTCGAAAACTAGTATTAATGTCAACTAGTTCGTCTCGAGTCTACTCGTCAATGACTATTAATGTCAACTAGTTCGTCTAGCCTCTACTCGACAACGAATATTAATGTCAACTAGTTCGTCTAGCGTCTACTCGACAAAGACTATTAATGTCAACTAGTTCGTGGAGCGTCTACTCGGCAACGACTATTAATGTCAACTAGTTCGTCTATCCTCTACTCGACAACTACTATTAATGTCAACTAGTTCGTATAGTGTCTACTCGACAACGACAATTAATGTCAACTAGTTCGTCTAGCGTGTACTCGTCAACGACTATTAATGTCAACTAGTTCGTCTAGCGTGTACTCGACAACTTCTATTAATGTCAACTAGTTCGTCTCGCGTCTACTCGACAACGACTATTAATATGAACTGTTTCGTCTCGCATCCACTCGACAACGACTATTAATGTCAACTAGTTCGTCTAGCGTCTACTTGACAACTACTATTAATGTCAATTAGTTCGTCTTGCGTCTACTCGACAACGACTGTTAATGTCAACTAGTTCGTCTCGCTGCTACTCGACAACGACTACTAATGTTAACTAGTTCGTCTAGCGTCTACTCGACAACGACTATTAATGTCAACTAGTTCGTCTATCCTCTACTCGACAACGACTATTAATGTAAACTAGTTCGTCTAGCCTCTACTCGACGACGACTATTAATGTCAACTAGTTCGTCTAGCGTCTACTCGACAACGACTATTAATATCAACTAGTTCGTCTAGCGTCTACTCGGCAACGACTATTAATGTCAACTAGTTCGTCTAGCGTCTACTCGTCAACGACAATTAATGTCAACTAGTTCGTCTAGCGTCTACTCGACAACGACTATTAATGTTAACTAATTCGTCTAGCGTCTACTCGTCAACGACTATTAATGTCAACTTGTTCATCTAGCGTCTACTCGACAACGACTATTAATGTCAACTAGTTCGTGTAGTGTCTACTCGAAAACGACAATTAATGTCAACTAGTTCGTCTAGCAACTACTCGACAACGAATATTAATGTCAACTAGTTCGTGTAGCGTCTACTCGGCAACGACTATTAATGTCAACTAGTTCGTCTATCCTCTACTCGACAACTACTATTAGTATCAACTAGTTCGTCTCGTGTCTACTCGACAACGACTATTAATGTCAACTAGTTCGTGTAGTTTCTACTCGACAACGACTATTAATGTCAACTAGTTGATCTAGCGTCTACTCGACAACTACTATTAATGTTAACTAGTTCGTCTCGCGTCTACTCGACAACGACTATTATTGTCAAATAGTTCGTCTCGCGTCTACTCGACAACGACTATTAATGTTAACTAATTCGTCTAGCGTCTACTCGTCAACGACTATTAATGTCAACTAGTTCATCTAGCGTCTACTCGACAACGACTATTAATGTCAACTAGTTCGTGTAGTGTCTACTCGAAAACGACAATTAATGTCAACTAGTTCGTCTAGCAACTACTCGACAACGACTATTAATGTCAACTAGTTCGTGTAGCGTCTACTCGGCAACGACTATTAATGTCAACTAGTTCGTCTATCCTCTACACGACAACTACTATTAGTATCAACTAGTTCGTCTCGCGTCTACTCGACAACGACTATTAATGTCAACTAGTTCGTGTAGTTTCTACTCGACAACGACTATTAATGTCAACTAGTTGATCTAGCGTCTACTCGACAACTACTATTAATGTTAACTAGTTCGTCTCGCGTCTACTCGACAACGACTATTATTGTCAAATAGTTCGTCTCGCGTCCACTCGACAACGACTATTAATATCAAATAGTTCGTCTAGCGTCTACTCGACAACTACTATAAATTTCAACTAGTTCGTGTAGCGTCTACTCGACAACGACTATTAATGTCAACTAGTTCGTCTAGCGCCTACTCGACAACGACTATTAATGTCAACTAGTTCTTCTATCCTCTACTCGACAACGACTATTAATGTCAACTAGTTCGTCTAGCGTCTACTCGACAACGATTATTAATGTCAACTAGTTCGTCTACCGTCTACCCGACAACGACTATTAATATCAACTAGTTCGTCTAGCGTCTACTCGAAAACTAGTATTAATGTCAACTAGTTCGTCTCGAGTCTACTCGTCAATGACTATTAATGTCAACTAGTTCGTCTAGCCTCTACTCGACAACGACTATTAATGTCAACTAGTTCGTCTAGCGTCTACTCGACAAAGACTATTAATGTCAACTAGTTCGTGGAGCGTCTACTCGGCAACGACTATTAATGTCAACTAGTTCGTCTATCCTCTACTCGACAACTACTATTAATGTCAACTAGTTCGTATAGTGTCTACTCGACAACGACAATTAATGTCAACTAGTTCGTCTAGCGTGTACTCGTCAACGACTATTAATGTCAACTAGTTCGTCTAGCGTGTACTCGACAACTTCTATTAATGTCAACTAGTTCGTCTCGCGTCTACTCGACAACGACTATTAATATGAACTGTTTCGTCTCGCATCCACTCGACAACGACTATTAATGTCAACTAGTTCGTCTAGCGTCTACTCGACAACTACTATTAATGTCAATTAGTTCGTCTTGCGTCTACTCGACAACGGCTGTTAATGTCAACTAGTTCGTCTCGCTGCTACTCGACAACGACTACTAATGTTAACTAGTTCGTCTAGCGTCTACTCGACAACGACTATTAATGTCAACTAGTTCGTCTATCCTCTACTCGACCACGACTATTAATGTAAACTAGTTCGTCTAGCCTCTACTCGACAACGACTATTAATGTCAACTAGTTCGTCTAGCGTCTACTCGACAACGACTATTAATATCAACTAGTTCGTCTAGCGTCTACTCGGCAACGACTATTAATGTCAACTAGTTCGTCTAGCGTCTACTCGTCAACGACTATTAATGTCAACTAGTTCGTCTAGCGTCTACTCGACAACGACTATTAATGTTAACTAATTCGTCTAGCGTCTACTCGTCAACGACTATTAATGTCAACTTGTTCATCTAGCGTCTACTCGACAACGACTATTAATGTCAACTAGTTCGTGTAGTGTCTACTCGAAAACGACAATTAATGTCAACTAGTTCGTCTAGCAACTACTCGACAACGAATATTAATGTCAACTAGTTCGTGTAGCGTCTACTCGGCAACGACTATTAATGTCAACTAGTTCGTCTATCCTCTACTCGACAACTACTATTAGTATCAACTAGTTCGTCTCGTGTCTACTCGACAACGACTATTAATGTCAACTAGTTCGTGTAGTTTCTACTCGACAACGACTATTAATGTCAACTAGTTGATCTAGCGTCTACTCGACAACTACTATTAATGTTAACTAGTTCGTCTCGCGTCTACTCGACAACGACTATTATTGTCAAATAGTTCGTCTCGCGTCCACTCGACAACGACTATTAATATCAAATAGTTCGTCTAGCGTCTACTCGACAACTACTATAAATTTCAACTAGTTCGTGTAGCGTCTACTCGACAACGACTATTAATGTCAACTAGTTCGTCTAGCGCCTACTCGACAACGACTATTAATGTCAACTAGTTCTTCTATCCTCTACTCGACAACGACTATTAATGTCAACTAGTTCGTCTAGCGTCTACTCGACAACGATTATTAATGTCAACTAGTTCGTCTACCGTCTACTCGACAACGACTATTAATATCAACTAGTTCGTCTAGCGTCTACTCGAAAACTAGTATTAATGTCAACTAGTTCGTCTCGAGTCTACTCGTCAATGACTATTAATGTCAACTAGTTCGTCTAGCCTCTACTCGACAACGACTATTAATGTCAACTAGTTCGTCTAGCGTCTACTCGACAAAGACTATTAATGTCAACTAGTTCGTGGAGCGTCTACTCGGCAACGACTATTAATGTCAACTAGTTCGTCTATCCTCTACTCGACAACTACTATTAATGTCAACTAGTTCGTATAGTGTCTACTCGACAACGACAATTAATGTCAACTAGTTCGTCTAGCGTGTACTCGTCAACGACTATTAATGTCAACTAGTTCGTCTAGCGTGTACTCGACAACTTCTATTAATGTCAACTAGTTCGTCTCGCGTCTACTCGACAACGACTATTAATATGAACTGTTTCGTCTCGCATCCACTCGACAACGACTATTAATGTCAACTAGTTCGTCTAGCGTCTACTCGACAACTACTATTAATGTCAATTAGTTCGTCTTGCGTCTACTCGACAACGACTGTTAATGTCAACTAGTTCGTCTCGCTGCTACTCGACAACGACTACTAATGTTAACTAGTTCGTCTAGCGTCTACTCGACAACGACTATTAATGTCAACTAGTTCGTCTATCCTCTACTCGACAACGACTATTAATGTAAACTAGTTCGTCTAGCCTCTACTCGACAACGACTATTAATGTCAACTAGTTCGTCTAGCGTCTACTCGACAACGACTATTAATATCAACTAGTTCGTCTAGCGTCTACTCGGCAACGACTATTAATGTCAACTAGTTCGTCTAGCGTCTACTCGTCAACGACTATTAATGTCAACTAGTTCGTCTAGCGTCTACTCGACAACGACTATTAATGTTAACTAATTCGTCTAGCGTCTACTCGTCAACGACTATTAATGTCAACTTGTTCATCTAGCGTCTACTCGACAACGACTATTAATGTCAACTAGTTCGTGTAGTGTCTACTCGAAAACGACAATTAATTTCAACTAGTTCGTCTAGCAACTACTCGACAACGAATATTAATGTCAACTAGTTCGTGTAGCGTCTACTCGGCAACGACTATTAATGTCAACTAGTTCGTCTATCCTCTACTCGACAACTACTATTAGTATCAACTAGTTCGTCTCGTGTCTACTCGACAACGACTATTAATGTCAACTAGTTCGTGTAGTTTCTACTCGACAACGACTATTAATGTCAACTAGTTGATCTAGCGTCTACTCGACAACTACTATTAATGTCAACTAGTTCGTCTCGCGTCTACTCGACAACGACTATTAATGTCAACTAGTTCGTCTCGCGTCCACTCGACAAAGACTATTAATATCAAATAGTTCGTATAGCGTCTACTCGACAACTACTATAAATGTCAACTAGTTCGTGTAGCGTCTACTCGACAACGACTATTAATGTCAACTAATTCGTCTAGCGCCTACTCGACATCGACTATTAATGTCAACTAGTTCTTCTATCGTCTACTCGACAACGACTATTAATGTCAACTAGTTCGTCTAGCGTCTACTCGACAACGACTATTAATATAAACTAGTTCGTCTAGCGTCTACTCGACAACTAGTATTAATGTCAACTAGTTCGTCTCGCGTCTACTCGTCAATGACTATTAATGTCAACTAGTTCGTCTAGCCTCTACTCGACAACGACTATTAATGTCAACTAGTTCGTGTAGTGTCTACTCGACATCGACAATTAATGTCAACTAGTTCGTCTAGCATCTACTCGACAACGACTATTAATGTCAACTAGTTCGTCTATCCTCTACTCGACAACTAATATTAATGTCAACTAGTTCGTCTCGTGTCTACTCGACAACGACTATTAAGGTCAACTAGTTCGTATAGTGTCTACTCGACAACGACAATTAATGTCAACTAGTTCGTCTAGCGTGTACTCGTCAACGACTATTAATGTCAACTAGTTCGTCTAGCGCCTACTCGACAACGACTATTAATGTCAACTAGTTCTTCTATCCTCTACTCGAAAACGACTATTAATGTCAACTAGTTCGTCTAGCGTCTACTCGACAACGATTATTAATGTCAACTAGTTCGTCTACCGTCTACTCGACAACGACTATTAATATCAACTAGTTCGTCTAGCGTCTACTCGAAAACTAGTATTAATGTCAACTAGTTCGTCTCGCGTCTACTCGTCAATGACTATTAATGTCAACTAGTTCGTCTAGCCTCTACTCGACAACGACTATTAATGTCAACTAGTTCGTCTAGCATCTACTCGACAAAGACTATTAATGTCAACTAGTTCGTGGAGCGTCTACTCGGCAACGACTATTAATGTCAACTAGTTCGTCTATCCTCTACTCGACAACTACTATTAATGTCAACTAGTTCGTATAGTGTCTACTCGACAACGACAATTAATGTCAACTAGTTCGTCTCGCATCCACTCGACAACGACTATTAATGTCAACTAGTTCGTCTAGCGTCTACTCGACAACTACTATTAATGTCAATTAGTTCGTCTAGCGTCTACTCGACAACGACTGTTAATGTCAACTAGTTCGTCTCGCTGCTACTCGACAACGACTACTAATGTTAACTAGTTCGTCTAGCGTCTACTCGACAACGACTATTAATGTCAACTAGTTCGTCTATCCTCTACTCGACAACGACTATTAATGTAAACTAGTTCGTCTAGCCTCTACTCGACAACGACTATTAATGTCAACTAGTTCGTCTAGCGTCTACTCGACAACGACTATTAATATCAACTAGTTCGTCTAGCGTCTACTCGGCAACGACTATTAATGTCAACTAGTTCGTCTAGCGTCTACTCGTCAACGACTATTAATGTCAACTAGTTCGTCTAGCGTCTACTCGACAACGACTATTAATGTTAACTAATTCGTCTAGCGTCTACTCGTCAACGACTATTAATGTCAACTTGTTCATCTAGCGTCTACTCGACAACGACTATTAATGTCAACTAGTTCGTGTAGTGTCTACTCGAAAACGACAATTAATGTCAACTAGTTCGTCTAGCAACTACTCGACAACGACTATTAATGTCAACTAGTTCGTGTAGCGTCTACTCGGCAACGACTATTAATGTCAACTAGTTCGTCTATCCTCTACTCGACAACTACTATTAGTATCAACTAGTTCGTCTCGTGTCTACTCGACAACGACTATTAATGTCAACTAGTTCGTGTAGTTTCTACTCGACAACGACTATTAATGTCAACTAGTTGATCTAGCGTCTACTCGACAACTACTATTAATGTCAACTAGTTCGTCTCGCGTCTACTCGACAACGACTATTAATGTCAACTAGTTCTTCTCGCGTCTAGTCGACAAATACTATTAATGTCAAATAGTTCGTCTAGCGTCTACTCGTCAACGACTATTAATTTCAACTATTTCGTCTTGTGTCTACTCGACAGCTACTATTAATGTCAATTAGTTCGTCTAGCGTCTACTCGACAACGACTGTTAATGTCAACTAGCTCGTCTAGCGGCTACTCGACAACGACTGTTAATGTCAACTAGTTCGTCTAGAGGCTACTAGACAACGACTGTTAATGTCAACTAGTTCGTCTAGCGCCTACTCAACAACGACTGTTAATGCCAACTAGTTCGTCTAGCGTCTATTCGACAACGACTATTAATGTCAACTAGTTCGTCTAACTTCTACTCGACAACGACTATTAATGTCAACTAGTTCGTCTAGCGTCTACTCGACAACGACTATTAATATCAACTAGTTCGTCTAGCGTCTACTCGACAATGACTATTAATGTCAACTAGTTCGTCTAGAGTCTACTCGTAAACGACTATTAATGTCATCTAGTTCGTCTAACGTCTACTCGTCAACGACTATTAATGACAACTAGTTCGTCTAGCGTCTACTCGACAACGACCATTAATGTTAACTAATTCGTCTACCGTCTACTCGTCAACGACTATTAATGTCAACTAGTTCATCTAGCGTCTACTCGACAACGACTATTAATGTCAACTAGTTCGTGTAGTGTCTACTCGAAAACGACAATTAATGTCAACTAGTTCGTCTAGCAACTACTCGACAACGACTATTAATGTCAACTAGTTCGTGTATGGTCTACTCGGCAACGACTATTAATGTCAACTAGTTCGTCTATCCTCTACACGACAACTACTATTAGTATCAACTAGTTCGTCTCGCGTCTACTCGACAACGACTATTAATGTCAACTAGTTCGTGTAGTTTCTACTCGACAACGACTATTAATGTCAACTAGTTGATCTAGCGTCTACTCGACAACTACTATTAATGTTAACTAGTTCGTCTCGCGTCTACTCGACAACGACTATTATTGTCAAATAGTTCGTCTCGCGTCCACTCGACAACGACTATTAATATCAAATAGTTCGTCTAGCGTCTACTCGACAACTACTATAAATTTCAACTAGTTCGTGTAGCGTCTACTCGACAACGACTATTAATGTCAACTAGTTCGTCTAGCGCCTACTCGACAACGACTATTAATGTCAACTAGTTCTTCTATCCTCTACTCGACAACGACTATTAATGTCAACTAGTTCGTCTAGCGTCTACTCGACAACGATTATTAATGTCAACTAGTTCGACTACCGTCTACTCGACAACGACTATTAATATCAACTAGTTCGTCTAGCGTCTACTCGAAAACTAGTATTAATGTCAACTAGTTCGTCTCGAGTCTACTCGTCAATGACTATTAATGTCAACTAGTTCGTCTAGCCTCTACTCGACAACGAATATTAATGTCAACTAGTTCGTCTAGCGTCTACTCGACAAAGACTATTAATGTCAACTAGTTCGTGGAGCGTCTACTCGGCAACGACTATTAATGTCAACTAGTTCGTCTATCCTCTACTCGACAACTACTATTAATGTCAACTAGTTCGTATAGTGTCTACTCGACAACGACAATTAATGTCAACTAGTTCGTCTAGCGTGTACTCGTCAACGACTATTAATGTCAACTAGTTCGTCTAGCGTGTACTCGACAACTTCTATTAATGTCAACTAGTTCGTCTCGCGTCTACTCGACAACGACTATTAATATGAACTGTTTCGTCTCGCATCCACTCGACAACGACTATTAATGTCAACTAGTTCGTCTAGCGTCTACTTGACAACTACTATTAATGTCAATTAGTTCGTCTTGCGTCTACTCGACAACGACTGTTAATGTCAACTAGTTCGTCTCGCTGCTACTCGACAACGACTACTAATGTTAACTAGTTCGTCTAGCGTCTACTCGACAACGACTATTAATGTCAACTAGTTCGTCTATCCTCTACTCGACAACGACTATTAATGTAAACTAGTTCGTCTAGCCTCTACTCGACGACGACTATTAATGTCAACTAGTTCGTCTAGCGTCTACTCGACAACGACTATTAATATCAACTAGTTCGTCTAGCGTCTACTCGGCAACGACTATTAATGTCAACTAGTTCGTCTAGCGTCTACTCGTCAACGACTATTAATGTCAACTAGTTCGTCTAGCGTCTACTCGACAACGACTATTAATGTTAACTAATTCGTCTAGCGTCTACTCGTCAACGACTATTAATGTCAACTTGTTCATCTAGCGTCTACTCGACAACGACTATTAATGTCAACTAGTTCGTGTAGTGTCTACTCGAAAACGACAATTAATGTCAACTAGTTCGTCTAGCAACTACTCGACAACGAATATTAATGTCAACTAGTTCGTGTAGCGTCTACTCGGCAACGACTATTAATGTCAACTAGTTCGTCTATCCTCTACTCGACAACTACTATTAGTATCAACTAGTTCGTCTCGTGTCTACTCGACAACGACTATTAATGTCAACTAGTTCGTGTAGTTTCTACTCGACAACGACTATTAATGTCAACTAGTTGATCTAGCGTCTACTCGACAACTACTATTAATGTTAACTAGTTCGTCTCGCGTCTACTCGACAACGACTATTATTGTCAAATAGTTCGTCTCGCGTCTACTCGACAACGACTATTAATGTTAACTAATTCGTCTAGCGTCTACTCGTCAACGACTATTAATGTCAACTAGTTCATCTAGCGTCTACTCGACAACGACTATTAATGTCAACTAGTTCGTGTAGTGTCTACTCGAAAACGACAATTAATGTCAACTAGTTCGTCTAGCAACTACTCGACAACGACTATTAATGTCAACTAGTTCGTGTAGCGTCTACTCGGCAACGACTATTAATGTCAACTAGTTCGTCTATCCTCTACACGACAACTACTATTAGTATCAACTAGTTCGTCTCGCGTCTACTCGACAACGACTATTAATGTCAACTAGTTCGTGTAGTTTCTACTCGACAACGACTATTAATGTCAACTAGTTGATCTAGCGTCTACTCGACAACTACTATTAATGTTAACTAGTTCGTCTCGCGTCTACTCGACAACGACTATTATTGTCAAATAGTTCGTCTCGCGTCCACTCGACAACGACTATTAATATCAAATAGTTCGTCTAGCGTCTACTCGACAACTACTATAAATTTCAACTAGTTCGTGTAGCGTCTACTCGACAACGACTATTAATGTCAACTAGTTCGTCTAGCGCCTACTCGACAACGACTATTAATGTCAACTAGTTCTTCTATCCTCTACTCGACAACGACTATTAATGTCAACTAGTTCGTCTAGCGTCTACTCGACAACGATTATTAATGTCAACTAGTTCGTCTACCGTCTACCCGACAACGACTATTAATATCAACTAGTTCGTCTAGCGTCTACTCGAAAACTAGTATTAATGTCAACTAGTTCGTCTCGAGTCTACTCGTCAATGACTATTAATGTCAACTAGTTCGTCTAGCCTCTACTCGACAACGACTATTAATGTCAACTAGTTCGTCTAGCGTCTACTCGACAAAGACTATTAATGTCAACTAGTTCGTGGAGCGTCTACTCGGCAACGACTATTAATGTCAACTAGTTCGTCTATCCTCTACTCGACAACTACTATTAATGTCAACTAGTTCGTATAGTGTCTACTCGACAACGACAATTAATGTCAACTAGTTCGTCTAGCGTGTACTCGTCAACGACTATTAATGTCAACTAGTTCGTCTAGCGTGTACTCGACAACTTCTATTAATGTCAACTAGTTCGTCTCGCGTCTACTCGACAACGACTATTAATATGAACTGTTTCGTCTCGCATCCACTCGACAACGACTATTAATGTCAACTAGTTCGTCTAGCGTCTACTCGACAACTACTATTAATGTCAATTAGTTCGTCTTGCGTCTACTCGACAACGGCTGTTAATGTCAACTAGTTCGTCTCGCTGCTACTCGACAACGACTACTAATGTTAACTAGTTCGTCTAGCGTCTACTCGACAACGACTATTAATGTCAACTAGTTCGTCTATCCTCTACTCGACCACGACTATTAATGTAAACTAGTTCGTCTAGCCTCTACTCGACAACGACTATTAATGTCAACTAGTTCGTCTAGCGTCTACTCGACAACGACTATTAATATCAACTAGTTCGTCTAGCGTCTACTCGGCAACGACTATTAATGTCAACTAGTTCGTCTAGCGTCTACTCGTCAACGACTATTAATGTCAACTAGTTCGTCTAGCGTCTACTCGACAACGACTATTAATGTTAACTAATTCGTCTAGCGTCTACTCGTCAACGACTATTAATGTCAACTTGTTCATCTAGCGTCTACTCGACAACGACTATTAATGTCAACTAGTTCGTGTAGTGTCTACTCGAAAACGACAATTAATGTCAACTAGTTCGTCTAGCAACTACTCGACAACGAATATTAATGTCAACTAGTTCGTGTAGCGTCTACTCGGCAACGACTATTAATGTCAACTAGTTCGTCTATCCTCTACTCGACAACTACTATTAGTATCAACTAGTTCGTCTCGTGTCTACTCGACAACGACTATTAATGTCAACTAGTTCGTGTAGTTTCTACTCGACAACGACTATTAATGTCAACTAGTTGATCTAGCGTCTACTCGACAACTACTATTAATGTTAACTAGTTCGTCTCGCGTCTACTCGACAACGACTATTATTGTCAAATAGTTCGTCTCGCGTCCACTCGACAACGACTATTAATATCAAATAGTTCGTCTAGCGTCTACTCGACAACTACTATAAATTTCAACTAGTTCGTGTAGCGTCTACTCGACAACGACTATTAATGTCAACTAGTTCGTCTAGCGCCTACTCGACAACGACTATTAATGTCAACTAGTTCTTCTATCCTCTACTCGACAACGACTATTAATGTCAACTAGTTCGTCTAGCGTCTACTCGACAACGATTATTAATGTCAACTAGTTCGTCTACCGTCTACTCGACAACGACTATTAATATCAACTAGTTCGTCTAGCGTCTACTCGAAAACTAGTATTAATGTCAACTAGTTCGTCTCGAGTCTACTCGTCAATGACTATTAATGTCAACTAGTTCGTCTAGCCTCTACTCGACAACGACTATTAATGTCAACTAGTTCGTCTAGCGTCTACTCGACAAAGACTATTAATGTCAACTAGTTCGTGGAGCGTCTACTCGGCAACGACTATTAATGTCAACTAGTTCGTCTATCCTCTACTCGACAACTACTATTAATGTCAACTAGTTCGTATAGTGTCTACTCGACAACGACAATTAATGTCAACTAGTTCGTCTAGCGTGTACTCGTCAACGACTATTAATGTCAACTAGTTCGTCTAGCGTGTACTCGACAACTTCTATTAATGTCAACTAGTTCGTCTCGCGTCTACTCGACAACGACTATTAATATGAACTGTTTCGTCTCGCATCCACTCGACAACGACTATTAATGTCAACTAGTTCGTCTAGCGTCTACTCGACAACTACTATTAATGTCAATTAGTTCGTCTTGCGTCTACTCGACAACGACTGTTAATGTCAACTAGTTCGTCTCGCTGCTACTCGACAACGACTACTAATGTTAACTAGTTCGTCTAGCGTCTACTCGACAACGACTATTAATGTCAACTAGTTCGTCTATCCTCTACTCGACAACGACTATTAATGTAAACTAGTTCGTCTAGCCTCTACTCGACAACGACTATTAATGTCAACTAGTTCGTCTAGCGTCTACTCGACAACGACTATTAATATCAACTAGTTCGTCTAGCGTCTACTCGGCAACGACTATTAATGTCAACTAGTTCGTCTAGCGTCTACTCGTCAACGACTATTAATGTCAACTAGTTCGTCTAGCGTCTACTCGACAACGACTATTAATGTTAACTAATTCGTCTAGCGTCTACTCGTCAACGACTATTAATGTCAACTTGTTCATCTAGCGTCTACTCGACAACGACTATTAATGTCAACTAGTTCGTGTAGTGTCTACTCGAAAACGACAATTAATTTCAACTAGTTCGTCTAGCAACTACTCGACAACGAATATTAATGTCAACTAGTTCGTGTAGCGTCTACTCGGCAACGACTATTAATGTCAACTAGTTCGTCTATCCTCTACTCGACAACTACTATTAGTATCAACTAGTTCGTCTCGTGTCTACTCGACAACGACTATTAATGTCAACTAGTTCGTGTAGTTTCTACTCGACAACGACTATTAATGTCAACTAGTTGATCTAGCGTCTACTCGACAACTACTATTAATGTCAACTAGTTCGTCTCGCGTCTACTCGACAACGACTATTAATGTCAACTAGTTCGTCTCGCGTCCACTCGACAAAGACTATTAATATCAAATAGTTCGTATAGCGTCTACTCGACAACTACTATAAATGTCAACTAGTTCGTGTAGCGTCTACTCGACAACGACTATTAATGTCAACTAATTCGTCTAGCGCCTACTCGACATCGACTATTAATGTCAACTAGTTCTTCTATCGTCTACTCGACAACGACTATTAATGTCAACTAGTTCGTCTAGCGTCTACTCGACAACGACTATTAATATAAACTAGTTCGTCTAGCGTCTACTCGACAACTAGTATTAATTTCAACTAGTTCGTCTCGCGTCTACTCGTCAATGACTATTAATGTCAACTAGTTCGTCTAGCCTCTACTCGACAACGACTATTAATGTCAACTAGTTCGTGTAGTGTCTACTCGACATCGACAATTAATGTCAACTAGTTCGTCTAGCATCTACTCGACAACGACTATTAATGTCAACTAGTTCGTCTATCCTCTACTCGACAACTAATATTAATGTCAACTAGTTCGTCTCGTGTCTACTCGACAACGACTATTAAGGTCAACTAGTTCGTATAGTGTCTACTCGACAACGACTATTAATGTCAACTAGTTCGTCTAGCGTCTACTCGACAACTACTATTAATGTCAACTAGTTCGTCTCGCATCTACTCGACAACGACTATTAATGTCAACTAGTTCGTCTCGCGTCCACTCGACAACGACTATTAATGTCAACTAGTTCGTCTAGCGTCTACTCGACAACTACTATAAATGTCAACTAGTTCGTGTAGCGCCTACTCGACAACGACTATTAATGTCAACTAGTTCGTCTAACTTCTACTCGACAACGACTATTAATGTCAACTAGTTCGTCTATCGTCTACTCGACAACGACTATTAATGTCAACTAGTTCGTCTAGCGTCTACTCGACAACGATTATTAATGTCAACTAGTTCATCTACCGTCTACTCGACAACGACTATTAATGTCATCTAGTTCGTCTAGCGTCTACTCGACAACGACTATTAATGTCAACTAGTTCGTGTATCATCTACTCGACAACGACTATTAATGTAAACTAGTTTGTCTAGCGTCTACTCGACAACGACTATTAATGTCAACTAGTACGTCTAGCGTCTACTCGACAACGACTATTAATGTCAACTAGTTCGTTTAGCGTCTACTCGTCAACGACTATTAATGTCAACTAGTTCATCTAGCGTCTACTCGACAACGACTATTAATGTCAACTAGTTCGTGTAGCGTCTACTCGACAACGACTATTAATGTCAAATAGTTCGTCTAGCGTCTACTCGACAAAGACTATTAATGTCAACTAGTTCGTGTAGCGTCTACTCGGCAACGACTATTAATGTCAACTAGTTCGTCTATCCTCTACTCGAAAACTACTATTAATGTCAACTAGTTCGTATAGTATCTACTCGACAACGACAATTAATGTCAACTAGTTCGTCTAGCGTGTACTCGTCAACGACTATTAATGTCAACTAGTTCGTCTAGCGTGTACTCGACAACTGCTATTAATGTCAACTAGTTCGTCTCGCGTCTACTCGACAACGACTATTAATATCAACTGTTTCGTCTCGCATGCACTCGACAACGACTATTAATGTCAACTAGTTCGTCTAGCGTCTACTCGACAACTACTATTAATGTCAATTAGTTCGTCTAGCGTCTACTCGACAACGACTGTTAATGTCAACTAGTTCGTCTCGCGGCTACTCGACAACGACTACTAATGTCAACTAGTTCGTATAGTGTCTACTCGACAACGACTATTAATGTCAACTAGTTCGTCTAGCGTCTACTCGACAACTACTATTAATGTCAACTAGTTCGTCTCGCATCTACTCGACAACGGCTATTAATGTCAACTAGTTCGTCTCGCGTCCACTCGACAACGACTATTAATGTCAACTAGTTCGTCTAGCGTCTACTCGACAACTACTATAAATGTCAACTAGTTCGTGTAGCGTCTACTCGACAACGACTATTAATGTCAACTAGTTCGTCTAACTTCTACTCGACAACGACTATTAATGTCAACTAGTTCGTCTATCGTCTACTCGACAACGACTATTAATGTCAACTAGTTCGTCTAGCGTCTACTCGTCAACGACTATTAATGTCAACTAGTTCATCTAGCGTCTACTCGACAACGACTGTTAATGTCAACTAGTTCGTGTAGTGTCTACTCGACAACGACTATTAATGTCAACTAGTTCGTCTAGCGTCTACTCGACAAAGACTATTAATGTCAACTAGTTCGTGTAGCGTCTACTCGGCAACGACTATTAATGTCAACTAGTTCGTCTATCCTCTACTCGACAACTACTATTAATGTCAACTAGTTCGTATAGTGTCTACTCGACAACGACAATTAATGTCAACTAGTTCGTCTAGCGTGTACTCGTCAACGACTATTAATGTCAACTAGTTCGTCTAGCGTGTACTCGACAACTACTATTAATGTCAACTAGTTCGTCTCGCGTCTACTCGACAACGACTATTAATATCAACTGTTTTGTCTCGCATGCACTCGACAACGACTATTAATGTCAACTAGTTCGTCTAGCGTCTACTCGACAACTACTATTAATGTCAATTAGTTCGTCTAGCGTCTACTCGACAACGACTGTTAATGTCAACTAGTTCGTCTCGCGGCTACTCGACAACGACTACTAATGTTAACTAGTTCGTCTAGCGTCTACTCGACAACGACTATTAATGTCAACTAGTTCGTCTAGCGTCTACTCGACAACGACTATTAATGTCAACTAGTTCGTCTATCCTCTACTCGACAGCTACTATTAGTATCAACTAGTTCGTCTTGTGTCTACTCGACAACGACTATTAATGTCAACTAGTTCGTGTAGTTTCTACTCGACAACGACTATTAATGTCAACTAGTTGATCTAGCGTCTACTCGACAACTACTATTAATGTCAACTAATTCGTCTCGCGTCTACTCGACAACGACTATTAATGTCAACTAGTTCGTCTCGCGTCCACTCGACAAAGACTATTAATATCAAATAGTTCGTCTAGCGTCTACTCGACAACTACTATAAATGTCAACTAGTTCGTGTAGCGTCTACTCGACAATGACTATTAATGTCAACTAATTCGTCTAGCGCCTACTCGACATCGACTATTAATGTCAACTAGTTCTTCTATCGTCTACTCGACAACGACTATTAATGTCAACTAGTTCGTCTAGCGTCTACTCGACAACGATTATTAATGTCAACTAGTTCGTCTACCGTCTACTCGACAACGACTATTAATATAAACTAGTTCGTCTAGCGTCTACTCGACAACTAATATTAATGTCAACTAGTTCGTCTCGCGTCTACTCGTCAATGTCTATTAATGTCAACTAGTTCGTCTAGCCTCTACTCGACAACGACTATTAATGTCAACTAGTTCGTGTAGTGTCTACTCGACATCGACAATTAATGTCAACTAGTTCGTCTAGCATCTACTCGACAACGACTATTAATGTCAACTAGTTCGTCTATCCTCTACTCGACAACTACTATTAATGTCAATTAGTTCGTCTAGCGTCTACTCGACAACGACTGTTAATGTCAACTAGTTCGTCTCGCGGCTACTCGACAACGACTACTAATGTTAACTAGTTCGTCTAGCGTCTACTCGACAACGACTATTAATGTCAACTAGTTCGTCTAGCGTCTACTCGACAACGACTATTAATGTCAACTAGTTCGTCTATCCTCTACTCGACAACGACTATTAATGTAAACTAGTTCGTCTAGCCTCTACTCGACAACGACTATTAATGTCAACTAGTTCGTCTAGCGTCTACTCGACAACGACTATTAATATCAACTAGTTCGTCTAGCGTCTACTCGGCAACGACTATTAATGTCAACTAGTTCGTCTAGCGTCTACTCGTCAACGACTATTAATGTCAACTAGTTCTTCTCGCGTCTAGTCGACAAATACTATTAATGTCAAATAGTTCTTCTCGCGTCTACTCGTCAACGACTATTAATTTCAACTATTTCGTCTTGTGTCTACTCGACAGCTACTATTAATGTCAATTAGTTCGTCTAGCGTCTACTCGACAACGACTGTTAATGTCAACTAGCTCGTCTAGCGGCTACTCGACAACGACTGTTAATGTCAACTAGTTCGTCTAGAGGCTACTAGACAACGACTGTTAATGTCAACTAGTTCGTCTAGCGGCTACTCGACAACGACTGTTAATGCCAACTAGTTCGTCTAGCGTCTATTCGACAACGACTATTAATGTCAACTAGTTCGTCTAACTTCTACTCGACAACGACTATTAATGTCAACTAGTTCGTCTAGCGTCTAATCGACAGCGACTATTAATATCAACTAGTTCGTCTAGCGTCTACTCGACAATGACTATTAATGTCAACTAGTTCGTCTAGAGTCTACTCGTAAACGACTATTAATGTCATCTAGTTCGTCTAACGTCTACTCGTCAACGACTATTAATGTCAACTAGTTCGTCTAGCGTCTACTCGACAACGACCATTAATGTTAACTAATTCGTCTAGCGTCTACTCGTCAACGACTATTAATGTCAACTAGTTCATCTAGCGTCTACTCGACAACGACTATTAATGTCAACTAGTTCGTGTAGTGTCTACTCGAAAACGACAATTAATGTCAACTAGTTCGTCTAGCAACTACTCGACAACGACTATTAATGTCAACTAGTTCGTGTAGCGTCTACTCGGCAACGACTATTAATGTCAACTAGTTCGTCTATCCTCTACTCGACAACTACTATTAGTATCAACTAGTTCGTCTCGCGTCTACTCGACAACGACTATTAATGTCAACTAGTTCGTGTAGTTTCTACTCGACAACGACTATTAATGTCAACTAGTTGATCTAGCGTCTACTCGACAACTACTATTAATGTTAACTAGATCGTCTCGCGTCTACTCGACAACGACTATTAATGTCAACTAGTTCGTCTCGCGTCCACTCTACAACGACTATTAATATCAAATAGTTCGTCTAGCGTCTACTCGACAACTACTATAAATTTCAACTAGTTCGTGTAGCGTCTACTCGACAACGACTATTAATGTCAACTAGTTCGTCTAGCGCCTACTCGACAACGACTATTAATGTCAACTAGTTCTTCTATCCTCTACTCGACAACGACTATTAATGTCAACTAGTTCGTCTAGCGTCTACTCGACAACGATTATTAATGTCAACTAGTTCGTCTACCGTCTACTCGACAACGACTATTAATATCAACTAGTTCGTCTAGCGTCTACTCGAAAACTAGTATTAATGTCAACTAGTTCGTCTCGCGTCTACTCGTCAATGACTATTAATGTCAACTAGTTCGTCTAGCCTCTACTGGACAACGACTATTAATGTCAACTAGTTCGTCTAGCGTCTACTCGACAAAGACTATTAATGTCAACTAGTTCGTGGAGCGTCTACTCGGCAACGACTATTAATGTCAACTAGTTCGTCTATCCTCTACTCGACAACTACTATTAATGTCAACTAGTTCGTATAGTGTCTACTCGACAACGACAATTAATGTCAACTAGTTCGTCTAGCGTGTACTCGTCAACGACTATTAATGTCAACTAGTTCGTATAGCGTGTACTCGACAACTACTATTAATGTCAACTAGTTCGTCTCGCGTCTACTCGACAACGACTATTAATATCAACTGTTTCGTCTCGCATCCACTCGACAACGACTATTAATGTCAACTAGTTCGTCTAGCGTCTACTCGACAACTACTATTAATGTCAATTAGTTCGTCTAGCGTCTACTCGACAACGACTGTTAATGTCAACTAGTTCGTCCCGCGGCTACTCGACAACGACTACTAATGTTAACTAGTTCGTCTAGCGTCTACTCGACAACGACTACTAATGTCAACTAGTTCGTCTAGCGTCTACTCGTCAACGACTATTAATATCAACTAGTACGTCTAGCGTCTACTCGACAACGACCCTTAATGTCAACTAGTTCGTCTATCCTCTACTCGACAACGACTATTAATGTAAACTAGTTCGTCTAGCCTCTACTCGACAACGACTATTAATGTCAACTAGTTCGTCTAGCGTCTACTCGACAACGACTATTAATATCAACTAGTTCGTCTAGCGTCTACTCGGCAACGACTATTAATGTCAACTAGTTCGTCTAGCGTCTACTCGTCAACGACTATTAATGTCAACTAGTTCGTCTAGCGTCTACTCGACAACGACTATTAATGTTAACTAATTCGTCTAGCGTCTACTCGTCAACGACTATTAATGTCAACTTGTTCATCTAGCGTCTACTCGACAACGACTATTAATGTCAACTAGTTCGTGTAGTGTCTACTCGAAAACGACAATTAATGTCAACTAGTTCGTCTAGCAACTACTCAACAACGACTATTAATGTCAACTAGTTCGTGTAGCGTCTACTCGGCAACGACTATTAATGTCAACTAGTTCGTCTATCCTCTACTCGACAACTACTATTAGTATCAACTAGTTCGTCTCGTGTCTACTCGACAACGACTATTAATGTCAACTAGTTCGTGTAGTTTCTACTCGACAACGACTATTAATGTCAACTAGTTCGTCTCGCGTCTACTCGACAACGACTATTAATGTCAACTAGTTCGTCTCGCGTCCACTCGACAAAGACTATTAATATCAAATAGTTCGTCTAGCGTCTACTCGACAACTACTATAAATGTCAACTAGTTCGTGTAGCGTCTACTCGACAACGACTATTAATGTCAACTAATTCGTCTAGCGCCTACTCGACATCGACTATTAATGTCAACTAGTTCTTCTATCGTCTACTCGACAACGACTATTAATGTTAACTAGTTCGTCTAGCGTCTACTCGACAACGATTATTAATGTCAACTAGTTCGTCTACCGTCTACTCGACAACGACTATTAATATAAACTAGTTCGTCTAGCGTCTACTCGACAACTAGTATTAATGTCAACTAGTTCGTCTCGCGTCTACTCGTCAATGACTATTAATGTCAACTAGTTCGTCTAGCCTCTACTCGACAACGACTATTAATGTCAACTAGTTCGTGTAGTGTCTACTCGACATCGACAATTAATGTCAACTAGTTCGTCTAGCATCTACTCGACAACGACTATTAATGTCAACTAGTTCGTCTATCCTCTACTCGACAACTACTATTAATGTCAACTAGTTCGTCTCGTGTCTACTCGACAACGACTATTAATGTCAACTAGTTCGTATAGTGTCTACTCGACAACGACTATTAATGTCAACTAGTTCGTCTAGCGTCTACTCGACAACTACTATTAATGTCAACTAGTTCGTCTCGCATCTACTCGACAACGACTATTAATGTCAACTAGTTCGTCTCGCGTCCACTCGACAACGACTATTAATGTCAACTAGTTCGTCTAGCGTCTACTCGACAACTACTATAAATGTCAACTAGTTCGTGTAGCGTCTACTCGACAACGACTATTAATGTCAACTAGTTCGTCTAACTTCTACTCGACAACTACTATTAATGTCAACTAGTTCGTCTAGCGTCTACTCGACAACGATTATTAATGTCAACTAGTTCATCTACCGTCTACTCGACAACGACTATTAATGTCATCTAGTTCGTCTAGCGTCTACTCGACAACGACTATTAATGTCAACTAGTTCGTGTATCATCTACTCAACAAAGACTATTAATATAAACTAGTTTGTCTAGCGTCTACTCGACAACGACTATTAATGTCAACTAGTACGTCTAGCGTCTACTCGACAACGACTATTAATGTCAACTAGTTCGTCTAGCGTCTACTCGTCAACGACTATTAATGTCAACTAGTTCATCTAGCGTCTACTCGACAACGACTATTAATGTCAACTAGTTCGTGTAGTGTCTACTCGACAACGACTATTAATGTCAACTAGTTCGTCTAGCGTCTACTCGACAAAGACTATTAATGTCAACTAGTTCGTGTAGCGTCTACTCGGCAACGACTATTAATGTCAACTAGTTCGTCTATCCTCTACTCGACAACTACTATTAATGTCAACTAGTTCGTATAGTGTCTACTCGACAACGACAATTAATGTCAACTAGTTCGTCTAGCGTGTACTCGACAACGACTATTAATATCAACTGTTTCGTCTCGCATGCACTCGACAACGACTATTAATGTCAACTAGTTCGTCTAGCGTCTACTCGACAACTACTATTAATGTCAATTAGTTCGTCTAGCGTCTACTCGACAACGACTGTTAATGTCAACTAGTTCGTCTCGCGGCTACTCGACAACGACTACTAATGTCAACTAGTTCGTCTAGCGTCTACTCGACAACGACTATTAATGTCAACTAGTTCGTCTAGCGTCTACTCGACAACGACTATTAATGTCAACTAGTTCGTCTAGCGTCTACTCGACAACGACTATTAATGTCAACTAGTTCGTCTAGCGTCTACTCGACAACGACTATTAATGTCAACTAGTTCGTCTATCTTCTACTCGACAACGACTATTAATGTAAACTAGTTCGTCTAGCCTCTACTCGACAACGACTATTAATATCAACTAGTTCGTCTAGCGTCTACCCGACAACGACTATTAATATCAACTAGTTCGTCTAGCTTCTACTCGGCAACGACTATTAATGTCAACTAGTTCGTCTAGCGTCTACTCGTCAACGACTATTAATGTCAACTAGTTCTTCTCGCGTCTAGTCGACAAATACTATTAATGTCAAATAGTTCGTCTAGCGTCTACTCGTCAACGACTATTAATTTCAACTATTTCGTCTTGTGTCTACTCGACAGCTACTATTAATGTCAATTAGTTCGTCTAGCGTCTACTCGACAACGACTGTTAATGTCAACTAGCTCGTCTAGCGGCTACTCGACAACGACTGTTAATGTCAACTAGTTCGTCTAGAGGCAACTAGACAACGACTGTTAATGTCAACTAGTTCGTCTAGCGGCTACTCGACAACGACTGTTAATGCCAACTAGTTCGTCTAGCGTCTATTCGACAACGACTATTAATGTCAACTAGTTCGTCTAACTTCTACTCGACAACGACTATTAATGTCAACTAGTTCGTCTAGCGTCTACTCGACAACGACTATTAATATCAACTAGTTCGTCTAGCGTCTACTCGACAATGACTATTAATGTCAACTAGTTCGTCTAGAGTCTACTCGTAAACGAATATTAATGTCATCTAGTTCGTCTAACGTCTACTCGTCAACGACTATTAATGTCAACTAGTTCGTCTAGCGTCTACTCGACAACGACCATTAATGTTAACTAATTCGTCTAGCGTCTACTCGTCAACGACTATTAATGTCAACTAGTTCATCTAGCGTCTACTCGACAACGACTATTAATGTCAACTAGTTCGTGTAGTGTCTACTCGAAAACGACAATTAATGTCAACTAGTTCGTCTAGCAACTACTCGACAACGACTATTAATGTCAACTAGTTCGTGTAGCGTCTACTCGGCAACGACTATTAATGTCAACTAGTTCGTCTATCCTCTACTCGACAACTACTATTAGTATCAACTAGTTCGTCTCGCGTCTACTCGACAACGACTATTAATGTCAACTAGTTCGTGTAGTTTCTACTCGACAACGACTATTAATGTTAACTAGTTCGTCTCGCGTCTACTCGACAACGACTATTATTGTCAACTAGTTCGTCTCGCGTCCACTCGACAACGACTATTAATATCAAATAGTTCGTCTAGCGTCTACTCGACAACTACTATAAATTTCAACTAGTTCGTGTAGCGTCTACTCGACAACGACTATTAATGTCAACTAGTTCGTCTAGCGTCTACTCGTCAACGACTATTAATGTCAACTAGTTCTTCTCGCGTCTAGTCGACAAATACTATTAATATCAAATAGTTCGTCTAGCGTCTACTCGTCAACGACTATTAATTTCAAATATTTCGTCTTGTGTCTACTCGACAGCTACTATTAAAGTCAATTAGTTCGTCTAGCGTCTACTCGACAACGACTGTTAATGTCAACTAGCTCGTCTAGCGGCTACTCGACAACGACTGTTAATGTCAACTAGTTCGTCTAGAGGCTACTAGACAACGACTGTTAATGTCAACTAGTTCGTCTAGCGGCTACTCGACAACGACTGTTAATGCCAACTAGTTCGTCTAGCGTCTATTCGACAACGACTATTAATGTCAACTAGTTCTTCTAACTTCTACTCGACAACGACTATTAATGTCAACTAGTTCGTCTAGCGTCTACTCGACAACGACTATTAATATCAACTAGTTCGTCTAGCGTCTACTCGACAATGACTATTAATGTCAACTAGTTCGTCTAGAGTCTACTCGTAAACGAATATTAATGTCATCTAGTTCGTCTAACGTCTACTCGTCAACGACTATTAATGTCAACTAGTTCGTCTAGCGTCTACTCGACAACGACCATTAATGTTAACTAATTCGTCTAGCGTCTACTCGTCAACGACTATTAATGTCAACTAGTTCATCTAGCGTCTACTCGACAACGACTATTAATGTCAACTAGTTCGTGTAGTGTCTACTCGAAAACGACAATTAATGTCAACTAGTTCGTCTAGCAACTACTCGACAACGACTATTAATGTCAACTAGTTCGTGTAGCGTCTACTCGGCAACGACTATTAATGTCAACTAGTTCGTCTATCCTCTACTCGACAACTACTATTAGTATCAACTAGTTCGTCTCGCGTCTACTCGACAACAACTATTAATGTCAACTAGTTGATCTAGCGTCTACTCGACAACTACTATTAATGTTAACTAGTTCGTCTCGCGTCTACTCGACAACGACTATTATTGTCAACTAGTTCGTCTCGCGTCCACTCGACAACGACTATTAATATCAAATAGTTCGTCTAGCGTCTACTCGACAACTACTATAAATTTCAACTAGTTCGTGTAGCGTCTACTCGACAACGACTATTAATGTCAACTAGTTCGTCTAGCGCCTACTCGACAACGACTATTAATGTCAACTAGTTCTTCTATCCTCTACTCGACAACGACTATTAATGTCAACTAGTTCGTCTAGCGTCTACTCGACAACTACTAAAAATGTCAACTAGTTCGTGTAGCGTCTACTCGAAAACGACTATTAATGTCAACTAGTTCGTCTAACTTCTACTCGACAACGACTATTAATGTCAACTAGTTCGTCTATCGTCTACTCGACAACGACTATTAATGTCAACTAGTTCGTCTAGCGTCTACTCGACAACGATTATTAATGTCAACTAGTTCATCTACCGTCTACTCGACAACGACTATTAATGTCATCTAGTTCGTCTAGCGTCTACTCGACAACGACTATTAATGTCAACTAGTTCGTGTATCATCTACTCGACAACGACTATTAATGTAAACTAGTTTGTCTAGCGTCTACTCGACAACGACTATTAATGTCAACTAGTACGTCTAGCGTCTATTCGACAACGACTATTAATGTCAACTAGTTCGTCTAGCGTCTACTCGTCAACGACTATTAATGTCAACTAGTTCATCTAGCGTCTACTCGACAACGACTATTAATGTCAACTAGTTCGTGTAGTTTCTACTCGACAACGACTATTAATGTCAACTAGTTCGTCTAGCGTCTACTCGACAAAGACTATTAATGTCAACTAGTTCGTGTAGCGTCTACTCGGCAACGACTATTAATGTCAACTAGTTCGTCTATCCTCTACTCGACAACTACTATTAATGTCAACTAGTTCGTATAGTGTCTACTCGACAACGACAATTAATGTCAACTAGTTCGTCTTGCGTGTACTCGTCAACGACTATTAATGTCAACTAGTTCGTCTAGCGTGTACTCGACAACTACTATTAATGTCAACTAGTTCGTCTCGCGTCTACTCGACAACGACTATTAATATCAACTGTTTCGTCTCGCATGCACTCGACAACGACTATTAATGTCAACTAGTTCGTCTAGCGTCTACTCGACAACTACTATTAATGTCAATTAGTTCGTCTAGCGTCTACTCGACAACGACTGTTAATGTCAACTAGTTCGTCTCGCGGCTACTCGACAACGACTACTAATCTTAACTAGTTCGTCTAGCGTCTACTCGACAACGACTATTAATGTCAACTAGTTCGTCTAGCGTCTACTCGACAACGACTATTAATGTCAACTAGTTCGTCTATCCTCTACTCGACAACGACTATTAATGTAAACTAGTTCGTCTAGCCTCTACTCGACAACGACTATTAATGTCAACTAGTTCGTCTAGCGTCTACTCGACAACGACTATTAATATCAACTAGTTCGTCTAGCTTCTACTCGGCAACGACTATTAATGTCAACTAGTTCGTCTAGCGTCTACTCGTCAACGACTATTAATGTCAACTAGTTCTTCTCGCGTCTAGTCGACAAATACTATTAATGTCAAATAGTTCGTCTAGCGTCTACTCGTCAACGACTATTAATTTCAACTATTTCGTCTTGTGTCTACTCGACAGCTACTATTAATGTCAATTAGTTCGTCTAGAGTCTACTCGACAACGACTGTTAATGTCAACTAGCTCGTCTAGCGGCTACTCGACAACGACTGTTAATGTCAACTAGTTCGTCTAGAGGCTACTAGACAACGACTGTTAATGTCAACTAGTTCGTCTAGCGGCTACTCGACAACGACTGTTAATGCCAACTAGTTCGTCTAGCGTCTATTCGACAACGACTATTAATGTCAACTAGTTCGTCTAACTTCTACTCGACAACGACTATTAATGTCAACTAGTTCGTCTAGCGTCTACTCGACAACGACTATTAATATCAACTAGTTCGTCTAGCGTCTACTCGACAATGACTATTAATGTCAACTAGTTCGTCTAGAGTCTACTCGTAAACGACTATTAATGTCATCTAGTTCGTCTAACGTCTACTCGTCAACGACTATTAATGTCAACTAGTTCGTCTAGCGTCTACTCGACAACGACCATTAATGTTAACTAATTCGTCTAGCCGTCTACTCGTCAACGACTATTAATGTCAACTAGTTCATCTAGCGTCTACTCGACAACGACTATTAATGTCAACTAGTTCGTGTAGTGTCTACTCGAAAACGACAATTAATGTCAACTAGTTCGTCTAGCAACTACTCGACAACGACTATTAATGTCAACTAGTTCGTGTAGCGTCTACTCGGCAACGACTATTAATGTCAACTAGTTCGTCTATCCTCTACTCGACAACTACTATTAGTATCAACTAGTTCGTCTCGCGTCTACTCGACAACGACTATTAATGTCAACTAGTTCGTGTAGTTTCTACTCGACAACGACTATTAATGTCAACTAGTTGATCTAGCGTCTACTCGACAACTACTATTAATGTTAACTAGTTCGTCTCGCGTCTACTCGACAACGACTATTATTGTCAACTAGTTCGTCTCGCGTCCACTCGACAACGACTATTAATATCAAATAGTTCGTCTAGCGTCTACTCGACAACTACTATAAATTTCAACTAGTTCGTGTAGCGTCTACTCGACAACGACTATTAATGTCAACTAGTTCGTCTAGCGCCTACTCGACAACGATTATTAATGTCAACTAGTTCTTCTATCCTCTACTCGACAACGACTATTAATGTCAACTAGTTCGTCGAGCGTCTACTCGACAACTACTATAAATGTCAACTAGTTCGTGTAGCGTCTACTCGACAACGACTATTAATGTCAACTAGTTCGTCTAACTTCTACTCGACAACGACTATTAATGTCAACTAGTTCGTCTATCGTCTACTCGACAACGACTATTAATGTCAACTAGTTCGTCTAGCGTCTACTCGACAACGATTATTAATGTCAACTAGTTCATCTACCGTCTACTCGACAACGACTATTAATGTCATCTAGTTCGTCTAGCGTCTACTCGACAACGACTATTAATGTCAACTAGTTCGTGTATCATCTACTCGACAACGACTATTAATGTAAACTAGTTTGTCTAGTGTCTACTCGACAACGACTATTAATGTCAACTAGTACGTCTAGCGTCTACTCGACAACGACTATTAATGTCAACTAGTTCGTCTAGCGTCTACTCGTCAACGACTATTAAAGGGGGGGTGAAGCATTCGAACAACCATAGCCCAAACATAATAACATACCATTTACAGTATATATCACCCTTATATGATGGGCGCAACGCCACAGTAATTTTGTAATATCCTTTTTAACTTTTCCATTATCTTCGCTGGGCGGCGCCATATTGCTCTGCGGGGGGCTCAGCGGCAGAGTGGTTTGAGTACGAGCTCCTGGCTCCGCGTTCACACAGTAAAAACCTCTCGGAAAAACGGCCGAAACGCATGGAAAATCGAATAAAAAGAAAACTGGTGTGCACTGGATGGCTCCTGGATATATCAACTAGTACTACAAATGCAAGGAAACAACTTTTGATCGACTTCCGAGGAAGAATTTGCAGCGGAAAAGGTGGCTGCAAATGCGGAAATTGCCGTGTCCGCCAGCCGCAGGCTCTGCGAGTGACCACTTTTCCGATGCAGATTACAAGACAAAAGACTGTGATGAGCATGGACAGACGGTGAGCATCAAGATGTCATTCTTGGTCAAAGACACCGTTCCATCTGAGATCTTTTTTTTCGCACATGACCATGCATCTACAGACTATTCTGCGACAAGGAAACGTCAGATATCAGAGGGCAGAGCGATGCGTAGGAAGCGACGAGCCGAAACCAGGTTAGTAAATTGGATTACCGTTACCATTGTGACTTATCACTACGATTACAATATAGTTCCACCCCAATAAGCACAGCTGTGCTTCAACGTCAGCATATATATGACCCACAGTAAATCGAAATGTATGAATACAATAAAGTGCGAGTAAGTGTTAATAGTTTGATATAATTACGAGTGTTTTCCAATTCGCCGATTTATTTTCGACGTGATCAGACGTACCGTCAATACGTGGCCGTACACAAAACAATAACAATAACTCAGTAAGTGCTACAGGATATACTGCAACCTTATAACATGGGCCATGGCGTATGTACTAGGCAAAATTATTCAAGAAAATAATTTGATATTATTTATTGACAGTCATAATAAGTCTCATACTCCTGTGTTCTAAATGCCTAGAGAGCAAGCAGCAATCGTAAGGCTATAAGCCTGGGAGGGGTTAGATGCATGGGAGAAACACGACCAAAAGACAGTATAGACTATAGTGCAACAGAAGCCTACTGTTGCTGTTTACATTTCAAATTCTTTATGGAAATATTTAAAATATACAAATACTTTCATTGTGATTAAGTGCAAATGCAGTTACAAAAACTTTTTAAAAGTATTTAAATATTTAAGTAAAATGCATTTCACCCATGCAATGTCTAGCTGGAAAGGAAACTAACTAAGGCATCGTCATCTACCCAGTTGAACACTGTCAGATTACATGTCTGCTTTCTATAATGACATTTTACAATTTCTGCCTGAATTCTTGTGACTTGACAATAAGGCAAAATTATATAAAATTAATTTGCTTTATTGATCAGATTAAACCCCACATGTAATAACCTGAAGTTCATATAGATGTATTAATTACATTTTATTCTAAGTCGACTGATAACACTGTAATGAATATCGTGGGGGGAGGGGGCAACTGTCGGCAAACCACAATAGTATTAGTACAAGCTATACATATGAAGGAAGTATATCAGGCATGGGGTCAATTCTGTTTTGTCAATTCCAAAAAATCAGTTCTAATTCCGCCTTGCAAAAAATCAATTCCAACTGTTAAAATCCTAGGCTAAAGAAAAATTCAAATCCAATTCGTTTGAACACAGTTTTATTTGTCACGTGTGCACAATCATATTTAATTAGACATGATTAAAAAATTATTGTTCGTTAAATGCACACACACACACACACACATATATATATATATATATCAGGTTTGCCATAAAAAACTTTTAAATGGCATCCAGCCATTTCATATGTACTTTCTGCTGCGACTGGATTTTTGCTAACAAAACCAGACATTTTGGACAGCCCTGGACAGTTGGGTCATTAATCCGAGTTTTGAGCAGTTTCCAATTGCAATTGTGGAAGAAGCCAGTGAGATTAGGACCTGGACATGTTAGGACCTGGACATGTTAGGACAATTGAGGATATTTGAAATTTACCATGGAGAGTTGGAGTGACTCCATTTTCCTATAAAACTGGATGCACAAGCCAGAGTTGTCAGAATTCACTTAAAACTTCACCATGGAAATTACTACTAGCATCTGAGAAGGTCAGAAGCTATGTTTTGAGTGTCATTCCTACACCAAGAAGGGGGACCAACAAGATTACTCTTCAATGGGAGTGAAGCCAGCGTCGATCCTGATCATGCAAGGGTGCTGTGGTCACTGACCTGATCTCCAGATCCAGAATGTGATCAACAAGACTGCCTGCAACCATGATGGTGACACGGCACAGATAGAAGCTGCCAATGTCCGTGAGGACCTGAAAACTAAGGCAGCTAATACCAGGGGCACTCCAAACCACTGTTTGTGGAAGCATCACCCCAAGAACCCATCTTCCACCACTGATCTGACTATCAATGATACCTGGAAGACAACTGGTGACAAGATCATCTCATACACACTCCAGGGGATAGGCAATTGCATTAGGCTAAAGTGACTTCGACTTGTCATTGAATGTTATGTTATTGTAGTAATAATGATAAAACTGCAAACTGATTTTCACTTGTCAACTATCATAGAAATAAGGGGCAGATGTCCGGGGGGGGGGAGCAAATATACTAGGAGGCAGATTTATATAGCTATCAGTTGTGGTGTCATTGGTATTTCATCAAATTTACTGGAAAGTTTGAGTCTTCAACATCGTAATCTCCAACATGTATTCTCCATGGGGACATTTTTAATTACTACAAAGGGCAAACCCTACAGCCACATGTAACAGCATTGTACAGGTGACCAGTGACATGTTTAGTATGGGAAACTTGTGGGCTGAACATTAGGCTTGGATAAACAAGGGGCTGCATTCAAGTGGGGCAGGCTTCCTCTCTCACACAAAGGGAATGAGCAGGCAGGTGCCCTTAATTGGCAATCTCTGTAAATAAACATTGTACACTGAGAAAGAAAATGAGGCTTGAATGGTCTGATTTGGGTTTTACTGTCTGTTACAGTAACTTAGTATTTCTTTTTGATGCAAATGCTTGATTATATTGTTCTTGGTCACAATGTTTCAATACCAGAGTAGACAGTGTCTATGCTGTAATGTTGACAACTTCCTGGCTGTTACCAGATTCAGGGTGACATGCTAATAGCAGACAAATATGATTTTAAAAGTAATATAAGTAAATATAAGGGTAAATATTAACAGTATCAAGTCAATAATTCCAACAAAATCAATGCCAATTCCCCCCAAAAAAATTTTTGAAACAAAACAATTCCAATAAAAAAAAATTGTTGAAGTCAATTCCAATTCTGGAACTGGAATTGATGGTCAGTTCCAATTCCGGAATGGAATTGACCACATGCCTGAAGTATATTCATGACAATATCTTGTCTCTGTGTACTACAGCAACAGTCATGAACAGTATAATTGAATTGAAACAAGCTTATGTCTGTGGGGCTTTTGTCGGGAGGGGCTTTTGTCCATGCACCATACTATCTAGCAGATGCTTTCAGTATAACACCTAATAATTATATATATATATTTACATATGTATATATATATATATATATACAGCATTTATAAGGTAAAGATGTCACAAGCATAGATCTGCATTTGGTCCAGTAACAATATTTATGCATTATGTTATCTAAATCGAGTGTCAGATATAAAATAAGGAACCCCATAGAAAGTGTACCTATGGGTCCATATTTTGTTATGGAATTTGGACCCCTTATAGAATTTTGACCTCCCTGGCCCATTGAAAAAAGTGCAATGTTGATTAGATAATATAATGCACTTTGGAGCTAGGATGCTACAATTTTGGTTACATGCGTTTGGTTATGTTACCAGTGGCATTCGTCAAACTGACCAAACAGATTCATTAAAAACATTAAGAGATCAGTGATCATTGGTTGAATTAACATGGCTCCATAGGGAAAATGCTTTTCCCTGTGGTTGATTACTTTATACATTCTATATGACACTGGCACTCTTATATTCTAAAAATAATAGATACAAGAGAAAGTTTCTCACATTGTGATTCATTTTTATTATGCAAAAGATGAATTTTGTAAAATTTTCAAGTCACTGTATGTGTAATCTTTTCAGATGAAGGATTCACCATTGGTTCGTACAAGTACAGGTAATAGTTTTGAAGCATCCAGCGCTACGGGGTGATGCCGTCAATCTTTACATTACGGATGTCACCTTTAGTGCCATCACTGCTACTACTGCTGTGGCACCACATACAACTGATGCTGAAATGCAAATCGATCCGGTAACGATATTTCAAGTGCGACACTTCGCGAATACTGCTGTAGTCACGGATGACATTATTGCACCAATGAACGTTGATCATGACTACTCCTATGTGAAGCTTCCATCAGATTCAGTGAGAATAAAGACATTGGTGCAGATGATGCACACTATGTGATAACAGCGACATAACCGAGGGTGACTCAAGCAGCTCCGACACCTATGAGAAAGAGAAGAAGTTTGTCATTCGTGAGAAAAACTTATGTCACTTTTCTGCACCAGTCAGAATAAGTAGTGTATTGGTGTATATTTAGTGCCAGTAGTGTATTGGAACAAATGGTTGGTGTGCAAGTACTATCAGTCAGAACAAGTAGTGTATTGATACATATGATTGGTGTATATTTACTGTCAGTACAAGTAGTGTATTTGGTAGAGAACGAGACGCTTGGTTTACATTTGCTGTCGGTAGGAACAAGTAGTAGATTCAGTCAGAACAAGTAGTATATTGGATACACATGATTGGTGTACATTTACTGTCAGAAGAAGTAGTGAAATGGTGCAGATTCCAGAATGAGATCATTGGTGTACATTTACTGTTGGTAGTAACAAGTAGTGTATTGGTATGCATGATTGGTGTGCGTTTACTGTCAGTCAGAACAAATAATATTGTTACACGATTGGTGTACATTTACTGTCCAATCAAAACAAGTAGTCTATTGCCATTGGTACAGATGATGATGGTGAAACAGTTAAAATGCCTTGGCTTATAAAGATTAATTATTTCCTAAGCTAAACTACCAGTATATTTGATATGTTGTGGCATAATAATGATGTGTGTAGCTGTGATATCCCTGTTCCAGGTTGTATTTCCCGGTGGTAGAAGTCACTGTTTTTAGTCAATGTTTAGTCTTGGTTTTAGACGTTCTAGTTAGCCTTATTTCTTTGGTAATTGTTTTTCTATGTGAATAAACTGTTGATATATTTTATGTTGGTCTCAATATAAATGAAATTGTGTGTAGTGACATGCAAGATGGTGCAGGTAACATTTTGTTGACAGAAGTGGGATATGGATAAGAAGGCATTCACATCATTCAGTTATTAATATTTTAGTGGGAATTGTTGTAGTTTTCCAGGTTGTTTTTCGACCTGCTGCATACTGTGGGTGCCTCACAATTTGTCTATATCAGACTATCAGTACACTCACCTGTGTCAGGTCAATCTCCATAGCTAAACTTTCCATCAATTCAATTCGGTTCAGAATAGACATCACAGATCCTTCCCACATCGCAGGATGGGATTACTTGTCTTGCCTTTCCTGAGCCTGAAATATAATTTGTCAGGGTTAGTTGATAGCACTAATTCCATAATTACCATAATAGTTGCAAAACTGTGAACATTACATATACTGTCAGTAGTTAATTATTGTTATTTAAATGATTACATTGCACCAAACAACAAGGTGTTGTGGTGTGCTACAGAGAGGGGTGATTACAAGTACGAATATTAATGTAATCATGATTACAGTAATTATTGCAATCACAATTACTAATGTAGTCATGATTACAATCATTATTACAATCACGATTACGGTAACATTTAAGAATATATATATATATATTCACATAATGAATTAAATAAACCCTCATGTTATTATTGTCATCAATGTTATTCAACACAAAATCAAACACAATATTAAAATACAGTCATGGTACACTTCATTAGATTAGATACAAAATAAAGAGAAAAGCCTACTTGCATTGCCATTGTAGTTCGGACCTCGCCCTCGGGCTAGGTAAAAGAAATATGCAGAAAAAATATGATTATTAAAATGGCAATGATATTATGATTCGATAATTGAATTACTGACCTGCTAGCTGTAGGGCGAATCAATGAGTCGGCACGCAAATCATGCAATGACAGCAGACCAACATCTAGCACCGCTCTGTTTGTGCATATCAATACAAAATCATCGTCTTCGCCTTCGTACGATGATGCAAGCACCAACGCGGTCGGGCACACGGTGCTGCATAGCCATAACCATAGCCTATAGCCCTAGGCATGGTAGCTTCCTCGGCGCAGCATGATGACTCAACGTAAACGTGCGCAGACATCGGGACGCAATTTCCACAGGTTCAACACATTACCTAATCGTCGACAGTCAAAGCGCTGTTGTAATTTTTCCTGAATCCAACGTCATCAAAGTCAAAGCCTGCAGGCGAAGCCGACCTGGAGTCTGGAGCGTGACTCGCACACTCGGTGACACTTTACGACTGTCAACGGTTGTTTCCGTGTGGCCTGTCGAACTAGACTCTTCGTCTGTGGTTTCCATTTCTCCAAAGATAGACAACTATTACGGAAGTTCAGTAAACCACTAATCGCTAGTAGCAGATCTGGTAAAACTGTCACAAGCGATGCATCCATCTTGTCAACAAGTAAAAAATAGTTCCGGTATTCCGTTATCGCATATTCTCGTTGGTTAGCGTCTCGTGTGTTCGAGAAGTGTGGCGTTTTCCACGATTTTTTGCGTGTTTTGTTGTAATTTCTTCAACTTTTTTTATTTGGAACGAACAAAAACGCTATTTTGTTGACGTGTGTAAACACTTGTATATATAACAGAGACCCATATCTTTTTTTTCGCTCCAGAATGTCTATTTACGAAATAAATCGCAAAAAATCGAAAATTTACATTGATTAGATATACGCGACTCAAACCACTCGTTTCGACAACAAGATGGCGATACGCAGTGATGTATTTTGTCGATTTTTGTCTCGAACAAAATCAGTTTTTCAGTTTATCTCATAAATTAGCAGGTATCTGTCACCATTAATGCATAGTTAGATAATATATATTTAAATATACGGCATAACACAAAATTGCTTCAGTTCCCCTTTAATGTCAACTAGTTCATCTAGCGTCTACTCGACAACGACTATTAATGTCAACTAGTTCGTGTAGTGTCTACTCGACAACGACTATTAATGTCAACTAGTTCGTCTAGCGTCTACTCGACAAAGACTATTAAGGTCAACTAGTTCGTGTAGCGTCTACTCGGCAACGACTATTAATGTCAACTAGTTCGTCTATCCTCTACTCGACAACTACTATTAATGTCAACTAGTTCGTATAGTGTCTACTCGACAACGACAATTAATGTCAACTAGTTCGTCTAGCGTGTACTCGTCAACGACTATTAATGTCAACTAGTTCGTCTAGCGTGTACTCGACAACTACTATTAATGTCAACTAGTTCGTCTCGCGTCTATTCGACAACGACTATTAATATCAACTGTTTCGTCTCGCATGCACTCGACAACGACTATTAATGTCAACTAGTTCGTCTAGCGTCTACTCGACAACTACTATTAATGTCAATTAGTTCGTCTAGCGTCTACTCGACAACGACTGTTAATGTCAACTAGTTCGTCTCGCGGCTACTCGACAACGACTACTAATGTTAACTAGTTCGTCTAGCGTCTACTCGACAACGACTATTAATGTCAACTAGTTCGTCTAGCGTCTACTCGACAACGACTATTAATGTCAACTAGTTCGTCTATCCTCTACTCGACAACGACTATTAATGTAAACTAGTTCGTCTAGCCTCTACTCGACAACGACTATTAATGTCAACTAGTTCGTCTAGCGTCTACTCGACAACGACTATTAATATCAACTAGTTCGACTAGCTTCTACTCGACAACGACTATTAATGTCAATTAGTTCGTCTAGCGTCTACTCGTCAACGACTATTAATGTCAACTAGTTCTTCTCGCGTCTAGTCGACAAATACTATTAATGTCAAATAGTTCGTCTATAGTCTACTCGTCAACGACTATTAATTTCAACTATTTCGTCTTGTGTCTACTCGACAGCTACTATTAATGTCAATTAGTTCGTCTAGCGTCTACTCGACAACGACTGTTAATGTCAACTAGCTCGTCTAGCGGCTACTCGACAACGACTGTTAATGTCAACTAGTTCGTCTAGAGGCTACTAGACAACGACTGTTAATGTCAACTAGTTCGTCTAGCGGCTACTCGACAACGACTGTTAATGCCAACTAGTTCGTCTAGCGTCTATTCGACAACGACTATTAATGTCAACTAGTTCGTCTAACTTCTACTCGACAACGACTATTAATGTCAACTAGTTCGTCTAGCGTCTACTCGACAACGACTATTAATATCAACTAGTTCGTCTAGCGTCTACTCGACAATGACTATTAATGTCAACTAGTTCGTCTAGAGTCTACTCGTAAACGACTATTAATGTCATCTAGTTCGTCTAACGTCTACTCGTCAACGACTATTAATGACAACTAGTTCGTCTAGCGTCTACTCGACAACGACCATTAATGTTAACTAATTCGTCTAGCGTCTACTCGTCAACGACTATTAATGTCAACTAGTTCATCTAGCGTCTACTCGACAACGACTATTAATGTCAACTAGTTCGTGTAGTGTCTACTCGAAAACGACAATTAATGTCAACTAGTTCGTCTAGCAACTACTCGACAACGACTATTAATGTCAACTAGTTCGTGTAGCGTCTACTCGGCAACGACTATTAATGTCAACTAGTTCGTCTATCCTCTACTCGACAACTACTATTAGTATCAACTAGTTCGTCTCGCGTCTACTCGACAACGACTATTAATGTCAACTAGTTCGTGTAGTTTCTACTCGACAACGACTATTAATGTCAACTAGTTGATCTAGCGTCTACTCGACAACTACTATTAATGTTAACTAGTTCGTCTCGCGTCTACTCGACAACGACTATTATTGTCAAATAGTTCGTCTCGCGTCCACTCGACAACGACTATTAATATCAAATAGTTCGTCTAGCGACTACTCGACAACTACTATAAATTTCAACTAGTTCGTGTAGCGTCTACTCGACAACGACTGTTAATGTCAACTAGTTCGTCTAGCGCCTACTCGACAACGACTATTAATGTCAACTAGTTCTTCTATCCTCTACTCGACAACGACTATTAATGTCAACTAGTTCGTCTAGCGTCTACTCGACAACGATTATTAATGTCAACTAGTTCGTCTACCGTCTACTCGACAATGACTATTAATATCAACTAGTTCGTCTAGCGTCTACTCGAAAACTAGTATTAATGTCAACTAGTTCGTCTCGCGTCTACTCGTCAATGACTATTAATGTCAACTAGTTCGTCTAGCCTCTACTCGACAACGACTATTAATGTCAACTAGTTCGTCTAGCGTCTACTCGACATAGACTATTAATGTCAACTAGTTCGTGGAGCGTCTACTCGGCAACGACTATTAATGTCAACTAGTTCGTCTATCCTCTACTCGACAACTACTATTAATGTCAACTAGTTCGTATAGTGTCTACTCGACAACGACAATTAATGTCAACTAGTTCGTCTAGCGTGTACTCGTCAACGACTATTAATGTCAACTAGTTCGTCTAGCGCCTACTCGACAACGACTATTAATGTCAACTAGTTCTTCTATCCTCTACTCGAAAACGACTATTAATGTCAACTAGTTCGTCTAGCGTCTACTCGACAACGATTATTAATGTCAACTAGTTCGTCTACCGTCTACTCGACAACGACTATTAATATCAACTAGTTCGTCTAGCGTCTACTCGAAAACTGGTATTAATGTCAACTAGTTCGTCTCGCGTCTACTCGTCAATGACTATTAATGTCAACTAGTTCGTCTAGCCTCTACTCGACAACGACTATTAATGTCAACTAGTTCGTCTAGCATCTACTCGACAAAGACTATTAATGTCAACTAGTTCGTGGAGCGTCTACTCGGCAACGACTATTAATGTCAACTAGTTCGTCTATCCTCTACTCGACAACTACTATTAATGTCAACTAGTTCGTATAGTGTCTACTCGACAACGACAATTAATGTCAACTAGTTCGTCTCGCATCCACTCGACAACGACTATTAATGTCAACTAGTTCGTCTAGCGTCTACTCGACAACTACTATTAATGTCAATTAGTTCGTCTAGCGTCTACTCGACAACGACTGTTAATGTCAACTAGTTCGTCTCGCTGCTACTCGACAACGACTACTAATGTTAACTAGTTCGTCTAGCGTCTACTCGACAACGACTATTAATGTCAACTAGTTCGTCTATCCTCTACTCGACAACGACTATTAATGTAAACTAGTTCGTCTAGCCTCTACTCGACAACGACTATTAATGTCAACTAGTTCGTCTAGCGTCTACTCGACAACGACTATTAATATCAACTAGTTCGTCTAGCGTCTACTCGGCAACGACTATTAATGTCAACTAGTTCGTCTAGCGTCTACTCGTCAACGACTATTAATGTCAACTAGTTCGTCTAGCGTCTACTCGACAACGACTATTAATGTTAACTAATTCGTCTAGCGTCTACTCGTCAACGACTATTAATGTCAACTTGTTCATCTAGCGTCTACTCGACAACGACTATTAATGTCAACTAGTTCGTGTAGTGTCTACTCGAAAACGACAATTAATGTCAACTAGTTCGTCTAGCAACTACTCGACAACGACTATTAATGTCAACTAGTTCGTGTAGCGTCTACTCGGCAACGACTATTAATGTCAACTAGTTCGTCTATCCTCTACTCGACAACTACTATTAGTATCAACTAGTTCGTCTCGTGTCTACTCGACAACGACTATTAATGTCAACTAGTTCGTGTAGTTTCTACTCGACAACGACTATTAATGTCAACTAGTTGATCTAGCGTCTACTCGACAACTACTATTAATGTCAACTAGTTCGTCTCGCGTCTACTCGACAACGACTATTAATGTCAACTAGTTCTTCTCGCGTCTAGTCGACAAATACTATTAATGTCAAATAGTTCGTCTAGCGTCTACTCGTCAACGACTATTAATTTCAACTATTTCGTCTTGTGTCTACTCGACAGCTACTATTAATGTCAATTAGTTCGTCTAGCGTCTACTCGACAACGACTGTTAATGTCAACTAGCTCGTCTAGCGGCTACTCGACAACGACTGTTAATGTCAACTAGTTCGTCTAGAGGCTACTAGACAACGACTGTTAATGTCAACTAGTTCGTCTAGCGCCTACTCAACAACGACTGTTAATGCCAACTAGTTCGTCTAGCGTCTATTCGACAACGACTATTAATGTCAACTAGTTCGTCTAACTTCTACTCGACAACGACTATTAATGTCAACTAGTTCGTCTAGCGTCTACTCGACAACGACTATTAATATCAACTAGTTCGTCTAGCGTCTACTCGACAATGACTATTAATGTCAACTAGTTCGTCTAGAGTCTACTCGTTAACGACTATTAATGTCATCTAGTTCGTCTAACGTCTACTCGTCAACGACTATTAATGACAACTAGTTCGTCTAGCGTCTACTCGACAACGACCATTAATGTTAACTAATTCGTCTAGCGTCTACTCGTCAACGACTATTAATGTCAACTAGTTCATCTAGCGTCTACTCGACAACGACTATTAATGTCAACTAGTTCGTGTAGTGTCTACTCGAAAACGACAATTAATGTCAACTAGTTCGTCTAGCAACTACTCGACAACGACTATTAATGTCAACTAGTTCGTGTATGGTCTACTCGGCAACGACTATTAATGTCAACTAGTTCGTCTATCCTCTACACGACAACTACTATTAGTATCAACTAGTTCGTCTCGCGTCTACTCGACAACGACTATTAATGTCAACTAGTTCGTGTAGTTTCTACTCGACAACGACTATTAATGTCAACTAGTTGATCTAGCGTCTACTCAACAACTACTATTAATGGTAACTAGTTCGTCTCGCGTCTACTCGACAACGACTATTATTGTCAAATAGTTCGTCTCGCGTCCACTCGACAACGACTATTAATATCAAATAGTTCGTCTAGCGTCTACTCGACAACTACTATAAATTTCAACTAGTTCGTGTAGCGTCTACTCGACAACGACTATTAATGTCAACTATTTCGTCTAGCGCCTACTCGACAACGACTATTAATGTCAACTAGTTCTTCTATCCTCTACTCGACAACGACTATTAATGTCAACTAGTTCGTCTAGCGTCTACTCGACAACGAATATTAATGTCAACTAGTTCGACTACCGTCTACTCGACAACGACTATTAATATCAACTAGTTCGTCTAGCGTCTACTCGAAAACTAGTATTAATGTCAACTAGTTCGTCTCGAGTCTACTCGTCAATGACTATTAATGTCAACTAGTTCGTCTAGCCTCTACTCGACAACGAATATTAATGTCAACTAGTTCGTCTAGCGTCTACTCGACAAAGACTATTAATGTCAACTAGTTCGTGGAGCGTCTACTCGGCAACGACTATTAATGTCAACTAGTTCGTCTATCCTCTACTCGACAACTACTATTAATGTCAACTAGTTCGTATAGTGTCTACTCGACAACGACAATTAATGTCAACTAGTTCGTCTAGCGTGTACTCGTCAACGACTATTAATGTCAACTAGTTCGTCTAGCGTGTACTCGACAACTTCTATTAATGTCAACTAGTTCGTCTCGCGTCTACTCGACAACGACTATTAATATGAACTGTTTCGTCTCGCATCCACTCGACAACGACTATTAATGTCAACTAGTTCGTCTAGCGTCTACTTGACAACTACTATTAATGTCAATTAGTTCGTCTTGCGTCTACTCGACAACGACTGTTAATGTCAACTAGTTCGTCTCGCTGCTACTCGACAACGACTACTAATGTTAACTAGTTCGTCTAGCGTCTACTCGACAACGACTATTAATGTCAACTAGTTCGTCTATCCTCTACTCGACAACGACTATTAATGTAAACTAGTTCGTCTAGCCTCTACTCGACGACGACTATTAATGTCAACTAGTTCGTCTAGCGTCTACTCGACAACGACTATTAATATCAACTAGTTCGTCTAGCGTCTACTCGGCAACGACTATTAATGTCAACTAGTTCGTCTAGCGTCTACTCGTCAACGACTATTAATGTCAACTAGTTCGTCTAGCGTCTACTCGACAACGACTATTAATGTTAACTAATTCGTCTAGCGTCTACTCGTCAACGACTATTAATGTCAACTTGTTCATCTAGCGTCTACTCGACAACGACTATTAATGTCAACTAGTTCGTGTAGTGTCTACTCGAAAACGACAATTAATGTCAACTAGTTCGTCTAGCAACTACTCGACAACGAATATTAATGTCAACTAGTTCGTGTAGCGTCTACTCGGCAACGACTATTAATGTCAACTAGTTCGTCTATCCTCTACTCGACAACTACTATTAGTATCAACTAGTTCGTCTCGTGTCTTCTCGACAACGACTATTAATGTCAACTAGTTCGTGTAGTTTCTACTCGACAACGACTATTAATGTCAACTAGTTGATCTAGCGTCTACTCGACAACTACTATTAATGTTAACTAGTTCGTCTCGCGTCTACTCGACAACGACTATTATTGTCAAATAGTTCGTCTCGCGTCTACTCGACAACGACTATTAATGTTAACTAATTCGTCTAGCGTCTACTCGTCAACGACTATTAATGTCAACTAGTTCATCTAGCGTCTACTCGACAACGACTATTAATGTCAACTAGTTCGTGTAGTGTCTACTCGAAAACGACAATTAATGTCAACTAGTTCGTCTAGCAACTACTCGACAACGACTATTAATGTCAACTAGTTCGTGTAGCGTCTACTCGGCAACGACTATTAATGTCAACTAGTTCGTCTATCCTCTACACGACAACTACTATTAGTATCAACTAGTTCGTCTCGCGTCTACTCGACAACGACTATTAATGTCAACTAGTTCGTGTAGTTTCTACTCGACAACGACTATTAATGTCAACTAGTTGATCTAGCGTCTACTCGACAATTACTATTAATGTTAACTAGTTCGTCTCGCGTCTACTCGACAACGACTATTATTGTCAAATAGTTCGTCTCGCGTCCACTCGACAACGACTATTAATATCAAATAGTTCGTCTAGCGTCTACTCGACAACTACTATAAATTTCAACTAGTTCGTGTAGCGTCTACTCGACAACGACTATTAATGTCAACTAGTTCGTCTAGCGCCTACTCGACAACGACTATTAATGTCAACTAGTTCTTCTATCCTCTACTCGACAACGACTATTAATGTCAACTAGTTCGTCTAGCGTCTACTCGACAACGATTATTAATGTCAACTAGTTCGTCTACCGTCTACCCGACAACGACTATTAATATCAACTAGTTCGTCTAGCGTCTACTCGAAAACTAGTATTAATGTCAACTAGTTCGTCTCGAGTCTACTCGTCAATGACTATTAATGTCAACTAGTTCGTCTAGCCTCTACTCGACAACGACTATTAATGTCAACTAGTTCGTCTAGCGTCTACTCGACAAAGACTATTAATGTCAACTAGTTCGTGGAGCGTCTACTCGGCAACGACTATTAATGTCAACTAGTTCGTCTATCCTCTACTCGACAACTACTATTAATGTCAACTAGTTCGTATAGTGTCTACTCGACAACGACAATTAATGTCAACTAGTTCGTCTAGCGTGTACTCGTCAACGACTATTAATGTCAACTAGTTCGTCTAGCGTGTACTCGACAACTTCTATTAATGTCAACTAGTTCGTCTCGCGTCTACTCGACAACGACTATTAATATGAACTGTTTCGTCTCGCATCCACTCGACAACGACTATTAATGTCAACTAGTTCGTCTAGCGTCTACTCGACAACTACTATTAATGTCAATTAGTTCGTCTTGCGTCTACTCGACAACGGCTGTTAATGTCAACTAG